>OZ037745.1:8987803-10187803 GCA_964035475.1 Salix caprea
TTTTTATATATTTTTAGTCTTTCGCCTAGGAATATATATAGGGAAAAGAAAACATGACCTAGGATTTTTTCAACATAAAAAATTAATAAAAGTATTCTGAGATCCATTTAATATAGTTATATGATAGTAGATGATCGGCCACACAATTACAAATAACCAATTAAAACACATTCACAAATTGATCAATAAACTACAACAAAAAAATATCACACCAAACAATCAAATAATTCACCATACAAATGGATACAAAAAATATTTCCATAACCAGTAAACACAACTGAATAAAGAAAAATTAGATGATCGGCCACACAATTACAATAAAACCAACAACCAACAAATTCCCAATTGGCTACAGCGAACAAAAATCTCTAATCAATTTAATCTATTATATTTTTTCGACCAACTGATTATATAATTATCAATCCAATTAAAACACACCAGATAATCAAAACATTGCAATTTTGCTATCTATGAGTTAATTAAATCAACACACAATTCAAATCCAAACTGTGACTAAATTATTCTCCAAGCCAGTAAAATAATGTCAACAACCAACCAGATCAATGCAAACAAAAAATAATCTATCTTTAATAGATTTCAGCGATTACAATATTGCTATCAACCGGTTAAATGCTTAGTAACTGTTAAAAAATATTTAACCATCAAACATTCAGTTCAAGACAACAAAAAATCATCTTTCATTCATTTTATTGATTACAGATTTACATCAACCAATTAAATAACCATCAAAACAATTAATACATACTAAACAATTAATCAATTATGGTCTTGCAATACTCAAATTACAATTCACTGATCTTTCATAAATTTTATCGCTTATAATTTTTAAATTTCAAAATTGAATTATTATCTGAGTATTTAAGCTTCTAACAATAATCAACTAATTCAATACATAAAAAAAAAATTATAGCATGATTTAAAATTTACAATTCTCTATTTATCAACTACAAAATTCATTGCTTACCACATAAATAATAAGTTTGCTATATATAAAAAGCCCGGCACAACGCGCGGGCTAACCGACTCGTGAAATTACTAAATTATATATTTCATCGTTGAGTCCCAATGGATCTTGGGCCAAATAATAAAAACAGTCCTCCGTTGTCCAATCCAAATTATTATTCCTTGTCATGCATGTCGCAATGTATTATCTTTGCTTTTTAAAATTATTTTTCACTTAAATGTTTTTTTAATATATATATATTTTTAATATATATATATATAGTTTTAACAAGTTCATATAAACAATTATTATTTTAATATATTTTTGAATAAAATTATCATACACATAACAAATACTTAGAGAGTTTCCTGCAATTTAAATGTTACATATATATATCCAGTTGAGTGGTGATCCTGCTTGAGTTTTGGTTACTTTCCGGTTGTTGTTCGGTTTCTGGCTCTGCTAGAATCGGTCGACTAGTTTCTTCCAGGATTTCTAGAAATTGGACAACCTGTTCCCGGGCTTATCTTTGAATAACCATTGGATTGGTTTTAAAATCATCAATCAACCAGTTTGTTCATTATTTACAGTCTTTTTCTATGTATTTTCTTTCCATTATACTAACTTTGTTTATTGTTCTTGTTGGCTTTTTGGTTTGTTTATCTGAGTTTCGGACTTGTGCGGTTTAGTTTATGCCTCTCTTGTATATTTTTTAGATTTATACAACTTAACCATTCTAAAAAAAAAAAAAAATCTATGTAATAATAGACTATGATTTTTATCATCCTACGTACCAAACTATTATTTTGGGACGGAGAAAGTGTGATTGTAGAAACATAATGAACCAAGTTTTATGATTAAGATTATGCAACTGAAAACCTGAATTAATTTTATTTTTTTAAGAAAAATAAGAAGTAGAACTCACCGGATCTCTATATATTGGACGCACCGGAATTTCTTCGTTGCTTGCAAATGTAGCTTGGGCATTGACGGGGCCTAAAAAACCACATGCATTAAGTAAATATTTCAAATCGGTAATTTTTTTTACTAACGTTTACATAGCAAACAATATATGACTACTAATTATATAGTTTTTTTCATATATATATTACAGGATCATGTCTTTAAGCATTATTTTTATTATACGAGAAAACCTCATTTCTCAGAAAATGTATTTTGTTGGACTAGATGAGCGAGTAAAACCCCGGCTATCTCAGGCTCTTACAAAAGATGCACGTCCTGACTAGAACTCAAAATCTACTATGCAGATCGCAAGTTCTCTGTTATCACGCCACGCCTCTTGAAAACTCTTTAAGCATTACCCTTCTATCATTAGTAATTACACAGATTAATATATTTCAAATTATTAACTCAGCCCATACACCTTTTTCTTGAAACATAGAAATCTGCATTGAAAAAATTAAAAGGAATCAAACATAAATCAATACAAAATATATAAAAATAATTCTAAGAAAAAAGGGTAGAAACGTAAAATCATATCCCAAAATATTCTGATTTAGGCATGGAAAACTATTTGGTTAACATTTTTCCGCGTTCCCTTGTCATTTAACCAAACAATAAATCATAATTTCAAAAATAAATAGCTCATTGAAAAACTAAAAATAATTTTGAAGAAAAAAAAATTATAATCACAATTTACAACAACAACGACAAAACAGAAACAGTTAAAACAGCATACCAGGATCGACAACATGTCGGTTGGTCAGGATAATACGGCGTTGCTTGTCAACAACGAACCCAGTGGCAGAGCCAGAGCCAGAGGAAGGAGGCTCAGTATCAAACGCACGACATGTCGTTATTTGCAAAACAACCACCGCAGGGGCAACGAGAAGGGGGTGTTGATGGTTTCAGCCCAATCATCGGCAAATGCTTCCTTCTCTGGTAGCAGCCCCATATGACCGTTGGCTTTCGTTTTAAGGTATGAAAGAAAGAAAGAAGGGAAGATTGAACTTTGAAGATACTGTAGTTGACTCAACTCGAGCGTTTTTAGTCATTGCATAGCAGGTAGCTCAAGCACCAGGTTTTTTACTTGACTTGAACACATTTCTTTCTTTACTTTCATCTTGTGGTAGATTTAGTCACAAATCTTTAACCAAAAAGAAAACATAACACAAACACCAGGGCAATAAAGTAAACTCACTCCAGACATTTGCAAATACCAATCTTAACCTTTTTCCCGCGTTTTTCTTATTAGCCAGAAATAAAGAAAAGCAAAACGAATTCAACGATCAATAAGGCACAGTCACAACATGAAGAATGATCGAGTAGTGATAGTATAAATTACCAGGCTTGACGACATGTCGGTTAGTAAGAATGATACCGCGATCCTTATCAACAACAAACCCCGTGGCGGACCCCGAGGAAGGAAGTTCGGTGTCGAAGGAGCGACACGCGGTGGTTTGCAAGACCACCACAGCGGGGACCACCTTGTTGATGGCGTCTCTCCAGTCGTCGTCGGTAATGACTTCCTTCTCTGGTGGCAAGTCGCTATCTAACTCAACCTGATTAGACGATTCCTGGATTCGTAAGTCCATGGATTCCATCTCTGACTCTAATATCTCTAGCAAATTTGAGTCTTCCATTATTGAAATTGGAAATGGGATCGGAAGAGGAGCTGGTTGACTTGGCCTGCCTTTTGAGTCGTGACGAGAGTAGATGCTGTTTTGGGATTCACTGTTTTATGTATATATATGGTTTAGTGCTGGTGGCTTTTATGGTAAATATATACAAAAGGAGTCAATGGTCGTCAAATAAATGAAATTTAAAACGAGAACTGATTTGTTATTACGATGAAGGACAGCAAATAGTCATTACGAGCCAGTTCTCTGCTGCAGGGATTAATTTTTTTTTTAATTTTAACACATAATTTTTTATTTTTTATTTCAGTTTTTATTCTTTTAGTTTAGTTTTGATTCCTTGATTTTCTCGGTCCTTCTAAAATAGTTTTAATTTTTTTGTTTGTATCTATAAACCTTTGCTTTTAGTTTAGATTTTTAATTTTTATTGTTATTTGTATTTGTATTAAATACAACTCGCGTTGAAAAAACATAGTAAGTTTAACTTTGATGGTGTAAAATGAGAGTGAAACTCTTTCTTATGCATGTATAGTTAAAAGTGAAATGTTTGAACACCACCGCAGGTAACTTTTCCGTTTTGTCTTATTTTAGGCTACAAAAGTTACTTTATTGTGCACTAAAAAAGTAAAATTATCAGGACACCTCCACTAACAATTCTTAGTTTTTGTCTTATTTAAGGATATTATGATTATTGTACTATGCATAAATGAAAAAAATTAGAAATATCTTTGATACCATAATATTATTTTAAACACATTTTACATAATAAAATAAATATATAAAAAGCTAATATATATTTTTAGAATCTCTACGACGCCGCACGCGTCATCCAAAATGTGCATGAGCACTGAAATTGACATCACGCCCAAAGACACGCCCACAATACCACAATAGAAAATATAATTAAAAAATAAAAAATTACCAATACACCCCTATAGTCAACTCTTTGATTTTGTCTTATATGGGGTATATATGTACTTATACAACTCGTGGTGCGCATCCGGTAACCTGGACACCCCGATTATTAAAAAAAGATTCGAGGATTAGTCATGGTGCACTTAATCTAACTTAGAGACCCCTGTTATAAAAATATATATAAGTGAAAAAAAAAAAGCTTAAGTTGGCCCGTAGACACCGGTTATAAAAAAGATTAAAAAAAAGTATAAACATGAAAACATTGTAGCAATCCATATTGTTTTTTTTTTAAATTAGTCCGGAAATTAGTCGCGGTGCACTTAAGCTGGACCAAAGAGCCCCTGGTCATAAAAAAAATGTATAAGGAAAAAAATAATAAATTGGTCCTAGGATTAGTCGTGGTGCGCTCAAGCTGGCTTGGACACCCCGATTATCAAAAAAAAAATTGGTCCGAGGAGTAGTGGTGATGCGCTTAAACTTGCCCGGAGACCCTGGTTAAAAACAAATATATAAGTGAAAGGACAAAAAATAAGTGTGAAAGCATTGTAGCAATGTATATTGTGTTTTAAAAAAATTCGATCCGGGAATTAGTCATGGTGTGCTTAAAATGACCCAAAGACCCCGGTTATAAAAAAAAAATATAAGTGAAAAAAACAAAAATATAAGAGAGAAAAAAGTACCAGCGGGAAAGCACTTTAGAAAAAAAAAACTGGGGATTGTCGTGATGCTCTTAAGCTAACTCGGACATCCCGATTATAAAAAAACAAAAAACAAAAAAATATATAAGTGGAAAAAGAATATATATATATATATATATATATATATATATATATATATATATATATATATATATATATAACAGGCAAAAAAAATGTTTTGGGGAAAAAATGAAAAACAAATATAATAAGACAAAAAAGGCAAAAAAAAAGAAGAAGCAAAAAACGAGGGGAAAAAGCACTGTAATGGGAAAGCACTATTGCAATCAACAATGCTATGTGTGGGGAGCTACAATGTTTTTTAAAAAAATCGGTTTAGGAATTAGTCATGGTGTGCTTGAGCTGACCCGGAGAACCTAGTTATCAAAAAAAATTTTGGTTCGGGGATAAGGAAAAAAAATGTATAAGTGAACAAAAAAAAGTCTAAGGAAAAAAAATTTAAAAAAAATAAAAATTGGTTTGAGGATTAGTTGTAGTGCACGCAAGCTGGTCTGGACACCCTGGTTATCAAAAAAACATTTGGTCCGGGGATTAGTCCTGGTGTGTTTAAGGTGGACCAAAGATCCTGATTATAAAAAAAATATAAGCAAAAGGAAAAAAAACTTAAGCTTGCTTAGAGACCATGGTCATAAAAAAAATATAAATTTAAGAAAACAAAAAAAATAAGTGTGAAATCACTGTAGCAATCCAAATTGTTTTAAGAACATATTCGATCCGAGAATTAGTCGTGGTGTACTTAAGTTGGCCCGTAAACTCCGGTTATAAAAAAAATGTATAAGTGAACAAAAAAAATATATAAGAAAAAAAAGGAAAAAAAAGATACCAGTAGGAAAGCACTTTAGCAAAAAAAAAAGTTAGTCCAAGGATTTGTCGTGGTACGCATAAGTTGGTTTGGACACTCTGATTATCAAAAAAAAATTGATCTGGAGATTAATTATAGTGTGCTTAAGCTAACCCGAACACGCAGATCATAAAAAACAAAAAAAAAATATAAATGGAAAAAAAAATTAAAAAGTATAACCAGGAAATAAAATGTTTCATGGAGAAAAAAAACATAATCTGAAAAAAAAAACAAAAAAAAAAAAACTATACAAAAAAAAATTGGATCTAAGGATTAATCATAATGCACTTAAGTTAGCTCAGACACTCCAATTATATATATATAAGTGGAAAAACATATAACCACAAAAAAAAATTCATGGAAAAAAACAAAAAAAATTATTAGAAAAAAAAAGTGATGAAAAAATAAATAAAAAGAAGAAGAAAAAAACAAAAAAATAAAGAAAATGTAATTAGAAAAAAAAAAGCAAAAAAAATAAAAAATAAAAAAAGAAGGGGAAAGCGATGTTGCAATCCACAAATACGTGGAGAGCAAAAAGCAAAAAAAAAAGAAAAAAAAAAGGGGAAAGCGTTGTTGCAATCCACAAATGCGTGGAGAGCAACAGTGATTCCCCCACATGATTTAGCTTATTGTTAATTTTATTTTATTTTATTATTATCTTAAAAGCTAAAGTAGATCATGGTTCACTTACGGTTCACTATTCATTACTGTTTGAAAACATGTTTCCCCCCTATATTTTTTTTATCTGGCTTTCTTTTTTTGTTTGTTTTTTTATAATTTGGGTGTTCGGGTTAGTTTATGCGCATCACATCTAATCTCCTGACCCACTTTTTCTTTTTATATTTTTTTTCCTGTTTTGTTTTTCCCACTAATACATTTTTTTTGGTTTTTTTAATAGTTAGGGTGTCCGGGCCAGCTTACGCGCAACATGATTTTTTTACCATGTATACATGTTTTTTTATAACAGAGTGTCTGCCCCAGCTTACGCGTGCCACGAATAATCCCCAGACCCATTTTTTATATATATATTTTTCTGTTTTTTTCTCACTTATACATTTTTTTTATAACCGATGTGTTTTGGTCAGCTTACGCGCACCATGACTATTATTTTATAGAATAGCTAAAGGAGATCGCAATTTCAAACAACAATGAACACTGATTTTCACTATTCATTACTGTTTGAAAATGTGAATTGAACTGTGGTTTTGGTGGGAGATGACAGAGGTGTTTGGGAATGCGTTTGGAAGGCGCTTTTGAAAAAAAATGAATTTTTTATTTTATTTTAAATTAAAAAATTGATGTTTCTAGATGATTTTGATGTGCTGATGTCAAAGATAATTTTTTAAAAAATTAAAAAATTATCATTTTGATGTATTTCTGAACAAAAAGCACTTTCAAAATCAATCTCAACCACACTCCCAAATAGGTACGACATGTGATGGAGGTGGAAGGTAAGAGACGAATTGAACTTTTAGCTAAATTTTGTCCTTTAAATGACATTTATTATATATGTTTTTTTTTTCATTTTGGTACTTATATTTAATCTTGGATTTTATTTTAATTCCTTTATTTTTTTTTATATATTTCTTAAATAGTTCATATTTTTGTCTATATTTATATGTACATGCTCTTGGTTTTTGTTTCTTATTTTTATTATTTCCATTGTTATTAATGTTTTTTTTATTTAAGTCCTTATACTTTTAATCTTGGTTTCTATTTTAATTCCTTTATTTTTTTATATATATTTCTTAAATGGTTCATATTTTTGTCTATGTTTATATGTACATGCTCTTAGTTTTTGTTTCTTATTTTTATTATTTCCATTGTTATTAATGCTTTTTTATTTAATGTTTAAATTTTAATTCGTGTTGGTAATCACTTGAAAATTGATATTTATTATTTTTCTCTTTGTTTTTTATTTTTATTTTTATTTAATCTTCAAGTCAAATAATTTTTTAAAATCTAATAATATTTATTTTTGTTTTGTCATTTATTTTTTTAATTACTTTTTTGTTAATATTATTAGGTGTTGATATTTCTAATTATTATAGATAAGGCATTCAAAATAATGATAATCATTATTTATAAGTTTTTTTTTTATAAATATGTTAGACTAATTATATATTTTGATATTTATTTAATATTAGTGCCTTAATACACACACACACACACACACACACACACACACATATATATATATATATATATATATAAATGGCCTAGGTTTGTTTTGAAAAAATAAATTAATATCAGTATTTTGAAATACTTTTAATATAATAATATGAGGAATAAATCTTATAAAAAAATTAATTTCTTTTTTTAACAATAATTATGGTGTCATCGATAGTATGAACAATAATAATTAGAATATGAATTATTTATAATGACAACTATAATAACTGTGACAATTTAGCAATCATAATAATAACAATGACAATAATAATCAAAATAATTCATCAATTGATGTTATTTTTTTTAGAGGTTGACTTTTGCTGCGTTTTTATATATGATATTTCATATCTAATATCACATAAATAAAAAATATATGAAGTGACACGTAGACAAAACAGGTGGAAAAATTGGGGCAATTTATCTACAATGAAAAAATTTACGAGCCAATTGCCCTCCACTTCGCCATAGCCATACACAAATTTCTTAACATGCAAAAAAATATTAATGGTCTTAGATATTTTTTATAATGCTATATATCTGAGCAAAATAGTTAGCCTACAAAACTTTCGGTTCTTATTATAGCAAAATGATTTACAATAATAATAATAATAATAATCATAATAATAATAATAATAATAATAATTTTATATTGGGTTTTTATATATTCATTTTATTATGCAAAATGCGTTTAAAATAACGATGACGATTATATTGAAGGATTTTTCTCTTAAAAATAATTATATATTTTAATATTTTTTGATATTAACACCTTAAAATATATATATAAAAAAAGAAGTAGGTTTTTTTTTTAAGAATTATTTTTTTTCCTAACAACATTTTTAATTTTTTTAATTTAATCCTTCTGTTTAAATTATTTACATATTTTGTTTTCATTTCGGTCCATATATTTTTAATTTTTTATTTTAATTCCTTTATTTTTAGATATATTTTTAAATAATCTCTATTTTTTTCCATGTTTATATAAATACGCTCTTAATTTTGGTTTTTAATTCTAATTATTTGCTCTTTTGTATAGGTTGTATTTCTTATAAAAATTAAATTCTTAGATTTTAGGTAGTTTTGGTTAAAAAAAATTACTCTTACAATATTTTTATGTATAATATTTCAGATCTAATATTACATAAAAAAAAATACGGGGCAACACATAAATAAAATGGGTTGACAAATTTGCCCAAGTTATCAACAATGAAAAAATATACAAGTTATTTCCCCTATGTTTTGATTACAATGTTCCTTTTAGGTGGAAAAAAAACTCATTTCTAATAGATTTAATCTATTATCAATCAATTTCTAAAAAAAAAAAAAAAAAGCCAAGTGCAAGTCGCTGGCAAGTAATCAGATACTGTTTTAAATGTGACCTGCGGTCTGCTGTATATACATATGGCAGCAGAACAGCAAGTCTCTTCCCCGTTCAATGCCATGCCAAGATTGCATGTGGTCACAGACGTAAATTGTAGTAGATTATTCATGGGTGAGTGGGGATGAAGACACAGAATGTTGCCGTGGTCCAAACAAGGGAAAGGACAAGTAAAAAACATTTTTCATTTTTTTTTTTTGGATTTAGCAAACAAAATATGATCGATCACGTTCTTCCAGCCATTTGGCCACTCTCCAATAATGTATCATTAAAACGTTGAATACGTTGGTGCACCCAAAATCTCTGTTTCTTCCAGCCATTTGATCACGTTCTTCCAGCCATGTGGCCACTCTCCAATAATTATCATTAAAACTGAAATTTAATATCTTTACCTAGCTAGCATTTTTTCTATGTTTTTTTTAGCCGTCAATTTATTGTCTGTTTGGGAATAATGATTGCAATTGTTTTTAAAAATTATTTTGATATAAACACATAAAAATGATCTAAAAACACTAATTTTTTTATATAAAATATAAAATAAAATAAAAAATATTTTTAAAAAAATATTTTTGAAACACAATGACATGAACTTAATTTTAATCTGATAGCTTGTACAGAAGCTAAAAGAGGACAGGGTTCTCAACAGTAATGAACAGTACTTTATAGTGTCCATCTAGACTCAGAGGCGTTATGGATTGGAATGGTGAAATTATTATTTTGCCCCTCCATTTATTGTGTTTTTAACCTTGGGTCTGGGGGTTTTCTCGATATTTTATCTTTCTGTGCACAGTGAAATAACCATAATACCCATGAATAAAACAAAAATACACCATTATTGTCGGGGGCATATCTCTAATAAGACAAAAATGAACAATAAATCCCCGGGATCAGTAAGGTAACTGCACATTTTTTTAAAATGACCAAATATGTATATACCCCCATATAAGATAAAATCCAAGAGTTGGCTGCAGGGGTGTGCCAGTAATTTATCATTTTTAATATATATTCTGACGCATTACCGTTGGCGCGTTCGGAGGTTTCCAACATTTAAAAATACTATATTAGCGTCTAGAATTATTCTCCACCATGTTATCTTCCGCATGGAGTGGCGCGTGGAGTCTAAGATGGACGGAGACGTGCCGGTGGTCAGTTGAAGTTTTTTCCCCCTTTTCTCTCTCATGCGTGCGAAAATACCTGTCAGCCCTTGTTGTTTATTGACTTTTCATTGTAGTTATTGATATTTTATTTGCTGTTTATGGTCCTTAATTCTGTTATATAAATTTTGATTTATTTCAATTTGGTCCTTCAATTGCAATTGATTATATATTGTAGTTTCATTTTGGTCCTCAGTCTTTTAATTTCCTGACTGGTTTGAAATCCCTAATATTTTCGATATCAGAGTATTGATTTGTTTCAATTGTATCCTTCAATTCAAATTGATTATATATTTTCATTTTATTTCGGTCCCCATTCTTTTAATTTTCGGTTTTGTGTTAAATTCTTTAATTTTTTAGGTAACAAAGTTTTGATTTGTTTCAATTTTGTCCTTTACATGAAATTTATTATATATGTGTTTTCTATTTCGGCCCTTATACTTTTAATCTTGTATTTTATTTTCATTCCTTTATTTTTTTGATATATATTTATTAAATGGTTCCTATTTTTGTCTATGTTTAGATGTACATGCTCTTAGTTTTTGTTTCTAATTTTTATTATTTTCATTGTTATTAAGGTTTTAATTTTTTATGTGATGTTTAAATTTTAATTTGTGTTGGTGATCATTTGAAAATTATTATTATTATTTTTTCTCTTTGTATTTTTATTTTTTATTTTTATTTATTCTTCATGATAAATAATTTTTTTTCATTTATTTTGTTTTTTAATTGCTTTTTTGTTAATATTGTTAGGTGTTGAAATTTCTAATTATTATAGATAAGACATTCAAAATAATAATAATGATTATTTGTAAGTTTTTTTCTTATAAATATGTGAGACTAATTATATATTTTAATATTTATTTAATATTAGTGCATTAAAATATTAATATATATATATATATATATATATATATATATATTAAAATATAATTATAAAATAAAATGATCTTGGATTTTTTGAAGAAAATAAATTTAATATCAGTGTTTCAAAATATTTTTAATATAATAATATGAGGAATAAATCTTGTAAAATAAAAAAATAATATAATTTTTTTTCGAACAATAATTAAGGTGTCATCAATAGTATGAGCAATAATAATAAGAATATGAATTATTTATAATAACAGCTACAATAATTATGACAATAATAATCAAAATAATTCATCATTTGATGTTATTTTTCTTAGAGATTGACTTTTGCGGTTTTTTATGTATGATATTTCATATTTAACATTACATGAACAAAAAATATACGAAGTCACACGTAAATAAAATAGGTCGAAAAATTAGGGTAAATTATCTACAATGAAAAAATATACGAGCCAATTTCCCTTCACTTCGCCGTAGCCATAAACAAATTTTTTAAAATGCAAAAAAATATTAATGGTCTTAGATTTTTTTTATAATGCTATATCTCTGAGCAAAATAATCAGCCTAGAAAACTTTCGGTTCTTACCATAGCAATAATAATAATAATAATAATAATAATTATTATTATTATTATTGTATATTAGGTTCTTATATATTTATTTTGTTATAAAAATGCATTTAAATAATGATAACGATTATTTTCAAGGATTTTTCTCTTAGAAATAATTATATATTTTGATATTTTTTTAATATGAACACCTTAATATATATATATATATGATTGAGGTTATTTTTAAAAATATTTTTTATTTTAAAAAATATTAAAATTATATTTTTTATTTTTTACAAAATTATTTTTTATATTAGTACATAAAAATGATCTAAAATACTAAAAAATAATTTAAAATAAAAATTAATTTTGTTTTCAAAAACATTTTTTAATCGTAATGTTAAACAACATGTTAGTCATTGCATAACAGGTAGCTCAAGCACCAGGTTTTTTACTTGACTTGAACACATTTCTTTCTCTCTTTCTTTCTGTACTTTTTTTTATTATTATTAATTATAAGACTAGTTTACTGGAACAAAAACAATGTGAGCAAGGGAATTATTTTCTTTATGCAAAGACTGTAAAACACTTTAATAAACAAGCAAGATATAAAAGATTCCGAATCCTGAGGAGCACGGCACACTCCACCCACCATTTTCCAAATAAAAGATTTTTATTTCAAATTGAGCAGCAGCACCATGCACGTGCTCTATTTCCTTCATCTTTTATTTTGTTTATTATTCGCTCTCAATGGCTATTTTGCAGCATCCCACCTGCTGCATTTCAATAAATTCCATCGAGGTGAATTCTTTGCAGAAATGCATTTCAATAATACCAACGTTGATGTTGCGTTTTGACTCTGTTAAATAGAGCCGTTATCCTTGTATTTTACTAGAAATAAAAACTGTTCTAAGTAAATAACTAAAGATGGATTGTATTATTGCTAGAATTATATTGTACATTTTCCTTTTTAAATCCTATTATAACAGCAATTACATGATTGAATTTACAGAAATTATTTGAATTCGAATTCTTACAGACTCCTATTAACATAGACAATTTGCTATTGTCCCTTGACAATTTGCTATTTTCTTTTTTTTTATCCAAGTAATTGGGGGTAAAGTTTGAAAGTATGGCTCAATTGATCTCAGTTGAAGTTTGAAGTCAGCATGGCTGACAAGGGGTATGACAGTAGTGAAAGTAGGCATAACAGTATCTCTTCCTGATGGCTTAAGACAGGTTCTCATTCAAACTTCCATCCAACAACCCAAAATCTATGAAAACAAAAGAATTGTTGTGAGGGATACGACTGCTTTAGTAGGTATAGACAGGTAATAACCATTCAACGCTTTCACTGCGATTCTCCTCCTCCATGATTCCTAGCAGATTACTTTCCCTGTCTTACCTAACTTGTCAAGAAATCATGTTACCAAGATTCCAAAAATTCTTGAACAAACCGAGAAGCCAGAGGAGTCGAGTCAAGAAATTTTTGGAACAAACAGAAGCAAAGATCAATTTAACATGCAGTGGATTGATGCTGACATCATGTCCACGAATCTTGAATCATAAGTCACCCTAGTCGGCTACCAATTTCAATGTCATCATCAAGGAATTCTATTCTTGGTCAGGCACATGGTTTGATTTCAGGACTACTCGAATCAACACTGCAGATGATAAGATCAGGACTGAGCTCAAATATAGAGGGGAGAGGAAACTTTACTGATTGTATAACAATTGGTGAAATAGTCACTATACAAGCCAGGTTCCTTTGATTTTGAAACTACAAAAACTATATTTTTCAACCTCGTAAAGCTTCCAGATTATTGGCACTCACCAGTCACCTGATACCTAGACAACGGCCTGGACTGGCATTCTTCACTGTACTTTTTTCCCCCTCTTTTCTATGAGGAGAACTTATCTCACAAACCCCACAAATAAAGAAGTAAAAACTGATGGCCAGAACAATCATTTTGAAGATACTTCAGAAGTGCAACTACTGATAGGGAGGTCCTTTGGCGTAGGTGTACATACCAAAGCCCTCTGTTGTAGATGTCTCAAGCTCTGTTCCATGCTAACTTGCACCATCTCAGCCAGCATCTTCTTTGCTTTACCAGATTGTTCATCTCCATCTATCTGGGAGATGATGTTGCACACAATGTTCTCTAATGTGTCTGGTTGAAATTCAGATCTTGGGTATGGAGAGTCTCTCAGCAAGCGTAACAGTGTTTGAGCTTTTGACTGAGACTTGGGCGTTCCTTGAACAGTAAGCTCAAGAAGTCCAGGGATCACACCTTCTCTGAGAATTGGTTCTCTATATTTACAGCGATCACTCTGACACAAGGTTAGCAATGCCCCAACTGCATGCTCTCGACTTTGGAGAGACCCATTTTCAAGCACTTCAATAACAGCTAGGATTCCACCTTCTTCGGATGTTAATGCAATTCTACCTTCATCAAAACCAGCTAATGATTCGATGAGAGCACAGCATTTCTCAGCTGTTTTTGAAGATTTTTTACAGGTTTTTAGTAAACTAGCTATGGCAGGGATTGGATTTGTTTTGAGAATTATGTCAAGATTATCGGAGTGTGTTGAAAGATTCGAAAGAGCCTTTACAGAGTCCACTTTGGCTTGTGCATTGCCATTTCTGAGGATTTCAACAAGGAGAGGAATGGCACCACAAGCACCTATAACTGGCTTGTTAATGGTAGAGGCAGATAGAGTGAGCAGAGATGCAGTTGCATACTCCTGCAAGATTGAATTTTGTGACTGAAGGAAGCTAATTATGGGTTCTAAAGCTCCAGCTTCCACAATGCTGGTTTTGTTCCTGCAAGATAAGGCAGAGAAATATAGAGAAAGTACACAATCAATCACTGAATTAATAGGGTCAACGAAATCTGTTACCAAAATAAAAAATCATACATTACAACTAGCTTCAACCTTGAAGACATTGTCACAAAGTAAGCCATACAAACAACGAAGCAAAGCCATGAAAACATTCATGTGGAAAAAAAGAAAGCAGCAGGAAAAGGTTAAAATTGCAATCGTAAACTAGTGTACCCAACCAAATGAATTGTTTGAGTTTGTTTCAAGCATACTCAAGGTGTAAACAACCTTACTCCTACACCATCACTTGCATGTCTCTCATTTGCAAGGACTCCAAATGAATTTGAGTTTGTTTCAAGCATAATTAAGGTGTAGAAGAATAAGAGCCCTATGACCACAGAGTCAACCAAAATAGACCTTTTAAACCCCAAGACAAGATGGTGTTAAATGGTAGCCATAATGTAAGATTTTCCTTGTTCAAACTCAAAAGACAGCAGCATAGGGCCAATTGCTAATGATATCTACCAATCCAAGTGCAAAACAACCAGTGAAATGACTGATTCAAATGGTATCAGTATCCTATCGCAGAAAATCTTGCAGAATACAGGCTCATTAAGAACGCTGATTACACTAGAAAAGTACAAGGACATAGCATGCACGAGAAAAGCAGCTCTCTCTCCTGGAGAAATTTATCCTGTTATCTCCTTTTCTCACATCAACTCCCTAGAAGTAATTAAGTCCATAATTAAATTCGTTCAGATTGTTTATTCAATTTCCCTCCTCATATTACACCCCAAAGCCAATATATTCAACATATCCTAAAAGTGAGAAGATAAATCTCAATTAGGATTATAAAAGAGTAACACCAGCAGTCATTACTAATAAAGATTAGCACATGTAGAAAAGGAAACACTTTAAAAAAGAGAGAGAGAGAGAGAACACAAGTTTCCCTCTCCAAGAAGTTATGCAACCTCTCCCTCACCCACCACCAAACCAAGAACCCATAATTATCATATGATAACTTCATAAAAAAGAAAAGAGAAAAAGTGAAAAGGCCAAAAAGATAAAGATTAACATGTGAATCAAAAACCACCACCCCCTCCAATCAAATAGCTTCTAATTTTTATTTTTATTTCCAACCATAAAAGCATCGAATTCTTTCTAAAGCCTTCATTCATTAAGATTTCAAAGAAACAAATTTTAAACTCACCAACAAATAAATATCTAAGCACTATTACAGCCATATTATACCATTCAACAATCAGAAAAACAGAAATTACAATTACCATTCAACAATCAGAAAAACAGAAATTACAATTTTTTAATGTGGCCCTTTTCTTTCCACATGTTATAGTTCTTTTCTAAAATATCCCGTAAAACAAAATAAACTAACTCCTCAAATTGGATAAACTAATATCCCAGATGTCAAAGTTGTCCCAGTAATCCAAAGTAACCAATCAAATGGAAAAGAGAGAAGAAAGGCTACCAAAGAAAAAGAATAGATTCTTTATGCTTACAGTGCTGGATAGATTTTTTAGCATGAAAAATTGAGGAATCCAAGGAAAATCTTATCTTAAAAGTAAAAGAAAGTGAAACAGAGTCACCATCCAACTTCAACTTCAAGCAAAGAACCAATCTTTGTCAAAATCCCCACAAACACCAATCAATTATGATAATTCTACAACAATACCCAAAACAAAAAACTATTTCACCTAAGCCCTCATAGATTCGTAAACTACAAATTTCATAACAAAATCCTCGTAATTCCAAATTAAAGACAAAACAGAATCCAAATTCTAAGCCCTCATAAAATTTTAATAATTGAATTAATTTTACAAAAAAAACATCAATTTTTCACAATTCAGAATTCATAAAATTTTAAACAAGTTTCACCTTGACTCTTGTAAAATGTAAATTCAACCACTGCAAGTTCAAAAAAAATAAAAAATAAATCCATATCTCTACAAATTGCAACAAACCCCCGTAATTCCAATTAATTAGTAAACAGACCCACAAAACAGAGGAAAACACCGAGAAACTTATTTTGATATCAGAAATCTCAAAAAACCACTTTAAAGTAATTCAAAAACACACAAAATTCAATAAAAAAAAATCCAAAAACCACATGAGAGAGAAAAATCACTAAAAGCCAACTTAATTACAAAACTACCAAAATAATCGCACACAAAGATGGAGAAAGATAAGGATCACATACTTCTCATCTTTTACAGCAAGATTAAGCAAAGCCAAGAGAGCCGACTCGTTCAACTCAACGGAGTCATCATCACCAACTCGTAACATACAAACCAGTGGCTTAACAGCATCAGCTAACTGCCTCCTACACCTCTGAGAAGTTTTGGTTAACCTTCTTATCTCTTTCGCCGCTTCTATTTTCATACTCAAATCATCAGATTGGATTAACAGTAGCGCACGGCAGACTGCCGCGGAGGGGGAGGGTGGCGTGTCGGTGTTGGAGGAAGAGGAGGAGTGAGTGAGCGCGGAGGAGGAGGAGGAGGGGGGGGAGTTCATTGTGAGATAAAGAGGAGTTAGTTTTTGTCTGTTGGAGGTTTAGTTGCGTGGGAGTTTGGGTAAGAGAGAGAAAGAGAAAAAAATCGAGAAGTGAGGGGTTTGTTAGAGAGAGAAAAATAAAGATGGATGTAGAGGTGTCTCTACGTATGGTGGTGGTGGGAAGTTTGTTTGTCGTTGGTTGCGTGGGAGAGTTTGGGGATCTCGCCTTTGGGGTGGCGTTAAGCAACCATTCTTTTTTTTTTTTCTTGACAAAGAAAAAGAAATATTTTACTATGCTTATATTTTAATAAAATTTTGATTTAATAGAACTCATTTAAAGCTATTAAACGCTTCTTTGATTGGATTCACGGTTTGATTCCGAAAACTTGAAATTAAATAAAATATTAATTTAATACAATCTCGGTTAGATCAATGACTTGTTAAGAAAATTGTTGTTTTGAAAAAAATAATTAATAAGATGATGAGGTGTTTGAAATATGTTTTTGTTTTAAAATTTGATTTTTTTAAAAAATGAATTATTTTAATGTGCTAAATTTTTTTAAAAAAAAAACTATATTTTAATACATTTACAACGAAAAATATTTTAAAAAACAAACATTTTTTTGAAAACATTCTTAATATATAAGTTGGGGTTTAACTATTATTGTTTTTTATTGTTTTCAAATTTATAAAATTAAATTGAATTCAAAATCCATTTTAATCAAATTTTGATTCCACAAATTACGGATTTAAAATGTAAGACTTTTCATGATTTTTTATGAAAAAATAGTAATTTTATTATAATTAAATAAATTTAAAATAAAAATAAATCGCTATTTCGTAACATAAATATTTCTAATTATAGTTGCTTCCGGCTTCAGTTTGTTGAGAAGATAGGGGGGGAGGTATAACTCCTCGTATTTTGTATGAATGTGTCATTTATTTATACCAAGAAAATGGACACGTGATCTAAGACATTCTTGCTTCACGTCTCCCAATTGTACTTTACATTCAGTAATGAAGTAACGACTATTACGTGGCTTCATCTTATTGGTAGTCAAATTTATCTAGATTAGGCAGTAGGTGGCGGGTGGCGACTAGGGTAAAAAGGCAGGTGAGAAAAGCTGACTTGGTAAACGTTAGCGAGTAAATGAATAACACGTGTGTGGTTATGAAAAAGGTGTGCTAGCAAACGTAGCGCAGCCATAGGTTTGGTTTAGAATTGTTTAGGCTTATAAATAAATGAAAGGAGTGATAGTAAAAAAAAAAAAAAAATTATTTAATTGCAGAGGTAACTTGATGGATAATTAATCAAATAATATATAGTTAAGAATTTTGATTGGTTTAGTATATAATTTTTATTATTATTTTTTTACTCATTTCCTATCCTAGAAGCTCTTTTTTTCTTATAAGTTCAATTTTAAAGTGAAGATGTTGTTGAACATGTATAAAATTAATGAATATATAAGTTTTTAAAAATAATTATATTAATAATTATATAATTAAAATCTAAAAAAAAAAATATTCTCAAGTTGCGGCTGGTATTTAATACCAGCCTAACTTGCACTTTACTAAAGGTCGACAGTTCATTAAATGCCCTTAAATCCCTCGCCCGTGTACATGTCAAGTAGGGTCTTCGAAGCAATAATGACGATAGAAGTATTAATTAATTAATTCTTTATTATAAGGACTTTCCAAGACAAGATTCCATACCTAAAATTTTGTTTAATTATTATTAAAAAAATGTATAGAAACTATAACGAGGAATTGATGATGTATTCTAAAAGATTTTTTTTAATTGATACATTGATTATTTTAATTCTAAATGACTTAGAATTATACGCAACATCACTTCTCTCCTGCATAATTGAAAAACAAATAAAGACAAATCTTAGAAACAAAAAAAATCCATCCAATTGTTGCATTATTCTAATAAATCTCAATATTTAAAATTGATACATATAAAACATGTTTATATTTGGTAAATATATATTATTCCACTGTATTCCCGAACTTAAAGTAAGATGTTTCCAAAATTACATAATATATATGTATAGTGGAATACACGTAGTTGGGCAGTATGATAAATTTTATGTAAATATATCTGTAAGATATTTATATATGTTTCATATTTGTTAAAATTGAACAAATATAATTTAAATAAATATATTTTAGTTGGTCTTTTTTGTTAGTGAAATTGATTTATATAACCTTTGAGTTCATAATGGATTGTTCAGATTTGGTTTGGGTCACTAGTATTAGTTAGACTTTATGTATGTTGGTACAAATTTTACCAACCAGCTTACACATAGTTACCATTTATTGGAAGACTTATCATTGGTAATTCCTGTTTTTTCAATGAGTCTATTGATAATATAATCACTGATAAGTTTACAAACATAAAAGACACACCAAATTTTTTTTTACCCTCTTTAATCTAATGGTATTTTCATTATCAATTATGACATATTACCGAGATAAAATTGTATATAATTCCATCAATGACTTTTTTTTTTTATTACCG
The DNA here is from genome assembly GCA_964035475.1 of Salix caprea. Taxonomy (NCBI): domain Eukaryota; kingdom Viridiplantae; phylum Streptophyta; class Magnoliopsida; order Malpighiales; family Salicaceae; genus Salix; species Salix caprea. The sequence continues at coordinate 9,007,819 of OZ037745.1, forward strand.
ATGAAATATGACTGAACGAATGAAATCGTTGGTGATTAAACAGTGGTAGTGATATTTGTAGTAATTATTTGTCAACTCTCTGGAATATATACTAATGGACTATCTCCAGCAATTGTTTAAAAATAGTTTTTTTTTAAAAAAAAACATCTATTAAAAACCGAGTAGAAAGTAATTAAATTAGAATATTTATTAAAAATTTATAAGTTCAAATATAATTTATCTAAAATAGAGAGGCTGGAGGAGGATGAGGAGGAAGTGAGTTTTTATCGAGACTGTGGGACCAATAAGAGGGAGCATATGTATTATCCATATGTGATTTCAGCTTCATGTTGCGTGAGTGGTAAGGGCGCTCTCGTCCCTTAAGAGAGGTCAGGGGTTCAATCCCTCCTCTTGTATGGAGCTGGCCATTTGGGGAGCACTTTCACCTCTTTGGGCCCACCCGGTGCGAACGTGGATTAATCTGGACCAGTGTCTAGGGCACCGCGTGGTTTATACCAAAAACAAATTAGTGAAGTTTAGTCGTCTTAGTAGTAAGTCATTTTGTTTTAGTAGCAAGAACAATTATCCAAACTTCAACTCATTGGTTTAAAAGTGACTCGAACTTTGCAATTTAAGTGTTAGAGACTGATTGTGAGCATTCAACATTTATAACATTTTGGTCATCTGCAAGTCCTTGGTCATAGTGTTTGGGATACTGTGTATCCAATTTCTATTAGATCCATCAGACAATCTTATTTTCAACCATAAATCTAGATCGAATTTTGAATGGGTTGAAGGATCACTTTGTATCTCTCTTTTAACCGGTTATTATATATATCCTAAAGAAAAGTCAGCAAATCAAAAAAAATAATAACTTTAGAAAAGAAATTGTTGCATCCAACATACCACAAAGTATTGAGCTCAACTATCCATACGTTCTTACGCCTTTTCCAACGGTTATCATTTTGCACATGCCTTTCTACAAAATGATTCATTGGTCTTGGTTAACATCCAAGAATCATAACTTACAAGAGAAAACTATTATTAGTTAAACATATTCATATAAAATTTTAAAAGTAGATATAATTAAAAAGAGAATCTTATCATTTGTTTCGCATATAAAACAAATATAATGGGTCCTTCAATATACGTCGTAATGAAATTATGAATCTACTTCTTTCAATTCTGTATACCAAATTATGAACATCACTCAAAACGTTTAAATGTCATGTGTTGAATATATTCAGTCCACACATCCTCTTAGATGAATAGAGGTTTAAATTCCTTCCAAACTACCACATCGTGCCAGATAAGAAGCTCTTTTTGTTAGCATTTTGTTTTTCACCTCATACCCAAAACACACAAATTATATGATATAAATTAATTACTAGTTAATAAATGAAAAATCAAATTTAAAAAATTGGATGAAAATATTTATCATGATTTCAATCTTAATTAGTGGCAACATAATTCTCTCAAAACCTCCTCACACCAATGCTGTGAGCTATATCACATTAAAAAATTTCCTTGCACTTCAAATATGTTAAAGAATAATTTCATTAATATTAAGAAACTAGTTGAGTTCTTATAATAATATAAAAATTATTTAAATTAATACTAACCTTAAACTTTTTAAACCAAACATCAATCATCGGTTTCCACTTAGGATTTATAAGAATCTGAATTACTTTAAACAATGACCCTTCCATCAATAATTTCATCATCGATATTATTGTTTAGGCAACCTCAATATTTGTAAATTTGAAATTGCATTTGCTAATGAAAATTATTTTTTCAAAAACTATTAATCTTTTTTAGTATTGCCTGAAAAGAAAAAAATATATATTGAGTGGTCGAGCTTCCACTAGTCAAGGTACTTTCTAGAATGGCATATATATATATATATATATATATATATATATCAATGTATTCCCATATCTTGTTTTAAGTGATAAATATTTTTTGATTATTGAAATTCTATTACTTCTCAAGCGAAATTTGTAATAATGAATAGTGACAATGCCTGGTGGTAGTTAATTTTCTTACCAACAATAAATACTAGTTTGATTTTGGCTGAATAATTGTGCTCATCATCATACGGTGTGCATGCATCTAATCAAGACTAGCTCCTCTTTTTTACTTTTATTTTCCTATCACAAGCGTCAAGCTATTTGGGACATAGTGTTGGGAGACAGGTCCCATGAAGAATGTTTTGCTGTTATTGTACTAAAATACTGTATAGAAGAATCAATAGAAAGTTGTGGTTTCTGAGGTGAAAAGCATCAAATGATGCTTTTCACTGCTAGACAAAAAGCTGCACCGCAACCTTATTTTCACGTTTGCTGACAAAAATTAGTCACATGGGAAAGTAGTGTTGTACTGGACGGTGCTTTTTGGACTTTGGCCAGGAAGAAACACATGCACTAACCTAGGTATTTACAAGCGTTTTGTCCCGTTAGAATCATATAAATTTGTGCATAACTCTTACCGAGCACAAGTTTTTAATAAAATATAAATTTAAAATTGATATAAATTTATTTGCTTAACATGTTTTAACAAAATCACCAGTATATAATTATCATCGTCATTAAACAAGCAAGAAGATTCGGATACCTGAATCATTCAACTCACTGTATTAGGATTAGTTCATTTCATAATCTAATTTAAATTAAACACAATAATAAAATATAAATTCTGGAAACACCTATGATACCTAAACAACAAACATAAATCGTTGATTTTTTACCTATAAAAAAATCATTGAAAATTCATTTCTACGCTACCATCATTATCATGACTATAATAACTAAAATTATTATTATCATTATTGCCTAAACAATTAGAATCATTAAATTGTACCGAAGAATAAAAAAATATTTTTACAAAAAAACAAGCAAGAAAACAATAAAAAAAATAATCACTAAAATTAACATTATTATTGTGTAAACAATGAAGCCATAAAATTAACTCGAAGAATAAAAAAACCTTTAACATAAAAGCAAACAAAACCAAGAAAAAAGAAGAGAAAAGACTAATAAATAATATGAGCATAAAAAAAATCATCTGATTTGAAGGACTGATAAAAATAACAAAAAATACAAAAAAAAAGGAAAAAGGAAAAAATAGTAATTTTCAAAATGATCAATAAAAATTTAAATTTTAGAATTAAACCGAATAAAAATAAATTGTCAATTAAAAGCAAAAACTAAAAGCATAGATGCATAAATACAAACAAAAAATAAACATTGTACAAAAAGGACAGAAAAAACCAAAGGAATTAATACTAAATAGAAAATTAAAAAAATAAAGGACAAAAATAAATAAATAATTAATCTCAATTGAAGGACAAAACTACGACAAATCAAAACCTTAGGACCGAAAAAATAAATGGATTTTTTGAAAAACTAATGTAGTGTATTTTTTTTTTAAGAAAAAGAATAAGGATTGAAATTAAAAGTACCATATATGTGACCAATTTTAATTAGATGACAAAATTGAAACAAATTAAATCCTCTAGACCAAAAAAATTAAAGGAACAAAAAACAAACCAAGCATCAAAAGAATAAGGACTAAAATGAAAAGCAACATTATGATCAATTTCAATTGAAGGGCATAATTAAAAACAACAAAATTTTCATTGAAGAAATCAGGAAGAAAAACAAAATAAAAAGACCAGGGGCTTAAATAAAACACCCCAAAACATAAAGGATTGTTGTGTATTTTGCCATTGAAGAAGAGAGAAAAGAGAAAAAAAATCATCCACCGACAATTCCCCGACCTCTGTCACATGACAAGCATCCCACCAGGAGGAAGAGAACATGATGGTGCACTCAGTAACACGGTTAACAGACATTTTCTACCACCAATAGACACTAAACACCCCGCCTGACCGGCGTGTACGTGTAAAAACTGATAGTGCATTTGTACAACGCACCTGCAGTAACTTAAAAATAAAAAAAAATGGAAATACCTAAAAACTCCTAGACCCAATGATAACCACAAAAAATTGGACGTGAAAGTACCACCATGCCCCTAATACCAAATCTTTGTTTTTGTGGTTTCTGAGGGTATTGGAGTAGTTTAACTATAGAAAAAAAATGTAAAAAACCTAAAATACTCTCGCCTCCAACACCCTGCCTTGTGTCCCACTCGAAGACAAATATAATATTTCACTTTTCAATAATAGACAAAAAACTGAAAATACCCTCAACGAGCCCTTGTCTTCTTGTCAGCTTCCAGGGGTAAATAGATAGTTTCAATATGCAAATAAATATGAAAAAGACTAGAACACCCGCAAACAATCTACAGTGGTAAATTTTGCTTCCTAAGAGGCAAAATAATAATTTTACTGTTGAAATTCACAGTGATCGGACACAATGAATATCATACGCCATTTACATATATCTATAATATATACACATTAGTCATTAACAAATTAATTAGGAAACATATCTAACTTCTTGACTTCTATTAAAAATAGGTAAATGACTTGACAAAAAAAAAACATTAACTTGGATCCAAGACCATTTAGATATTTATTTTCTAAGTACATTTAAATTATTCATTGGCTTTAGAAAGAGAAAAAATAAAACTTCACTCCGAGGGTTTCGCCTTTTTATTCAAGTATATTTTTTTGTTATAATTAATTGGTTTATATGCAATTTAGTTTTTCACAAATTTAAAATTTTAATAAAAAGAGAAATGATTGGCCAAAATATGAGAGTGTCCTACCATTTATATTGCATATCTAATTTAATCAATATTATTTTTATTGCTATTTATTTTGATTTTTTTATCTTCTTTTGATAGATTTTTTCTTCTTCAATTTCATCCCTGATCATTAGATTCTATTTGATTTTTATATCAAATTTACTCCTCTTTTTTATATTTCTAAATCCTTCCACTAATTAAATGTTTTTTCAATTCATCCCTCGTCATTTAATTTTAATTGTTTTCATGCTGAATTTGGCCCTCATTTCATTTTACAAGTGTTTATTTTATTTTGGATTTTTTATTGCATTTTTTTATACTCCATCTCTCAATATGTTTTTATAGAGTCATGAACTTCGAAGGTTAACATGAGTTGATTTTAATATTTTTTATATCCTTAATTTAAATTTTATCATTAAATATTTAATTTTTATAGATTGTTTTCATTTTCCTTTCCGTAGGATTGTCCACATCCTATGCCCATGGATACATTTTCAATAAACTGATGGATACATAATGAAAAATAAAATTGTATCGAACCCACAAAAATATAAGAATATTTATACCCTCAACTTTAAAAAAAAAAGGATGACAATGAGGTTCTATGGTCATTTGATTTTTTTTGAGTCATGAAGGCATTTAATTTCTGAAGGTAAAGGACTGTTTAATTTATGTGATTGCATGCCTTATAATTTTACAACACGCTTTTGCTGAAACATCAATCTCTCAAGTTGATGTCAAACTTTTGGAATGTTACATCATTATTAGTAAATTTGTATAAAAAAATGATGTAGGGAAGGTTAAACTTTTGGAATGTTACATCATTATTAGTAAATTTGTATCATGTTTTAGTAAATATAGGAATAGGAATGTGAAATAAAATCAACTAGTTTATGGCATTGCATTTTATGTAAGTTTATTTGCAAGTTTAACAATTTTAGGTAGTCTTCTATATAGGGGAAGTGTTGCCAATATTTTTTTAATTAATAATATTTTATGGTGCCTTAATATTTTAATTTGTATAAATTCCAAGGGAAAACTTAATAGTGCGTTGTACAAACCAAAATCATTGCTATTTTTTCTAAAATTGTTTCTAACGACTATAAGTCATTAGGTACTGACCAACAATAGGCACATGAGAAGTAAACATTCACTCATGACGTGGGATCATCAAGTGTGATGCTACCATATCAAGGGGGGTCTCTTAAAATAAAAATCCATTTACCCTGTAAGTATTAGACCTAGTGGAAGATTGACCTTTTAATGTAAGTTTGTTTTTCCTCACAATTCATGAATGTTAATAAATTTTAAAAAATTATCTCAATTAAAAACAATGCAATTTTAGGTCTATAAACATTGAGGTGGCCAAAACCATAACATCAATGATGAAATCAAAGATGAAAATCCCATTCTTTAAATGGAGTGAAGTTTCCAAACATTCCAAACGGAGACAATGATTGATGCATGGTTCAAAAGATTTAATGTTAATATTAAATTAAAAATTGTTTTTTGTTAATTTAATTTGGTTAATATATTAATTCTAATATAATATTTCTTTGTTGGTTCAAAGAGCCAACAATGTTGTTGCGAGGATGATTTGGGAGAATCATCTACAGGCGATTGGTGAAAACCCATAATTTTAAGACTTCATTACCAATTAGACAATCGTTCTGTGCTTTAAACATGGGAACCACTTGATCGGTGAAAATCATGATCAGATCAATGTCCTTCTCACTAATAAATTAGATAACACTTAGACTTGCTCCCCACCACTACCCTGTGTTTTTTTCCTATCACAAGCGTGAAGCTATTTGGTACTTATTGTCGGGAGACAGGTCCTATGTAGAATGATTTGCTTTTTTCATTGTAAACTCCTTGTAGTAAAAATAAATTGAAAATTGTTCCGATGATAAAATGGATTAATCTGGAAAAATAGATATGGCAATGGTAAATAGTTAGAGATGCAATTTTAAGGACTAAAACTTCTAGACACGATTTATTTTAAAATGGATTAATTTGGAAAAATAGATATGGCAATGAATATCAAATGAATTTTCATAAAAAATAAGTTTGAGAACTTAATTTGATTTTTAATGTCAGATCAAATTTAACTTTTTGCAAACTCGATCTATTAAAAATTGAAGCAAAATTGAAGAGCTAGGGTTAATCGAGGATGAAATTGAAAATATCCAAGGTTAGGGACCAAGTTGAAAAATACACTAAAATCAGAGGGGCCATTTAAAACATCATAGGGGTAAAGTTGAATTAATTTGTAAAATTAGAATTCGATTGAGGATTCAATTGAACAAATTCAAATATTATGGAGAGAAATCAAAAGGGGGATTTATTACCTAAGTGAATCTAAAGTGACCAAAATAACATCATATAATTTAAATAAAACGATGTATTATGACAAAAACAACTTGTTTTGGTTCAGAACGACACTGTTTAATTTAAATAAAATGATGCATTTTAACAAAAAAATCAACTTGTTTTGATTCAAAATCAAGGAAAACAAATAAAGACTTATGAACTTTAACAATCATGTTTTACGGTACTTGGTTATTGGCTTAGGCTAACAATTAGGATCCTTTCCAAGCAAATCATGGCTAATAGTTAGGGTTGCTTTTTTTTGTTGTTGGTCAAACCAAAATACAAGCCAGACTACTCCAACCACCATTTCTTCTACCTTAGTCCACAGTCACCACAACAAACTTTCTGCATCGTGAGCCTCCTCTCTGCCATTCTATTGCACTTTATGCAGATTGTAGTTTTTTGTTAAATGATACTTGTTGAGAGGTATATTAATTTTTCAAAATTAGAAGAAATTTAATAATTTATTTAAATTAATTAATGAAGAGATCTTCTGGAGCATTAATTCAAAGTATTGAGTATACAATAATATATCTCGATCTGAATATAATATACAACAAATTGTGACTTTTATGGCCGTGGAGAAGACCACTATGATAGAGTCATGTCAATTTTTTTATCTTTCATTATTATTTTTTTTTTAATTTTCACAACTCTTATTTTAAGAGTATTTGATTTTAAATAATTGAGCACAAGATTTCCTGCCGACAGTTCGTCTCCTGCCAATGCCATGGCTTTGCTTCTCAAGATGGAAAATTATTACGTTCGATGGAGAGGGTTCGTTGGAAAATCTTGTAATGGTATCTGCCATCACTATAAAATTATTACGTTCGATGGAAAATAAATGAGCACAAGCAATTTCCATTTTTTTTTAAATACTATTTATATTGTTCAAAAATACTAAAAGTTTGTCTGCTACATTTTTATATGGAAGAAGGGTTTTGACTAGAATTGTATTAGTTATTTACAATTAATAAATAATTTTATTAATGGAATAACATTAAATAGATTTTAATATCTCAAATTTTATGCATTTCTATTGAAACATGAACATACTCATTCTATATTTTTGTCTTGACACGATCAGTGGGGGACACCAAGGATGCTACAATATTCCCTATGGATTTCAAAATGATGAGTAGTGCTGATTTATGCACAAAAATCTCTTGTAATGATCTCATGCAATTGACGTTTGAGAAAGAATCAACTTCATGCAATTTATTGTTCGTCGACATGTAAGAAAATGTTGCCATCAAAATTTTATTAGATTAAAAGTGGAAATGAGTGATTAATTTAGGTATTTTAGAGGGATATAGGGGACCAAAAGTCAACCCTAACCCAATCGATTATTATCTCTAATGATGATCCAAGTTACAATGTACGTATGTAATTTACTTTTTTTTTAATTATTATTACGAATAGTTTGATTCATTTGTTTTTTTGTTTTCTTTGCGGTAAGAATTTAAATAATTTTTTAAATTCTTCTTCTTTTTCTATAATGACGGTATTAGTCTATTAATCTTTAATTCATGATAATTAAAAACTATATATATATAATTAATTTGAATAATACACGCACGTAGATAAAATTAATATATATTAATATTAATTAAATGAATATTATTCTTATATATGTAAATAATGAGAGAATTATACTTGAAAGGACATCGAGTTTCTACCACAAGTTTTAATTCAGGTTAGGATTCAAGTTGAATAGAAAAATAATCCAATTCTTGACTAAAGCGACTTTAATAAAAAAAATTAAAGATAAATAATATTATTATAATAAAAATAACTGATATGCTAACTCATTAATCCAATGACCTTAGATTTATTGAGACTTTTTGAGAGTGTGATTGAGATTGTTTTTAAAATATTTTTTTATTCAAAAATGCATCAGAATAATATATATTTTAATTTTTTAAAATAATTTTGACATCAACACATAAAAATAATATAAAAACACAAAAAAAAATCAAAATATTTTTTTAAATACACTTTTAAAACACAATATCAAACAAACTATTGAGATGAATTCCCTAGCTGAGTTGATAATGAAAAATCTTGCAATTAGATAAGTCATTATCAATTGTTGTTGGATAACTTAAGCCCTTATTTAAATAAGGTGCGTGGTTCTTCACTTCTTTCATAGAGTATAAATTATAATAATTATCTTTAAAAATATTTAAACCTTAAAAAATGTGTAATTATTGGATGGCTGCAAATCATTTGATATGAGTGGACCAAAAATTGTAAGATTTTAGACCCAAAAGACCTTAGGACCTGTTTGGCCCAGAGTACTTTTCCTAGTCTGAACTATCAAATCTATCATCACTGGAGTGGATGCACAGTGGGCCTTCCATTTTGTAAGATTCTTGACCAGATCTCCAGCAGGCCTTGTTTGGCTGTAAGATGTTTTTATCCCTTGACTTTCAAGAGCATTAAGTTCTTTTTCCTAAGATATATTTATCATTAACAAATAAAATAGGAAGAAATAAATATTTTTTTTCTTGATTGCATAGTAAAATAACCCACATACAGAGGTATTTTTTATTTTTTTGTAATGGGGTTTTCTTGCTATTATAATTCAAGTTAAGGGGGGCTTTGATATTTGAGAAAATATAAAAAAAATAAGTAATTAAAATTTATGATAAAACTATAAAAACACCTTTAAAATAAAAATTTTCAGCTAGAGGTCAAGAAGCATTTTTAGTTTTTCACAATAAGTTTTTTATAATTACAAAAGTTAGCTTAGGAACAATTTTATATTTGGTTTTAAAAAAGTGGGTGTGCGTGTACGACATCCAAGGGCACACGGGCAACAACCATGTATTTTAGGTGACACCTTTTGACATCCAAAAATACCCTTTCACGGTATCGTTGGAAGCGTCACCGCATCATTTTTCTGTTAGAGTAGAGTATATCCTCGTTGGTGGCTTAATTTGGCGTAACTAGGTCTTTTTTCCCTTCTTTCTCTTTCATGTCCTAAAATTTACAATTTGATTCTCTTGGTTGTGGGCATTTCAACTTCAATTCTTATTATTTTGATTTTTAGCTTTTAGTCTTGACTTTTTTATAGAAGTTTATTTGTTTTTAATTTTATCACTTAATTCTAATTTAGAAAATATTATATTCTACAATGTGGTATTTATTTTTTGAATTTCTAATTTTTATCATTGGATTTTTTTAATAAAAGTTTTAGTGGTTTTTGATTTCATTCTTCAGCTCAATTTGGTCTTCACTTTTTTTATTTCTAATTTTTTTTCTTGGACCTTTTGTAAAAAATATTATTCTTTTCAATTTCATCATTTAAATACAACATTCTTTTTAAAGACTTATGTCAATTTTTCTTTTTATTTTTTGTTTCCCAAGTAACATATAGTTTTGCAAAGAAAATAAGCAAACACACAGGAGAATGAGCTTTCTCTATTATATTGTCCAACAACAAAAAAAAAAGAGTGAGGTCGCAAAGCACAACGCAAAAGGCCAGCTATTGTAGTTATCTGTATTTTATTTTTATTTTTACTATATGGAGAAGAAATATGTTTCTCCCAATATTAGTCCACCCTGCCATTTTCTCATGTCACGTGTCCAGCCATGTGCACCTGAATGCTTAACAGCTATTTCCTTAATTCCCAATTATGATGAGCTATGAAATTCCCTTCAATATGCTTATCATTTGATAATTAATGTAATGAATGCAGCCGAAGTGTAAGGAGGATGAGATTAGAATTTTAAATAAGGATTACATTAATAAACTATGCAATTATTTAAATCTTGTTTTCTCCACCCAAAGCAGACAGATTGGCTCGCTTCCATGGTTGCTGTGTTTCTATATTTCTTAATTCTCTGTGTTTAATCTTGATTCATGCAGTGATCTCTCTCTCTCTCTCTCTCTCTCTCTCTCTCTCTATATATATATATATATAGACACACACACACACACACAGATTACAGCAATCTTCATTAATTACAGGAGCTCAGCACAACTCAATTGCATTAATACACAAGATTCCAAAACAGCACTTGCTGCCTTGAATGATCTTATTTAAATTTGTTTTCTATGTGAGGTGGCCTGACATTACAATCTGGAATAATTAATTTGCAGATTGCACTTAGAGACTTGATTTCCCATAATATATAAAATATTTATTTGGAATGACAATCAAATATGGAAACATTCTTTTGCAATATTCAAACTATTGATCCCGATCCTATAAGTGTATTATTGCACTCCATGTTGCACCAAAATTACAAAAAATTAATAATAAATAAGAAATTTCCATCTAGTTCATAGAAATTAGAAACTAACTAGACTTAGGAAATATTAAAGAAGGGGCCAATTATATGACGAAAAAAAACTCATCATAATAAAATATCTTACCTAAGGTAAGGTGCTTCGGTGTTCTAAACTTGTAATAATATATATACCTATTAGACTTTTCTAATTGTTTGTCTAAACTCAACATGAGTTTAAAAAGTAGTTTGGAATCACAAACTAATTTTAAAGTTCAATCCTCACTTCAAAAACATGGGTGTTGAACCCATAAAATTGGGTTTTTAAACTCATTTCCTTCATTAATGTTCCACATCAAACTCGTAGGCCATTATTCGCTCTTAATGGACCTTATGAGGGTCATATTGACTCAACCCAAATCAACTCACAAATGATATAAAAAATATGATCTCATAAAAATTGTAAACAAGAAATTTTAACATTTCATAAAAAATTAAAACAAAATCTATTACTAAAGCCAAGTAACAATAGATAAACCAATTTTTATTTTTTATGTTAATAAAAAAATAATAGAAAAATTCCAATCTTAATTTATTTTTTAAAACTAATAGGGTCGGCCCACATGGGCTAGTAGTCTAACCCTAGAGTGATGGGCCTATTCGGCCTATCAGGGCTACGCAACAACCCAAAAAAAATGGAAATACAAAAATCTACATGAAATAGGCAAAAATCCAAAATGTATCTTTGTTCTTTTTTTATATATATAAAAAAACATTTTGCTTTCATGCATACGACCGAATATCAAGGTTTTTCCAAGCATATTTCTTCAAAAAAAAAACATAGCATCTTTCTCATGTTAATGATTATTCGTTGGAATTTGGCCAAAATATAAAAAAAATTAACAATTATTTTATTTTAAATGCAAAGTACAACCGCAGATAGTAAAAAAAGAGTTATTAAATGCAATGTATTTTTTTTTGAACCTTAGAACATTTAGGTTTTCGACTCCTGTAAGGTAAAGGTTCTCTCACGAAAAGAAATCTACTTTGAGCCTTAGGAAAGATTGATAAATAGAAAATCCGACTTAGAAAAAAAGAAAAAACAATCAAATAACATTGCAGCTTACCTTAGGTAGGCTGCACTGAGGGTGATACATTTTTTCCTTACACAACAAGTCCCCCTACTCAAACTCTCGCAGACCTTAGGTTTTCTAGTGACCTTACTGGTAGGTGGCGAATCCTAAGAATTATAGTTGTAATTTTACGATTATAGAACTCATTTTCTGCACGTCATCTCCCCTCCAGAGATGGCAAAGCGCAAAACATGAAAAAATCATTGTCACATCATCATAGATTAGACAAAATATAAGATTTTTAATTATATTTATGTTAATTCAAGGTATTTACATGGAAATACAAATGACTTAGTTTTTGTCTCATTCTATGCTAAAAAATATATTTCATTTTCTCTTATGTGTTGTATCTAGTCTTGTTTTAGAAACTACGAGCTGACTTGCTCGCGTATTGCGCTAAGCTTTTTTTTTTTTTATGCAGAAAACTGATTGATTTTGTGAGTTTTGTAATTGGATATTTTAATATTGAATTAGTAAAATTATAATTGATAGAATCTGTTAGAAACAATTTTTTCCCCGTCTAAAAGTGATTGAATGTTGCAACTGTTTTGATAATTATTTCATTAATAGATTGTACAATTGGAATCGAATAAATTCTTTTAAATTGAGTCATATGCCCCGTGTAATATATTGATTGATTGTTGTGTATGTTTTATTTGTGTTATGAATTTTTCATTAGCAAATAGAACACTGATAGTAAATTATTATTTAAAAAAATAATAAATAGGTCATATATATATTTTAAGACACTAATATTAAATAAATATTAAAATATATAATTAGTCTCACATATTTATAAGGAAAAAAACTTACAAATAATTATTATCATTAATTTGAATGCCTTATCTATAATAATTAGAAATTTCAACACCTAAAAATATTAACAAAAAAGTAATTTAAAAAATAAATAAATGACGAAACAAAAATAAATAGTATTAGATTTCAAAAAACTTATTTGACTTGAAGAGTAAAATAATAATTAAAAAAAAGAGAAAAAAATAATAAATATCAATTTTCAAATGATCACCAACACAAATTAAAATGTAAACATTAAAAAAATAACCTTAATAACAAAATTTACAAATAATAATTATCATTGTTTTGAATGTTTTATCTTTAATAATTAGTTCAAGACCTAACAATATTAACAAAAACAATTAAAAATAAAATAGATGATAAAATTAAAATAAATATTATTAGATTTAAAGACATTATTTGACTTGAAGAATAAATTAAAAAGAGAAATAATAAAAAATATTAATTTTCAAATCATCACCAACACAAATTAAAATTTGAACATTAAATAATAAAAATCTTAATAATAGTGGAAAAAATTGAAAAAAAAGGTTAGAGCATGTATATAAAAACATGGACATAAATAGGAACTATGTAAGAAATATATATAAAAACATAAAGGAATTAAAATAAAATCAAATATTAAAAGTATAAGGGCCAAAATGAAAAAAACATATATAATAAATTTAATTTGGAGGACAAAATTGAAATAAATCCAAACATTGATACCGATTAAATTAAATAATTTAAAACAAAACCGGAAATTACAAGAATGAGGACCCAAATGAAATTGACATATATAATCAATTTGCATGGATGAATAAAATCAAAACAAATCAAAACTTTGATATCAAAAATATTAAGGATTTATAATCAATTTGCATGGAAGGATAAAATTGAAACAAATCAAAATTTTGATACCGAAAATATTAAGAATTTCAAACCAATCCAGAAATTAAAAGACCGAGGACCAAAATGAAACTACAATATATAATCAATTTTAATAGAAGGACCAAATTGAAACAAAACAAAACTTATATAATAGCAATAAGAACCATACTAAACAATTGAAAGAGTAGGGACTAAACTGAAAATGCACAATCAAAAGCGGCGTTGACATGTGCTTGCACAGGCAGAAGAGAGAAAAGAGGGAAAAATTCAACCGACTATTGACACGTCTCCGGCCACCTTGTAAGCATAGGTGCCGCACCAGGAGGAAGATAACATGATGGAAACTCATTCTAGACGTCGGTTGGGTATTTTTGAACGCTGCAATACACCGAACGTGCCGTCCGAAACACGTATGAGCACGAAAACGGACGGCGCATCCTACCGCGCCCACAATAATTTGGCAGGAAAAGAATAAAAAATAGTAAATTACTATTATACCCTTATACCCAATTCTTGTATTTTGTCTTATATGGAGGTATTAACGAATTTGGCCATTTAAAAAAAAATGTTCAATGAACCAATTGACCATGTGATTTACTGTTCTGTTTTTTCTTTTATGGGAGTAAATGTGTATTTAGCCATTTAAAAAATATGTGCAATAACCTTTATGCCCCCGGCGGTTCTTGTGTATTTTTGTCTTATTCATGGGTATTGTGGTTATTTTACTATGCACATGAAGGCAAAACACTGAAAACACCCCCGAACCCAGGGCTAAAAATGCAGTAGATAGAGTGGTAAAATAATAATTTTACTATTCCAATCCACAGTGTCTCTGAGTGTACATAAAAATGCAAAAACATTGTTCATTATTGTATAAACTCTGGTTTTGTTTTAGCTTTTTTAGTAATTCTATAAAATCATCATGGCATTGAAATCTTTCTTATATAAGAGTCTTAAAAAAAATACAGTATATAATTCTTAGACTACTTATACTTGCACAAATAAATATTTCTATCTTTTTTGCATAACTAAAGTGAATGTAATTGGCAATAGAGTAACAAACCCCATTTTATAAAATTCCAGCTTAATTAAATGATCTTATCGAAATCATAAACATTATAAATTATTAGAAGTATGTAAATCATCATAAATTATGGATTGGATCGTACTCATAAGAAGAAGAAGAAATTTACGAGAAGCAGGCAATGTTTGTTTCAGAAATTGTCTAGCTATAACAGTTATATGGTACATGCACACGTTGTATATAGATATAAAACTTCTGCATCGTTTATATAATTAATATCCTAAATAGGTATGCATGTAAGCATTTATCATAGTTAATTTGATTTGCATAATTAAACTTGATCCTTCGTGACCAGTACTGTCATCTTATATTTTCCCAGAAATAATTCATAGAACACAGTTTATGAAAACCTTTTTTTTTTAATTTTTACAAAACACTTTTTTTTAATCATGATTAATATGAATTTTGCTATAAGGCTAATTTCCGTAGCAGTCTGTCCCCAAGTGTCAAAGTTAATCATGATTAATATAATGATGTATTTGTATTTTATTAAGTATAATGATTTTTTTTTAAATAAATGTTTACGGGGATGTTAGATCAATGAGTACAAAATCATACATGCCATCTTAATAAAAAATATGAACGACTCAATGTTGATTATCAATAACTCTACCAAGTGGTAATGAAGATGAGATCACAAATAAGTGATACATGTGCACCCTCTAATTGGTCTCATGGCCTCGACAACGACCATCCTCCTCCAACACTACCTCTATTTTAGTTTTATTGTATTTGAACATGCAAATATTTAAATTTATAATAAATATTTCATTTTTATATTAAAATAATTTTTTTTTTTTATTTTTACTTTTGTTCAATATATATTTTTTAAAACATATTTTTTAAAGCAATTAAAAAAAGTATTATAGAGACTTGGAAAAGAATTACAATAGATACCATTCGTACTATTAACTCAATAACATAATAAGTTTGCTGGTATATTACAGAGAGTTGGAAAAGAATTAATGAAAATGTCACCGCTACTGTTAACTCACTGACAACATTACAAATGACATTTTATCGGTGATATTTAATTTTACCAATGGATAAACTGGTTAAAAAATAAAAATACCAATGGCATTACATACGGTTTGCTTGTTAGTGATATGCTAAATTTATCAAGGGTGATTCTGACAGTATGAAGTGGGTAATCTTTGTTTTGACTTGTTTATTTTGTCTATAATTCCATCAGGAAATCTATTGTTGATGGAGTTACCGACAAACCAAAAATTACCAGTGATAGTTTTTTTAATGGAAGATTTTCGTTCGTGATCATGTCGGTAAAATAAGTTCTCACTAATGATTAGTGTAGATGTTGAAAGAGATTTTCATTGGTAAAAATATGAAATGTGGTAATGTCTTGAACTTTGCAAATCAATTTAATTAAGATAAATATTCTGACCCACACTATAAATTTAGAGCACGATATATACAGACACACACAATATTGCTGGTGGCAGAAAATTAATATGCTTCGTAGACATATACTTTGTGCATTAATTAAACATTATATTTTTGCCAACCTCTTTGTGTAAAAAGCATGACACCCTCATCGTAAAACATCTTATGAACCATGAAATCTTATTCAAATCATTCCATAAAGTATGAGAAAACCAGGCCTGTCGATGAATTGAAATATTAAATGATCAGACTATATTCTTATATTGTTTCGTGCACATTGTTTATAAACACATGCACATAAATGGCAAAACCGAAAGAAATTATTATAATATGTGCAACATGGATGGTCCTCCACCATACCATTGTGTCTCCCACGTCTCAAAGTAAGGGAATGCAGAAACATTAATTAAGTTAACGACAAAGCAATTAATTATAAACAAGAGAGTGATATCCTAGTTTGAGTGACTCATGGGCTGCATGAAATGATCAATTCTATTCAGTGCCAACGAGCAATTTGAGTTGTATTGTCAAAACAGCTAAATAATACGTTTTTGATTTCACGATTTATATAAATAGTGAAACAAATTAATATATTATTTTTAAGCCATTATGTGGTGGGGTAAAAACAATTTACATGTAATAAACATATTTAAGCCAAAGAAAGTTCTGTCATCAGTAGGTCTAATTTCAAATTCTATGTCCTGAATCCTTGTCTAGCTTAAATTTAAATTAAATTATATATAAGTATTTATTGTATGATCTAGTTGACTTGGCAAATAAAAATAAACTCAGACTACTAGTTAAAATATGATTTATCCTTAAGACTATTTTCAAGATGTCATATTTTTTAAAAAGTAATACTGAGATTGTGACACATTGAATCAACTAGATCAACCAAAGTTAATCTATTAAATGTGTCATGAACTTAATTGAGTTTAATAATTTATTTAAAAAAAAACTATTTCTATATACCTATATAATAAAAGAATAGTCGCTCACAAAACTGAGTGCAAACTTAATACTAGGATTTTGTTCTAAGACCACGATGACCCTGTCAAAAATAAATAAAAATAAATTATAAAGCATAATTCTTGATAATTATGTTTTTCTATAATCATGTTTTATTTAATAAAATTCTAAAAAAACAAGCACCAACCCAATGTCAGTATATTTTCTAAGAATAACCCTATAGAAAATAAATCAAAATAAATCATGAAATTCAATTCATAATAATAATTTTTTTCTCGAAACCATTTTTATCTAACAATATTGTAGTAAAAAAGCAGACAATCATAAAATTATATCATATGTTTTTTCTAAGACCAAGATAACTTTGTACAAAAAAACCAAAATAAATAAAAAAAAATTGAATTTCCATTAAACACAATATTTAAAAATGAAAATGAAAAACAAATTCATGTTATGAATACTAGCATGTTTCTAGTTTTTGTTAATTGCTGGATAACATGGTGTTTTTCTTTTTCCATATATCCCTTATCTATTTATATTTTTTTCAATATTAAGTTAAAAGTTCAAAAGGTTTCATACAGTTCAAAATTCTTTAAAGGATATTCTTCATTTTGTTTTATCATATAGTTAAATAGAAGTATTATTAAGCCCAGAGTAGTCTAAAACAAATATTATAGTTGTGAGGGATTAATCCAAATCAATCGAATATATCATTATTTTTTTTTAAATATATTATCTTAAAAAACCAAACTATGTTTTTTTTTAAAAAAAAAATTAATATCAGATTTATTAAAAAATTTAATCTTCTTACATCCTTTACAAGAGAATAGATTTAATAAAACTCTTCACATCGTCTGTGCATCCTATATAATATTTTAAGCACCACCTAATCCTTCGTTCATGAATGATAAACAGAGCTTTCTAAACTTCTCTAATCACGGTTTTCTAAATAGAATTTATTTATTTATTTTTTCAAATCATACACACAGCAAGGCTCTTGTTATTATAGATCAATGAGGGCACGAGTCCCACTATCAATCGGGATCTCTAAGCAGACAAACCGCTGACATAGATGGTAGCAGTGTTTCTATGCGGGATTTTCTTTTTCCATCATCTAATTATCTTGATATGTACTGTCAACCAATATGAATCTTTCCCCGACAACTATAAATCGAAGAGAAAAGGAGTCTTTTAACTCGATACATTTAGGGAAAAAAACGGAAATGAATATTAATTGAGATATAAACTTATATATTTCCTTACAATAAATTGATTTTGGTAATTATATATGTCGCAATACTGGAATAGATTCAAGCTATAAAATTGAATGGACAACAAGACATAATGATTATATATATAAAATTAAAAAGATATTGAATATTGCGAGAGGTTTTGATAATCTAAACTAGTTAAGAGTCAAAGGACAAGTATGCAATCATGATTAATAAACAAATGAAGCTTACCCCATTTGTGGAAATAAATTTGAAACCTATTGGTTGCGGAAGAGACAGCCATATCCTTAATTGAGAAAACAACGAGCAAGTCCCAATTGGGACCATGTGAGAAGAAAATTATCCCCTTCCCTCACCCCAAAACCCAACCCAACAATATAAAAATTCAAACACAAATCTCCATGACTATAAATGCTACTAAATGATACCCTAAACCTAATTTCTTTTTTGATTTTAACACTTACATTATGTGGTGTTTCGGATTTACACCTTGAAATGGTAATGTGAAAGGTCATATGTTTCGTTACCAAAACATCAACATAAATAGGTAAACATTTCGGATTCCCCTCTAGTTTTAAATTTCAATTATTAATATACATGACATTAAAATCGAAATTAAATTATACAACTTTCAAATTCTCGAAATCACCCTTTATCCAAGTTTCCATTTAATTGAAGTTTAATAGTGCAACCAGGTCATTTATTATTTTGCATATCCAGGTGGCCACTAGAAGCTATAATTATCATTTATTATTTCAAGTTTATTAATTTACGATTTCAAAAAACTATTATTTATAATTTACGAGATATTCTTTTCGTATAGCCAAATGGCCTATTACTCTTGATAAATACGGTGCTCGCCTAGCTTTGGAATGTGGGAGACAAAAGGGCACGGGAAACTCGGAAAGTATAATACGCAGCATATACTCTTGCAATGATACACTTCGACGACAATATATTATGATTAGCCATGTGATCCCTCGTTTAAAACTCCAAGTAAAATGTATTTACTGTAAATATTTTACTTCTTTGTGGAGCGTGGATTCCAAGCCAGTATATATGTATATCGACTAATTTTTTAAAATCTGAAATTAATGATCAATTAAAATCTTCAGTGATCTTGATTGATGCGAAACTCAAACTGTTAACCTCTAGAGAGCAAACCCAGAGTCTAACCAATGAACAACACCCCCACAAGTAAACCGTTCATCAAGTGATTTAAAACTCACCAGTATACTTGATACAAATATTTTTGCAGATCATTCATATGAGTTAATGTTTAGGTATAATTTTTATGCACGTACGCATACACTTTCGTTATAAAATACTATAGGTTTGATGTGTATTTCATTAATGAAGTTACAATAATATACACTTTACAAACCCGATATTCCCTACCCATGTCGAAGTGAAAGGGTATATGCTGCGTATTATACTTCCAGAGTTTCCCATGCCATTTTGTCTCCCACATTCCAAAGCTAGGCGAGCACCGTATTTAGCAAGAGTAATAGGCCATTTGGCTATACGAAAAGAATATCTCGTAGCTCATCAGCAACAATGGAGAGTCAATCGATTCCAAATTTTGTCCCGTGGAGATCTTTTGCACGTGCATGTGCTCATAATGAAGACAACGTCACGTGTTGCTGGTCCAACTACATTTACATAGATAAATCATCGATGCTTGTAGGAAAATTTGAGAATCATTATACATGAGCGTGTCAACTATGCATCTTCATGTGCAATGACATGCTCGACAGCTCCTACTATGATTTTTTATCATACCGTACCCCATTTCATATTTGTCTTCTAAATTCCCTTTCGAATCAAATTAAATATACGTGTGTGTGTTAGAATTGAGAGAGTTTGAGAATTGAAAGAAGAATTAGTTTAGAGAAGGGAAGAGGGAGAAGAGAGAAAGAGAGGGAAACTGAAATTTAGAATTACATTGTATTGAATTCTGTTTTGCATACCTTTATTGTGTGTGCACTTCTCTATTTATACATATTACAATATTCTAGACTATTCTTCTTCTATACTCTAACATCCCCCCTCAATCTCATGCTTTGACAAACCAAGCATGAGATTGCAACAATAAAAATGAAATACAAGAGTACTTAATTCTTTTGACAAACAGTATGTAAACGAGAGAAGAGAAGGAATTTCATTGGTCTATTTCTTGACCAGAATTTCATTTATCTACTTCAGTTTTTTTTTTTTTTTCTGAAGGATTTCATTTGGCTTCTTCAGCTTTTCTGAAGCTTTTCTGAAGTTTTTCTTCAGCTTTTCTGAAGTTTTTGCCGATGAATTTCTTAATCTGTGTAAGAATTCATTTTCTTCTTCTTCTTCTTCTTCTTCATTGGATTAAGTTTTTTTCTTAATCTCTTTTTTTTTTTTTTCTCGTTTTTTTTTTTTTTTTTATCAAAACGGTAGGATGATAGACATAAAACGGCACACCACAACATAAACGACACAGCACACACAAAACAGCACACAAAGCACACACAAAACGGCATCACACAACACCAAAACATAAAATCTAGGTTTCACAACTTCTCAGCCACGCCGCAGCCACGTCTCTCATCATCTTCTTCCTCTACTCTGCTCTTCTGAAACCAGAACAGAGAATACACCAACCTCTTCGTTGCACCAAACACACGGCTTACAGTAGTGATTCTGACCAGACCAACATCAAGTAAGGCACGGAATGGCCTCCTACTGTCAGCTGGTTCGACAGAGTAATCCTCACCATTATGTCCTTTATCTCCTTCTTGCTCTGCTCATCCACATACTTCTGGTAAAAACGCCACAAGTGCTTTTGCTGTGCTCTGCCTGATCGCATAGATCTGAGACGTGTGTCCTCCACCCTTGACACGAATCCTCATGTCCACTCCAGCAAAACGTTGTCGTTCCAGGAGAAGGATTGGTTCGTAGACCTTGAATCGGAGGATTTCAGTCTCAACTAGCTCGATTGGGCAGCCGTTGATCTTGATCAGACCGTGACCGCGCTTGCAGTGGGTGACTGCGACTGCTGTTTTCTTCCTTCCGAAGCACTGCACAGACTCTTTCGGCGTCGCCATGGTTGTTTGGCTAGTTTTTTTTTTTTTTTTTTTTTTTTTTTTTATTTCATAATTTGGAGGAGGAACAGATGTTGAAGAACAGAAGTCCTGGCCGTGCATATTGCAATTGGAGCGTGTTTGCTGAAACTGAAAAGAGCTCATACCTGTCTCTCGGACGAAGCAACTTGAGTTCAGTAGTTAGGGTTTGGAGGTGCACGAGAGAGAGATTGGAGTGATCGCAGAGGTCCTGGAACTCTAGAATCAGTCGAGCCTGGCAGAGGTGACTCTCGGTGGAGATGGCATCTGCGGTGGTGGTGGCTGGAGACAGAGGCATGCTTCGCTGCTTCTTCACAATCACGGTAATTCTCACTCTGCTTCTGCTTTGTTTGAGCTTCAATTTTGTTCTGCAAAATTAGAAGTAATTTGTTGCACAGACTTGATTTGGCATGGAAGATGCGAGATGTTGCCATAACAGCAACACAAATTGAAGAAGCTGTCTCTCGGATGAACAAGAAAGCAACTAGATGAGAAGGAGCAGCAATGACACAGATGATCATCGTCATCTTTAGCTCGAAAATTCAAAGGAAAAAAAAAAATCTCAACTGAAGAAGCTGCAAAAGATCATAAAGAAAAACTTGAACAATGTGTTTTCTTCAGCAGTAGTTTTTTTTTTTTTTTTTTTTTTTTTTCATTGAGATCAGATTGCGGAAGCTTGGTTGGATCAATTAATGCGTTAGCAAAAACTGCTCTGATACCATGTTAGAATTGAGAGAGTTTGAGAATTGAAAGAAGAATTAGTTTAGAGAAGGGAAGAGGGAGAAGAGAGAAAGAGAGGGAAACTGAAATTTAGAATTACATTGTATTGAATTCTGTTTTGCATACCTTTGTTGTGTGTGCACTTCTCTATTTATACACATTACAATATTCTAGACTATTCTTCTTCTATACTCTAACAGTGTGTACGTGACACACACACGTACAATATATACTTTCACTTATTAGTTTATGGAGTAAATATATATTAGCTGAAAAGTCATACTACTCTAACATGTAAGCATATAATATTGCTTAGTCTCTAAACATGAATGAAAAGAAAATGTGTGTGTTTCTTTTATGAACTAGAAGACACCAGATGGCCGCGCTATATTGTTAGTGCAATTTTTTTAATAGATATTCAGGTATTATAAGTATATTTTAGAGAGGAATATCAACAATTTAGGTTATGGTCCTGACTAGACAAGTAAACTGGTTTTATTTGAATTAAACAACAAAAAAGGCAACAATATATATATATATATATATATATATATATATATATATATATATATATATATATATATTAGATAGTAGTTTGGAAATGTTTTTTATCCAATAGCATAAAAAACAATGTTGTTTAATTTTTAACCAACTCAAAATGGAAGGATAAAATATAGTAAAAAATAAACAAAACATTGGTGTACATCAACCGAGCTAGCACGATAGACATGCAATTTAGGTATTAAGGAAAAAAATAGCTCGAGTTAATTTGTTAAACCTATATCCTAGGTTATGAGGTAAATATAACTCAATAAAAAAATAAAATGAAGAAAACCACAAGGCATATTGTTTTTTTAAAAAAAGCAATGCTAAACAACAATATCAGGAAAAACAATAAGTAAACAAAATATCAACACATATTAACTTTTCATTCTTATGATCTTAGTCATCATAACAAAAGCATCATCTATGAAAAACTTGAAAAGCTCAATCCTTATAAACTGAAATGCTGAACGACAAAATAAGGGAAAAGAATTGCATAAAATGATTCAAAACTAAAATAATAAGGGTTAAAATAGAAATATAAAATAAATTAGAGGACAAAAACAAATCTTAAATTTGAGGGTTAAATTGAAAAGAATAATAACATTGATAAAGAATCAAAAACAAATAAAAAATATCAAGACTAGATTTAAACAAATAATATACCATAAATCTAGATTTAAAGATGAAAATGAAAATCAATAAAACTTCTATTAAAGTCCAAGGAAAGAAATAAGAAAATGAGGTAATATGGACCGAATTGGAAAAATAATATATGATAACTTAAGATTGAAGGATAAAACTAAAAAAAAAAAAATTCTTAAAGAACCAAGAACAAGGACTAAAGTTGAAATAGTAAAAAAAAATAGGACAAGCTTGTAGTTTTATGGAGATGAGAAAGAGAAGAAGAAGAAGAAACCTAATCAATGACAAACCGCCTCACCTCAATAGACACATTTAACATCACTAAGAAAAGAATATGGTGATGTATCCAATTACACTATAAAGGTGTAATTTCTTACACATAAAAGGTAATTAAGCTATAAAAGGGTGATCCAATCATATGGCGTTCATAGTGCAACAACGCCTCCCACTCATTGCCATGTGCATCACCCATGCTAAAAACTTTTTATATTAAACAATTAATTCAACAAACTAAAAAAATGTAAGTTCCCTCGATGATCCTGTAATTCCAAAAAAAAAAAAAAAATCTATATGAAAAGGATTGAAATGCCCCATAATGTATGGCTTATTTTTTTTATTCCAAAGGTGAATTTGTTATTTTATTGTATTTAATAAAAAGACAAAATTATCCCTCTTAGCTAGTTTTAAAATTTCTAAGCTAAAGGGTCATTAGATCATTCTACTATAATACAAAACTAAAAAAGACAAGTATACCCCCCACATAAATCTTTAATGATTAATATGTCATGTAAACAAATTCAAAATACCCTCGAATCAAAGATAATTGAGTCTCTCTTTTTAAAGCAAATACATCATTTTACTATTATAGTAAATAGTGATATGAGTATATAAGCACAATGTTTTTGTCTTTAGCTTTAGCTTTAATTAATCTTTTTCTTTAGCCTTCATTTTTTATTCAATTGGAATTGAAATCCCAATCCCTTCAAACAATTTTAAGAATTATTGTTAGAATTCTAAAGCTTTATAGATGGTATTCTTATTGTTTTATTATAACTTGAGTAAAAATGAAATGAACAATTTTTAGAATTTATAGATAAAGAGGGATTGTCCAAAAAATGATATGGAGTATTAAGTCTAATTCATGAACGGTTAATTGTGAAGGTCTTTATAGACTAATAATTAATCCATTAATATATATATATATGACATAAAAAGAAAAAAAAACTAAAATGTGTGGTCTATGTGTTGTGGAGTTGGCACTATTCACACACATATAACACTAAGAATGACATTTTTCATTTTGTAATAATTCATTTTAATCCTAAAAGTTTTATTTTAGATGATTTGATTCTAATTGAAGGTCAATTAATATGGATTATTAGGCAGTTGTTAAATTGAAAGACTATGAACCAATATTAAAATGTATGCTAAAGATTATATGAAAACCACATTTAGGTCCTCAAATTTTACAAACAACATAAGTTATACGATTTAGGTCGTTTAAAATGTAGTTTTGATACAAAAAGTTTATTTGTATTAATTTTAGTTCTTGATTAGAAATAAAAGAGAGAGAAAAGTTGCTCGATTTCATCAATGATACAGAAATCCACCATTCAAGCTATTTTTTATCACCACAATAAAATGATTTTATGTCCACAAGTTACATGAGATTAAAGGAGTTTGATGGTGATTGTTTAGACATGTAATGTTGCTTGGGAAAACATATTTAAGCTCATAAAGATAAATCTTATTGAGTTTGATTTCGTGTTTTTGGGTTGTTGTTTTGGTATTCTGAGTGGATGAATTGATTTGTGGGTGTTTCAAGGGTACCAATGGAGTATTTTTTGGGTTGCAATGACTTGCAAATTGGGGTTTTTGGACAAAACAATGTTGCCTTAATTTTTTAGCCGCTTTAGTAGTGGTCAAAATCTAGGTTTGCAGAAGACATGTCATCTATGTTTTTTTTCCGAGGTAAATAGGGGCGGACAAAAAGTTACTCATGCCTTCAATATGTGTGTGTGTGTGTGTGTGTGTGTGTGTGTGTGTGTATCTAGGTTAGGTATAAATTGAAAATACAAAAATTAGTTTACTTGAATGAGTTCGTGACTAGAATTACAAGTTTGATTGGTTAAGCCACAATACCTAATCTATTATTTTATTTTTATTTTTTATATTCATACCCTTTTTTAAAAAATAATCTTTAAATTTATTTTGATTGATATCACTCATTTATGAAATTATTTATTTTCTTATTTACCTTTTCTATAGAGATTTGTTTTGAAATTATTTTGTAAGTATTTAATTTTTGAAGAGGTTTGTAACTTTTTTTTGTATAATTTTAGTTTAATTAAATTACTTGTATGCATAAGAGTTTTAATTTACACTAGAAATTATGTACTATTTTCAACCTTTAACAAAAATTTTATTATTAATTGTTTATGTCAGACTTTATAATTGTTTCTGAATCTTAATAATATCCTATCACCATTACATGATGGGCACGTGGAAAAGACAGTGCTGAGCAATCATCTATAGGAAGAATTTTTAGGGAAGACAATTATAATTGGATTGGATTCTTCCAATGTGATAAACTGGATGATTAAAAAGTTTAATAGACCGTGGAAATTCTATTTGCTTTTCATCCCTGTCTCGAGATTGTTTTTAGGTTTAAGACTAGCTAGTAAAGTATTCACAGATTTTGAGGGAGGTGATAGTATGGCAGATGCCCTTCCATTACTGGAAATTGTGAGCTGGTGACTTAGTTTCGACAATTCTTTTTTCAGGTTGCTTATCTATGATCACCATGAAGCTTCTTTGTAGCTCCACCTGATATGTTGATTTCATTAATTTCTGAGGGATATAAAGTTCATGGTTTAAAATTTTTAAGAAAAAAATTACAACTAATAAAAACTGTAATGTGCCCTGGCTATTTTTATTTTTGTGCTATGAATGAGAAAAATTGATAAGGAATTCATACTTAATTAATTGTGAAGCATCATAGATCTAGTTGTAGGAATGAGGACAAGGTTGCAGTCACAGCTTTCATTAGATGATGAAAATAGATTTTATTACAAGTCTACAAGATCTCCAGATGAAAATAAAGCTAAAAATTATTATGTATTTGCTACAAAATCCAACATCACAAACTTCCAAGACTAAGATTTCCCTTTGCTTCTGAAAAGCTGTCTTCAACATGGAAATCAGCACTTGTGATTTTCTTTCTTCTTCGTCTTGAATTTTCATGGACACCTTACTTTGAGCTTGAGCTTGAGTTTCTGTCTTTAGTCTGAGGTGAGAGTAGGGCATCAATGGCTTCCTTTACTTGAGAAAAATCAGGAGCTTTACCACCTTGAACTGGCCAAAATTCATCAGCGGCTAACACCTGTAGGAGCAAAAAGAAGAAGAAATGTCATGGATCAACTTACATGGTTGTATTCCATAGAATAGGGAAAGTTAAGGAGATAAAATTTATCCAAGTAATTACCTTTACTTGCAATTGAAGAAACTTAACATAACTAATGGCTTTCTCTAGCATAGTAACCAAATCAACCTGTGTGAGACATCATAAGAATATAGAATTAAAAAATTAAGCTCATGCATGGTCTGTATTAAAACCAGGGGAAATGTCTTTAGCAGTGGAGTCTACCTTCGAGCCATTAGGGACTAAATCCTGCAATATCTTGAGCCTCTCACTAATCCTCTCTCGTCGATTCTGAGAAGAAAAAAAATCATTTTTCTTAATTTTGAAAGAAAATATATATTTTTAATATAGAAAACAGGTTAGCCTTGAAATGTTGAAAAGCAAACCTTGGCAGCAACACTCTGTAGATCCTTAGCTGGACCTGCTGCAGACTTCTGTTTTGGGTTTTTTATTGCGTCGTTGCATTGCTTCTTTAGAGCCTGCATACTCTCTCCCTGCAAACAAAATCACTTCAAATGTTCAGACCATGAATTCTGTCACTGGTTTATAATTCAAGAAAAGGGTCATCACAAATTATAAAAAACAACGTGAGGATGTTGAAAATACCATGTTAGGACGCTTATGGAAGTTGCTGGCATCTGGTGTTGCAGAATCCTGAAAGCTATCAGCAACAATTGTGGATTCAGCGTATAACCAATCACCATGATTTTCCTTTTCAGTCATGGAATTGAAGTTGCTAGCTCTTTCAAAGCAATTAAAATCCTCCATCAACCGCGGGCTTTTGTTACATTTTGGATTCATCTGGTTCCACTGGTAATTGTAACTCAAATTACCCTCCCAGGCTGTGTAGTCATCTTTCTGACAACTAGTTTGAGAAACCCTATCACTTTGCTCAAAGCTAATCAAAGATCCATTGCTATGCATGACGTTGTCGAGTCCGATACCTTTGAAGTTGATCAAAGAATGAGCTTCTTCAGCTTGGTGGTCAGTAGCCTGAAACACTAACTCACCAGAAATCGCACTGCTCGGGCTGCCAAGAGAATTAGGAGAAGAGTTCATACCTAAATTCCTGATCATAAGCCCACTAGTTTTTTCAAAGGTTCTATCTCCCTCTTCATGAAATTCTACCTTCTGATATTCACCAAACCCATAAGACCCCAAGGAGGAAAAGTCCCCCATCACATTTCCATTATAGGCACAAGTTTGAACCGATCCCATACGATCATTGGCAAGTGACATTGAGAGAAATTAAGAATGAAGTGGGTTTGAAGTTACTTTGGTCTAGCTCAAGCTAAGGCAAGAATATGAAGAAAAACAACAGCCTCTAACCCCTATTTGTAGGGACTCGAAAAATAATACAGTTCTATTAACAACAATATAATTTGCATGTAAATTTTCACCATGCCAAGTGTGATTAGTGGTCCAAAAGTCCAAGTAACAAGTATTTTATTTCGATAATGACGTAGCAAAATAATGTATTTTATCTTTTTATTGGGATTGTTAGCTGGCAGATTGGTGAAGAAAATTGGAAGAAGGTGAAGAAAAGAAAGAAGGTAACTAGGGCAAAGAAGCAAAAGCTTCGGCGGATGTACCGGCAATCCCACGTCTTTCAGCTTCCCCAAATAATTACTGTCAGTTTCAAGAACTTAGACTAATTTAGAGAGGGTGAAGCTTCCTCCAATCCTTCCTTCTTGCTTGACCACGTGGATTCATGCCCTAATTTATAATTTTCATACATTCCATGGCACTGTGTAAACTCGCAAAGGAAAGCTCTTGTGGTTATAAAATTGTTGCAACCAGCACTTGATCGGCAAGATAATAATGGCGAGTCATCAACTACCACAACATTGAAAATTCCTTTTCAACACTTCCCTAATTTTGTTTCCAAAATTTCTCACAAGTTAGCATGGTTGTGTGTGTGTGTTTATGATTTTGAACCCCACCATGTTTTTTTGTGGCAAGTCTATTAATTGTGGGGATCAAAAGAGATCCGACAAACAAAAGAATTTCAAGATTTATCGGATCCATGCATCTTGAAATGCATGAATTTGAATTTTAAAAAAAAAATCTTATAATACTTGCACACCCTAGATAGCTTGGTATGTAGTTAACAACCTTGGTAGGTTATACTCATCTCCTTTCTTGTAGAAACCCTAGTTATCAGATAGGTCACCAATCAGAATCTGGTTTAGGTCAATATTAAAACTTATTTTTTGCTGTGTGCAATAGAGCAAATGGTTTTGTGTCTGTTTGGGAGTGTAGTTGCAGTTGTTTTGAAAGTGTTTTTTTTATTCAAATATGCATTAATATTATTTTAAAAAAAAAAATCATTTTTTGGTATCAGCACATCAAAATGATCTAAAAACACTAATTTTTTAAATTTAAAATAAAATATTTTTTTTTTTTTAAAATACAGTGATATCCTCTTTTAAAAGAATTCCCTTACAGATTAAGAAGGGAAGAAAAAAGAGTATATATGCCTCACATTTTCGATTGGTGCAGCATGATGCAGCATTGTCACATCTAACCACAAAGGAATTATTATACATGAACTGGAGTCAAGCAAACATTGATACACTTTTTACAGCAATCATCAGAAGATTTACTGTATACATTAATTAATTATAAAATTCTGAGGACATGTTTCTTTGATTAGATCTATAAGGACCACAACAACTTCAACTATTTAACCTGGCATCGTTAGGCATATAATAAGCTCATCGCCAATGAAAATTAATCAAGACCTCAGGAGTATATAATATACAGTTTAGGGTAAAAAAAATTATATAATCATCCGTACAAACCCAGGTTAATTTAGCATTGAAGTTAAAAATTTTGTCTCCTCATCAAAGATATTTAACTATATAGTTTGCAAACCCAATGAGGATCATGATCTATGTTTTCTTTTTCTGATTAAAAAAACCGTGATGGATAAAATCACAGAAATATTAGAGTTGGCATTGAAATAAGAGCAATTCCTTGTTTCAAGGAGAGGTGCTGTTTCTTTGTATTGAATTTAGCGAACCCCATCACTGCGTTCAGATCAGCACACATCACAAACACACTTGTGTTTCTTTAATATCGATCCATCTTATCTCTTTAAATCAATCGTTGTTAATTAACTTGGGATTTATCTTGCGAACTGCTCCTTAATTAGGCCACTTGCTTAATCCATCTGTGATTTGTTTTCTTTTTCAGCATCGAAACACATATAGGTTGCTGTTAATCTATTGTGATTGGAAGTTAGTATATTTGGATAGCATTATAAAACTATATGAACTTAAAAGTAGTGTAATTACTGCCTGAATAATTTTGGAAGTACAAGATTTACTCCAAAACTATCTTAAAGACAGATTTATTTTATTTCTTTAACCAAACAGTTTCTGTTCTCATGGTGTATGTTTTTTTTGTCCGACAAGTAACCAAACGTTGCTAAGTGTATTCGTTCTTTGATATAAACTATATAGTTGAGAATAATTAGGTCGGCCAGCAGCGTGGGGATGTCTGGCCGGCTGTGCTGTATCATCGGTGGAGAGGGAGATGTCTACAGCAGCAGCAGTAGAGTCCATGGAGGAGGAAGGAGATAGGGCCAGCTGCAAAAAGGGGAGGGGAGAAAAGAGTTTTGATGATTCTGATACCAAATTGAGAATAATTAGAAGGCTTAACCTAATAATTAGACAACTCTTTCTATATATATGAGTAGGGCAATATACAATAGCAATGATAGAGATTATCACATAAGAGTATGACTACAATATTTCCTATATCGATTCTTAATTGTTTATTTATAAGATTTTTAGCTTAAATCTTATCATCCCATATGCTCTGCTAATAAAGAAATTAAGGTGGCCGAGATGTTTGCACGCCCTTTCATGAATCTTTTAGGCCGTATGGCTCTTTACCTTTCATTAGTTTCATTAGTCCATAGTTTGAGGAGGAGAAGGGAGATGGGGTGGACTTGGTTTTTAAACAAGGAGGGAGCTTTCATCGTGCTTCTAAGTTGAGTTTTACTTATTTATTTATTTATTTACAAGAAATAGTGCATCCATATGAAGACTGAAAGCTCGAGAAAAAATCAGTCATGTTGCAGTGCAAAGATCGCACCATAAGGCTTAAGTAAACCTCCACTTTTCAGGAACTAACTTGAACGATAGAAGTAACTTTTCAGGAACGATAGAAAAACCATAATGCTTTGATTTATCTAACCCTTCGTTCGTTAATAAAGCTCTTCGATTCTTAAAATATAAAAGTAAAATAGAAATTGAAAATTAGTGAATGCATTCATATTGAATTTATTTTATAAAATCATCACATTAATTAATATTTTTGTAACTTTATTTATATGAAGATATCCTTCCACTTACCTATTACAGAGTGAGCAATATTTCTAAAACTTGGCTGGCGGGCTGGCTCACATGCCCTGTGCTATGTATCAATGAAAACCACTGGAGAAGTCAACCCAACACAAATACGAATGAATGCTGGCCCCAATTGGAGGGCCCTTAAGACAAGCCACACGCCTAGTAGAAGGTTTACCAGCCATTTTCTATACTTTTATATACGGGGGGGGCAGGATTTGTCCAAAACCTTCAAGGTTACTTCCAGAAAAATAAAATGCCAGAGGTGGAAGATGATCCGTCGTATTAATTAATAACATCTTCTGGGTCACTTCCAGAAGCTTTGTTCCGGCAAAAAGCACAGATTGTTTGACGATGAATTACGGACCACGTTGTAAAACCCACACAGCATCCAGAAAACACATGCACCTGTAAACAAATTGGTTCAGAAGAAGTATTCAACATCACGTAGGATCCACCACAAGCAAAAATAAACAGAAACTAGTGCAGAAAAAAGAAATCAAAACTCACTGGCCATCAGTTTGCTCATTTTTTGTAGCCTTTTTCTTGTTCTTCCTCCTTCAGAACAGCCTCTGTTTATTGATGTTGGTTCTAGTTCAGCCAAAAAGAGGAGGAAGAAATTGGCTGAACTAGAACCAACATCAATAACCAGAGGCTGTTCTGAAACAGGTTGCGTGAATGAAATTGGAAAGAGTCGGTTAAGATACTATTAGTATATTTATTTGAAGAGCCATACCAAACAGCTGGAATAGCTCAGTTGGCTAGAGCGTGTGGCTGTTAACCACAAGGTCGGAGGTTCAAGCCCTCCTTCTAGCGCTTTTAATTTTCTTTTTCATTTTTTTCCTGTTTCTTGCGGGACTTTAATTATATTGTTTTTGAGCCTAGAACATATATATATATATATATATATATATATATATATATATATATATATTTCACAGAATATGGAAGCCATTTTCTTGGACAAAGCTTGAATCTTGGACCCATTACAATATTTATGCTAAGGTTATAATTTAGTCCACTAATTGAACTATAATAGTTAAAAGAGAAAATATACCTTTTTAATAATCATTAAGTTGATCTCCCAATGTTTCGATATATATTATTATTTATAGTATTCATGAGACTTGTTATGGTTACTTCAGACATTATAAATAAATACCATTTAGTTTTAAATTATGATCTATTAAATGAACTTCAGAAATTTTCTTTTTTTCTTTTTTAATCTAAGTAATTGCTTCACAATTGTGATAATAATAAATAGTACAATTTTACTAATTAAAAAAATGTTTAATCACTTCTCAATTAAAAAAATGTTATTAGAAGAATTAAAATTTATAATTCAGAAGTGATTAAAGAGGTCCTCTTGAATTCTTATCTTTCTTGTCGAATAGAAGAATACATTCAACCTCCCATTCTCAATCCCACCTTTCTCACTCATCATTTCTTCAACCCCTCTCGACAAAAAAGAAAAGAGAAAGCGTTGGCGAAGAAAAGAGATATTGTTCGAACTTATAAAGAAACTACTAATAAGTGATGATGAATGGGTCTTCAAAGGATGTGTTATGATGACAGAAAGCTTGTGATCTGCACAGCAAATCTCGAGTCAGGACGTGCACTCCTTGTAAGAGTCTAAGACAATCTATGTTTTACTCGCTTATTTAATCTTACAAATTGTACTTTTCATGAAATGAAATTTCATCATATCCAAAAACACTATCAATTAATAAACAAGCATATATACTTATTATATTTTAAAGAATACGTTATTATTTCACATTAAAAACTCTATCATTACAATGACGTAGCAAACCGATGCAGGAGATGTTAATTCCACAAGGCAAGTATGGGACAAAGGGTACATGTTTGGGTATATGAGAAATGAGTGTGATTTATTGCCATTGAAAATTTAAAAATATTTTTATTTTTCATTTTAAATTTTTTATTATTATTTTAATACGTTGATTTCCAAAATAATTTTTAAAAAATATATTATTTTTATATATTTCTAAACAAACAAATTATTTAAAAATAGCATCAATCATACCCTTAATAATAACCTGATTCGAGTATAAAACGGGCTTAATAGATAGCAGCTATTGTTTCTTGGGCCAAAATATTCATCAGTAAGAATTGGAACTTCAAAAGTAGCCTCATAACGTTATATATGGCATTCAAAATGTTAAGAAAAAAAGTCGTGAGCGGCAGGATTCGAACCTGCGCGGGCAGAGCCCACATGATTTCTAGTCATGCCCGATAACCACTCCGGCACGCCCACATCTCTTGGCAGATTTAAGATAATCAACGCTTAGATATGGTATTTCGTCAAACTTTCAAGCACCAAAAACAAGTCTTATATGCAAATCGAAGTCACTTCACATGTAATGCATGCTCTGGTGTTAAGGTCACGAGGGGCCATGGAACTGGTTAAATTGATGTATTAATGCCGCAGTGCTTGTCAAACATATGTTTTTGATATGTGTGTAGGTTTTATTGTAAATTTTATTTTATTAACATTTTTTTTCTTATATTTTTCACTCAATAGCAGCCTAAGAAATAGAATTTCGTGGCTTAGGTGCCCGAAATTAAAATAGAAATGGACTAGGGTTTGATAATATATGTAAAGGATAATGTTTTTATTGTGGATTTTTTAGAATCTGGGACAATTAATTTCATTTAAGAAAAAACTTTATATTAAAAGACAATAAATAAATTAACCAAATGGTTTTTAACCATTTACATGTCATCAATAAATACGGGG
This sequence comes from Salix caprea, assembly GCA_964035475.1. NCBI lineage: Eukaryota > Viridiplantae > Streptophyta > Magnoliopsida > Malpighiales > Salicaceae > Salix > Salix caprea. The sequence goes on from OZ037745.1 coordinate 9,042,162, forward strand.
TTTTTCTCTTCTTTTCCCTTCATCATGTGGTATTAACACCTCTTGAAGTGTCCTTTCAAGTGTGGAGTTATAAATGTTTTCTCTTTTAAATTAATTTATGCAGTGAGGCTTCCTGTTCAAATTAATAGGGACGAATAATTGGATAATTTGTACGAAGAATTTTAATTTTGGGTAATTATTTGAGTCTTGTTCCTTTATATGACTCAAAAAAATTTCGTTTACCTAAAATACTTCAAAAGATTACAACCAACCAGCTAGGTTAAAGAAAAATTACAAGTCCATCAGTTTTCAAAACTTATGATTTAAATTTTTTTTTTTAAAATACTTTGGTAACCATGATTTTATTGAGTATCACGTGAATTATCCAAAAAAATATTATAGTTACCTAAATTAACTATTTTCCAAGAATTTTAAAAATTTACTACCCAAATTAGTTTGGATGATTTCGAGTTGTTTTTAATCTTCATCCCTACAAGTTAGTGTTTGCCTCGTTAGAAAAGGAAAGAAAAAAGAGCCCTAACACGTTACAAGTTAGCTACAATTGATTTCTATACCATTCTTCCATTTTAACTCGGAGAAGAAGATTCTAACCCCAAATCTCGATGTTAGAACACAAAATTAAATGGTAATTATCGAGTCTTATCCCTTACCTTGGCCATTGAGCAAGGATTAAATGTTCCTATTTTAAGATATAGAAAAGAATATATTAATTAGTAAATTTGATTCATCTTACCAACTTTCATGTGATCATTTTTCTTAATTCACAGTATCCTACACGATATTTCAATCCTCGAGACGAACTCTCCGATAAATCAAAACGGGCCCCAACATGGAATTAATGTTGATTATGGAATCTAATTCTGATTAATAAGGTTACAATTATTAGCCCATTAATTAGTGTGTATCATGTTCATGAGCATCGAAGTAAAAAAAAAAAAAAAAATATTTAACAAATCAAAGCACTTGAAAATAGAGCTCCCTTTGATGACATGATTTTATAAAGGCTTGAAGATCATCGAACTTTTTATTAACTCAACGGCTCAGATGCGATGCTGAACCCACATGGTCCACCTTATTAATTACACGATGGTGCCCTACGAAGCAACAAGAATATGGGGACATAATTAAGAAAAAATAAGGACCCATTTTGTTTTTTCTTTGTGTTGGAGCATGCACCTTCTGACTGAAGTGCTACTTTTTTAGAATAATCAATTTTAAGATTTTGGTGATGAATGGTGGCTGAGACACACGTAGGTTATGATGTAGTAATCTCGTATCTTAGTATATATCTCTGTCAAATAAAAAAATAAACAAAAAGCTTACAAGAAGAGAAAAAATAGAAAGTAGAATACAAGATACAACGTGAAAAAGAAAAAAGAAAAACGAGCATTATTCATATGTTTTATTATATTCTTCTTATTCAAAAACCTTTTGTAATTTATTAGGTTATGATCAGTCGTTCGACATTCCACGCCAATAAATTATCAGAAATTCTCTTTGCAAGTCGGTAACAACTGCCACTGTAAAGAATGTTGGGAGAGAAATTGACTAAGCTTCTCGCACATTAGACTATGGAGCAAATTGAAGATATGATAGTCATAGTTTCCGATTATTTAGTTTGTGGGTTTATGAGAGGATAAAGTCAGATGTTTGATACTATATTTTAAAAGTGTTTTTGAAAAAAAATATTTTATTTTTTATTTTAAATTAATTTTTTTATATGTAGATTGTTTTTATGTGTTGATGTCAAAAATATTTTTTTTTTAAATATTTTGATATATCTCTAAATAAAAAACACTTTAAAAAAACAACTGTAACAATGACTTCTAGTCTAAACAGAATCTTGTGAACATTTTGTTCTTGTGCTTCTTATTCTTTGCGTGAGATATTTCCTTTCTTTCAGTCTCTTCCTGGATAAATCTAAACGCTCATCAAGATTTGATGCTATGCTATTCTCCTTCGAAAAGGGTAAGAAAAGAAAAGTAAAGAGATGAGATGCTGGACTCATTAAACTTTCTCTCTAATTTTCCTTTTTTTCAGAGCAGATGTTCTATTTTATTTTTTCTGAAAATAGATAGAAGAAGATGTTTTATCATTTTACTATTTATTGTTTCAGTGAAAAATATTTTATTCCTTGAGATACAATAACTTTCATTCTCCCTTTATTATATATTTTTAGTAATTTTTAAATTATTTTCATGTACTAATATCAAAAATAATTTATAAAAACAAAATTTAATGTATTTTAAAATTAAAAAAAAACTTTCAAAATCAAAATAAACAGTTCCACATAGAAACCGTTGCACCTGCTTTTTGAGATAAAAAATAATAATTGGACATACTGTCTTCTCTTGTGTAATGTCGTCCATCAGGTTCAATGTGCCCTAAAGACAAGTGAATGAGCAGCTGGACTCCATGAATTCCTATGGTTAACTTGTCTTAACGTCATCTTTTCATCACAATTTCAATCATGAATTGAATCACAAGGTGGGCCCTTAAACAGTCAGCAAGTTTCAATGGCATCATGATTGTGGTAAAAAACATCAATAAAAAATATGTGATCAATGTCGCCAATAGTTGTTGTCTTGCTGATGTAGACAGAACAATTTATAGCTCGTAAATTGGAAGAAGAAGAAAATCATCGTTATAAGGTTTGTTTCCAAGTTTTCCCTCTCATAATAGTTTTCAACGCAGCCATAGGATTTATAGTGCACCATTTACATCGATCGATCTCTCCTTCAGTTTTTTATTTTATTTTTACGAAAAAATCAATTTGATCTTCCAAGTTTCATTCAACATTAATGTTTTAAGAGAATAGCATTCTCATGGATACAATACATAAAGAATTAACCAAATTGTCCATGTGATCAAGAAAGTTATAAAAATAAAAAGATATTAAACTATAAATTAGGTTTATAATTAATCATAAATGATTAATTTGCAATTGGTTTGGCTTAAAAATATTTATTGAGAAGAGTGTTGGGAGCATAGTAGCATATCAAGAGTGTTGGACTTGTGTTAATTTATTGAGCTCATTTGAACAAAATCACTAAATTTTGAAAACCTTGAATCTAATTTTGAAAACCTTGAATCTAAATTTTCAACTCATCAAATATTGAAAGATAAAATTAAAAAAAAAATTAATTATATAAGCAGATAAAATAAAATTAGCAACTATAAGCTCAAAGTACAAAACCTAGAGATTAGGTGATGAGATTTGGTAACTCAATAGAAAGAAAAATGTAAAAGAAATCATGAGATCCAATATTTTTTTAAATCAATGATAACTTATAAAACCTTGACAAAAGTTATTTGACTAGAAGCACCATAGCAAACAATTCTCTAAGTTCAATTCTTAAAAAACTAAACTCATCCATACAAAAAGATCCAAAAATCAAGAAGCTTAATTTTCAATAAATATAATGTAAAATAATAAAATAAAATAAAAACATTATACAAATAAATAAAAATCAAATTTGAAGAAAAAAAAGAGGACGAGTAATTTTGAATTGAAAGGTTAACTTGAAAACAAAAATCAAATACACAAAATAATTAAAAGAAGAAATCACCAAAAGAATGAGAACTACATTACAAGCAATCTTTTTATCAAAGGATGAAATTGAAAGTTTTAAAAAGAAAAAAAAGAAATGTTTTTACTTATTTTAAATTAAAGATTATAATTTAAAAAAAACCCTGCAAAAATGCCAAAGAGAAATATTACAAATTAAAAAGAATAAGGATGAACACTCAAATGCATGAAACTAATTAGAAGACTATCCTGAAATTTTAAATAGTTAGCGTGAGTTTCAAAAAAGTATGGAGAAAAGAAAAAAACATTAGTGGTGACAATCCAAAGAGAAACAACTTGCATGTGTAGTCTATTGAAAAAGAAAATGTTGCAAGGAATCCAATAACATAGTGGAAGAGAGTTCTTAACAACTAGAATCAGTCACATCTGATCAGTCGCATGTGATGCTCGAGTTAATAACCTTTTATTTTATTTATCAATTTACCACAATACCTCTAGAATCAAATAATTACTAAAACCACCTCTCTCTCTCTCTCTCTCTCTATATATATATATATATATATATATATATATATATATATATATATATATATATATATAAAGCTTTAAAATCATGCCTTAAAAAATCTAATTCTAAGAACAATCGAATCATTATATTGTACTTAAAAATAAACATAAATAAAAATGACCCCATTCATAGACAAGTATTCCAATTATCTCGACCCATAACTGTCACGTACTATTCATTTAGCCGTGACAAATCCACGTCATCCTTGAAGTTTTCCGTCCACATTGAGCTATTTTGTTATTTTAAGATTTCTTGACTGTTAATTAAATAGCGAAAGCAAACCAAAACATGAGATATTGTGTCCCCAGCTTAGTTTCAGAATTCTTAGGTGGAAAAAATAAGGGGAAAAAAAATTGATGTCAACCGTGATAGCAATTTCTAATTAGCTCATTTTTAAATATATTTGTAACGTAACCATTTTCATCCTTTTCATTTTTTGTTTTTCCAATTTACTTGTTTTTTTCAAGAAATAGAGAAAACAAAATAGATTATATGAAACTATTATTAATAAAAATAATATTTTTAGAGGAGAGTAATGTTAAATTAAACATAATCTTAAAAAGACGAGGTAGTTACTTTTTAAAATTAGAGAAATTCTTTAATTTATTTTTAAAATTGGATAAAGTAATTTATATCTGACTCCATGCTAGCGAGCAAAAGATTTAAATGTAAAGTTTTTCTTTCTTAACCAATTTTCACGTTCCAATACCAAATTTATATACTATCACCCCTTTATACTTGTATTGGTGTATTTATAATTTAGAGAAGATTTTGTATAATGTTAATTTCTGTTTTTTTATTCAATTATATAGAAAAAAATTATTTGATTATTAAAATAACTTCTTTTTACATTAAACTTTACACATATATAAAAATAAATTTTATTTAAAAAAAAACTATTATTATTATTTTTTAAAATTATAACCATAAAAATTATTATAATATCAAATATAATCTTAACATGAAAATATATAGTAAACAACCACATAGAAGTTGACAACAAATTTTGGATGGTCACCAAGCTACAATGCAATCCTTGGAATGATTTATGTCCTAATCAATGTCTTTTCTTGTCTGAATTTTCATTCCCCCATAAATAATAATAATAATAACATAAAGTCACAACTCACAACTCACAAGCTTCACAACCTCTTACCAATCCACAATCTTCCTGTTTGGTACTCTCTCTTCTTTTATTGGTGCTTTTTAATTTATTTTTATTTAGCTCCATCAAATTACGCACATCTTTCCTCTCTCTCTCTCGCTCTAGTCTATAAAGAAAGGCAAATTCTCTCCCACCCTTGAAGCAAAGGACGCATCAGCTTTAACTTTTTTATATTCTCTCTTTTCTGGTTTTTGGGTGTTTGTGCATTTATTGTGATCTGTTTCAAAATGGGTTTCCTTCCAGGCTCTTGTATAAACACGGAAGAGCCACCAAATAGCTCTAGTAGTGATGCTCTGTCCACTGCGACTTTCAGAGCCAAAGACCAATACTTTGAATATGATTATAAGCGAAAGATGAAAGCTTTCTGGTCAAAAATGTTTTGGCAATTTGGTTTGGCCTGTTTTGTGCCAACTGAGAGTGATGAAACCAGCAAGGAAAGTAATAACAAGAACGCAAATTTAGAGCACAACAAGGCATGGTTGTTGGCAGAGTCTGGTGGCTGTGGTGGTGCAGAGTTGGCAAATGCTGATCCACAGTCAGTTCACTCTTCTTTCAGGTTCAGTTTATGCTCTCAAGTTGAGCTTGAGTCAATGAACATGAATTCTTCAACTTCAGCTACTGTTTTGATGGTAAATTTGGACAATGGATTGAATGAGACTAGAGCTAAAGAGCTGAAATGGAGGAGAATTCAGTCCCTTGAGAGAAGTATCTCTCCAGTTGCAAATTCTTTGGTCAGATTCAGTTATAGTGAAATTCTTGCTGCTACTAATAATTTCTCAAAAGGTAAGAAATGGGTAACTTCTTTTTTATTTTTTTAATCTTAAAGCTTGTTTCTTTTTTGATATTTTGATTTGTTTTTTGGTGATGGGTAGGTAGAGTTTTGGGAAGGGGAGCTTTGAGCTTTGTCTTTAGAGGTAAAGTTGGGTTCTTGAGGACTGCTGTGGCGATTAAGAGATTAGACAAGGAGGATAAAGAGGCTTCAAAGGCATTTTGTAGAGAATTAATGATTGCTAGTTCTCTTTACCACTCAAATATTGTGCCTCTTATCGGGTTCTGTATTGATCCAGAGGAGGGCTTGTTTTTGGTGTACACATATGTATCTGGTGGCAGCTTAGAACGCCATTTGCACGGTATACTTTCTTCTTCTTTGATTTGGAATTTGGATTTGTTTGAGTTTTTTGGAATTTGAGTAATTTTTGGAGTACCTACATTTTGTAGATAAGAAGAAAGGGAAGGGAGGAGTTAAGGGTTCTTCAGGCCTTCCCTGGTCTGTGAGGTATAAGGTTGCACTTGGAATTGCACAAGCAATTGCATATTTGCATAATGGAACTGAAAGATGTGTTGTTCATAGAGATATTAAACCCTCAAATATACTCCTTTCTTCCAAGAAAGTCCCCAAGGTAAGGGCTTGCTTTATGGAGTACAATCTCTTACTTAAGTGGTTCTATGGTATTCAGAATCAATTTAAGCTATGCATGTTATTTTTATTGATAAAAAAATGACAATTATGCTTGCAGTTGTGTGATTTTGGTTTGGCTACCTGGACTTCTGCACCTTCAGTCCCTTTTCTTTGTAAAACTGTCAAGGGAACATTTGGGTATGAACTGCTACAAACTTGAGAAAAGAAACCATATGATCTTTTTACTGGTTCAACAAATTTATACTTTTTTCCCCATTTGCTGATATAAATCTAAAAGTTGCAGCTACTTGGCTCCTGAGTATTTCCAGCATGGGAAAATATCTGATAAGACCGATGTGTATGCTTTTGGTGTGGTCCTATTGGAACTAATTACCGGAAGGAAGCCAATTGAAGCGAGGAAGCCACTGGGGGAAGAGAATTTGGTCCTATGGGTAGGTTACTGAATTAGTTTCCTTTTAACTTTCCATCAGCCCCTCTGACTTTGTAATGCTTGAATGAATCAGATGTGGAGCAAATAGCGTTTCATTGTAAACTTTGAACCTATATAACTTGCTTTGCAAGGATGGCATTGTTCTGTCCTCTAGCTCTATGAACAGGGATTTATGCATAATTTTTCTCTGCTGATCCTAGGGAAATGGATTGGCAGTGAGACTGCTCTGAAACTGGTGTCTAGAATTCTAGGCTTTAGCTTGACTTTATCAATTCCTTCTAGTTTACTTTCAACCTCAATTCTCCGACTTCTTTTGCCAAAGCATAAACTATTATGCATTTTTCACCCCAGAATCATGCACAAACTGACCAAACTTCTTGTAGCAGATGCATCATATGGAGGATGGGTATGTTTTGCTGTCTCATGGTTTATTATTTTGAAGAGTTCTATCATCGTTAAACTTTACTATGATTTTTCCCTTCAAGCGCTAGTAAAACCATGTGCTTTTGCTTTGGCAACAAGGTCACTCATGGTAGGATTTGATTGCATTATGAAAAATCATTTTGACTTGAGCAAGTAGTAAACAGTATCTTTGATATTGGCCATTTGGTGACAGCATGATGACATTTGTGTATCTTTATTAATAATAGTATCTGCTTGGCTTGGATGTGAAATTGACACCATGGACCCTGCAATCTTTTTGCAGGCTAAACCCCTATTGCAGAAGGGAAAGGGAGCCATTGAGGAGTTGCTTGATCCACAACTTAAATGCACTTTGAGAAATACAAATCAAATAACCCAGATGATCCAGGCTGCCGCTGCCTCTGTAAGCAATGAAGAATCTCGAAGACCAGGAATAAATGAAATCATTGGCATTTTGAGAGGTGAAGAACAACCAATCTATTCGAATAGGAAGAAATCCAATTTTTCCGGGATTATAGATTGTTGCCCTAAACTACATCAGACAAAAAATGAGATGAATAGTCACTTAGCTTTGGCTATGTTAGGAGTCTCAGAGTGTGAGGATGATGATCACCTTTACTGTCGTTAAAAAAACCTGGTATATTCAACTTTATGGTTTTTTCTTTTTGGTATTTTTGCTCTCTCTTTTGCTTGAAGAGAAAGAAGCCTAGAAATCAGAATAAAAAAAAGTGTTGAAATTGCAAATAGCAAAAAACGAGTTTGCAGATTTGTTGGCCTGAATCAAGTGAAACAATTCTGGTTGAATCAGGAAATATGAATTCTGAGTTCTCGAGGCCATAACTTGCATTATATAGCATAAGGTTTGTGAGTGGAACTTTCCACCTGACCATGGAACTGGAAGATCATACTGTAGTAAATGACCAAGGAATTGAACATCCTCTGGCCAGAAAATGTTACTATGATAATCCCAGTCAATGGACAAAAATAAGATGCTGATCAATTTTGTTTTTGTGCATGTAAAATGGTCTGAAATTGGAGCCATTTAGGATTTGAAAGCATGCAAGGGGCAGCGTCTAGTTTTGACCACAAAATCACTTAGCTGTTGCGCTTTCACTTTCAAGATAACAAATTGCACATATAAAAACATGATGTGATATTAGATGTTTGTATTGCAACTGCCAAGCCAAGCCTGTGTCAATCAAAATTCAGATGGACTTGCCTCTGCCTTTCACAATCATGGATTACATCACATCCAGAATAAAAATAACATTAAAATACCTTAGCAACATCTTTCATCAGGCCACTGTTAGCCTTGGCAAAATCTAAGAACTCATGGAATGATATGAATCCATCACCATCAGTATCGATCTCAGCCATCATGCGCTTGATCTCCTCTGGTGTGACTGATCCGAGGCTCTTCAAGCAATCGCCGAGCTCTGTTGCAGAGATTTGGCCGTCGCCATTCAGGTCGAAACGCTTGAAAATGCGCTCCAGTTCAGATTTTTCGTCAGCCATGTTGGTGTAAGTCTGTTTTGATCCTAGCCTTGGAGTTTTGAATGAGGATGATTGGGATGTAAAAGAGACGGGTATTTAAAGGGATGATAAACGTCTTCAACTTTTAAGGCCATCCAATGAACTCGGAATAGGAGCGGATCACCTGAAAACTCTCTACTATTTTGCCGACAATATCCTTTGGTTGAACCAGACCGATCGAAGCTTAAACTAGACCAATCTAACAATAGAGAATGTTCAAAGAAACGACAGAAAAATTAGGATAAACATAGATGTCAGTCATTTGATACAGTCACTTACTATTTGTTGTTCTCTTAACGAAGTTAAAGGTAGGACACAACTCCCACGTCGAAAAATAGGATATATTATCGGTTAAAACAGTCAGCTTGTCAAATAATGCAGAGTTATATTTATAGTGATCACTGCTGTAAATTCGTTTTCATCATTTGGACGTAATGTACAGGAAAATGTCTCAATTTTGATAGGAACTAATGGGAAATTTCTTCTGTTGCCTCAACAATATTAAGCACTTCATTACACCTTGATTGAGTTTAGATTTCCACTTGGAGGTCTCAAGTTAGAATATGTTCATTTTCACTCGGAGATCTTAGGTTCAAATCTTGTAAGAATAGGAGAAGTTGCTTCATTTTGTAGTTTAAGATGCGCTGGAGAAAAACAAGATATTTGAGCTCAAAGTGACGGGCAGTATTAAGCAAATTGACAGTATTGGCTATACAGTTGTGCTGGTGTGAGTCGATCAAGGCTTGGATTTCTTACAGGAAGCCAGCTGGGAGGAAAATAAGGATTATACTTGAATCGTGAAACTTAACCATTCCAATCAGATTTTTTTTCCTGATTATAAGATGACAGCCTGATAGACTTTTAACAAAATTTTGCAGGCCATATTCGTCAAGAAGCCTTCATCAGCAGGGATAGACATAAATTGCAGTGAGAAAGACAAGACATCACAAAAAATATGAATTTTATTTTATTGATGATGTACCTCAGCTGAATGTTTACAATATGGTGCGATTCCAAGGGGGTTGATGTGATCCTCGGGACTCAAATGATTTCACTCAACAGATTGTGGTAAGACTTTCATGTTACATCATTGCAAGAATTGTCGAACGATCTAAAGAGTTGGCATGGAATTTATTACCTACTCACAGAGATCACAAAAAATTCTATCCAATAAGCTGAATGATGGCACTGTTCACAGCTTCTCTGGTTGGCAAAGCTGGAATGGCACCTCTCTCCTTCACAGTTAATGCACCACAGGCATTTGCAAACTTGAGAGCTTCTTTCAATCGGTCCTCATTCTTAAAGATTAAAAGAAGTCAATCAGAAGTGAACTTATAAAGTTAAAAGATAAAGTACACTGTTGCTTAAAAGCATAAACTGTGAAAACTAAGCATGGCCTGCACTAGTTTGCTTAACAATAACCTGGACTGGGCTGGAAACCAAATTTAAAAAGAAAATAGTTTTTTCAAATGATGTGAAAGGGGGGGGGGGGGGGAGGAGAAGTTCTTGAGATTGTCTAGCTCTATGAATTCCTTGCATGATTATAACTAACTCCCTATCAAATGTTATACCTTCCAAGTACAGCGGAAGATCAAGTTTCTTTAAAACAATGGAAGAAAGCACCGTATAATGGTTATATAGTTGAATCAAATGAAATGATAAGCCATGATCATATATGGTTAATGAGATTGCCTAGGGCATATTCAAAACTCAAATGTCTGAGCCAGCAGCTGATATGCTGACAAAGCTAGGATTATGTAGTACATATCAACAGACTAGTTTGCAACATGATGAAGATATCAAATGCATGTGTAACTTTTGTCTTGCACGTATGAAGATACTACCATTTCCTTAATCTAATTGTTAATGGCATTACCTGGAGCAAGGAGAGATCCTTAGCTAGTTGTGACAATATTCCAGCAACAAAAGCATCCACAGCATCCACCTATACACCCTTCACTCTCCCACTGAACTCCTGAAAAAATATAAGATAATGAAAATTTAGTCAGAGATATTAGAAGAAAACATCATCTCCAATCTAGGAGGGAAATATTACAAGGCATTAGCACTATGTTAGAAGGTCAATCAGTTTTAAAAATCACTGTGCATTTTCACTTGATTTGTGAGTCAAATCCTCTTGAAAGACAGCCTGTCAGAGCTGCCTTCAACAAAGAAAACTTTTATAGGCAGATAAGGTTTTCTCAAATTGCAGTTTTATGGAAAAGCTGATAAGAAAAAGGTCCTGTCAAAATATCCAAAACTCTCCAATTCACTCTATATTGCAAAATTTAGATTGCTTCTTGATTCCTGTTTTACAATTTCGCATTCTCTCTCACGCCTCCTTTCCTTTATTTCAATTCTTTAGAGTTTCTGTAAGCAACATGTAATTGGAGTTCTGGATTTGCATATTCTCATTTCATTTCCTGTCATCATCCAAACTCAAAGCAATTATACAGCAACTATTTTAGATTTGGATGGAATAGCTTCCGAACAACAGCATCATCATATGGATCTTCTCCTTTAGTCAAGAAAGATATCTCTTCTTCACTTATCTGCTGGACATAAACAAGATGTGACCATCAGAGTGGTATTTCTATCTGCAATGCACCGTGCCTCTAAATTAGAGGAAGCAAAAAAATTGCCAACAAGAACAAGGTAATTAATCTACCCAAGGTACATAAAAAAGGGGGGCAATGAATTTATGTAACAAAGGATTTTTCGTGCTTTTAAGTTTTAAATAAATACTACAAGTACAAACCCTTGCATACCTTTCTAATCAAATCTAAATCAATTTCAGTTTCTTGAAGCAACACTAGGTTGAAACACACTAGGTTACTATATTATTGTATTTTTTAAAATAAAAACATATATTTATAATGTTTTTTGTGGGAAAAAAAATCTTGTAAGTATTGATTTGACGTGAGTCGGTTGCCTTTATAAATTCAAATGCAACTCGAACAACATATAAAAACATTGTTTAACTTAGAAAGAAAATCTAAGAAGATATATTTTAATAATAAGATAACAATATATGAGATTGATTTATATCAACCCGAGATAACATGTCAAATTTATGATTCAGGTTATGAGACTATAATAACCCTACAGAAATAAATCAAAACAATTATAAAGCTTGATATCTAATCATCAGATTTTGATGGATAAAATTAAAAAAATAATAAGAATAATCTAAAAAGGTGAACCAAGTTAACCTAAAGATAACCGCATTAAAAAAACAATAATTTGATTTAACCTGCCAATACATGAGACTCTAGTTATAAGACTAAGATAACCTTATAAAAAGCTAATCAAAATAAATAATGAAATTTAATCATCAATCAACCCTATTAGACTCGATGTTGAACAATAAAATATATAAACATTTTAATTAAAAAAAATAACTTAAAAAAATAAGTCAATTCAACTTGGGTTAACCTATTAAGCATTATTTAAGGGGCATGAGGTTGAGATAACCCAATAAAAAATAAACCAAGATAAATTATAAAACTTAATTCTCATTGACATATAATATTAAATGATAAAATTGAAAAAGAGAAGGTTAATTACAAAAAAAATTTGAGTCAATTGTGTTAACATGCTAAACTCGCGATCCAAGTTATGAGACTATAGCATCACTATAAAAAGAAAAATCCAATATCTAATTAGTGGTGACTCGAGTCAGAAGATTGAGATAATCTATTCGAAGAAAAACAACAACCTAATTTAACCAAAGTTAAAATATCAAAACCCGCATCCCTAATCATGACACTAAGTTATCCTTATAAAAATTCAAATCATAATAAATTATAAGAATTATAAAAACAAATATGTCTACCTCCCATCCATAACACAAATATGACCACATGGTTAATATTCATGAAATATTTCCAATAAAATTTAAAGAAGAAGTGGAATTATAAGAAATTTAATATCACATGCTCAACATTGATCAATATAATTAAATATAAAGTGAAGTGATGTATAGAATTATAAAAATAAATTATGCTGTGAATAGCCTGAAAAGTATTTCCAGGCTGGAGATAGGAGTATTTATTTTAATTTCGCATCCTTTTAATTAAAATTCCCATCAAGGCTTATCCGATTAATTCATTTCACGCGTGAATAGTTAAGAGCCCCTGTCATAAGCAAACAAGAAAAGAAAAAATTCCTTCTAAAGATAGCAGTAAATATTATAATCATATCAGATATTTACTATAAAAAAAATCTCAAATAAATATGAGATGCTTGGGGTTGTTCACTGTGGGTTAAATTTTTTTTTTTGAAAAAAATTAAAATATATATTTATATTTTTTATTCTAAATTAAAATAAATTGTGTTTTTAGATATTTTAATGTGTTGATATCCAAAATAATTTTTAAAAAATAAAAAATATTATTTTGATACATTTCTGAATAAAAAATATTTTTAAAAACAATTTTAACCGGACTTCAAACAGGCAGTCTCTAATAAAACTAAATACAGAAAACACGTGTCTCAATTCTATGGGTTTTTCGATAACAAATAAATTAATTTAGGTAACAAAATATTATGCCCATCGGAAATCCCCAAATTTCGTCCGATATTTATCTAATAAACGGTTATTTATTTATTTATTTTACTCCTTCTCCGTCTCTCCAAGGTACAAATAGTCACAGAACAAAAATATTAGTATAATTATCCCCTTAACAATGTTTAATTGAAATTGAAACCCTCTAATAATTCTACTCAGATTCAGTTTATCTTTTCTAAATATATATTTGCCAAGTTTGCCTCACTTAAGGAAGGATTTAAATCCCAAAAAACATTATTTAAGGAAGGACTCGATTTTAATCTCAATTAGTGTAGGGATCAATTTGTTTTATTCTAGGACTATTTAAGAACAATAGCTCAACTGGCACTTCGAAGTTCTAACCTTTTTTTATTTTTTATAAAGGAGAATATTCTTTTCGTAAATTAAAATCCTGATGGTTGTCCTTAATGATGAACATTATTTGTCAACATGTGAGACTTAATTGTCCGTAATAGTACTTTTGACAAAGTTAATTGACCTCACTCGACGAATAAAAAAAAACATTTAGACATCTTCAAAACTGTATTTTAAAGTAAAAAATATATTATTTTAATATTTTTTTAAATAAAAAACAATTATGATCATATCTTCGAACACATCCATGAAAACAAAGACTCGTGGAGCTCATATGTTAGTAAGTAAACATAAGAATATATAATGAGAAAAATAAAAATAAAATATAGTTAAATCATAAAATCATCATGGTATCAGCCTGATTTTATTGTTTTTTTTTTTAATTTTTATCATAAAATGGAAAGATTTTAACTATCGGAATCAATAATTCATAGATTGATCTAATAACCTAATAATTTATTTATTTCTCTAGTGAGTTCTCGAGACCGAGTGAGATCAACCACACAAATTAATTTCCCCCCACGCCCACCCAATCACAAAGTTTCTATAAAGCGCGTGAAAGCCGCGTTGAATAAAAAAAAACCCATAAAACGCTTCTTGATCTCCACAACACGCAGAAAGGAAAAACACTCTTACTCTTTTCCTTAAATAGCTGCAGCAAAACCACAATCTCTGTCTCTTCTTTTATTTTCCGTACAATGGAAAAATCAAGAAACCCAACAGCTTTCGGTTCCATGGACGACATCAGGAAGGTATTCAACAAGTTCGACAAAAACGGTGATGGAAAGATTTCTTGCAGCGAAGTTGTCGACAACCTTAGCGAGCTGGGCACCAAGGTATCACCAGCAGAGGTCGAATTGATAATGAAAGAATTCGACAAAGATGGCGATGGCTACATTGATCTTGATGAGTTTGTCGACTTCATCCAGAATGGTGGACTTGGCGATGGCGGTGGCAACGACAGTAAGGAATTGAGGGATGCTTTTGATTTATACGATGCGAACAAGAATGGACTGATTTCAGTCGACGAGTTGCACTCGGTAATGAGGACGCTGGGATTGAAGTGTAGCTTGAGTGATTGTCGGAACATGATACGTGAAGTTGATCAAGATGGTGATGGCAATGTTAATTTTGAGGAGTTTAAGAAGATGATGACTAAGGGGTTAGCATAAATTATTTAGGTAATTAATTACATGTTTAATTTTCTTTCGGTTCAACGTTGTAGGAGTAGTCTTTAAAACGATTAGTGCTTGCTCGGGGTTTTATTTTATTTGCAAGAACAGAAAAATTGCAGTGGAATTTAGTACTTAATTTTAATTTGGATAATTGTTTTCTTTATGAAACACATGATAATTATGAACCTTAATCTTTTGATCTATTTATTTGGGTATTTTCTTTTGATGTTTATATATATTTAATTATTATTTTCT
This sequence comes from Salix caprea, assembly GCA_964035475.1. Lineage (NCBI taxonomy): Eukaryota > Viridiplantae > Streptophyta > Magnoliopsida > Malpighiales > Salicaceae > Salix > Salix caprea. The sequence continues at coordinate 9,057,584 of OZ037745.1, forward strand.
TCTAGATTTGACGTGATCCTTAGTTAATTAAAAATATGTCATCTCTACTAGCTAGGTTCAGAACTGTTTCTTTGATAAGCATGATTAAGGCCAAGATAAGGTTTACCAAGGAGGGATAGACAAACTTGGAGTCACATAGAATTGGAATTCTCTTCATAAATTAAGATTTACCAGGAAACTAATTATGCTATATTATTTGTTGATTAATTTTTTTACTTTTGGGTTTTAATTTGAACGAATATCACGAGAAGTAGGCAGTTTCGTCATGAAACTTTTGTAATGGGAGAGGTGTGCTCTGTGTTTTACGTTTTACTCCAACCATATACTTGAAAAAAGTATTAACACAACCACTGTTTACATAAATAAATCTTGAGATTTTTTATTTATAGTTTTATTAAAAAAAAAACTACCTTCCAAAACAAAAACTAAGTTGTATGTGGTCTCCAAGATGTGAAGTAGTAGCAGCAGTAGGTTGGAAGTAGTTGGAAGTAGGTGTGGTCGTTGTTTATTTATGGTTGAATTTAAGAAGAGAGTTTGTAAAATATATATCAGATCTCGAGTTCTAGTAAAGACATGTATTTTTTTGTAAGAATTTAAGATAATTTGAATTTTATTTGTTCTTCTTCTTCTTCCAGTTGCTTATTTGGTAGTTTTGATTGGTTGATGCAAACAATTTAATGATATATTTGGGAGTTGCAATGTAGCAATTAATGTGATTTATGATATCTAACCCTTGTAGGGTGTGAGCATTTGCTACCAGGTATTAATTTTAGACGACAAGTAGCGCCGGTACTGATGGTGGACAGCACTAGAACTAGGATAGGTTTTGAGGTCTCTTTGGATGGAGAGAAATACTCGAGAATCATAACTATTGGAGGCAGTTTTGGTGGGGTGGGATTCTTGCTTCTCTGACTGTTGGGTTTATATTTAAAGCAGCTCGTTTTCTTTTGTGTTTTTAAAATAATGTTTTTTTTTATATTTTTATATCATTATTTTAATGTGTTGATGTAAGAAAATTAAAATAATAATAATAACTAGAGTTTTGTTATCAACTAGAGTTTGCTATTTTGCCCGGGGCATGAACTATAGTCTATGACTCGATATTGAAGAAAAAAAATTGGTAGAAAAACATGCAAGAAAATCATAATTTTTTTTAATAATCTTTGGAATTTTTTATTTTTTATATTATATGGGTTGGGATGAACTTAGTCGAGTCGGGCTGGGTCAATTGGTGGCCCAACAGACCTGGACTCTCCCTCTCTCTTTAATTTTTTAAAGTGGGTTGGATCCAACCCAGCCATATGAGCTGAGTCCAACCTAAGCCCGCATGGTCACTAGGTTGACTTTCTTGATTATAATTGCCAACTACATGCAAAATTAATTCTCATTTTGCTTACAGTGGATGATTTTGCTGTAGGGAGGAGAATAAAAGTTACCTGACAAAGGGAGAAGTAATTGATTGGTCGTGCACGGACACCGACATTAGGTTGGCGGCGGCGTTATAGCTGTTGGTGGAGAAGAAACCTGTAGTGAAGAAGAAAGAGAGCGATTCGTGGTGGTGGTTCCTATCGCCGGTGAGGAAATACGATTACAACGGTGATGGGCTGTTGGTGGTCACGACATTAGTGAGGTGTAGGTGGTTGAAGAAGTGACAGGGGAACAGAAAAGAGGCGACAATGATTTTTCTCCAATTTTGGCCTCTATTGCTTGATCCTTGGTGCATTAAATCAATTTATATTTATATCTGGAAAAGGATATTTTGTCTTTATATCTGCCTAATCTTGGCTCTTGATTCGATCCAGAAAGATTCCAATTATTGGTGGTAAAATAATGTTAGCCCATCATGATGATGAATGTTTTGTTAAATTTTATAAAGAAAATGAGAAGTAAACAAATGACACATCGTTTATTTATTTTTTTTCTTTTTTTTAAACGACGTTGTTTTGGGCCTTAATTTCATTTTAGTCATTTATTTTTTGTTTTTCTTATCTTTACACCTCTGATTGAATTCAAACATTCAATTTTATGTAATTTTGCCCCTATCGAACTTCAACATCACCCCAAGATTTTGATTTCTTTTTCGGCTTGGTCTTTATTATTGAATTTATATAATTTGACATTCAATTAACTATTAAACTTTTAATTCTATTCAATCTCACCCTTGATTCCAATCAATTGTGTCCCTGTCATTTGGTGTCTTTTTTTCAAATTAGTCATTGACTTCGAATTTTGCCAATTTGACAACTAATTGACCTTAAACTTTTTATTATTTTGCAATTTTGTCCTTTATTTCCATCAATCAACTTGGTAAAAAAATTGGTCTCCTAAAATTTCAATATTCTCAGTTAAGCCTAAATTGGGCTCCTAAACATAATTTTTCACCAATTAAGTCCTTAATAAAATTAATTTGACCTATTAGAGTATAATTAATTCCCTACACTTAATTAAATCCTTTAATTGAACCCAAATTAATTGTGAAACATAATTAAACTCTTAATTTGGTCCATGACTAAATCAAATTGGTTTATTAAAATCTTTTTATGAAATTGGACTTAATTGGTATGCATATTTGTCCAACAATAGGGTACAATCAGGCTCTCGAATTCATCCAAAATCTCAGCTTGATCTTTTCATCATCTCAATCCCCTAACTATTTATTATTATTATTATTATTATTATTATTTATCTTAAAATACAAATGAATCAATATTGAGGAATAACCCAAAAATAGGTTATAATAGTTGTCATCTCTCTTTACAATGCTTACGATAGAAAGTCATGTAAGAAACTTTAAATAGTAAGTTTTTATAAAATAAAAAGGAATCAAAGAATGGATTTACCCGATCAAGAAAAGATCAATCCTTTTAAAAGCGTTAAAAGTTAGGGCTAAAAAAGTGTTTAGTAAGAAGAAGGGATACGACTAGAAAATACATCATCTAGTATGTTAAGGTTAGAAAGCACATTATCTAGTATGTTAAGGGTAGCAAGCACACACAAAAGGATAAGATAGGGATGGAAAGCGTATTATTTGAGATGTGAGGGTTATAAAACACACTCGAAAGGAAAAATAAGATAGATCTAGAAAGTTAATTATTTGGGATGCAAGGGCTAGAAAGCGTACTCGAAAAGAAAATGAGATAGGGATAGACAATGCTCTAGGATACGAAGGCTAGAAATCACACTCAAAAGAAAAGGAAGATAGGATTATAAAGTGTATTATCTAAGATGAGAGGGATAGAAAGCGCACTTAGAAGAAAAAAAGAGAAGGCTACAAAACGTATTATCTCATATGTGAGGGCTTGAAAGTGTATTAAGAAAAAAAATAAGGGCTTAAAGATGTACTCAAAAGGATGAGAGATGATTGAGGGCTAGACAATGCACTTAAAAGAGAAGAGATAGGGTTAGAAAATGCACGACTAGAAATCATAATATCGAAGAAATTATAGGTAACTAAAAAACGCACTCAAAATAGGAGAAAATAAGGCTACAAAAGGCACACTATATAAGATGGTTGAGAGTTAGAAAGTACACTAAAAAAAATTAGGTTAAAAAGGGCACTATCTTATAAATGGTTGAGGGCTAGAAAACACTTCAAAAGAGAAAGTGATAGGGTTAGAAAGTGGACTATTTAAGGTGTTTGAGTGATAGAAAGTGCACTAAAAAAAAAAGGCTAGAAACACTTTATTTAAGATTGTTAAGAGTTAGAAAGCGCACTTAAAAGATAATAGATAAGATTAAAAAAATACATCATCTAAGAAATGATTGAGGGCTAGAAAGCACAATAAAAAAATAGGTTAGAAAACGCATTATTTAAGAGATGAAAGTTCAAACTAGCACTCAAAAAAGAAGAGAGATAAATGCTACAAAATCATATTATTTGGGTTAAGAGCTTGAAGGCACACTAAATTGACAAGATATAGAGCTAAAAAAACATATTATCTTAAATATGAGAGTTCAAGAACACACACACACAGAAAATAAAAGATTAAGGCTTGAAAATGCAATCAAAAAATAAAAGAGGGCTTGTAAACAAGTCCATTCAATATTATTTTCTTACATGACCTAAATGCAATCCTTATTTTCCTTGTTTTGCTAGAAAAAAACACAACGGCACACGTAGCCGTCTCCGGCGGAATTTTTATAGCAACAGCTTAGGAAAAGTACAAAACATTTAAATAGCAAGATCAAGTTACATATTAGATCTCCACGCATAGCAATAGCAAACTTGTCTCCGGCTGACCGCTCCGGCCAGGCTCTAACTGTACACTATTATATTATTGCAGACCTTAAAAACACAGATCGGCCGGCAATCTACAATCCCCTCGATCCCGGAATATCAATCCACTCAAGCTGGAGCTCAACCTCTCCGGTCTCCACATGCCGCAGTCTGAGAAACAGGTTCTGAACCACTTTGCCATTGGCCCAGACGATGCAGCTCTCTTCAGCCAGGCAATTCTCCCTGGTTGGTTGAATCTTTCTTATTATGGTTCCGCTAGGGAGGTTATCCAATCTCATCTTCACGACTTCTATGAATTGACTGATGTCAAATTCTGCATCTCCCATCTTATCATCCAAGCTGAATGTGTCTTTGTCATACACTCTCTGCAGTTGCACCAAAAAAAGCATTTCATCACAAAAAAACTCGATCAGCAGCACATGGAAATTGAAAACTTCGAGGAAACCACTCTCAGAAAACGTATTTTATGAGCGTAGATGAGCGAGTAAAACCTCGACTGTCCCATGCTACTAATCCGTTGCATGCTGATGGCAAATTAAATATCTTGTGCACTCAAATGCAACAAGAGAGGGAATCCTGTCTTGTTAAATTAATCCATCTACAGCAAGGAGCATACAAGTTGTTTTATCAAAACACAGAAGGATACTGTCTGAAAAAACATGTGAAACTTCAAGCATGTTGGCGCTAAATGTGTGTTGCTTTTACGACAAGATTTTATTGTCTAAGTTTTCTTTAATCTAATGATTTGTTGTCAAATGTTTTTGAAACTTCATACTGTTACCGACATGATTCTATTATATTTACAATCTTCATATTGAAGCTAAGCAAATTTGATGCCAGCTAAACGACGACACATGAGTTCTTTAAGTGCCAAACACACCGAAAAGCCAATTCAAACTTTCAGTCCTTCCATCTTTGCTACAACTGTATCCTTTCCAACTAGGTCTCACCATTTCCTATCAATAAAGTCGAGCAAATTATATATAGAGAAAAAACAAGTATACTCACAATCAAGACTGTCTGTTTTGGATCCACAATAGAAAGAGTCAAATCATCGTTCCACTCAGGATTGATATTTTGCTTTATAACGCGAGTCTTCAGTTTCTGCACGAGAATATATATTGTAAACATCGATTCAGGAAGAAAAAAACAAACAAGGAAAAACCCACAAGATTCTTGGTGCTATAGAAAGGTTCCAAAACTAGAGAAGAATGAAAAGGACGCAGCCATACATCTTGTTTTGTTTATTATTATCTTTCAATTTTGGTGATGAAACATAGTTTAATTATTGAAAGCCGGCCTTTTTTCTTAAAGGAAATGAGTAATCAAATAACAAGAGCAACATTTAGTGAGGGTAATTTCAAGTGGGAAATCTGAATTTCTAACAAATCTGATAAGGTTATGGTGTACAACCTTGAACTTCTTGGAACATTAGACTGTATAGTGCAAGAACTTTTCATTTTAGAACTCTGTTTGCTGATCGTCATCTATGAAAATGATAAGGGTGATGAGGCTAGCAACAATAATTCAGAATAGAAGATAGCATCACAAATCAGCTGGAACTTTGAAGGGTATAAGCTGGACTTAAAAACCAGAGTCAACAACAAGAATACTTTTAAGTTTATTGCTGGTTGAGTTTTAGGATTTGGGAAAAACAATTTCCCAGATCCCCTTGAATTTGACTAGAGATGATAATAACAACAATAGCAGTCATCCAAGCGCAGCAACAACAGGACCTGTTCATGAGTTTCAAATACCAATTAACCTTGATAACTCAATAAACAGAAAGGGGTTAAAAAGTCAAGATCGAACAGAACAGAATTCAGAAGTCAAAATGGTTCAACTCAATAGAACTTATTCCACAAAAGGGGTAAAACCCTTCGTACAGCGACTCCTACCAGAGTAACCAACATAAAAACCAATCAAAAAACAAGAAACCAAAAACATAACAGAGTTCAGAAGTCAATATGGTGCAGGAAATGAGCAGAGATACGCAAGAACCAGTCCAAGAGAGCATGTGTAATACCTGTTTGCCCATCTTGACCACAACATAAGGATCACTGCTAGAGACATCTCTTACAGCAAGGTCGACCCCTCTAAGCACATGAATTCTAAGCAAGCCCATCAAGTTCTCCATTTCTGAAAAAGATCGAACAAAAAAGAGAGCAAGTAATGACTCCTTTCAGCAACAAAAATGAGGGAGATTTTGTGTATGGTTCCTGTATTTTGCAAGTGGAGAGGTGAAGTGGTTGGTCTGAATGATAGTTGGTCTTGTATTTATGTCCAAAAAACAGTTTGATGTGTTAATTCTAGGAAGGTGTCGATGCTATGTTAGCCTTTTTCCAAAAGGTGTAGACTGTGTATAATAGGTCAAACATGTTATTGGATCTCTCTCTCTCTCTCTCTAGAAGTTTAAAATTACGAGGTTTGATTTTTAAAATAAAGAAAAAATTCATTAGTTTTTACCTCGATTTGATTGAAGCTATTCAGCCGCCACTGATCAATGAACAGTTGAATTACTAGTTAGTTAACTAAATTATCCGAGTTTGGACAAAATAATTTTAATTAAAACAGGATCTTAACATAGTTTTTAAACCCAATCTTAGTGTTGATTAGGGCCGAAGTTTGAGGCCACAATTCATGTGGTTAAATCAATCTATTTTTATTTTATTTAAAATTAAAAATTATTTTATTTTATGTATAAAAGAAACAACAGTTTTACTGTCTTTTTCTCTAGTTCACCTGGCCAGCTGTCAACCATGGTTTTTTTTACCACAGCATATTGAATCCATTCTTTCCTATTTTTATTTAAACATTTAGATCATGAATCACAGGTCCAGTAAAATTAAAAAAATAGTAGATATGGTAAGTTTAGAGTCAAACCTGGTTAAATAATTATTAGATTGCTAGCAGTCGCTGCGGGATGAAACAAAGTCTTTTTTTAATATAAAAAAAAATAGATAGTGCTTGTTTTTCTAGTAAAAAAAAATCTTTAATCGTTCAAAAATTAACGTGATATAATTTAATTAATTTGAAGGGTCTAAAGATAATCTATATAATTGATAAAAATATAATTTAATTCACAAAAATTCAAAACAATATATATATATATATATATATATATATATATAAATCATTGAAGCGTAACAAATCTAAATCAATTTAGAAAGGAATAGAAAAAGAATTTATTAAAAACATTGATATGAGCTCAATAACCTTATAAGAAAATAATACAAGTTAATATTAGTTAACCTATTAAACTCGTGACTAAAAATATAAGACTATAATAATCTTCATAAAACATAAATAAAAATTTAATTTTCAATGAATTCAATGTTAAAAGAACCATCAATAACAACAGTACAGTTTTAATTTATTGTTAGCTAATTAATTATTGTTGCTGAAAATTAATATGTTAAACAAAATAAACGCTATTTTGGACTCATTCGTTCAGATCGATGCTTTTTAATCATGTCAATCGGTCATCCATGGAGAGCTTTCACATGGTCAAAAAGGAGTGTTTGGGCGTGGGATATTGGTGGCTGCCCATGCTGTTTAAGTTTTCTTTTATAATTCAGGGCGTGAGGGTTTTCCTTTTAATATATTCAATGGAATCATTTTTTTTTTAATATTGAATACAAATTTTCTTAAACTAAAGGACACCATCTTGGACTTTTTGTTGATCACGTCGACACAAAAAACATTTTTTAGAGGAAATAAAGGAAAAGGAAATTACAAATATATTTTTTATTATTATCATCATCATCACATTGTAACATTTAAGAAGAATAACTAAAAAACTGGAAAGCTTGGTTTATTTACCTTCTTCTCAAAAGGAAATACACACACACACACACACATCACATCTTATATATAAAAAGAACCTATTAAACTTCTCACATGAATTGAAAAATATTAATTATTATGTCAACTTATTTATTTGTATTATATTAGTTTTTGAAATTAAATGTAATTGGATAAAAAAGCTAAACACGTGACTTCTTTTTTTTTTTTTGTGAGAGGGAGAAAGCATCATTTTGTTTAACCATGATGGAAATAATCAAAATGTCAGTAAAAACATGGGATTGTTGGTCTTAGTGCCTGTTTGGCCAAGCGTTGAACCGCCGTTTGGCAAAATTTTGAAAAAAAAAATCATTTTAAATGAAATGTTTTTGGTGTTTTTAGATTATTTTGATATGCTGATGTCAAAAATAATTTTTAAAAAATAAAAAATATAATTTTGATGTATTTCTAAACGAAAAGCACTTTCAAAAGTAACCGTAAACACACTCCCAAACACCCTCTTAGATGAGAAAAAAAGAGTAAAAAGGCAAAGATGTTCAAGCGGATAAAATCAATTAATATTAAAAAAAGCTTAAATCATCTCACAATATTATTCATCTTGAATTAATTCTTAGAAGGAATAATGCTAATTTATCACAAGATTTCCAAAGATTTTCAAGAATCGGATTTATGAGATTTATTAGTGAATTCATATAGTTAATGCACGGGATAGTCAACTTAGGAAAGAGAATCTAGTATGAGCATGTTATTAAAAACTAAAATTATTGTACCAACTAATTATTAGAATATCTTTATTCAAGATCTCAAATATAATATAATCTCAAAAAGATATCATCCTTTGTAAATTCAAGGAGAAACCTATAGAAACAAGAAAATATATTTATATATAATATATGTTTTAGAATTACAAACATTACCCTAAATTGTATTGAAATATATTTATTTTATATTTTTATCTTTTCAATTAAAATTATTATTTTTATATTTAAATGATAAACCAAAAACAGCTTTAAATAGATGATAAATCACTTTTGTAAAGGAATCATTCATCACTTGCCCCACCTGAAAACCTCATCTCAACGATATCTCCTAGCTCAAGTGCAGAGGGAGACAGAGAGCACATGAAGAGAAATGCTAGAGGCCATGACAGATGAGGTACGAGGGAGCTTATAGTTTTTATACGATGATAATTTAATTTCATATTTTGTTTGTTGCTTAAATTACTACTATTATTATTATTAGGAATAATTGCAAAAACAATTCTATGGAGTGATATAAATTACACTTTCTCTTTATACTTTTATAAATTACACTTTACGATATAGATTAAATAAAAAAAATACATTGATAAGGATATAAACTACTATTGAATATATAAACTACAGAATATAAAATGTAATTCATAAAAAATATAAAGAAAAAATAAAATTCAGATAAAGGGTTATTTTTATAATTATTATTTTGAAAAATAATTATTACATTCAAGCTAAAAAGTGTGGGTTTAAAAAGCGTTTTTTGAATTTTTTTTATTTTCAAGTATTTTTATATAATTTTGAATCGTTTTGATGTAATAATATTAAAAACTAATAATATATATATATATATGTATTTAAAATTATTTTAAAATTACTTATTTTTGTGTTTTCAAATTATTTCAAAAAGTTATGAGGCAACTTTTTTTTCAGCAATAATTTTGCTATTGTGCAATTTCTAATAATTTGAACTGAGTTAATTCTTTTCGTATATATTATTTTGACATTCATTGAAGTAAAAATAATTATAAAAACAATATTTATCACTCCCAAACAAACTCCCTGGGATTGAATTAGTGATTGGTCACCTGCTTTAAATATAAACTAGATAATTGCCCGCGCGTTGCCGCGGGTATTTTTTTGTATATAATTTAATATAATTAAATCTACAACGATCAATTTATATGATATAAGCAAATAAAAATTATAGATTAAAAGATAAAATGTTTAAAATTTTGAGTTGAGTTTGTCACGTAAGTATAGATTACATCTTCTAAAATATAGGAATTGCGTTATAAACGATCACAAAAGAGCGCGCACTAACATTAGAAAAAAGAGCAAAATATTCGAATAAGAAAAAAAAACTTACTGAAATCATTATTGTGCAGATAATAAAATTATTAAAATCAATTAATAGAAAGAGCAAATAAAAAAACAACAGGGAAAAGGAAGCAATATTCATTTAAAATATTATAACAATAGCAACATCGGAGTCTTAATATCTAAAATTATTATTGCCGCTAGAATAAAAACAACAAAAATTATTAAATTATACCAAGGGAAAAAAATAAAAAGCATGAACAAAACAGCAAGCAAGAAAAACCAATTAAAAATTATTATTATTATTATTTTTATTATGAAAGAATAGATAATCACTATTATTATAATAATAGAATACATAAGCACTATTCTTATAATAATAATAATAATCACTATTATTATTATTCTTATGATAATTATTATTATTATGTTAATAATGAAAGAAACAAAAGTAAATGAAAGATTAAAAATATCCTAGAAACTTTAACAAAAGATAAAAAAAAAAAATTTACCATGGCTATTACTGGCAAAAAAAAAATTTATCAAATTATCGGGAGGGAAAAAAACATAACAAAAGAGTAAGAATGAAAAATCATTAAATCATGATTATTATTATTATTATTATTATTATTATTATTATTATTATTATGTTAAATACACCTATATATACATGGACAAAAGTAGGGATAAAAAAAAAATCAAAGTATAAGGACTGAATTGAAAATGATATATAAAGGGCTTAAATTAAAAAAGTCAAAGTCAAAGGGCTGAAATGCAACTTACATTTATTGTCAATTGAAATCAGAGGACAAAATTGCAAAAATCAGAACTTTTGTACCGAATTGATTGAGTTATATACAGCCAACCCGGAAATTGAAAGTAGAAGGACCAAAGTGCAACTTTGACACTCCGGAGAGAGAGAAACGTGGCCGGCGGCTTTAACCGGCCTCCTACGCGTCCACAGACTCTTTTAGGTAACACGCGCCACCGCGGGAGGAAGAACACGCGGAGGCGTATCGTTCTGGCATCCGGTAGACAATTTCCGGACACCGGAGAAAACCGCACGCGCCGCCCGAAGAGGACGTGAGGCGAAAAACCGCCCGGCGCGTGCGGCGGACGCCCTTACAGACCCGATTATTTAATTGTAAAAATAGGGACAATTACCGTCCTGTCCCTTGACCGAATGAAGTGTTTTTGTCTTATTAGGGGCTAAAATTGTCTTTAGCCATTTCAAAAAATAATTAAATATTCAAAAGTTGCGGCGGACCGGACCGGATCGGACCGGTCTGGCCGCGCGCAATTACGCCGGTGCCCCTCAGCTATAAACCTTATTTTGTCCTATTACCGGGGACGAAATAGTCAATACACTGTTCACAAATGAATATTAAAAAAAAATCAAGTGGAAAAACCGGAAATAGCCCCGCCTGCCAGCCCCGCTTTGCCGCGCGCTCGAGGGCCAATTTCGCCTGCACACTACTCGAATCCACAGTGATCTGTGAGAAGGAGCACAGTGAAAATAGCACGCGGTTTATTTGTTTTGTAATGAGGGCGGGTTTGTGCATTCAATCCAGCCACCCACTCCCTGAGATTGAAATTGAGATCCCGACAGTCAATAATGGAGGACCACATTCCTACGATTAAGGTGAACTCAGATTTCCAACCAATAAAATTAATGTACAGAAAATAATTTATGAAAATTAGTCAATAAATACGTGTCCAGATTTTGTGAATTTAACGTGAAAGTCTTGAGTTCAGATGGCAACGGAAAGAAAGTCAGTTTTTATCAATTGAGAGTTTCACAAGAGGTTTTCGTTTTCTTTTCTTTAGGAGTCGTGTTCAAACTTGAGATGGTGGCTTGCCTTGCAGGAATCCGGTCCCTCCATTTTTGACTGTTGGAGTGTTTGTTAATATATTCTAAGAATATTTTTTAAAAAATTTAAAAATATTTATTTTTATTTTAAATTATGTTTTTAATATTTTTTATATTATTTTGATGTGTTGATATAAAATAATTTTTAAAAAATAATAAAAAAAATTAATTTATTTCAAAACAAAAAATATTTTAAAAAACAATTTTAATCATAATTTTTTTTATAAAAAAAAAAACAATACTTTTAGCCGTGGATATTAAATGCTTATTTGATATTGCACTGCAAAAATGTTTTTGAAAAAAATTAACTTTATTTTAAATAATATTTTTAGTATTTTATAGATCATTTTAATATATTAATATCAAAAATATTTATTTTTAAATAAAAAATATTATTTTAATATATTTTTAAATAAAAAAACACTTAAAAAAATAAGTCTGACAAAATTTCACTCCCTTAATTCACAAACTTACTTTCAATCGTAGAGATCAAATCACTAGGCAAGCACAGACCCACTTTCAATCGTAGAGATCAAATCACTTGGCAATGCACAAACCCACCCTGCTTGTATTTCAAGCAAATGACCAATGACTGATGACTCATTCATTGTGGCTACAAGGAATAAATTTAGACATAAAGTTGTACTATTAACATAGAAAATAAAATGATTTGGTGAATTGTAACCACAATAAAAATTTGGATGAAGTAGTCCAATATAAAAATATCACAACTCTGAAATTCGATGTTAAATTAATGGTACATTTTAGGAACACAACAAGTAATTCATATCATGTTTCAATATCACAACAAATAAAAGTCATGATTGAGAAACACGACATCTAAATATCGAGTTTCATAACAGCGATACTATCAAATATCAAGTTTCACGACCACAAAATCAATTAAATTTCAGTAGTCATCTCACAAGAATCTAGCAACAAAATCCCAAACCATCAAACAAAAGAAAAGTTTTTGTAAGATTTATCATTGAATTGCATAACAACTCTAATTTGAATCATTAATTAGTTTGTTTATATACATTTAATTTATTTAATGATTTTAGAGAGTAAAAAATAATTTTAACAAAATCTCAATACAGTTTCTCCTACTTAGATGATGTTTGATATCGAGTTTCAACTTGCTTTTTATTAAAATTTAAAACTTATTTTTTTAGTGTTTTTAGATTATTTTAATGTGTTAATATCAAAAATATTCTAAAAAAATATTATCTTAATGTATTTTTAAATAAAAAAATTATTTTAAAAAACAACTTTTATTGCACTACAAAAACAAGTAATTAAAAAACTCAACTTAAAATTTTAAATAGTTACTTTTATAGTTATTTTCTTACAGAAAAATCTCTAAAGTTGCACTATATGATAATTTGATTGTAATAAAACAAAAGATAATAATAAAAGACGTCGATTTATGATATTACAAGTCAACAAATTATAAATCAAGTTGTTATGTCATGTCAACATCCAAGTTATCAAAGTTAGAACACGTAAAGCCACTGTAAGTGGTGGTGATGTCAAATTCTAAGACTTGCAATAACCTGCACTGCTGGGGATGTCATTGATAAAATATTTTTAACATATATTTTTTTAATTACAAATACAATAAAATCATTTTTTAGTTTTTAATTATTAATCATTTTTTGTACGCATTGCCTGAAAAACACAGGTGTGCTCGCGCTTCCGCGTGAGATATATACAACAAGTAGCTTATTTTTTAATATTAAATAATTTTTAATATATATTAAGATAATAATAAATTGTACACGATCAAACTCGATAATAATAATAATAATAATAATAATAATAATAAACAATAGGAAAATTATGAAAGAATTCATTAACATAGTTAATGATAATTTAAATTAAATAGCAATATAATCATTTTCATGTACTTTTAAAACAAAAATCTCAACTCACCAGTTTTTTTTCTTTAAAGGTGTATTAATTATTTTAGTATAAAAAACAAAACAAAAAAAAATACTGAATCCATGCTGCCAATCTTTTTTTATAAGGGTAAAATTATTTAATTTATAGTGAAAATAAATAACTAAAAAAACTATATTAAAATCACTACCCTTTAGTTTCTTTTAAAAATTAATGTGAGCATGGCGTGATTGATTGTTTTGGTCGGCCTGTTACCTAGGATTTTGAGGATCACAGTCCGACAGCAACCATAATTTCCAACGTAAACAAGAGAGTTCTTCGGGAAAGAAACATGAAAGTACTGATTGCAATAAGTACTTGTATATTTATATTTTATTTATTAACTAATATTTTTAATATTTATAAACTATTTATCAGGTTTTGGATACTTAATGGATATTTTTTATTTATAATTATTATTTACTAATGAAAATTATGATTTATATATATATAGACACGTATGTGTGCTTTATATTCATATATATATGTATTCTATTATATTACAAAATTTAAATACACTACAAATTTAGAATAGATTCGAGGAGGATTCGAGTTAATTTTGGATGACTTTTCGATTAGATTTGATAATATTTATATTTTATTTTTTATATGTTAATTTAAATAGGATATCCATCTATATCAAATCAAATAATCATTTATACATGTAGTATGCCCAAAAACTATACAAACTATATTTGGTCCCCTTGATTGACAGAGGAAAGCATCTCAGCTATTGATTGAACAAATTTTTCTCTTTTTTTTAATGAAATTTTGATGGAAATTTCCCTAGAATTCTAGTACATAAGGAATTGAGTTTTTATTTAACAGTAACGAAGGGTATTATTGGATTAGTTTTAGCTAAGTTTACATTTGGATTGGACGGATTAAATTTTTTTAAAGTATAATAAAAAATATTTAGTTTATAAATTATTATTTGATACTACTATTAAAATTGGTCTAGCCTGACAATTTCTTATCAGGTGCATGGCAGCCCGAATATTTTAGAATGTGAGGTAAGCAGCCATATTTAACTAATTGAACAGTCATGCCCAACTTGGATGATTGGCTAGCCATGCTAGCCGTTGGGGGAAGGCCCAGACCAGCCAGGCTGATTTGTCTTTAATTTATTTATTTTTCATGCTATCCCATACAGAGATCATATTTCTTTTTAGAGTCAAACAAACAACTCTTATCCAAACTAATTAAAGTATTTGTTTTAATAACCTTTCTTTTGATTTTAACCTACTTTAGATGATCCTCTATTAATATTTGGCTTGTAAAACAATAAAAATTCACGACGAAATGGTAAACATTTTTATTTTAACTTGTGGATAGACTATATGCAAGAGATTCATTATTTGATAATCATATTATAACTCATATAAATCCTGAGGAGTGTAGTAGCTCAACTAATTATAACATAAAATTTACTCGGTCGTCATGATAATTGAGTGAATTATTTTATTATAAGATATTTTATCTTACGTTTCAAAAGTATTTTTGAAAAAAAATGATTTTTTTTATTTGAATTTTTTTTGATATTTTAGATCATTTTGATGCACTGATATAAAAAATAATTAAACTTGAATTTTTTATATAAAAAAATATGTTTATCCTGCTAAAATATGATTTTTTATATACAAAAAATTGCATACCCACAACATAACGACTCACCTAGCCGAAGTGTATTCTATAAAGGCATTATTCAAAAACATGGAAACAATTTCTTCACCTTTTGAGGTTGGATTTGGTTTCAAGATAAATGGACCAAAGCCCATACAAAAAATCTACATGGGCATCCCCTACCCATCTTCTAGTGATTTATGAATAAGATTCTAACCTCTTCCTAAGTGACATGTAGAATAATGGTTTGATGATTAATTATTTCACTGCGCCACCCTATAAATTATTCTTAGTAAAAATCCTTCCTTTACTTTCTTCCTCTTCAAACTGTACTGCGTTCTATCCTCAAAGTTGCTTTGGTTGGTCCGTGCCTTACAAGTAACATGTTGTTTTTGTTTCTTAATGGTTTTTTGTTTTTCTTTGTTGTACATTGTAATGCAGAGCTCATAATTAGAAATTGGTGTTTATCTTGATGATAAACCCTGTGGGGTGTGGTATAATTGGTCAGACCTTGTGTTTGCTCTCTAGAAATTATTAGTTCGAGTCTCACATCAGTTAAAGCCACTAGAGGTTTTAATAAGCTGTCAACTTCAAGACCTGTGAGATTAGTCGAGGTGCGCTTTAACTGACCCGGACACCCACGTTCCAAAAAAAGATGTGAGTTCAACAAATTATTAAGGGATTTCATCAAGTAGCATAGGTGTTTGTCCACAGATTGTAGAAATGAATGTTTGTTTGCAAATCTCAAGTTTTTCTTGGGATGATTTCTTGTATATGATTAAATAATGGGAAAATAGAATGTGATTTGTTTCATATTTGGTATTACACATGTGATTGCTTACACACTGGGATTTTGTAATGATTCATTTATTCTTTGAGAAGAATGGGGCTCTGGGTAATGTTGAACTTTATGCTTACACAGGACCCTTCAACATGAAGATAGGTCTGCTTGGTATGCATTCTTGACTAACTTTTTAGACTAAATTTACCCTTCTCTTTTCTGTAAACTGATCTAATAAATTAAGCTGGTTTTATGTTCTTGTAGTTTGCTAACAATATACTTTCTGCATTGGTCATTTCCAAATTAAAAAAATAACCTCTTTTAAGTTGTTTTTATGGATTATTGGTAATCTTGAGTTGTCAGATGTCACCACCACATGATTTTCTTTATGCTATATCAGATGTTGTAGCCTTTGCTTATCACCTGCCATGTGATTAGAACATCAGGAGTAAAAAACCCAATCACTCTTGTAATTGATTTGATCTTCAATTATAGTTGTCAATCCTAATTATTCATTTTCTATGGAAAATGATCCCTTAACATCTCTTTCATCTTTAACCTGCTTTTCTGAACTTGAAATAACAACATTGTTTTTTGTTGGCTGGCATCCTCATAATACATCAAGCGACAGCTTATAATTATGTTCCTGCATGTAATTATGTGTCGACCTCAAATAGAGTGGTAGCTTCTATGCTGTGAATTGAACGTGCGCTCATCATTGTAATCTTAGGTTCCTATTTAGTTCAATTGACATGCACTAGAAGTGAAACAAATTTCCCTGGGTTCCTATATATTTTCTGATCGATTCTCAGAGAGATCCTTGTAAAAAAACACAGTGAAGCCAGTCAGCAAAACTGGTTTCTCAAACGACAGGTTTCTATATATGAAAAGTAGGCATGTTCTTAGGAAAGACTTGTGTAGTTTTGCATCTGAAGTCCTTTTATGGTTTGCTTGTGGCTTTGCCTGAATTCTAGCTAGCTATGATTAATTTTTTATAGCAATACTATCACATTTATGTTCTAGTTGTGATGGTTAATTTTTCATCTTATTACTGTAATAATGATGTAGAACAAGTGGCGGATGCGTACATGTTGAAGAAAGAACATCCTAAATTCAAAGGCAATTGAATTCCAGTAGTTCAGGCGTCGAAGTTAGAATGACACGAAACTCGCACAGTTAATGCATTTTGGCGTGACCGTCAATAGTCAAAGCTTTGTTGATGATGCATATCCCTTTTTAGCCGAATTCCGTCGTTTAGGCCCTGAAATCATCGTTTTTGCCATTTTAGAAAAGTTTCATTTTAGCTATAACTTCTGATTTCCAAGTCTGAATCGACTTCCGTCAATTCCAACTTGCTCAGGATTTCTAGCAGTTTTAATTTCCACAATTATCGTAGTTTTGCTATTTTTGATAATTTTTAATAATTAGTCCCGTTTTTCTTGTCCAACTAGAATTAGAGCTAGGTTATCCCTTTAAATATGCTTGTAAGCCCTTTGGCTGGAATCAATCAATTATTTAATAAAATTTCAAATTTTCTTGAGAGTTTCTCTCGTTTCTGGTGAACTCCAGAGTAATTTACAGAATACTAACATGGGTCGTATTTTTTTTTATGTTTTCTGCTGCATCATTTACTTTTTTTCGTGTATAACCCAGTACTCAACTCAAAACTCAGCCCCAAAATATTTAGGTCGTTTGCACAATCATTTTTCACCATTTAGTGGTGTTACGGCAGAACTTTTCTGTGAGTAGTTGTAATGCTCCTATTTCATCTCAGCCCCATGTTCTTCCCGGTATAACCCCAAGTCCTATTTCAATTGTTTTTAATATCGGCTTGTCAAGTTTAAATGCAGCTATATAAAAGCTACGAGAAGCTGAGTTTTTAGTCGGATGTTGCTGCATGAAGCCCTTAGACTAATTTCCTATATTTCTGTGCTTTTCACAGCTGCATATAGGATGCACAGGAAAGTTCAAAAGTGAGCTTGCTGTGATGGAACTCCAAGTTCAAGAGGTTATTCATAATTGCTTTGTTTTCTGAGTCTTTTCTCTTTCTCATGTAAGAATCGTCTCTCCTTTTTCTCCTTCCTTTACTTTCAATTAGAAGGAGGCTAATGCAAGAGTGGTTGATGATCATGTATAGGAGGATGGACTGTGTCCCCAACAATCTATTTTATATTTAAATAGCCTGGGAAAACACTTTCATTGGTGGCGATTTTACTCTTCCACTTAAAAAATTTAATATTATCTTTTTTAAGGTAGTGCACGTCTTTTTATAGGGCTCCTTAGTTGTTATTAATTTAGGATAAATAAGTCTTTTTTTAATTTTAATTGCATATTAAAATAATTAAAATGTTCTTTAAAGTAAAACACATAAACTTGCATCAACTGGACAAAATTACGAGATCTTTTTCTTTGCCTGCTTAAGAAGGAACGAAGATAGATAGACACTAACAACAACGCTACTAAGGTGCTTTGAATATAATATTGCATACAGTAATAAAGAAAGAAAGAAAACAAAGGGAGGGAGACTTGCACTTGAGAGGAAGGGAGGGGGGCTGCTGCTCCTAGGGTTAGAGTTTAGAAATTAAAAAACAAATATTAAAGTTTGTATTTATAGTAACTTTTTTAACTGAATAGACAGTTTGGGTTAATCATTTTTTGCCTTTCAAAATTGATACCAAACCGAACCGAACATTCTTCATAATTTTATAATCAGTTTAATCGGTTTTTTTATTGCTTTGTTTTTTTCGGTAACTTTTTTCTCAATTTTCTCGGTTTAATCGATTAGCCGATATTTTTGCTCACTCCTAGCATCAAGAGATGTTTTTGAATTTGCACAATCCTGTTTTTGTTATTATAATGTTAGATAAGGAACAACTTGAAATTTGATCAAATATAAAAAAAATACAGTCAAATGACTAAAATGATCTTAAGTGAAAAAAAGTTTAAAACCATTGTCAATGATTTTTTTCCATTTCTTTATAATTTTTTTTGTTATTATTAAGTTAGCTTTGAGATAATTTGATATTTAATCAAATATATATATAAAAAAACAATATGGATCATATGTGATGAACTCATCGACACATAGGATCACACTTCCTTTGGATGACATGTGTGGCGCCTCCTGATATCATAAAGTGCTCTTGTTCCATGTTAATGGAAGTGTCACCATGTTCTCTTAAGTGTGCAATGGTGCATGTCAACATTGGTGGTCTGGTTGGTTATTGATGACTTTTTTCCTTTAAAAATTACAGTGTAATCGTTTTTATTGTTGATATTTCAATTTATGTTCATATTCTTTTTATTTCTATATTTTATTGTTTTTTATAGAAGTTTTATGTATTTACAATTTTTTTTATTTCATCCTAATTTGCTATGTATTATTTTTCAATTGGGCATCGTATAATTATTTACAGATATTATCGAGTTTCATATGGCAATAGAATTTGTTGCGTGTGTCGCGATGATGATTTTTCGCGCTTTGCGCCCCTCCATCCCCTGATTGGGGGAGACAACGGCGTGCAGTGAAAATAAGGTATGTTTTATAGTAAAAAAATTACGACTATAATTATCAGGAGTCGTCACCTAGTATTAAGGTCACTAGGAACCTAGTGGTCTGCGAGAGTCTGGGCAAGAGACTTGTTGTGCTAGGGGAAGACGCATCTCCCCTAGTGCACCCTACCTAAGGCAAGTTACATTGTTTTTTGATTGTTTTTCTAAGTTTGATTTTTTCATTGTCTTTTCTAAAGTTTGATGTAGATCTCTCTTCGTGAGAGAATCTCTACCTTGTTAGGAGTTGAAAGACAAACCAAAAGAATTTTACAGTGCATTTAAAAAAACATTTTTTTAACTATCTACGAGTGTACTTTACAATGTAATTTTACACTGCAATAACTAAGACAAAATAATTATTGAATTATTTTGATATTTTAGCCAGATTCTAATGGATAATCATAAACTGGTTACGATATCCAATTTTTGTTCAAAATATGAGAAAAATGTAATATTTATTTTTTTACGAAAAATATGCTTGAAAAACCTTGGAATTCGGCCGTATGCACAAAAACAATATTTTTTTTTAAATAATTTTTTTGGTCTAGGTTGGCCCAGCCTAAGTGGGCTAAAGGGCTTAGGCTGGACCCGACCCAGCAAACTGGGCTGGGCTGAGAGCAGTCCAGTCCAACCAAAACAGAAAACATATATATACCGTTGCATTGAATTAACTCATGCACGTGAACAATGACAAGGTGGTCGGCTGACCATGACAAGATGCTTACCTGTCACTGCCGCCGGATAGAGGAGGTCAAGGTGGTTCTCCCTGTCATGGTGGCATAAAAAATGGTGGCCTGTGGTGGACGGAGTAGGCATCGGAAGTGCTGGTATGTTGTTGCCGGTGGACCTTCTGTCGTGGAGGAGAAGACTCTGGTGCTGACAGGGGTGGTGCTAGGTGGTCACCGGGAGCTGGGTGGAGGAGAGAGAGAGAGAGACAATGGTCGATGCTGGTTTTCTAGAGAGAGAGGGCTGTCTACCAAGAAGGAGAGAGAGCTGTTGCCGCCAGTGATGGAGCTTCCGGAGATGGAGAAGATGAGCTGAGGGAGACAAAAGTGTGGCTATCAGTGGTGAGAGTTTTTAGCCACGACGTCCCTGTAATTTCTAGTGCTCATCGTCCCAGTCCCTGCTTTTTGCAAATGTTGTGTGTGTTTTTTGTATTCTCCAGTGCATTAACGATCTCCCCTCTATTAACTATATTCCCCCCTGTTATTTCATCCTCCTCTTTTGGGTATTTTGTTTTGCAGTTTTCACCCGTCCCAGTGTCAAATTTTCCTCTTCGTTTCTGTATTTTCTCCTCTCGTGACTGTCTATTATCTTCCCCCCTTTTTTAATGATGAACCTCCTGCTATTTATAGAGCATAAAGGTAATGTGTAAGCATGGGACTGATGTCCAGGGATGGTGGGTTGAGTGGGAGTGGGTTGAAGGAATGGTTGCAGCATGGCTCCTGGCAAGGCCTCGATAGGTAAGTTTTTTTTTTAATAATATAAAATAGACTGATAAAAATGGGTTGTTACAAAAAGTGATTTTCGAAGGGAAGAATGATGTTTTCCTTTTCAATTTTGGCTTTCGATTTCTCCCGAAAAGTATATATGCACTTTATTTTTCTTGTAATCTTTAGCTTGAAATAATAAATAGAATTTTAAAGTATATGAATCATGAATGAAAAATTAATAATTAGATAGGTTCTCACAGCACCTGGAAGGCTAAAAAGTAGGGTTGTTTACCTATACATATTAGAACAAAAGCTGGTATAATTTCAGGCATTGTGTTTTCAAAGTGATAGTTGAATTTGCAGGTCAATAAATCAGCTTTTTTCTAAACTAGTTGATAGTTAGGAATGCAAGAAAGCACCTTATAGTCCTTGAACATTATACTGACTAATTTCGATTTCAAAATATTTCTAGTAATGTTAAAGAATTTGGTGGGGGCTTAGCCTCTTCTCATAAAGATTCATATATTTTCAGATGGCTAGAGTCAAGGGGAGTACTTATCTCCTGAGCATGATATTTCTTTCACTAAGTTCGCACCAACATGAATGGTTAGACCTGGAAGGTAGGATTCTATCAATCAGCTTGCTGGATCCAACTCTGCTATCCAGTCAATCAGTCTTTTTTTATCCTCATGTTTTCCTGACCCTTAGTTTTTCAATGTTGAGGGTATGAAATCAAGTTCTTGGTGGATGGAGAGTGGCGATTGTCTAGAATATCAGCCCATACTATGTTCTTTTTGTTTGGGATTCTGGCCGAACGGGGAAAAAACCTGAAAGCCAACGAAGCAGCTGTTCAACATCAAGAGCATGACATCCAATTCCTGAAAGACTTAGAGTGTTTTCTTATTCTGTGCTTCCTGTCCTGTCAAGGAATTATCTCACATAAAAATCTAAATTATTAGCTGAGGTTCTATAATATAATTTATATTATTTTCTAATACACCTTCTCAAGTAAAAGCTTTTTGGGCTTGAAACTTACACACAAGTCTACACTACCTTGTACTTGATGAAATTCAAACTTGTGATCGTTGGGTCAACAAGACTCTAATACCATGTCAATGAACCATTTCACCTAAAAACTTAAACTATTATTAAAGTTCAGGAATATGATTTATATTTATAAATCAAGCACAGTTACAAGCAAGGCAGAGACGGCACGTGAGGAAAGGCCTCCTTTCGAGCCTTCTTAAATCATGCAGTGTTACATTATGCCACCTTGTTTTGAATTACGAGAAAGCATATTTATGAAACCTGCTCACAGACGTAGGCTGTTGATTATTAGCATTAGCAGTCAACCCAACTTAGCCAAGTTTTCGAGCTGATATTCACCGAGTTAATTACGCTTTTTTGCATTTTTAATCACAATCTCATGATAATAACATTAAAAAAATGAAAATGAAACGTCTCGCATAAGAAGTAAGATTCCCGATGGATGCCAAAGCTGGTAATATTGCAACACAGCACCATCACACCATCGCCACACAAATTAAATAAAGCTTACTGGACATGACATGAATGCACTAGGGTAGGTTGCATCTGGCCTCCTCTCCTAGTTAGTTACTGCTAATAGATTACATTATCTACTAATTAGCAATAATTCCCAATTAATTAGAGTAAGTGGATGCCATCCTTTAGCTAACACGCTTCAAGGAGAACATATAAAAATGAATTCAGTCGGTATTAAAAGCAAAATCCCAAGTATCCACTTGTGCTGTAGAGGCTATTAAGACGAGGGAAGAATTAGGTAAATGTCAAAGAACGAAAGAAAACAGATGTAAATAGGATGCTGAAGGCCACAAAAACAGATTCACGTAAGCCACACTGATTATAAAACTATCTAAAAGAGATTAGTATTTCCCTGTAGCACCAGACTCATTGCACCGTGGACTGGATATCTGTCCTCCGTGCATCGCGCGAGTTTGTCCACCTTTTTTCCCCCTATTATGAGCAGTGCTTTAACGGTTTTGCCCCTCTAATAGGAGAAAAACCGGTTCCGAGCTGAGGGAAATGGATGTAATTGCGCGCTTACGGACCGGTCCGGTTCGGTCCGGTCCGCCACAACTTTTTTT
This sequence comes from Salix caprea, assembly GCA_964035475.1. Taxonomy (NCBI): domain Eukaryota; kingdom Viridiplantae; phylum Streptophyta; class Magnoliopsida; order Malpighiales; family Salicaceae; genus Salix; species Salix caprea. Next base: position 9,081,023 of record OZ037745.1, read on the forward strand.
TTTAATATTTTTTAAAATGGCTAAATACGGATATAGCCGCTAATAAGATAAAATTGATGAATTAGGAACAGGGGTATAACTGTAATTGACCATTATTAGTTTTTTTTCTTCTGAAATACTGTCGGTGACTGCGGGACACGCGACCGACAGTATTCCCCCTCACGCCCAGTTCAGGTGGCGCGTGCAGGCTGATATGGTGGTCGGAAATGGGCTTCCAGTGTCTCTGTCGGTGTGCCCCCGCTTGGTCTTCCTCCCGGTGCGGTGCGTTGCATTGTAGCACCAGACTCATTGCACTGTGGACTGGATATCTGTCCTCCATGCATCGCACGAGTTCGTCCACCTTTTTTTTCTATTATGAACAGTGCTTTAACGGTTTTGCCCCTCTAATAGGACAAAAACCGGTTTCGAGCTGAGGGACATGGATGTAATTGCGCGCGTACAGACCGGTCCGGTTCGGTCCGGTCCGCTGCAACTTTTTTGTTATGATATTTTTTAAAATGACTAAATATGGATATAGCCCCTAATAAGACAAAATTGATGAATTAGGAACAGAGGTATAACTGTAATTGACCATTATTAGTTTTTTTTTTCCAAAATACTGTCGGCGTGTGCGGGACACACGACCAACAGTATTTCGCCTCATGCCCAGTTCAGGTGACGCGTGTAGGCTGATATGGTAGCCGGAAACGGGTTACCGGCGTCTCTGTAGGTGCACCTCTGCTTGGTCTTTCTCCCGATGCGGCGCGTTATGTCACAAGGTGACGTGGACGCGGTGGTGGCCGGTTAAAGCCGGTTTCACCATTTCTCTCTCTCCTGCACGTAAAAGTGCAGAAGAGGCCCCCGGTTTTGGTGTTTTTTCACTTCGGTCCCTTGACTTTTAATTTTGTCTATGGTCCTGATTTCTGTTATATAAGTTTTGATTTAGTTTGATTGGGTCCTTCGATTGCAATTAATTAAATGTTAATTTTGCACTTCGGTCCTCCTTCTTTTAATTTCCGAATTGGGTTGAAAACGCTTAATATATTCAGTACAGAAATTTCAATTTTTGCACCTTTGTCCTTTAATTGAAAATATTAATAAATATGATTTTCATTTCGGCCCTTAAACTTTTAATTTTTGATTTTAATCCCTTTATATTTGATTTTCATTTCAGCCCTTATACTTTTATTTTTTAATATTTCTAGAATAATCCTTACTTTTGTCCATGTATATATGTGTGTTTGACATAATAATAATAATAATAATAATAATAATAATAATAATAATAATAATAATAATAATAATAATAATAATAATAATAATAATAATAATAATAATAATAATAATAATAATAATAATAATAATAATAATTTAATTGTTTTTCTTACTTACTCTTTTATTAATGTTTTTTAGTGTTTTTTTTTTTGAATAATTTGATAATTTTTATTGTTTTGACAGTAATAGGAATGATAATTTTTATTTTTATTTTATTTTTTTGTTTTATCTTTTGTTAAAGTTTCCAGCATTTTTTTAATCTTTCATTTATTTTTGTTTCTTTCATTATTAACATAATAATAATAATAATAATAATAATAATAATAATAATAATAATAATAATAATAATAATAATAATAATAATAATAATAACAATAATAGTAATAATAATAGTAATAATAATAATAGTAATAGTAATAATAATAATAATAATAATAATAATAATAATAATAATAATAATAATAATAATAATAATAATAATAATAATTTAATTGTTTCTCTTACTTACTCTTTTGTTAATGTTTTTGAGTGTATTTTTTTCAGGATAATTTGATAATTTTTATTGTTTTAATAGTAAGAGCAATGATAATTTTAGATTTTAAGACTTTGATTTTGCTATTGTTATAATAGGGTGTGTTGAACTATTTTATTATATTATTTTTCACATATATAAATATTATATTTTAATTTTGATCAAGCAAATCCTATAAAAATTGCTTGCTCAGCTCGCAACTTAGAACATATATTTTTTTAAATTTTCAAATTAAATGATTTTTTTCAGCTAATAATTTTTATTTTTGTTTTATCATCTATTATATATTTTTTATTTTCTCTATCTTTTAGTTTTTTATTGTTTTGTTTTTTTCATATTTTCAAGTTAGATTAATTTTTTTTGCCTGATAATTTTGATTTTATTTTTTTGTTTGATCTTTTGTTAAAGTTATTGGGATTTTTTTTGTCTTTCATTTATTTCTGGTTTTTTATTCATTTTTTAACACAACAACAACAACAACAACAACAACAACAATAACAATAACAATAATAATAATAATAATAATAATAATAATGATAATAATAATGATAATGATAATAATAATCATAATAAATTTAATTATTTTTCTTGCTTACTCTTTTGTTAATGTTTTTGAGTGTTTTTTTTCTCTCAGGATAATTTGATAATTTTAATTATTTTGGCAGTAATAGCAATGATAATTTTAGATGTTAAAACTTTGATTTTGCTATTTTTATAATAGGGTGTGATAATCTGTTTTATTATATTATATTTCGTATATATAGATATTATATTTTAATTTTAGACCAAAAAATCCTATTAATTTCTTTAATCCCAACAATCATAAAAATTGTTTGCTCAGCACGCAACGTAGTGCGATCAATTTTTTTAATTTTCAAGTGAAATGATTTTTTTCAGGTAATAATTTTTATTTTTGTTTTATCATTTATTTTATTTTTTTATTTGTTCTTTGATTTAATTTTGTTTTTTTGTTATTAACGCAATAATAATATTAATATTAAGAATAATAATAATATTTGAGTTTTTGTTCTTACTTGCTTTTTTTTTCTCTCGAGGTAGTTTAATAATTGCTATTTTTTTGACAGTAATAGTGATGATAATTTTAGAAGTTAACACTTCGATGTTACTGTTATTATGACGGGGTATTTTGATTTGTTTCATTATATCAAACTTTACATATAAAAATATTATATTTTAATCTGAACAGTTGTAAAAATTGTTTGCTCCGCCCGCAACGAAGTGCGGGCAATCAAACTAGTAAAAACTAGATGAACAAAGCAACTCTTGACTTGTGGCCTCTCTGTATATAAATAAACCTGCTAAACGAGAACCTTAGTACATACATCTCCCTGTCTTCTTCATTTTTCATCCCTTTTTGGATGGTTGAAACAAAATCTGCAGCCTTTTTGATGCACTTTCTCTCTACTCTTTCTTCTCAGAGAGGTTTTGCACGTTCTCTTCACGTACGGACTTATTTTCCACTTCGACTCTGGCAAACAAGAATGGTACTTTCGTTGCCTTGGCCTTGATCCCTAAAGAAAACCTCAAAAGATTAGTTTTTTTCTGTAATATTTGAAACCCTCAGCTTCTTTTTTCCTTTTTGCTTTGAGCTACCTTGTTCTCTCATCAAAGAAAGGCTACAAAAATGGAAAAGATGAAGAGAAATGTGAGCGAGAAAATGATGTTACGAAAGCAGATGAAGAATAAGAAAGGTGATGACAAAAAGAACAGGTTCTTGGTAAGTATCAATTTTGTTGGGAGTGCAGGGCCTATAAGGTTTGTGGTTAATGGGGATGATCTGGTTTCTGGGATCATCGACACTGCCTTGAAGACTTATGCCCGTGGAGGCCGGCTACCAGTTCTTGGCTTTGATGTCAATAAATTCCTTCTCTACTGTGCTAATCCAACTTCAGATGGTATTTTCCCTTTCAAAAATATTAATATATATAATACACACACACACACTTTAGTAGCTGTGCTAAATAAGCTAATTGGTAGGTAGGGTAATATCATATTAATTATTGTTTTCATGCAGCGTTGAATCCATGGGAACCAATAGGTTCTCAAAAGGGAAGGAATTTTACACTGTGCAAGAAACAGTTGCCACCACAGAAGACAGGGATGAGTTCAGAAATCATCATAGCAGAAAAACCAATATCTGGGTGGAAGGCATGGCTCATCAAGTCTTTAAGCTATAAAATATATTCTCATTGATGACCTCCGCCATTTCCACACACATGAGAAATGGTTGCTGCTTGAAAATATCAGCAGAAGAAAGCATGTCTCTGATTATGACTGTGGTCTCGATGCTTTTCCTGGAGCATATGCTAAATACAATAATAAATGTGTTGTACAAACCAGAGCATATGTTCTCAATATCAGCAAGCAACAATATAATCTGAATAATAGCAGATTAGCAAGATCAGCAAGATCTCTATCTACATTCAAATACTTCCTTGTATATATCAAGACAGTTGAGGCTCCCCTGCAACTAGGACTTTCCCGTGTATATCTTGTTCTTCCTATGTGTATAAGTAGACTTTCGTTGAATATAAACAAGGGAAATACATATATCAGTTGTCCATTCTTCATGGTATCAAAGCTCATATCGATTCCTCCATATTAACCTTCTTCTTTTTTCACTCTTCTCTACTACATCTCTCCCTCTGCTACTCCTTTCCTGTCACATAACACATTGACAACACAAAATTCCAGCAATCCAAGATCTGCCATTAATTCCCCAACCACTGAAATTCCTCTTATCACTATCAATATCACGGCTCAAGCACCACTCAAACTCACCTCCACGAACTATCTATCGTGGAAACAGCAATTTGAAACATTATTTATTGGATATGATCTCATTGGGTACATTGATGGCTCCCATCCATGTCCTCCCGCCTCAATCAGTGTCAACAACAACTCCATCGTCAACCCCATTCACAAACTCTGGATTCGTCAGGATCAGCTACTGCTAAATGCCTTAATTGGCTCTCTTTCCCCAACCATCATTCCGTTCATTGCTCAAGTAACCTCTTCCAAAGACACATGGAATATCCTTGCAAACACCTATGCCAAGCCCTCACGGGGTCGCATCAAACAAATCAAAGCCAAACTGAAGAATACCACAAAAGGCCATCAAAATGTTGCAGATTACCTCAACTCTGTAAAGGCTTATGCTGATGAACTCGCCATCCTTGGTGCCCCACTTGACCCTGAAGACCTCACTGACAAGATCCTTGATGGCCTAGGAGATGAATACACTGAACTGGTTCGTGTCGTACAAGCTCGTGACAATTCAATCTCAGTTGAGGAGCTCCACGAAAAATTACTCTCCTTTGACGCTTCTCCAATTGTGTGCTCAGCATCATCCCATCCAATCACTGCCAACCCAACTGTCAAAACCACGCAACAATGGCGTCCCAACAAACCATCTCACTGGCGTATCCCTAATTCTTCATTTGCCCCTTCCAGGCACCACAACTGGCGACTCTCTGCATAAAATCAAGGACGTCACATAGTGAACTCAGACCAAAGATTTCACTCTCGAAGCTACTGACCCCCACCTAGACCTTATCACTGCTTTTCTCAAATATGTGGAGTCCAAAGACATACTGCGAAGAGATGTCCCTCCTTCCAGTTGCCCCCCCCCCCCCCCCCCCCCCCTCCTTTCAACAATAACACACAGACCCCTTGGCAACCACGGGCAAATTTTGCAGTCGCCAGCACATCTACAGACCCAACCGGTGTTGGAAATCTTTGATTTGCACAGTAGCTGTTAAGAACAGTTACTGTTCAGATTAAATTCTGAAAATTGAAGAACATAAAAAATCGGCAGAATTCCTGAAGAACACTAGAAACTAAACTGGGATCAAAATCACATGCTTTTATTGAATTCAAATTGCCTTTATATACGCTTACAATGATAATAAAGTAAAGTCATAAAACTCTCACAATTTGAGAGATTATTGGATAAGGATAGGATTTATGATAAATCCTATTAGGAATAGTAATATAAACTAATTAGAACTCTATAGCTAAAAGAGAGCTAATCTCTTTACAATCCTACAGCTAAAGCAAAGCTAATCTCATTAGAATTCTAACACTCCTCCTTGAGATTTGCTTTGGGCAATCCCAACTTCATCTTCAGAAATTCCAGTCTTGCTACTGGAAGTGCATTGGTCATCAAATCATGCTGGACTGGATTTTTATCAACCCTGTTTTGTCCCAAATCACCATTAGTATTTTCTTCAAATGTTGCTCCTCCTGTCTTCGTGTACCATTTTCCAACATATCATTCCTCACCATCAACTTCTTTGCCATTAAAAGCCTCAACAGCTTCGGCAGCATTCTCAGCTTTTTCAAAGTTCACAAATCCAAAACATTTTGATTTATCAACAGCATCCCTCATCACCACGGCACTAGTAATTGCTCCATGTTTAGTAAAAACATTTTTCAAGTCTTCATCTGTTGTGGATTCAGCTGGATTTTTCACATAAACATTGTCGAATTTCATGTTATACAGAGCACCATCTCTGTTCTTCCCATTCTTATCACATACATGCAGCTTTTCGCAAATTTGTTCACCATCATTAATCATACCACTATTATGCATAACCATTAAAGAATTGAGGTTACAGTGGTCAAACCTCTTATACCAAATACTACTCTCATCAGATTTGGCACCTTAAGACATGCTCTTTCACAGCATTCATATTCAAATAAAAACTATTACCCTTCATCTTAATTTTTGCTATTGCTGAATCATGTGAATCAATAATGAAGCAAACACTTCCTTTAAATGATACTTCATATCCATTTTTCAGCATTTGTGCAACACTCAGGATGTTTTGATCCAATTCTGGAATGTAAAGAACATTTAACTTTTATACCTTTGGTTGTGTTGACAATAACATTGCCTTTACCCCTGGCCTACACAATATCTCCATTCCCCAACATGATCTTTGGCTTAATTGATTGATCGATTGAAGAAAAAATCGACAAATACTTTGTCATATGGCTGGTACAGCCACTGTCAAGTAGCCATATATTTTCCTTGGAAGTGTTGCCAGTTTGAAGAGCCATGAATAAATGCTACTCATCATCCTTGCCCTCCTCGGTAATATTTGCATGTTGCATTAGCTCTTGTTGAGGTTGCTTCCTTTTTATTCTGCAAAATTGCTCACTGTGGCCATAGTTATTACATAAATCACAATGGAGAATAGTTTTGCCCTTAAACCAACAATCTTTCTCAGCATGATTTGTTCTTTTGCAATAAGAACAAGGTGAGAAAGTTTGTTTTATCTGAGGCATAATATCCCTATTCTTAGGAAATGTCTTCGATTTCCAGTTGTTGAAGTTTTTCTTAGGTTGAAAAACATTGTTTGCTTGAAAAGCACCTTCAGTGGATTCATCATCCCTCATTTCCATCCTTTGCTCCTGTATATGCAATTTGCCAATTAACTCTGTAATAGAAAGGTTTTGCAAATCGCAAGACTCTTCTATGGAAGAAATCTTAGGCTCAAATTTTTGAGGGATGGACATCATAAGTTTTTCTACTACCTTATGATCCTCAAATGTCTACCCAAGGAGTCTCATTTGGTTTACAATGTTCATCAATTTCCCAACATAAATCTTGATGGATTCATTGTCTTTCATCTTCAGCAATTCAAATTCTCTTTGAAATGCAAGTAGCTTGATAGCCTTGACTCTGCTACTACCTTCATATTCGACTTGAAGCTTGTCCCATACAAGCTTTGGTGTTTCTAGATCCATGATCTTGGTGAAGATGTGATCTGCAAGTCCCGAGTGTAGGCAGGTGATGGCTTTGTCCTTCTTCAATTTCTCTTCTTCGTGTGCTCGCATTTGAGCAAGGGTAGGATTTGATGGCAAGGCTGGTGGATCAACATTAGACATTACTACATTCCGCAACCCTTGAGCCCTTAAATGGAACCTCATCTTGATAACCCAAATATGGTAGTGTTCCCCAGAAAACACTGGAATTGCAGCACCATTATTGCTAGAGGTAGACATGATTTAATAAGCAATCTCACTTTGTTTTTGCACACAATTCACTATGTGTTTTAGCACTCACCCTCTCTGTGTTTCACTCAAAAAATACCCTATAGTCCCGTAAGAATATTGCTTTGATACCAATTGTTAGAAATCTTTGATCTGCATAGTAGCTATTAAGAACAGTTACTGTTCAGATTAAATTCTGGAAATTGAAGAACATAAAAAATCGGCAGAATTCCTGAAGAAAACTAGAAACTAAACTGGGATCAAAATCATATGCTTTTATTGAATTCAAATTGCCTTTATATAGGCTTACAATGATAATGAACTAAAGCCATAAAACTCTCACAATTTGAGAGATTATTGGATAAGGATAGAATTTATGATAAATCCTATTAGGAATAGTAATATAAACTAATTAGAACTCTATAGCTAAAAGAGAGCTAATCTCTTTACAATCCTACAGCTAAAGCAAAGCTAATCTCATTAGAATTCGAACAACATGGTTACTCGACGGTGGCACCTCTCATCATGTTACCTTTGATCTCAATAATTTGTCTCTTCACTCCCCTTACAACGGAAGTGATGATGTTATGATTGGGGATGGCACAGGTCTCACCATAACACACACAGGATCTGCTACTATCTCATCTTCACATAAAGCTTTTACTTTATCTGATGTTCTGTGTGTGCAATCTATGCAAAAAAACCTAATTTCAATTTATCAATTTTGCATCACCAACAATGTGTCTGTTGAATTCTTACCATCTGTGTTTTTTGTGAAGGATCTTCGCTCGGGGGTAGTTTTGTTTTGGGGCCGTTCTAATGATGGAGTGTATGAATGGCCAATTTCCAAAACCCCAATTCTAGCATTTTCTACATCTAGAACAACTTTTGTCAGCTGGCATTACCGCCTAGGATATCCTACTCTCCCTATCCTGCATCATATTATCTCTAATTCATGTCTAGACTCATCGTCATATTTGCCCAAAGATTTCTCCCTAGGCTGCTGCTAGGGTTAGAGTTTAGAAATTAGAAAAGAAATATTAAAGTTTGTATTTATAGTAACTTTTTTAATTGAACCGACAGTTTGGGTTAATCATTTTTTACCTTACAATACTGATACCAAATCGAACCGAACATTCTTCATAATTTTATAATCAGTTCAATCGGTTTTTTTACTGTTTTGTTTTTTTCTGTAATTTTTTTCCCAATTTTCTTGTTTAATCGATTACCTGATTTTTTACTCACTCCTAGCATCAAGAGATGTTTTTGAATTTGCATAATCTTGTTTTTGTTATTATAATGTTAGATAAGGGACAACTTGAAATTTGATCAAATATAAAAAAATACAGTCAAATGACTAAAATGATCTTAAATGAAAAAAAGTTTAAAACCATTGTCATGTGTGATGAACTCATCGACTCATAGGATCACACTTCCTTTGGATGACATGTGTGGCGCCTCCTGATATCATAAAGTGCTCTTGTTCCATGTTAATGGAAGTGTCACCATGTTCTCTTAAGTGTGCAATGGTGCATGTCAACATTGGTGATCTGGTTGGTTATTGGTGAGTTTTTTCCTTCAAAAATTACAGTGTAATCATTTTTATTGTTGATATTTCAATTTATGTTCATATTCTTTTTATTTCTATTTTTTATTGTTTTTTTATAGAAGTTTTATTTATTTACAATTTTTTATTTCATCCTAATTTGCTATGTATTATTTTTCAATTGGGCATCATATAATAATTTACAGATGTTATCAATTTTCATATGGCAATAGGATTTGTTGCGTGTGTCGCGATGAGAATTTTTCGCGCTTTGCGCCCCTCCATCCTCTGATTAGGGGAGACAATGGCGTACAGTAAAAATAAGGTATGTTTTATAGTCAAAAAATTATGACTATAATTATCAGGAGTCGCCACCTAGTATTAAGGTCACTAGGAACCTAGTGGTCTGCGAGAGTCTGGGCAAGAGACTTGTTGTGCTAGGGGAAGACGCATCTCTCCCAGTACACCCTACCTAAGGCAAGTTACATTGTTGTTTGATTGTTTTTTTAAGTTTGATTTTTTCGTTGTCTTTTCTAAAGTTTGATGTAGATTTCTCTTCGTGAGAGAATCTCTACCTTGTAAGGAGTTGAAAGACAAACCAAAAGAATTTTATACTACATTTAAAAAAACATTTTCTTAACTATCTACGAGTGCACTTTACAATGTAATTTTACACTGCGATAGCTAAGACAAAATAATTATTGAATTATTTTGATATTTTAGTCAGATTCCAACGGATAATCATAAACTGGTTACGATATACAATTTTTGTTCAAAATATGAGAAAAATGCAACATTTATTTTTTTAACGAAAAATATGCTTGAAAAACCTTGGAATTAGGCAGTATGCACAAAAACAACATATTTTTTTGTTTTTTTTTATAAAATATATTTTTTTTGGTCTGGGCTGGCCCAGCCTAAGTGGGCCAAAGGGCTTAGGCTAGACCAGACCCAGCAAACTGGGTTGGTCTGAGAACAGTCCAGTCCAACCAAAACAGAAAACATATATATACCGTTGCACTAAATTAACTCATGCACGTGAACAGTGATAAGGTGGTCAGCTGACCACGACAAGAGGCTTACCTATCACAGCAGCCGGGTAGAGGAGGTCAAGGTGGTTCTCCTTGTCATGGTGGCATAAAAAATAATGGCCTGTGGTGGCCGGAGTAGGCATCGGAAGTGCTGGTCTGCTGTTGCCATTCATCCTTGCTGCATCGTCGCCTAAGGTTTTGCTACTTCCAGAGGTCACGGTGGACCTTCTGTCGTGGAGGAGAAGACTCTAGTGCTGACAGGGGTGGTGCTAAGTGGTCGCCGGGAGCTGGGTGGAGGGGAGAGAGAGAGACGATGGTCGATGCTGGTTTTCTAGAGAGAGAGGACTGTCGACCAAGAAGGAGAGAGAGTTGTTGACGCCAGTGATGGAGCTTCCAGAGATGGAGAAGAAGAGCTGAGGGAGACAAAAGTGTGGCTATCGGTGGTGAGAGTTTTTAGCCACGACGTCCCTGCAATTTCTAGTGCTCATCGTCCCAGTCCCTGCTTTCTGCAAATATTGTGTGTGTTTTTTGTATTCTCCAATGCATTAATGATCTCCCCTCTATTAACTATATTTCCCCCTGTTATTTCATCCTCCTCTTTTGGGTATTTTGTTTTTCAGTTTTCACCCGTCCCCAGTGTCAAATTTTCCTCTCCGTTTCTGTAATTTCTTCTCTCGTGACTGTCTATTATCTTCCCCTCCTTTTTTAACAATGAACCTCCTGCTATTTATAGAGCGTAAAGGTAATGTTTGAAACGGACTGATCCGTTGCAAACAACAAAGGAATTCGTTGCTAATATTAATTAGCAACGGATTTTGCAATGGAAGTATTCCGTTGCAATTCTGCGCTGCAAATAAATTTGCAACGGATATTCCTATTCAAATTCAAATTTTGCAACGGAATGTCCGTTGCAAATTTGCAAGGTAGAATTTGCAGTATTTAAATCAATTTTAAATTTATTTATTATTTAATTAAATCAATTTTAAATTTATTTATTATTTAATTAATTATGAAGTAATCAAACTTGTCCTTATTTTCCAAAGCAAGACCCTTTACAAATCGAATATCAGAGGTCTATTGGGGGGATTTGGATTCGTGAGCTAGAAAGTCTTAAAGTTGGCGACGTCTCACCTGGCCATTATATGTTAAAGCATGAAAAGAACCTCGACTTTCCTGCTCTGGTATCCATTTCTTTTGCAATTTTCTTTCCCTCAACACTCTTTCTGGGTCCTATGCATGGGTTTGTCTTGCCGCCTTCCAGAGGGACATCATCTCAGGCACCATATTCATTCATTACAATTTTCTCCTCTCTTCAATCAATCCTCATCTGAATAGCACCTGCACGAACGGGAGAGAGATGCTGAAATGAACGAACGGGAGAGAGATTGAGAAGAAAGGAAAGTAAACGGGAGAGAAAGGAAAGGGAGAAGAAAAGGAAAGTGAGAAGAAAGAAAAGTAAACGGGAGAGAAAGGAAAGTGAGAGAGAAAGGAAAGGAAAGTGATTTTAACTTGCAGAAAGGAAAGTAAACGGGAGGGAAAGTGAGAGAGAAAGGAAAGGAAAGTAATTTTAACTTTCAAATTAAAGTTGCATTGCGATTGAGGAAGTTAAAATGGCGCGTTTTAAAAAAGTGGATTGCAACGACTTTTCGTTGTAAATTCATAGCAATATAATATTCATTTACAACGGACAATCCGTTGCAAATGATTTTAAATTGCAACGAATTTTTCGTTGCAAATTAATTTTATAATAGAACATTCGTTGCAATCTGTTTTTTTTTTTAATTCAGAATATGTTTTGCAACGGAAAATCTGTTGCTAAACATATTTTGTTATTAATCTGCTCCCATTTTTGCAACGGATTTTTTTCGATTGCCCGTTACAAATGAGTTCTTTTTTTTTATATTAGAAATCATTTCACCTAAAAACTTGAAATGACTTATTTCGAGCCTTCTTAAATCATGCAATGTTACATTATGCCACCTTGTTTTGAATTACGAGAAAGCATATTTATGAAACCTGCCGAAAGACGTAGGCTGTGGATTACTAGCATTAGCAGTCAACCCAACTTGGCCAAGTTTTCGAGCTGGTATTCACCGAGTTACCTGCGCTTTTTTGCATTTTAAATCACAAAATCATAATAATACATTAAAAAGAATAAAAATGAAACGTCTTGCGTAAGATGCAAGATTCCCGATGGATGTCAAAGCTGGTAATTTTGCAGCAAAGCACCATCACACCATGGCCACAAATTAAATAAAGCTTACCGGACATGACATGAATGGACTACGGTAGCTTCCATCTGTCCTCCTCTCCTAGTTAGTTACTGCTAATAGATTACGTTATCTACTATTTAGCAATAATTCCCAATTAATTAGAGCAAGTTGATGTCATCCTGTAGCTAACACGCTTCAAGGAAAACATATAAAAATGAATTCAGTCGGTATTAAAAGCAAAATCCCAAGTATCCACTTGTGCTGTTAAAAAGTACATTATCAAGGGAAGAATCAGCTAAATTGTCAAAAGAACGAAAGAAAAATAGGATGCTGAAGGCCACAAAAACAGATTCACGTAAGCCAACAAGAACAAATAAAACAGTACCAGTAGATTGAAAAACTGATAAAAACTAAAGAAACAAAGCCAACAGAACTCTTGACTTGTCTCTCTGTATATAAATTAACCCTGAACTTCCTTATTCTTCTTATGCTTATATTCTTCTGCTAAACGAAAACCTTAGAGCACATATCTCCCTGTCTCCTTCGTTTTTCATCCCTTTTTGGATGGTTGAAACAAAATCTGTAACCTTTTTGATGCACTTTCTCTCTGCCCTTTCTTCTCAGAGAGGTTTTGCACGTTCTCTTCACGGGCTTATTTACCACTTCGACTCTGGCAAACAAGCCTGGTACTATCGCTGCCTTGGCCTTGATCCCTAAGGAAAACCTCACAAGACTAGTTTTTTTTCTGTAATATTTGAAACCCTCGGCTTCCCTTTTCTTTCTGCTTTGAGCTACCTTGTCCTCTCATCAAAGAAAGGGTATAAAAATGGAAAAGATGAAGAGAAATGTGAGCGAGAAAATGATGTTACAAAAGCAGATGAAGAACAAGAAAGGTGATGACAAAAAGAACAGGTTCTTGGTAAGTATCAATTTTGTTGGGAGTGCAGGGCCTATAAGGTTTGTGGTTAATGGGGATGATCTGGTTTCTGGGGTCATCGACACTGCTTTAAAGACTTATGCCCGTGGAGGCCGGCTACCAGTTCTTGGCTTTGATGTCAATAAATTCCTTCTCTACTCTGCTAATCCAGCTTCAGATGGTATTTTCCCTTTACGATTGTTTTTCTTTTTTATTTTTTTCCTTGAATTCTTTCCTTATTTTGGTGTTATTTGATATTAAGATTGATTAAGCTAATCTAGGATTATATGAAAAAAAGACTTGGATTTGTAACCCAATACAGGATCAACCGACGTTCAGGTACAATTAAAAACTAACTCGATCCGAGTTAAGCTCTGAGGATTAGATCCGAGTTAAACTAAATCTAGATTAACATGTTCAATTCCAAAAACTTCTCCTTTTTCAAGATTTTAACACTGTAGTAGCGTTGAATAAGCTAATTGGTAGGTAGGGTAATATCATATTAATTATTGTTTTTATGTAGCGTTGAATCCAGGGGAACCAATAGGTTCTCAAAAGGGAAGGAATTTTATGCTGTTCAAGAAACAGTTGCCACCACAAAAGACAGAGACGAGTTCAGAAATCATCATAGCGAAAAAACCAATATTCTCATTGATGACCTCCGCCATTTCCACACACCTGAGAAATGGTTGCTGCTTGAAAGTATCAGCAGCTAAATATCAGAAGAAAGCATGTCTCTGATTATGACTCTGGTCTCGATGCTTTTTCTGGAGCATATACTAAATACAATAATAATAATAATAATAATAATAATAATAATAATAATAATAATAATGTGTTGTAGAAACGAGAGCATATGTTCTCCATATATAAATCAAATTTTAATAATTTGCAAACGAATGGCATCTTTGGCATTATGTTACTTCTTATGTTCTAATCTTGACTCTTTAATTAATTTTGATCTTTGTGATCCGTTTTATTATTTTGAAAGAGACAATTCGGAAAGTATATGAGTGAATTATAAAAGAAAAAATCAAAATCAGTTTTTTACTGTGATTAAATCCGATTATAGTATTTAATTTGAATTTAATTGATAAATAAATTGAATTCAAATATTTAAAAGATGTTTGAAATAAATAAAAAATCAGTTTATTTTATTTTTAATATTTACCTTCACTGTATTTTTTAAATGTCTCTCAATAAAAGAGATGTGTACATGAGTGTTTTGAGAATGTTGGTTTTAACATTTACTTGTTTTTTTTATATAATTGTAAATTAAATGGATTGACTTATAATTTATTTTGTTCTGTTTGTAGAGATTAAAATTGAATTATTGACACTAAAAATAATTTTAAATATAAAATTTTATTAAAAACTATAAATTAATTTTAATTCAGAGAGTCTTAAACAATGATAAATAATATTTAATTTTACCTGGGCTAAAAACAATATTTTTTTTATATTTTCTCGTATCTCTAGATTTTGGAACACTTTTATAATCATAAAAAAATAGAAAATGCAATCATTAGAGCATAAAAGATTGTGCGGTTGATTTCAATAAAAATAATATATAAAGAATGGCATGTACCTAGCTACTTTAACATTCGTATGGTGAAGGTCGACAGGCTCAAAATTTTACCTGGTGCAGGTTCTCAATTTTATTCCATTCTATTATATTTAGAATGGTTGGTAAATAAAATTATTTTAAAAATAAATAACTCGGAGAATCTTAGCTTTATTCCATAGATTTTACTTAAATTTTGGTCAAAATGTTTCAATTTCATTCAGGTCATTCAGCCAAATAGTATTTTTTAAAAGAAAAATATTGACTAATTTTACAGTATCAATCATATCTTTTAATCTTATTATAAGATCATGATAAAATTTTATGAGAAATCTCCTAACATATTGTTATATCAAAAGTTAAATTTTATGGCAATTGAAGTTCAGATAGACCTTGCGAGAATATCAATGATATTTTCATATCTGTCTATGAAAATTATTTTTGTGTCCTTTTTTTGGATTGATTTTTTTTCAATTTTATCATTCAACAATATATTTAATGAGAACCCAGATTTACATTTTTCTTTATTTGTTTTATTTAGTGTTACTATGGTTTCATTACCAGGTCATGTATTTTGAAGATTAACCATATCGACTTGAGTTGATTTAAGAGGTTTATCATCTTGAATTATTTTATAAAATCAAAATATATTTTTGGCTAAATGTATATATAATTATTTGTGTCAAATATATTTACCTCTTATTGTCTATTTACGTTTCCAAGGAAGGATAAAAAAAAAACTTACCGGTTGAATAATATTATTTAATATTTTTGCATTTATCTGTTATTTTCCAATTTCATATCATAAATGTGCCTCTCTATTTTAGAACTTAAAGCCCACGAACCCCAATGAGAAAACTTGTGTGTGTGATCAAAAACTTAAAGCCCAAGCCCAAGTGATTCAATGGCCCGTACTGCTGATGAGAGACAAAAACTTATTTTCTAAAATCTTTTTTAAAACCTACTGCTTGGTTTAAGGATTAAGAGGGTGTTTGGTAGTGTGGTCTAAATTAAAATTACAAAAAAAATAGTATTTTAGTGTTTAGTTAATACAAAAAAACTGAAAAATTTATGTGTATCCTATATAATAAAATTGATAAAACGCAGCTAATAGTTGCTTTTTGTTGGGTTTGTACCACCGTTTCTGCTTTAGCTTCTTTCATTGTCCTCATGTCTCCTTTTTAACTTCTACTTGTTGGCTGACTTGGCCATTGGCGTGCTTTGTTATAGGTGGGACCGAAGAACGTGGAAAGAAAATTATATATAGTTGTTGCTAACGTGTTTTTAGCATAATTTTTTTTTAATGATATTAAAAAAAATGATAACACGATAGAAAAAAAAGTAAATTAAAAAAATAATAATACAATCCACGAATAACTTACTAGTTCTTCAAGATAAATTGAATAAAAAATCAATTTCAATGATAATAAAAAATTGCAAGTGATATTAATGATTTAATAAATTTTAAATAAAATTAAAACTACTTGTTTGATTTTTTTTTATCCGGAGTTTTAAATTAAATCTAGTTAATATGAATATTTAAAAAATAATATATGTTTGTGTATGTTTATGCTCTGTAAAGTAATTTCACAAGTTGACAACAATATGGAAAGCATGATAACCAAACATCTGAAACTATTTTTCATTAAACCTTAAACTCAACCACAGTTATAACCAAACACTTGAATTTCAGTTATGAACCGCAACTAAAAGTATTTTTCATGAAACTGTTTTTTTTAAACCTCAACCACAACAGCAATTGCAATACCAAACACACCCTAAGTCTTGTTGTTTTAGTTATCTTGCTATTAGATGCTCGCAGTGTTAGAAAACAAAACCAAATTCTCAGTTGATGTTTGATTTGGAAAAATTAAATTGGATTAAAATAAATGAAGTTATGGGAGGCAAACATGAACATTAAACAAATATTGGGCCCCATTCTCTTTCTTGCAAACATCAATATTGATTTTTCCTAATAAAATAGGGTTATAGAAAGAAAATATTGTCAACTTCCGGAAATGGTTTGAGCCATATTTTTTTGACACTTCTATGTCTTTTCCTTATTGGGGTGAATCACTTATTATTGCATCCTACTTGATCTACTGAATTCCATCTTGCAGTTTGACCTTCCATACAACTTTCAAAATCTTATATCAAAGCTTGTCCTCACCATCTATATCAAACCTACCCACAAAAGTTTTTTGCTATACTGTATTTGTGCACATACCAAGTCCTGCTCATCATAAACTATAACCATGTGTGTTATGATGTGTCTTTGTAAGTTATGACCTCCATCAAAAAAGATAGAGATGTTTCCACCCACCAACTCATAAACTTCATGTTACCATGAATGTACAATTCCATGAACTTCAGATGTATTATCTTGGTACCTCAACTATAATTTAGGGGGAGCAAAGTATCAATATCAATGACTTGCAATTTCTTAGCTATCCAACCGAAAATATAAGCCACAATCTTGAACCTAAACCAGTCAAAACTATAGACCTTAAAACTATTGCAACACATGAAGCAATTGCAGTAACTCAACTTGAATAACTCTTTTGTCATGCAAATAAATTACAGCCCTCTAGCTGCACAATTAAGCTTCCCTTGTGTGATCATGATAATATGGTTGAGCCAGTTGGAGCACAACACCAGTTGTCTCCACTTAATGGCTTTACTTCTCATCATGAGTCATCCCTGTCAGGAACCTACAGTAAGTCATGAACCTCCACTTCAAATACTTTTTAATCATACCATAAGAGAAGATCTTAGAGTTAGTTATGAACATGTTAATTTTACTCCTAGTACCGATTGAACAATTATATTTCTCATCATAGGTTATCAAAGGCATGTGAATCATTTGCAAATCAATTATTTATTGTATATATACCTAATAGTATGCAAGAGGCCTTGAAAGACTCTAGGTGGAAAGAAGCAATGATTGAGGAGATAAAGTCCTTTAAAAAAAATGCAGTATGAAAGGCGGTTGACTTACCAATTAGCAAAAAACATGTGGGATGTCGATGAATTTTCACAATTAAATACAAAGCAGATGGTGACATTAAAAGATTTAAACCTCGACTTGTAGCTAAGGGTTATAATCAAACATATAGGATTGACTATGTAGAAACATTCACACTAGTGTTCAAACTAAATACAGTACGTATACTCTTATCATTAGTTGTGCATTTTGATTGGCCACAACATCAATTTGATATAAAAAATGCTTTTCTACATGGAAATCATGGAGTTGCTTTGAGGATGTAATTTGTAGATTGAAGGAAGCACACAAGTGTGTAGATTGCAAAAATTATTGTATGGTTTAAAATAATCACCAAGGGCTTGGTTTGGCACATTTAAAAGTTCAATGAAGGCATTTGGATATCGATAGAGTAATTTTGATCACACTCTTTTTATAAAACATGACAAAGGAAAGTTCATTGTGCTAATTATATATGTTGATGGTATGATTGTAAAAGGAGATGATGATAATGAAAGGCAAGGTTAACAAACCTACCTTTCTCATGAGTTTGAAATCAAGGGTCTTAGACCATGAAAGTATTTTTTGGGAATCAAGATGTTACGGTCTAAATAAAACATGCTCTTGTCATAATAGTAACATATTATAAATTTACTAAATGAAGTTGGCATGTTAGGTTGCAAACCAAATGATATATTTGCTGCTAAAAACATCAAATTAGGTACATTTTTAAACTTTCCCACAAATAAAGAACTATATCAAAGACCCGTAGGGCGGTTGATGTATCATGCACATACTCGACCCGATCTAACATATTCTCTTAGTGTTGTTAGTCAACTCATGCACTCGCCTAATGAAGATCATATGGATGTTGGAATACGAACCTTACAATACTTGAAGTCTTTTTGAGAAAAGGAATTATGTTCACTAATGTAGATTGAGGTTGATAAATTATTGATAGGCATTCAACCGCAAGGTACTTAACATTTGTTCGTGAAGTTTTGGTTACATTATGAAGCAAGAAACAAGAAGTTGTGGTTAAATTATAGAGGTATGGCTAAGGGTGTGTGTGAGCGATTATAAATTAAGAATCTATTACAGGAACTCAAAATTTCACTAGCATCTTCTATAAAACTTTATTGTGATAATAAGGTTGCATGTGATATAACTCATAACCTTGTTCAACATGATCAAACTAAACATGTAGAGATTGATAGACATTTTATTAAGGACAAACTAGAAGCGAAGGTTATTGAAGTTTCTCTTGTTTGATATCAAGATCAACTTGCTGATATTTTCACTAAGGCCATATCAAGTCAAGCCTTCTTGAAGTTTCTCTTGTGTGATATCAAGATAAACTTGCTAATATTCTTACTAAGACTATATCAGATCAAGTCTTCCATTAAATTCTGGACAACTTAGGCATGCACAATATCTATACACCAACTTGAGGGGAAGTTGTAAATAGATTAATAAGATTGTTCACTTGATAATTATGTGATAAGAGTAATCCCTGTAACTATGTGATATTCCATACTTGTCTCTTATTCTTTAGGAACAAGTTTTGTAAAAGAGTATTAAATTCGTGTACCATGGAATGGAAAATAAGCGAATTTGAATCAATAATTTCTACATAAGTTATTATGATCACTAAAAATTCAATTAGATCAAATAAGTTTTTCCATGTTAAAATCTTGATCAAGGCAACCAAGATTCAATTAAAAACTCGACTAGGATCAAACTTTAAATCCTAGATTTTTCATATCAATTTGTCAAGTGAAGTTTTATATTATAATCTCATCAACATATTATACTCTATAAATGACTTAATGGTAAAAACAATATAATATTAAAGTATTAGATACATGCATTTATGCTGTTTTTTTCCTTATATTTAGAGATGTTTTGAATTGTAAGTTACACAATAAATAAATAAAAGCCTTCCCCACAATTATCCACCGTACGTTCTAACCATATGATATTCAAAGCCATACGTTAAAACCAAAAAACATGGCAAACATCTTTGCGCACTTCATGTAATATTAGGATATACATATAAGCATGTTTGTCCCTCCCTCCACTTCATGATAAAACTTAACCCTAATCCTATTCACTCACTTTAACAATAATATTGCCCTTAATAATGGATTATCGGATAACCTTAGCACCAACTACATCTACTTTTTCCGATCTTCATAATGAAGCCAGAGATTACCTCCACTTATCCAAACCCATTTGATGAAAGTGGTGGCGAGTAGACCAACTGGCATCTTCACCTTCACGATTTCAGACCCAACCCTAGTTTTGGAGACCTGCTAAGCACTGCTGAAACATGATCTTCGTACCATTTATTAAAGTTAGCTAGCTGGGGAGTAGAGATGATTCAGAGTCTTAATTAAGGTCTAGGCACCCTAGAGATTTTTAAGATTTACGATTTGACACTTGCCGATGTTTGTGAGGGTGATAATAGTTGTTTTTTAAAGTATATTTTATTTAGAAATATATAAAATAATATATTTTTTGTATATACTAACAATTTTCATATAGTTTAGCCACATATATTTCTGTACGTGGGTAACCGAAGATGCCTGGTCCCGTAGTATCTTATAGCTTCCCCGGCTAATTATAATTTGTAACGATGCTTTGCATGAATAGAAAGAAAGAAAGAGATATACAACCATAAGAAATTAAAAAAATTGACATTCAATTCAAAAGGAAGTAGTAGTATTACTATATATTAAATATAGAGAGAGAGGCAACGAGAAGAAGATTGGAACATATGGTTGATTTTAAGGTTCCATGGATGGTGATATCCACCCAAGAAGCAAGTGCCTATCTCGCTCCTTTTTTGGTTTGACTTTTTACCTAATACAATAAAAAAATTAAAAAAAGTGGGGGGGGGGCAATTATATGGAGTAGAGTATCAAACTATTGTAAACTATTAATAAAAATATTTTAGACAAAATAAATAAAAATTATAATTTTACGAAAATTTTAGTTGTTTTCTTATATATATATAGTCATATAATAAAGTTTTTAAGGAGTAAGATGAAAGCAATCCATCCCTCCATTAGCCATCCTTTCTAGAGTCAAATAAGAACATTAAGGATCCATTTAAAGAAGATTTATTTCCTTTTGTCGCTTTCAAATAAAAAAATATATGCTCTATAAATTGTATGTAGAAATCAAGTCAAAAAAAACTTGGCAATGTTTTTCAATCATATTTATCATCACTATTGCCACTAAGAGATTCTATATATAACAAAGAAAAAATGTTTGAGTTTTTTTACCACTAAAATAAAATGTTTATCATCACTTTTGCCACTACAAGCTTTTTTTTGTAATTAAAAAAATGATCATTTTTTTTTAACTAAGTGTTTGAATTTTTATTTTTTTTCTTATGATTGAGAATGTCTTCGAATCTTTTTTATACCTCGATCAACACCAATCTCTTTCTCATGAATAGGATGCATTTCTCCTCGCATGGTAGAGCTAGAATTTCGTAAGAAGAGGTGCTAAAACAAGCAGAAAGGCTATTGGGATGGTATTTGTTTTTTGGAGGGGGCAGGAAATTGTTTTGACTATATGAAAAACTCAAAAAGTCAAGGGTTAGATTGGAATTTTCAAAACTTGAAAGGAAAAAAAAAATACATCTTAATCATTAATCCTAAGTCTGAATTATTACTCTTGAATTTTTTATTTTTTATTCTTTGTTCCTATCTGGACAATTATTCATACTTTCAAAAAGTGTCTCTCGACAATTGATTAGGTTTATTAAATATATATCTCTTCGAAGTTGGCTTGTCAATCTATCGTTAATCCAAAAATATTGTCTGCCAAGTATTCTTCTTAAGATTAAATGCCGACCTTTCTATGTATTTTTTTTCCAAGGGTTAGATCATCCAA
Source organism: Salix caprea (assembly GCA_964035475.1). Classification (NCBI taxonomy): domain Eukaryota; kingdom Viridiplantae; phylum Streptophyta; class Magnoliopsida; order Malpighiales; family Salicaceae; genus Salix; species Salix caprea. Next base: position 9,102,989 of record OZ037745.1, read on the forward strand.
GCATTTAATTAAATAAATGAAGAATCATCTTAAAGTCTCGCTTCAAATTAAATCATTTTTCTCTAACACAAAAGAATGAATGTGTATGTGTTTTAAAAGTGTTTTTTTTTACATTGAGTAAAAAAATATAATTGTTGCTATCCAATTTTTGACCCATTTATTTTTAGGTTTCGGAAGAAAATTGGATTATGACAATAACTATGAATAAAAAAAATTGATTATCGCATACAATAAATTTTTGTGGAGATCGTATATGTTAATATAAACTAAGTTAATTTTTAAAATATTAAAATAACAGAATAATGTTGCAATTTTTACAATGAAATACTATTTTCTTAGTCTTTGTACAATAATTTCTTATAAAAGTGTAAGTAAAAAAAAATACAAGAGAATGAAGATAAGAGAAACAAATTTGGTATAAATAGGCAAAGTATAAAGTGTATGTATTTCAAGCATAAAGAATAAAAAAAAGATACATATTTTTTTTGTAGAAAAAGTGTGAAGAAAAAAAAGGAAAAACTATTAAATTATTGCAAAAAAATGATAAATAGGACAGATGTAAAATGATAAATACATCAAATACAAAAAGAAAAGGAAGAAAAACAAAAATTTCAGAATTAAATTTTAAAAAGATACGGATTAAATTTTTATATGATACGGGGCGTTTTTGCTGTAAATATAAATATAGATGCTTAACTCCACTGAGATAAGGGAGAGGTATTTTTTTACCGACTGAATAAGCCCCACAAAAGGACCTTCCTCGTAGAATTGAAGGTCCAGGTACCCTTGCCGTTAAGGTTGATCACCGTTCTTTCGTCGTCACATTCGCAAACATTCATGATTCTACTAGACAGTGCTGGGAGAATTCTCTTCCATATATGATATGGGAGAAGTATCGTATCTTTTTCCGGCGGAGGAGACAGACATGGGAGAAGTATCGAATCTTTTTCCGGAGGAGGAGACAGACAGACATGGGAGAAGTATCGAATTTTTTTCCGGCGGAGGAGACAGACATGGGAGAAGTATCCTTTACATGATGATGCCTACGTTTCCATACTCATAAGCCAAGTCCAGAAAATTTTGCAGGCCAAGAGGAATCAGGCATAAGCTCTATAATTGTTAATATAATAATTATTATAAATTTATATAATTATTAATTTTAGAATTTATTAAATTATTCAGGAAACACGTCGTAACTTGATAAAAAAAGTACTGATTTTATTTAAAGGTTAACATATAGATACACATCACGGTGTTTTTATATATATATATATATTAATTCAAAAAAAAATCTAAGAAATTACAGGTCTTCAAAGCAACTTATAAAAAAAAACACTACAATTACACACTTGGGTTGGGTTTTAACTTTTATCCTCTCAAAACGTCTCACTTTCACCCTCATCAACTCTCAACCATACTTCACTAAATTCACAAGGGTTTACTGAGTTGACTCATTGCTGTGAATCACCAGTGGCGAGCCGCCACGCCGAGGTGGCAATTAGTGGCCTTGTATGCCACCCAAGCATGAGACACCCATTATTCTCCTCCACCCTATACCCGTCACCACCAGCAAAGAGGGCCAACAACATACTAGCTTGTTTAAAGGCATTCGACCCAAGATGAACCGGGTCAAACCCAGCCGAATCCAACCGAGTTCTCCACTGAGCCAACGCCTCATGTCGCTCAACTCGGTCAGCCCCTTCACATGCCACCACATTACAAATATGTCTCCCCAAGTACAGCTCAGACATAAGCAGGTCCTGACTCCGTGGAATCATCCCGGACCCTTCGAGGGAGTCAAACAAACTCGAATAATAATGTAAAGCCTCCGTGAACCGGTCTAGAAAAACCGGACTGTTGTGGTTTGCTTCCTGTTCAACAACCGTCACAATTTTAGGTCTCATGGCCTTGATAAACCCGAGAACCTTGTCGATGCCACCCGGCCGAGCCAACAAACGATGCAGCTCAAAGACCGAGTTAACAGCCACTGCCTCCACCTCTGGAGGGAGGAGGCCAAGCATCTCCGCATCAAGATCCGCCAAAGAGTTTGCTACGAATCCACGAAACTCGAATTCTACTCCAATAGTTCGAGCCAATTGCGCCAGCTTCCACCCCACTTGCTGCAAAGCATCTGTGTTATCAGGCTGCGGCGGCCCGATTCCCGTCAACCGAAACGCTGGCGGACCACCAGGCCTTAATGCAAGAGCTTGCATCAACGCCGGCCATTGCATTCCCTGTTTTAAACCAAAATCGATAACGTGGACTCGACTTGCATCCGCGAAAGCTTCAAGAATGGCTTGGTTGGCAGTGAAATGTGCGAATTTGAGATATGGGCAAGTTTCGTAGAAATGCATCTCTAAAGTATCTAAACATGAAGAATCGAGACGGTAGTTTTGAGGAGAAATCTTGTAAATTCGACGAGCCAAAGCTTCAGCGAAGTAAGTTGCAACTTTTCTCATAGCCCCAGTTTGAGATGCTGCAAGTAGTCCTATACGCTTGACAAGGGCATCAGCAAGCTCAAGATTTTCTTCCTGAGTTTCCTTTGCACAGGCCAAAAGTGTGTGGACAAGACGGACTCCAGTTTCCTGTGAGTCCATCAGGACTACAGGTCTCGTGGGCCCTGACAGATTACCTGAAACTGCCATTGCTTGCGGAGATGAAGTAGAAGTGGAGGATGCTGTGGGAGATTGCAAGGAGTTCACGGCAGGCGCCGGCGCAATATCAGACCCGATTGGAGTGAGCTTCACCCGCTTCCTGTCGTTACTCCTATCGAATTCTTGTTGTGGAAAGGCAGCAACTCCAGGGATTGCTCTGAGATCATATTCAGAGTCGTCAGTGAATACTTTAGATTGAGAATTCCTGGAGAAATCTAAGGAGGTGATAGCGGAGGGTTGTCCAAGGAGTGAATCTCGGTTGCTGGAAAGAAGAATAGATGAATCAAAATCAGTAGAAGGTAGATTGTTGAATTCAGAAAGCATACTTTGAACCCAACCAGAGAGATCCGAAGGGTTATAGTGAACAGTATCAGAAGCAAGATGAGAGATCCCATCTTCTGAACCCAGAACCATCTCTAGCTGTTCAAGCTTCTGAGCTACATCAGCCATATCCGAAGACTTGATTTTGTAACCCAAAACAGCAAGTAATTCATCCATCCCACCCCCCGCATCTTGATCATCTTCAAACCATGATTTTCCTTTCCCGGTGTCCATTGATGAAGAAGAAGATTCAGCTTTGTTTCCAATGGTTTCTTGATGATCTCTCTTCATTTTTCTTTGGTGTTTTCTTTTCTTCTTGATTTCGAAAGAAAAAGGGTTCAGAAAACAGAGGAATGGTTTCTTTATGGTTTCATCTCATAGTTTGGTGAAATGGTGGTGACACGGGGAGATGAATTATTAGTTTATTTCCTTTGTTTTCGCATTTAAAGGCAAAATATAAAATAAAATAAGAGTTCGTGAAGTAATGATAGGCAGCTGGTGAGATAAAGGAGAGGCCCAATGAAACAACGGAAGTGGAAGAGATAAGGAACACTGGAGGCCATAATAATGGGGCGTAATTTTTATTTATTTTTTATTTTTTTTGGGTTTGTGAAAGCGATGGTGAATTTTATTCTTCTCCCTCCTTTCTATCTTTAGTTATTAAATTAATTTAATTTAATTTCCTAGTGAAAGTGACCAATATGTTTTAGTGAAGGCTTCATTGTCAATAATTGTATATGTGTGTCTGTGTTTTACTCTTGGTAAAACTTGTAAATTGAATATTTTAATGAAATAAACAAATCAGTAGTAATTTTTTTTAATATTTTAATCTTATATAATACTAAATAAAATAATGAGTTCATTACTATTTCTTTTACCCCCTGTTTTCCTTTTGGTCTGATGACCATAGATTGAATTTTTTTTTTTATATTAATGTTGGTATCTGGATCAGCTTATACGTATTTCGGCTAATTCCATAAGTCCTGAATATAATGAATATATAAATTTTTAACAGTTATTATATTAATAATTACATAACTTAAATCTGAAACCATGTGAATAACACAGCTTCCTCTGGAGTCTTACTATTTAACCATCTGTTAGATATTTATACGTGTTCTATTTTGGGACAATCAGTTAGTGCCCAAGCAAGCAGTATAAATCTATTTGAAGTAATGTCAAACCACTCACATCAAAAATAGAAAATGTTAATTAAATAATCAATACTGTGCCCTAATTTTTAGAAAAGTTGTGGGCTGTTTTGAGTAAATAAAAAATATAAAAGGATGGTAAAATCCTTGTTCTGAACAAAGTGGTGAGCGGAGTAATTTAATTGATGCTTACGAAAGTAGGAGAAAGAAAGAGCCGTGGCAGCACCGCAACGCTGAAAGGGAGAAGGTGGTGGTGCTGGTGGGTTACCGGTGACCACAGCCTCGTGTGATTATATATATATACACACGCGCGCGCAGCATAAATCAGGTGCCCGTACGCTTGAAAATATCTCCTTCTTATCTCGTTGCTCATTTATCCATAATTATTAAACCACGCTTATTCTAAACTCAATAAATTAAAATAAATTTTCATATTGATTTCATAAGTTGATTGACTCAACTAAACTTAGTAAAAATATAATAACTAGAACCAAGGGGTAATTTTATAATTTTAAATGCATCGTAAAATGATCAAAAACATTTTTAAAAGAAAAACGATTTAAAACTAGAACCAAGGGTAATTTTATATTTTCACAATGATTAACCCTATTGATGATGGTATTTCAATTTCGGTCTTTATTTTTTTATTCTAGATTTTGTTCTTATTTTCTCTTTGTACAAGTTTTATTTGTTTTTAATCTTAGTTTTTCATGTATTATTTTTTTCATTCTTTGAATTATTTTTTGGGGTCTTTTGTTGAATTGATTTTTCTTTTCAATTTCTTTATATTATTTTCTTAACTTATTTTCATTTTAACCTCGTGATTTTTTTATATTTTCTTTTCTTAGCAATATTGTCTGTCCCCTTTTTAGTTTTTCTAGGTTAATGTTATCATAATTTTCCAATTTGATGTATTTTCTATTATTATTTTTGTCACCTAATTAAAACAAAATAATGTGACATAGTTCGGTCAAATAACTCAGTCATAATTTCTTTTCTTTTCTTTGTCGTAAAAACCCGGACACTTGCCATGACCCTGCTTCAATGGTAATGTCAGCATGGAAATAAATTACAGCTTTGTAATTGTTGTGCTCACGTTTACTTTCTTACCTCTCAATAATATCTCTTTCTTTTCACACACGACTAAAAAAAATCCCTAGATGTGCTCCATCTAACTTTTGCTAAAAAATCAGATAAAATAGAACCATCTGAGAACTTAAATAAAATGAATATTTAAAATAAAAACAATATTATTCAATGTTAGCTGATTTTGTTAAGCAAACTAAATAACTCTAGTTATTAAATTAAATCCTATACAAATAGGTAATGACTACAATAATTATTTTTAAATTTTCCATTAACAAATATGATAAAAGATTGGAATAAAAAAAAGACAAATAAATTCTTTAATCTAAATATTAACTATTATTTACAAAACTAAAAATTTCTGATTAAAAAAGGGAGTGGGGATAGTGTGTTTTTCCAAAAAAAAAGACGAAGAGAGAATTGCTCACGCCCCACCTGAAGGAAGTGGGGGAGACCGTCTCTTACTACCCCCAGACCACCACTTGACGAGTACGAATGGTCAACTTTAGGACCAAACGCACCACGCGGCAAGTAACAATCAATGTCCAATCAGTGAAAGCGTGGTACTGCTTATAGGGGCTCTGTATTGTGGCAAGTGTGATTCACTTCAAGTACATGGCGAGTGGGAAGACAACATGATCTATACCGTATTTTTTAACAAATTCTTGGGAATAGGGCCCACATGATAGGTGCAGAGATTTGATCGAAGGGTGAATGATTCAGACGTCAACATCGAATTTAGGACCATCACACTAGATCACCACCACCGTCTCCGCAGTCCCTCCTCCTCCTCCTCTTCACTGGACCCACTTCTAAAGTAACGGAAATTCAAAGTTGACGGCGTTTAGTAACGCGCTGCCTTGCTGTCCTTTGATATTTTTCTTTTGAGTTGAGCAATATGGGGTTTATCGATGATTGCAGATATAACGCCATGTTCCAATATAATAACCCTTTATGTTTATAATTATTAACTATTTTCTTCTTAAAAAAATTAAAAACTAAAAGAGTCATTCTCTAGAGTTTATGGATTTATTTTTATTTCATGTATCTAGATAGATTAAAAACGACTCCACGAACAATAGTATTAAATGAGAGGAAATGAAATGGTAAAATTAATAACACTTTTATACCAGATTTATTTGCATCTCTTTTTTTATACCATGCAATTATTTTGCTCGTTTTTTTCTTTTGCTTAGAGTTTAATCTTTTTTATTTATTTATTTTTGGTACCATCTGGGATTTTAAAACCTAATTTATATCACTAATTTATTAATAAAAAAATAATCTTTGACAAAAAAAAACCTATTTAAAAATTGATTAAAAAAACTAATAAGCTCTTTTTTTATACCGTATAATTATTTTGCTCTAGCTTTTTTTCTCTTACTTGTATAATCATTTTTCTATTTGTTTTTGGTACCATTTGGGATTATAAAACCTAATTTATATATCTAGTTAATTAATAAAAAAAATTATCTTGACAAAAAAAAAAGAACAATAATAATCTATTTAAAAATTTATTAAAAAGAAATTCATTTTCAATAAGTGAAAATTGACCTTGAAAATCACAAAAAAAAATTATCTTACATATTAGGATCAGATATCCATGTCTTGTCATGGTAGAAACATCTATAACTCGTCATGGTAAAATATCTCTGACTTATCAGGGTAAAAATATTTTTGGAGTTAAAGAAAGCATTACCCTAGAGCTGATGGATCTAGTAGCTCGTTAGATACATATGTTGTTGGATTTGACACTTGATCAAACTTGAAGATTATTGGTCTAATAACTTGTCAAACTCGCGTGTTTCTGAGCTCAATATTTAATAATTAAACCTAAATAAATATAATTTATCAAATTCACGAGTATTTGAGTTTAACTATCAACTCCGCCCAGAAATCATGAATAGACAACTCAACATGCTCATACACATTAGATAGCTTTCAAACTCATATGTGGTCGTGGTCGGTGTTTAGCTGGGTGTTCTTGCAACTCTAACCATAAAAACTAAGCCTAAACTTAAATATGTTAAACGACAATAATTTCTTGGACCATAATTTTTAAAGATAGTCTCGTATAAATAAAAGACAAAATATATTGAAGCATCACAAGTGAAGCATTGATTCACCTATAATCGAGTGAATTTATACTTCCTATACAAGATTAACTTAAATAAATATTTATTTATCCAACTTTTTAATCATGCATAAAAGGGATTTTCATTGCAGTCTCGAATATGTTTAGCTGGCCAAACGTGTGTACCAAGGTAGTTGTTCGAAAATTTGAAAACGTCGTTCCTGCTTGGCCGTTTGTTTGTTGGAGCCGGTCAGTGTTTCTGTAACGGAGTGGACGTGGAGTTAGGGATGACGGTATCACTATTTTGCCCCCCCACCCCCCCTATTTTTTTTTGGTTTTTGGAAAATAAAATAAAAAGGTAAAAAGCAGAGAAGAAAAGAAAAAAGAAAACCAGGAAAGTAGACTGACACGTTGCTAGTTCACATCTCATGACGGTCCCCCCTACTCCCTCACTTCAAAATTCCTTTTTTTTTTTCACGACATTTTTATTTCATTTATGAAGGTTTTACTGATTTCTATTTCCTTTCCTTTTTATTTTATTTTCGAACACAGTTGAAATAATTCTAAGAAAAACAAAAAATATGAATACATCATTTGTAATGGTGAGAGGAATATAGTAACTTGATTTATTTTTATTATTTTCATGCAGAAAAAAGTACAAACAATTTTGTGATATCTTTTTTCAGATGAATAAGTTTAATTTTAAAGTTGTTTTTCCAAATAAATGTTTTTTTTTTATATATATAAACCACGTGGTGTCCCAGACTAATCCACGTTCGTACCGGGTGGGCCCCGAAGGGGTAAAAGTGCTCCCCAAATGGCCGGCTCCATACAAGAGAAGGGTTTTGAACTCTGACCTCTTTTAAGGGATGAGAGCGCCCTCACCACTCACACCAGGACCCTTGGGTTTCCAAATAAATGTTAGAAACACCTCATCATGACATCGTATTTTTATTTTTAAATCAAGATTTGCAATATGAAAAGTTATATTTTCTATTTCACAAGTATCATAAACTGATTTAAATATAATTAACATTACAAAATGCTAATATAAAAAAATAGATCACAATTATAAACTATTTTACAAGTGAGAGAAAATGGGCATTAAGGAAATATAGAAAACTAAATAAAAAAAGAAGATAATAAATAAATAAATAAATATTTTCAGGAACATGAAAAGAGTAATATAGCAGCATATGCTTGTCTTTCAGAAGTGGGCTAACTATTATTTCTCTCAACATCAATTTAGAAAGCTTTTTTGAGCAATTTCCGGGAGTGGATCATCATGCTTTTAAGCTCGGGGACCTTTTCTTTATGCTTTTGGCTTCGAGAGTAGTTTTCTTTGATTTATTCTTTTGTACCCTAAAAAGGAAAAAGAGTTAGTTGCTTAAATGGGATAGGTATAATTACATTGACGACGTATTTTGCTCATTATAAGCAATTAATTCACTGAAAAAACAAATATCGCCTTCCATAATGTTTTTATAATACTCATTTAATTGAAAAATATTAAGCTTCGGATGCATAGTTTAGTGATTGATTTTCTCAATTATACATATATTCATATATAATATATAATACACACACAATTATTGATGTAGAGAGTCGTTGGGAGAAACTGAAGTACAAACAGGAATATATATATATAAGTTACAAGAAATATTAATTGACAATAAAAATAAGTAGGTACAAAAAATAAAACTGTTGAGAGCAAGGACCACGGTGTGAGAGAAATGTACCGTGAATAGTAGGTGTCACGTGAGGACTTATACAATTTTTTTTTTTAATATTATTTTTGAGTAACGTGATTGTTAATATAATAGTTAAAAATTTATATGATTATTAATTTAATTATTTATGAAATTAATGAAGATAATCAGTTTAATTAAAAAAAGAAATATACCGTGCAGTATCAGCTATCAAGAGATCGAAGAAGGGGATCGTGTACAGTTTTGGATCAATAATTCAATGTATTTCCTTGCTTTTCGATATAAATAAATAAATAAATGATTTTGATAGAATTTACTGTGCAAAAGCCAATCGTGCGCATTCCTTTTATGAGTGTTCTAGTACTAGGGTTCATCTTCTTCCTCATCAAATGAGATGAACCACGCCCTACGCTCTAGCCTCCATGGTATCACCATCGAACCTGTCAGGCCTTATCCTGTTCCGAAGCTGGACCTCCTGCCATAGGATAGAGTTGCAAACGCACCAGCTCATTAAAAGCTACCAAACAGTCCTGCTCTCCTTCCGATCCTTTTCCCGACCTTATTTATTTATTATTATTATTATTAAAAACTAAAGGCGAGGAAATAAAAAAAAGAGGGGAAACGGAAGAGAATTATTCAAACTAGATAGGTGGTCAAGATCATAAGCATCATAAGTTGCCATGTCCAAACTCCTCTTCCTCCTCGTTCAAATAGAAGTCAATAAGATTCCTTTGCCCTATATTAATATCTCATTAGCAAGATACCATGCTGTCGAATTACGTTAAACCCCACAAGTCATTTGATAATGATATGCGTTCGTATTTCATTTGTTGATCTCGATGCATGTATAGAATTATTTTCAGAGAATTTAATCTTTTTAATTCCATTATTGTCTCTGAGGATTCACGCCGGCGAGTAATTAGTGATACAAACTAAGTACATGCAGCCACTTGATTAAGAATTAAGTAATGTTATATCTCCATCCAATTCTTAATTCATCACTGCATCTCGCTGTCTAGCTCGTGATTAGAATATTATTAGTTTCAATTAATGGCTATTTTTTATTAAATATAAATTGCGAAGTTGATGGAGTCATTCTGAGAGTAAGATGAGACTTCTTCTTAAAGAAATTATTAAATATTTTTATTTCAATGATATTATAAGTTTCAACAGACAACGTATCTTGTGTGTCTGTGTGTGTATGCACGCATAGCCATGCATACAGCTATTTTTGCATTAGTATAATTTTGATGGACCCACCTTTATAACTTCGACTAATTATTTAAATTAAGTAAATTATAATTCGATCCCTATATTTTGAGCACATTCATATATCAGTCTCTTTATTCCTGAATTTTGTATTTCATCTATAAGTTTTTTAGCCTCCATTCCCTTCCTTTGATATATAGTGAGGAAATTAACGAAACTCATGCAATCAAGATCTGAGTTTCACCCCCAAATTAATTAGGAATAGAAGGGCACTTTGATTATTTAGATTAAAACGAGCAAACAAGTCAATGAAGTAAAATCCTAAGTGGATTAAAGGACTATATTATGGTTTTTTAAACAAGAGGGACCAAAATCTAAAATCTCTCTAATAGAGTAATTAATTATAATCAACTTCTCATCTCAACACGATACAAAACATTAAAAAAGTGTTTGATACTGCGTTTCAAAACATTATTTTAGTATATTTCTAAACGAAAAATATTTTAAAAAACAACCACAATCACACTTAACACGGGCATTAATAGTATCAAATTCAGGGGAAAACTCTCAATTCCCACTCAATATTATACAAACATATATTCATTAATTTAATGCTTTTCGTATTATCGAGCAGAATTCCCACCACAAACTCAGATATAATCTGAAATAAAATCTGTTTTGGAATTCAATAGATGGCTACATGATAGTGCTAGAGATAGTGCTACCAATAATATCAGTGAGTTGAGCGGATCCATGCCTCCTGCCCCATTTCCACCCATCGACCTAGAAAAAGAAAAGGCTCCACTTCCATCACTCTTCGGGCACAGCAAGACGATACTGTGCATGAGTCTCGTCAACCTCTTTGAAGGACTTGTCCCGGTGACGATTGGAAAGGCTTGTGACGAATATGGTGTCAAATCAATTTCCCTCAAGTATCTAGTTGAAACAAGCTTTGCCTTTTTCTATTTTTATTTCTATACTACATTACATTTTTCTTTTTCTTTTTTTTGTTATAATATAGATATTCGATTTAGCTTATACGCACTCAATTAATTATGCAAATCATGAAGTTAATGACCATGTAAATTTTTAATAATTATCGTATTAACAATCACAAAAAAATAAACTTCTTAGTCTCAAACTATTATCAAGTACCACCATATATATATATATATATATATATATATATATATATATATATATATATGACTTCTCTCTCTCTTTTTTTCTCTAAACCTTTGGTATATCAATTTTTGGATTCTAGTAATTTAACATCGATAGTTATACAACATAAAAAGAAATGAATATAGTTATTATTATTATTATTAATTCTAGATCGGTTTTTATGGATATTCTGCTTTAATTGAAAATGAAACATAAAAAAAAAAATGAACTTTTATTTTATATAACTTTGTCGAAGAAAAAAATAAATAGAAAATGTAAACATAATATTGTGCAAAATCTAACATTTTTATGTAATTATATAATAATTTCAATATGAATGAATTGCTAGTTGAATCAAGGAGTCGACAAGAAAAATAGTGAATCAGAAGTTCATTTCTGATAGCTATGATAATTTAGTGCTAAATATAAATACGAGGATCGATCCGATAGGGGACTTGGCAGGGGTTTAGCGCATCTCGATTTATTGACGAATCAGCAGCTAAACACAATCAGTTCATAGGGTTTATCCTCTTCGTCTCTTGATATTCACGTATAATTTTCATGGATTTTGCCAGATTTCACACCATTTTAAACTTTTTAAGAAATTAATTTATAACAGTCATGTATTTATCTATATTTTCTTAACTACATGGTTCGTAGAAGCTGGGTGGTTTAACCAATTCTGCAAAAAACTAGCCAGTGGTTCTTTCAAAGTCCATCACTTCAACAATCTGTGGTAGTTTGAGCAATCTTCTATGGAAATTAACCAGACTGGCTTAGTGGCTTTCTTTTTCAGGTCCAGTCGATCGTGCTGTTGTTGATGAGAACGTAGAATGGAGCTTGAAAGAGAGTGCAGGGCCCTTCCTCCACGATGTGGCTCCCATTCCTCTAAAATCAAAACCACCATCGATTCGTACATCTGGGACCCCATCTCATGTGATGTGAGCTGTGTTTTCTGCACCACCAAGATGGTTCTGCATGCGACTGGGTCGGGAGCCATGATCAGTCTTGACAGGCTTCAACTTGTACAGTTTTTGGAAGGGAAATGGACCTGTCTGTAAAAATAATATCTCTGTGGGATCCTCACAAAACTTTGGAAGGCAAGTTTAGGGGATCCTCTGCCTGAATGGAGAGTACAAATTCATGTTTTGCTCATGCTATTCGTATTATTTATTTTTTAATATTAAGCTTCTCAATTCTTTTAATCTCTTGAACCCCTCATGTTCTTGAAGATTATTTTCTCTCAAGTTCAAATTTGGGTATTTGCATGTGTTGGCTTTACCTTTTATATCTAGCATGAGATCAACTCAACTTAACAGGTTCACAGTTTTAAGAAAAATAGTGGTGTTTGTAGCCAATAATTTATGCTCATCTATCTATAATATAGTAAAATTAAAGTGATTTATTTGGAATAGTAGGAATATAGTTTTGATTTTCATACGTGGATATAACTACATACGCTAGAGATTTATTTATTAACGAATCACATTACGTCAAGTGTCAATATCTAAGAAAAACACTGGAAAATCAATTAGCGAGAAAAAAACAGATTAAAACTCATCACCGAACACTTTCCAAACCTATCTAAGAATAATTTTGAAGCTCATCGGCTTTGTTTGGGAACAAGGTTGCGCCTCCAGGTGGCAGCTTGAACAGCCGGTGGAACCTTATTTCGAAACGGGCTTCTGTTCCCCCAACACATTCTGATCTTCTTACAGGCATCAGTTGAAATCAAACAGACAGTTTTTTCCGGTTTCTCATATCAATGATCTTGGCGGGGTGCGAAATCGAAGGCCATGGACTCTGTGTTACAGAAGGTCGAGGCTGTCAGCAGACGGGGAAGATGGTGGGCACTTTTTTTGAGGGGAGGTGTTGGTCCCTCTTCACGTGGGATTTCATGTGATTTGAAGCAGTGATGTCCAAATCCGTACTGAATGCCCATAAAGGATGTTGGAGGCAAAATTACCTCTTCAGGTCAGCCGTGCCGACAGAGAGAGGACTCTACTTATTGTTGGGACCGGAAACCTAACTCAGCCCCACCATGCCCACTACCAGGCTCATTAAACTCCATCCCTGGTCGGCTCAGCTCAAGGTCATCCATCAGTTTTTGACTTTCATCGTACCGAGTTATTTTTCTCTATTTTGTTTTTATAAAACTTGCCCCAGATCAAATACCATGCCGATCCCCACTGTTGTTAGAATTATACTAAAAGCTATTAAGTATAAAAAGTATATATAATATTTATTATTATATATTGAAGAAAAAAAGGAATTTCATCACATATTTATATAATAAAAACTTGAAATAGGGTAGTAACTAACAAAGAAAATAGGGTGAGTTAGAGCACATAAAGACGAGTCAAGTAAGAGAAAAACTTCTAATTCACATCCTTGCGTGCGAGGCAACGCCTATACTCTTTAAATTTTTTGTCTCCTTGTTAAAAGATTTTTTGATGATCCTTAAACTGAAATTATAATATATGTAAGAATTAAAAATTTATTTTTAACAATCATAAATTAAAAAAATTTCTGTTTATTTTATCCCGTAATTATAACTATCACAATTACATAATTTCTTAACAACTATATTTTAAATTATTGTAATCATTTTAATTTTATAATAAATTTAAACATGACTGTTACATCATACCTTTTCCTTTTAGTTTATTATCTTCTCGTATTTTCTATTGAGGGAAAACGTGTTGAATGCTAAAGAATACTCTACTATTACAAAAATATTCTTAAAGACAATTATCAAGCATGCCCAAGTTTTCTGTTCCCATTACTTCATTTCTTACGACATCCACTAGATTCATCTGGCTTGAACATTGGCTGGATAGATTCTTGTCCAAACCTTTTTAAGATGGAAGATCTTTGAGACTGTGTCATATATTCATTGTCGAATTTCCTCTGTTTTGATATGTCATGAGCAAATCAGCACTTGTGGAGCAAATCAGGCTGGAGAAACTTTCTGTGAATCTTAATTTTTTACCACTTGCAATCTGGGAGCTTAATTTTGTTATGGTCGAGGGTTTGCTCAGGAGATTATTATGAGCTTTCTTGTACAAATGAACAAAATTTCACGTCAATGTATAGTGCTAAGGACATGAAAAACACTTCAGACAAAATATACCCAGAGAAGATATTCAAATCTGAAGGATTGTCAATTTGCAATCAGGTGCATTTGTCAACTAACGTTTAGAACTTGCAGTTGCGAGCCAAGGCTTGGCGAATTGAGCTGGCATGTAGGTTTGTCCTTTGCATTATCATTTTGGAATCGAAAAAAGCTAGAAAGACTCGACCTTTTTTTTTTTTTTCCGTTGTATAATCTTAGCTAGTTCCGGGATGAAGTTTGTGATTTGTATAACAGGTCTTGAGTTCAAGTCAAAATATATATTTTTTATAAAAATTTAGAACAACTAAAGTTTTTCTCATTCACCTAAATATATAAAATATATTTTCCGGAAACTGGAGTTTCCACCCATTCAAAAAAAATCATCCTACCTAGTTCCTGAGACTAGAAACTGGACTTGACCCGAGATGAAATATGACTTGGGGCATGTGGGAAGGGTTGTTTTTTGCTTTCCGATAACTTGCTAGTTCCTAAGCTTTAGAATAGAAAGAAAAAGGTGCTTTAAAGTTTAAACTAAGCAATATCAAAGTAAAAAAGAGTTGGAAAAACATAGGAGGATAAGAGAATAGAGTAATTGCAAGTTGTGTAAAACATCTTCTCCTCAACCTCCTTTTATACTATTTCAACCAGAATTAAATTCTTATTGTTTTATCTGAATTATTCGTCATAAGAAAAACTATTATATTTTATCTTTAAAACCAAATATTTTCCTTTAAAAATAAACTATTTAAAAAGAAAAAGATTATTATTCAAACTGTTTATTAAAGGGTTAATAAAATGTATTTTTTATGGGCTAAGAAATCATTGTTTAGTAATCCAAACCCAAACTCCAAGACCCGACCCAAGTCCATCTAGCTTGCATGTGGTTTAAGGATAAAGCCCACCTGGCCCAAAACCTCTTATCTTGAGTTTTTACGGGCTTAATTTTTATTCTCTAACTTTTTATTATATAAGCAACAAGAAAATCTTGTAATATTTCAAAGTGAGGTTGACTATTTCTGGGTTAAGGATGTCAATTAAGATTGACTTTTTTATTTATTTATAATTTATTTTAACCATTTAATGATGCATGCCGAAATATTTTTGTTGACGGATAGATTCTCAACAAGTCATATCCGGCAACTTAATGTTGTGAATCAAAGTTAAGGTCAAAGGTTGCTCAGGAGATTGTTGTGAGCTTTCATGTACAAATGAACACGCGATGTTATTCTTTATAAATTTTCAAGTATAATCCAGGATGTTTTAAAAATTGTGATTTTTTATTGAAAAATATATTAAAATAATATTAAAAAATTAATTTTGATATCAGCACATGAAAATGAAAATGATCTAAAAAAACTAAAAAATTTAATTTAATTTAATTTAATATAAAAAATAACAATAAAAATTTTCAGATGGACATGAAATAGAGCTAGTTGTGGAAGTAATGTTCGAGTCTATTATTACAATGGATGTGATTTCTTATGATTTTTCAAGTTTTTTTTTCTTAATAAAATTCGATGTACAAAAAAGCGTCAGCTCTTTCACGATTTTTATTAAACAAAGCCACGCAATCAAATATCTACTGCTTTGGTTACTGACCCTCTTGAAATCTGTGTCATGAGTGAACATGAATGTCCACGCGACCAAGTATGTGAAAGCCTGTTCTTCTAATGAGCAACTGATTATTCTGATCCATGATGTATGAGATAATTCTGAGTTTAAACTATCCATGAAAGTATATTTCTGTGGATTGCTGGTTTAGTATTAATGAAAATGTATTCTAGTACTCAACGGGTATAGTGTGATGACAAAGAACTTGTGATCTGCACAATAGGTCTTGAGTTCGAGTCAGGATGTGCATCCCTTGTAAGATCTTGGGACAACCGGAGTTTTAATCGCTTATTTAAACATACAAAGTATATTTTTTGGGAATGAAGTTTACTTGAATTAAAAAAAATAAAAAAACGTATTCTATGTATAACGATGTCTGTTTTTGACAATTGTAGGCTGTGTTAAAAGCTTTTGGACAATATTGTAATCGCCATTGACCTCAAGCTCACCAACTTCCATGTTCTTGGTGTCCATCTCAACAACTCATTGAACGCTTACCAAGCCATCCTTGTTCGTTAACTTCTCACGTATGCTTCACTTGCGTTGTAAGTTGTGAGGCCCAAGCTCAGCAGCTGTAATTTAAATAACCATCACCGTCTGCATCAAATAGACTAGACATTTGAGGCTAGTGGTGCGTGATTAGGACTAGTTTTTCCTGTTCTTTCAAGTTTAAGTCGTATAATTACTAATATAATAGTAATGTGATTAGTCGAGGTGTGTGCTATGTTAATAAAAAAAAGAGACTAGACATTTTCTCCAGGGTCAAGACTTGGTTCAACGACGACTAGGTGCAACGACTCAAGCAGGGAAGGATCCAAAGCTGAGACATCGAAACTCTGAACAGCTATGCAAACTGGTGTTTGCGAATTGCAAACGAGCTCTCAAATCGATCTTTAATGGGCAACTAGATCATTTGGTTTTGTTACGCGACGAGTTAGATTTATATTTTTTTTTTAATGTAAAAAATAAAGTCAAGGAGTTGCTAATTGTATGGGAATTAATCGAATCTGACTTCATTATGAAAATATACATTGATTCATAATAATTTTTTAATGTATAATTTGTTTATATAATTATTAAAATTACAGCATATTAGATTAATTTTGGTTGAATCACGTTGACCCACTAATTTGTATACTGAGTTATGAGACCATGATAGTTTCAAAGAAAACAAATCAAAATAAAATATATATTTAATTTCTAATAAATTCAACATTGTTGAAGGAAGTTAAAAATCAAATAAAAAAAGACCAAAAAAATAACTCAAGTGAACCTGCCAAACTCGCAATTTAAGTTATAAAATCAGAATAACCCAATAAAAAAATATTAAATTCAATTTTCAATCAACCAAGCATTAAAAGATAAAATTGAAATAATAAACACTTAAAAAAACATCAGAAAATTACTCGATTCAACTAGGGTTAATCTATTAAAATCACGGTATAGATCAGGAGTCTAAAATAACTTCATGAAAAATATATCAAAAAATAATGAAGGGAAATCACCACTAAATCTAATATTAAAATTAAAGTATGAAATTAAAATGAAAAAAAAAAATATTATTCTGATAAATAATGTCTTAAAAGTATTTTATTTTTCGTTAATTGACTGTTAACACTTAACAGGGCTGTGTTTTCTCCGTGGAGACGCTGTACATTCTCCTGTAAAGCCTTTAATTAAATAAGGAAAAACCACTGTTTCGTAACATAAGAAATTCATACAGGACAGTAAAATTTTGGAGTTAAAAAGGGAAATTTGTATCAAAATCAGCGAGGAGAGATTTGGAGAAAATAGCTGGGTGGCATAATAATTAATGAGCTCGGTGACTTCCCTTGTAAAACAAGAAATTTCCTTCCCTCTCAAGAAAATATCTGGATTCTATTATATATTTATACCTACCCCAAGTTGTTTATCTGCTTCAGGGCTCTGATAAACACACACTGCCGCATACATTCCCAGCTAGCTAGAGACAGATACTCTTACAGAATCTTTGAAATATTTAGTATGGAAGCCTCTTCATCCATGAATCTCTTCACAGATTACTTGAAGAACCACCATGGATATGCGTATCAAGCTTTCCTCCATGGATTCGACCTGTGCAGAAGAGGGCACAAGAGCAGACATGACCTCTACTGTGACATGGCTGTTCTTGTTCATCAAGACAAGGATTTGCTTGCAGAACTCAGAAAACTACTCGTAGATTCAGCTTCAAATCCTAATGTTGATGCTGCTACTGCTTAGAATTATGATTTGCAGAGGACACGAATGTTTAACGTTTTCTTTTCCCATCTCTTTTATTGTTCCAAGTAATAATGCCCGCTGCCTCCTATTTAGGATTGTATCTTTGAGGTGTTGATTTTCTTTTTTGTTCGGAGATTTCAGATTGTTGATCAATACAATTTTATGATCCCTTGTTTGTTTTTTTGATATGTTACTTTTTATTTTATTTTTCCTTTTCCTTTCTAATTGTATTAGTTAGTGTGAATTTAAAGGGTATCTTGGAGCATGGTCCAACGTAGCTATAGAGAACTGGGAAAAGAGAAACCTCCACAATTGTATTGATATAAAATTAAAAAAATTATGTATTGTTTGCAAAATCCAAAACAAAGAAAACAAAATTATTGATTGATATGAAAACTGAATAAATATTTTAAAATTAGTATTTCATACTAAAAACCCATAAAATATAAAAATAATAATAGCAAAGGTAAAAGTTATCGAAATCGTGAGTTAACTCTTACGAATAAAATTTTGTTGTGATTCTAGATGGGAGAAAAACTAGACATCTTAATATTTTTAAATATATATAATAAACCCAGTAATTTATTCATAAGAGAGAGAACAATGTGTTTGAAATCTACCAATAATTTGTTAAAATTACTACATGATTTTTTTTAGAATGAAGACTTTGTTTTTATTATCATATTTTATTTATTTATTTAATGTTAAGAAACTATTTCTAATTTAAATTTTTTCTAGTGCATTAAACATTGTTTAATAGTTTATTTTAATTATTAGATTTATGTTAGTTAATTATTAATTTAGACTTATTATTAGATTTATGTTAGTTAATTATTAATTTAGACTTATTAGCTTGCAACCTAAAAGAGGTTTCTTATGACTTGTTATGATGAGAACAACCAAGTTGACACGGGGTTCTTATGTACTTACTATCATTTAGTAATTTACCCGTATTTAAAATTTTGATTTTGAATTTTTTTTTTCATGTCTTTTATTTCTTGATTTATATTATCTATCTTTTTTATTTATTTAAATCACTAATTAATTATAATATTGGTGATTCTCTTCATCAGATTTTAATGCAATTTAGTTTATTGGCCAAAATTGTCAATATATAGTTTTACACGAAACACGGAATACAATTGTTGAGTGAATTGGTTTCATTAGCTTGTTGGATTTAACTTTAAACTCAACCCTACTGTTTGCATTATTAAATAGAATTCGTGCTCGAGCAGGATACTGTGTGAGTAGTGAAAATCCCTCTCCCTATCGGAATTCTATTTGCACAACAAATCCCTCTCCTATATATATATATATATAACAAAAAAGTATATCGAAGCAAAATTTACTCAAGAGAGAACAATTAGGTCTGGATTCTAGCTGGGAAACATGGAAGCAGCTCCAATTTTCGTCAGTATTTTCAAGAAACGCTTCCGGGATTTTCTCTCTGGATTCAAATTGTACGAAGAAAGGCACAAGAGCGGACATGACCTCAACTGTGACATGGCTGATCTTCTTCATGACTATCAAGACATGGCTGAAGAGTTCGAGATCATGCTGAAAGATGACGGAGATCAGAAAGCGAGGCGGCCATTGCCGGAACACATGGAAGATGCTCTTATTTTTGTCAGACTCTATAAGAAAAGCTTCAAAGTTTTTCTCCATGAATTCAAACTCTATCGAGAAGGCCACAAGAGCAAGCATGATCTCAATTGTGACATGGTTGATCTTCTTCGCAATTTACAGTATCTGGTTGCAGAGTTCGGAAGCATTTTAGGAAGATGAAGAAGAGGAGCGAGAGTACGGTTTCTGCTATTGCTCTGCGTAGCTATAATTAAGTTTTATCAACGTGTTACCAAGAATTACCATTCAAGTTCTTTATTTTCGAATATATATATTGTTTTCTTCTGCATATCCTTTTCTGTCAAGAACAGATAGAAAAACTCTAGTTAATCGAATTATAAGACGGATAGCCACATGCATTGTTGTTTACACATTCGATTTCAATGAAGAGTATTTTTTAGGTTAATTTATATTGTTGTGAATAATTTGAAGATAAAATTCTCAAATATGTAACATGTTGCATTAGGTTATTTGAAAAAGAAATAAAAGTTTAAGATTCTTAGGGTATAAATACAGATTAAGGAGCCATTTATTCCGATTTAAGAGTATAAAATCCTTGTTCATAAACGGATTCTTAGAATTAACAACTTTTAAAGAGTTTTTCTTGTCTTCTTATTCCTTGCCTCTTCCATAATTAATTTCTGCTTCCATCCCTACTTGTGAATTTGGAAAAAAAAAATGTTGTAATTAACTAACAACTAAAATAGGAAGAGATTCATTGTAGTCACTTTCATATCCTACTGTTCAATGTTCCTTCCTTAAAAATTGCATGTCTTTGACACATAGTTATTTTGGTCTTTCCACGAGCTGCATTATTTATTATTAATTTGTTTGGGGTATATGTGTTTATTCAATATTTTGTGAACAATAAAATAATCAACATTCTTTCAAAAATAATAAAAAAAAAATAGTGGTCTCAGGTACCCCTAGGTGCAAGACATTTAGCTGATTGTTGCTAGGGGTATTTGAGTTTTTTATTCAAGGTTTTGCTGTTAATTGTAAGTTTGGTCGATGGTAATGACATAATTTTCTTTTTAAATTAATAGTTTTTTAATTGAAAAGTTGTTAATGCATGTAAAACAAATGATAGAGCATTGGAATTGTCACTCTTTTAAGTGGTGCATGCAGTGATTTCTAATGATTGAAATTTTTTGTAGTTGTCTAAGACAATTACTCTTTGTCAAATCTTCCATTATATGTGATATGTGTGCTTAAAATATGACTATTTCTTGTTTTTTCTTCCTTAATTTATTTGTCATACCATGGTAAATACACTATGGTCTTTATTATTATTATTATTATTATTATTATTATTATTAAATTCATACCGTTTAGTTTTGATTGCTATTCTTTAGTCATTTTCCCTTTAGTTCCCTTTAGTTGAAGTTTTATTTCTTTTCAATTTAACCTTTGTTTTTTTTAATTTGTATATATAAGGTATTTTGACTTTATCATTCTACTCTTTTTTTCTCTTTTTATCAAAAAAATTATGCTTTTCAATTTTATCCTTCAAATCAAGTTTTTTATTTTTGTTTTTTCAATGACAATAATGATTTCAATTTGGTCCATTTTCTTTTGATTTCTAATTGTTTTTCTTATCTCTTTTGTCTAAGTTTATATAGTTTTGAACTCTATCCTTCAAATCAAGTTCATGGTTTTTAATAATAATAATAATGGTCAGGATGATGTTTGTTATTATAAAACTTAACCGAGGTGCTTTTAGTGTTAGGCTCCAGTTCGTTTCGAATTATTTTGCTCTTTTGTATTAACATGGGAAGGTTGATTAGTAGTACAGAGTTTAATGTGGCTTTGAACTTAAGATCGATGTTTAATATTTAGGATGGAATCGCTTTTTGTCTTTTATTGCATCAGCAAAGTATCATTCAAAGTTGTACCAGGTTCTTACAAGAAACACACACCATGACTCGAACTCGAGACCTATTATGCAGATCTCAAACTCTTTACCGCATTGCCACACCCTTGTAAACGACCATAAAATTTTGCATGGTCGCAAATACAATTTTATGTCTTGCTGACCCGAATGTGCAACTGGTAATGATTGTTGAAAAGGTGAATTTGCTCGTCATGTCATGACAATTTGGTTTCCACTTTTTTTAATTACTTGCGCTCTGTGAAGGTGGCATTGGTGAGTGGCAAAAGATTTGAGTTTTATTTGTAAAGTTACACAAGGAAGCGAAGGCTTTATTGAGTTCACATGTTCTCTGTGAGTGCCAAAGGATGTTGGTCATGCTCTCTCCCATTCCCTTTATTGGCTCAAGAATCCATGTGATCCTCCAATGCTATTCCTGGACAAAAGTTGAATGAATTACTTTTTTTCATCGTTCCGCGGTTAATGTATGGTGTTTGGTGTGACAAAAATGAAATATAATCAAAATTGAAAAAGATATGATGTACTCTGTTCATTACACCCCTACTTTTTTATTTCGAGTGCACAATAACAAGATGTGAACCATGAAGCGCACGATGAAAGGCAGCATGCAACCCAAATCAATCTCTGTGCTGACTGCCTGGTTACTTAATTTGATATTTACCATAAAGTAGATTGTGGTGACAAACTTGGTTTAATTAACTCGTGCGTAGAGCTAGAAATTTCCAACAGCACAAGAATGCCTGTTATCTGGACAAATCTTAGAAACTGCTCCCTTTCAAAGCAATAATGATTGGATTGGATTGTTTTCTGGTATCTGCGACACAAATTTTTCGAAACAGTTTGTATTCCATATCTCCATGGAGGATTCATTGCGTCAAATCTGTTCTTACTTATTATCCCCTTTCTAATAATATCATCTTTAATTCAAAACAATAATATATGTACATGTATGTAAACTTGAGCTTCGTTATCCAAGAATTTTATCTTGGTAAAAATGTTACTGAAGAAAACTGCAACTATTGTTCAGAGTTATTGCCAACCTGCTGCAATGCCAGGAGACTGTCGATCCTTGCTCATAGAATTGCCACCATGACAGCATTGGGCTTCCAGTTGACTTCAGGTGTCCGATCAGGAAAAAAAATGACTTCCACTGGGAGGCTGTGCAAAGCAGAGACACTGATAATGCACTCTGAGATGATTAATACAAACTCGCGCCCTGGAAATATGAATACTTTCAGTACTTGGAAAGAGCATACAAAAGCACTATCAACTGGCATTTTTCTCCAAGATCTGTTACATAACATCGTTAGCAACATATAGACTCAGTGCCCTGGTAATAAAACACATGCCGAGTAACCATTTTGTTAAATCCCATCCAAATTGTTAGCGAAACATGCTATTTATACTGTATGTTGACCTGATTCGATTTAATAAACTTGGAAATAAAAATGTTATTAAATGCCTTGAGGTGAGACCAAAGGTAGAAACATGTGAAAAATTACCAAACAATAGCCCATTCTCAATCTGACTTCTTGATCTCTCGGAATCTCTGATCCCATTCTTGGGCCTCAACATCTTGCTCAATTATGTCCTTGTCAGTGGTATAGACAATACGATCCTGCCCTATGACTGTTTTTCGGGCCATATCCCGAGCACTCAGAATCTGGCAGGCAACAAGATCAAAAGAATTATTTTCTGATAGATTTTACGCAAACTAAGCATGTAGAAATTGCAGTGAATCTGTCCCCAAGAATTATCTAACAGCATCAGAGAGATCCAACACTCGATTATTGGGAGCAAGTTGAATAAACAAGCTCCTGCGAGAATTTAGTGAAGTTACAAGATATCATAGAAAGTGGCAATAATTGCCAAAGGATGAGAAACCTAAATATCAAGGTCAAATAATCACTAGCAATTTTTCCAAGTCAAGTATTTTGAAGATATGATGCTGGAGACTGTTAGGCAATTTTCCTTTCACTTGAATAAATCAAAATATAATATTTCATAAACAAATACATGTTGAGAAAAGTAAACAGAACTTGATTAATCTGAATTTGATGAAACGCTATATAGCATGCAAGAAGAATTAAACTGCAGAACTACCATTTGTTGCCAAAAAGAGCTTCTAGTATGTATTTGCTAACCAAAAATGACATTGTTTTTTTTATCTTAACTAGGGGAATCAAAGCTAGACTAGAGTGCTGGGACTTAACTTTTCAAGCTCAGCATATTAATAATGTTGACCCAAAAGATACCATAACATTGAAGGCTCTAGAAAAGGATGATGTAAAATACAAACAAGCCACTAGATTGGAGAGATATAATGCTTCAGCAACCAGCTGACACCTTGCAAGTTGCAGCACAAAGGGTTCTTACAGTTGGGCAAGTTGAGGATTAGAAACTAGGGCCTCTGGTCATCTGGTCTTTCTATTATTCACAGCAGAAAATTGCTAAATCGCCCAGTGACAAAGCACAAGTTTTATGTTTGAAATAGCATTCACAATCAACTATCAATGCAAAAGTGCAATGTGCAAAAATCATTTCAAGTGACTACCTTCCGCCTCAGTGAAAGATCAGGTAACCCAAGCATTTTAGCACATTGCTCCCTTGCTGTGTTCCTCTTTTCTATTTTAGCATTCCTTTGGAGAACAAGGAACCACCGGATCAATGGAATTGCAAAGAAAGAACCAGCATATATCTGCAAGTTTTATTATAGGTAAATATTTAGACAAAAGCTGCTAAACATAACCAATAATATTGAAGCACCAAGAACCTAATTTTTCTAACTTATATTGTAGAGTAAATAAAGAACTTTAAAAAAACTAGAATCATTATCATTACGTATTGAAAGTACCAAGAACATAATGTTTTCACCTTATATTGGAAGAGAGTTGACACAAAAAAATAGATCTTGAAATCACAAGGATGATAAAGCTTAGTTTTCGCAAGTCTTTGGAAAAACAGTTAACAAGCAGACCAAAACCAATACTGAAGACCAGGACCATTGATGAGTTCTTATAATGGGGGTTGAGAGAATGTACAATACTGCATCTTTCTTTACCAATTACACCTCAATTTATAGCCAAAAATCATTTCGTATATAGGTGTGCAAAATAATAAGAGGACTGAATAGCACAGAAATTATAGATTAAAAAATCATTCCATGAGAGAACAATCCAGGCTCAAGAGTGTAGGATAAACTGAACATGCATTTTTTTCATCTACCAGGCATGCTTTGTGACCCTAATTAGGTCTGTGGTTTATCAAGTTTATGTAGCAGATTCACAATGATGCTAGTCAGCATCACTATTAAGTTGTTAAGTGATATTTCACAAATAGTTTTATTATACTTTCTAATAAACTACCTCAAGTGAAAGCTTTTTGAGCTTAAAACTTGCACAAGCTAATTAAAAGAGAGAATGGGATGATGAGATTCAAACTTAAAACTATTTGGTCATCAAGGCTCTAATGTCATATCGTATAACCATCTTAACCCAAAAACTTAAGTTGGTAGGTAAAGTCTCAAGAATAGTTTTATTATACTCTCTAACAATATACAGCTAATCTGTAATTGACTGCAATTTACTTATTTGCAAAGAAACATTAAAAAATACCTGAAGTAGAGGAAATATGCTAGAGACAAATTTAATGAATCCTCCATTTTGAGTAATGGTCATGTCCCTTCAAATCAAGAGATAAATGGAGACTTTAGAGAGATGAAACGTAAATACACCAAGAAACATCAATTCTCAAGAAACCATACTGTAACATTGTTCCAAGAATGATCACTCCAAATAGATTAAGCCCGCCCAACCCAATGGCCATTGCTCTCTCTGATGCACTTGTCTTACTGCAAAAGGAAACTTCCCAGATCAAGGAACTAAATAACATGGACCGAATTTTTGTGGCAAGAACTAGCAAAGGAAGAACCTGAATTGCCATGTTTTCTCTCTGAAAAATTTCTCAACCCCTCCAACCCAATCTGTCCATTGTCTTCCCACATATTCCTTCCTCCCACTCCTTTTAGAAGAAGCTGTACGCTGAAGTGAAGGAAATTGATACAAAATATTTCCCTGCATGATGACCAGTTTGGATAAAACTTTAAGTGGAATATTCTCACACAAGTTCGACCAGGTACAAAAATCCCACCCTTAATGACAAGACAATCTTTGAACATGGATGCCAAATATAATGCATACATCTAAGACAAGAACTTTCACAGTTGTTTTATTCATTGATATGCAAATATGAAAAAGCTTCAGCAATGAACTCTCCTGTTTCATTAATCATCACATTAGTTTTGATACCTCTTCATCAATTTCTGGCTGTCCATCAAACCGTAGAAGAACTGGTAAGATGTATGATTCATCACTCTGAACACAAGAAAGAAAAGGTCATATGGTCGAATTGAAAACAGAAAATAACATGTATGCAGGGAGAAAGTAGAAAGTAGAAACTAAATTGGTAGTCTTCAAAAGGTCAATTGAACATGATTAATCAGAATTCTATATGCATACTGACAAAAAAATCTTAATGAAATCCAGAGAGGATTTTTTGAAGGGGTTGAGGATGGGGGACTACCCCCCCCCACATAAAATTTCTTTTTTTAATCTCTTTTTCACAGTGATTCAACAACAAATTTGATTGGATGGTGATGATAATGGGACCCACCCCCAAGGTTGATGAAGTGTAGGGATTTGAATTTGATTCAGCAGTTTAGGAGATTTTACCATTCTATATGTAATTTAATGGCTGCAATTTTCACTTTTAGATTACATAAATTATTCTCAAAATTTATTTTTTACCCAGTCTATTCCAAATAAGTTCTGTGCATCCAATTATGAAACAATAGACACAATCTAGAAAAATTTTAAACAAGTAACATGAGTCATTTTGAAAACAAGAATCCAATTTCCTTAGCTACCTAATTGGTTTTGATTTATAATCAGGCACACACTTTCAAGCTGTGTACATTCTAAACTGTTTGTTAGTTCCTTAATTTCTGTGGAGCACATTCAAAAATTTTGTTTTTACACTGTTAAAAAGATATTTGGTTTTTATATTGGTTTAAAATTTTCCCTTTTCAAAAACTGAAAAATAACATGGAAATGATGTGGTCAAAACAACTTCTTTAGATTAGACTTTAGTGAATAATTTTTAAAACAACAAGGATAAAAAATCCACATCTACATAAAAACAGGCACCTTGAGTGTTATCAGCTGCAAATATTTTGAATGGTACAAATGAAACGCATTCCAAATGGTTGAAAGATCTATTGGGTACAAGGAGAAGGATATATAAGCAGAAAAGAAAGATGTTACTTTCCATGATACAAAGATAAGATAATGAAACCAAGACTACGCATACATGTTGGGGGAAACAGGTTGCAGTTGGGGAATTACAAATTTAACCAGTTTACAAGGTTATTGCTGGTTCTTTCCCTAACTTCTGAATAGGTAAGGACATGGTTCATGAAATTCAAACTGATAATGGCCAATCTGGGTATGAATTTGAGAGAAAGTAATCATTGTGAATTCATGAGCAGAAGTAACAGGTTCAGCAAATAAAGATGACAAACTACATTATCATGACAAGGTAGATAAAATAAAATATATGTGTCCATGTATATGCATACCATATCCTCGGTATTTTTCAAATCGAGAAACGGTGCTAGTTCTTCAGCAGCAACAACACCACCATTAGAGGAAATATATTGTCCAATCTGTAAACATTATCCAGAACAAAACAATATCCGTAAACTCCCACTCTAATTCATTGTCTTCCTTGAGAATAAACCTCAAAAAAACTGTTACTAGTTCAAAACCAATAAGGAGAAGGATCCTACAACTAGACAAACATAATAAATTAAAAAAAAAAAAAAAAAAAAACAGTTGCTACCATCAACCAGAGAGATTGCAAAGAAACTATCTCTCCAAAACTGTTCTTTCTTGAAGACGACACGTATAACAAACATTTCTAATCCTCGTTCACATCAAACTTGCAGTCAAATATTAGTGTGAACCCTCAAATGTAAACCTTGGCCAAAAATGATTGTGGGTAATACATGTCAGTACCTAGACCAAAATGAAACTTGCCATGTCAGTCATATGGATCTTATACTTGAAAAACCATGTGTGCCATAATATCATCAAGATTCAAGACATTTGATTTAATTGATCCACACAGCTAAATGAAGTTTTTGGAGGAAAAAAAAGAACAGGATAGATGGTCAAATTAAAGGATCTAAAGATGTACCCAGCATATGAAAAGAAAGTGAATCACTGACATTAGGCTTGGAAGACAGCCAGGCAATAAAAATAGGTAGATATGAGAAAATGAGAATGCTAGCAGCAAATTGAGTGAAAAAGTTCCACCAATGAGATGAAAAAAATATGTTTAAAAGCAACAGACCACTGAACTCAGTACTGAAGTATTACCAACTTCCACCTGTCTTCTTCAATTCCTAGATTTGGATCACCATCACCAAATACGAAAGAGAATACCTAGAAGACAGTAATTCATGAAATTTGTTTTCCTTCCAGGAGGTAAAAGTAACCGGAGAAGAAATTAGACATGAAGCAAGTTTTTCACTTACAGATTCGATAAAGTTCATATTGTCACCACCATCTGTTTTTAGTTGTCGTCTCCTATAGTAATATGGATCCCAGTACCTAACAAGAAATAGGAGGCCAAAGGATTTAACTGAAGTGTCTTCTTTGCATACATGAGAGCAAGAGCTGTGCACAGTTGACATTTGAATGATAGCATAGAATTTAGAGAATAAAAAAATAATTCTTCCAACTTTTAGCTAGCCAAAAACATTCTCTAATTTTGGATCAACCAAAATTACAATCTCCAAATAGATGCTTGTAAGCTTTGATACCCAACTTTAAACTGTGTAAGCTGATTCATGACCAACTCCCATTCTATAAATGCCACGAAAAACAAGTCAGAATTATGTCAATTCAGAGAACATACCAAAATAGATCGGTAGGACTAAAGAAAAAGGAAAACCCTGAATCAAATGATCTGCTTCTTCGTCTTCCACGGTCATTTTCCTCACTGTAACCAAGAGTTCCAGTGTCACTGCCTTTGCCATCACAGAAAGCTACTAATAGATACTTGATATGGAACAAAAAATGCAATTTCAAGCGCAAGAGTAAAAAAAATACCGACTACTTGAAAGAATAGCAATTATTGTGGTATAAACAATCACTATTGAAGCAATTAGAGCTGTCCCAAAAGAAACCCTGATGAGATACTCAGCTGCAGCCTGTTATGGATACAAAGTAGCACAGGCCTAAGTACAGGTTATAAGATTAGTAATCTTTCTTTTCCTAAATAACAATTCTGAACATGAAAGGGTTTCATACCTTTCCCTTCTCAAATAAAGGTTCAAGTTTTAGCCTTAATGACTTGGCAGCAAGCTTCGAGCGATAATCCTTTGAAAAAACGTAAAGCACATCTCCTTCATCTGAAACCTGTTGAGACCATCTTGAAAACAATTGCAATCATGAAATCAAGAACTTCAAATTGATACACAAAAAAGTAAAAACCAACTAACAAGCTTCTCCCAAATTCTAGATGCACAAAAATAATTGCAATAAGAAAAATCAATACTTTCAAATTGAGACCCCTGCTTTCTACTTAGTTTTACAATATTGAGCTTCACTCTACTATTTTTTGTTTTCTGTATAGTAGCCAAAGTGTCTAGTACAATCTGCCACAGAGTCTAATCATCAACAAAGAAAGGCAACAACTGCTCACCCAGTACATCGATCACATCATTCTATACTTAAACTAGATAAACACACCAGACAATCAACCAGTCCTGTAGTTCTACTACTATTAAGCCTATCCAAAACCATTTGCATATGAGTACATGCTTACTATGTACACATAGGAAATGCAAATCTTCTACACACTAACATCAATTCATTCCCGTGAATCAATAGCACGTTCTAGATATAATCAAGAATTCAACAAATTCTTGCTTCGATTTTTCTTGTTAACTTTTGACTCCACAAAAAACCACATCACTAAGAGTTGTTTAACTTCAATCCATATGTTGGAAATTTTCTACAATGTTGTTTGTCTAATCCAATGTCATCGCTGCTGTTCACAAGTGGGTGATCACAACAGTTGCAACTTCAACTTGCTTGAAAAAGCTGCGACTAAGGTGACATTTTTCGCAACATTTTGGACCGGAATATTGCAAAGTTTCTTAAGCGAGAATTGTTAAAGCCGGCTTGCAAAAGCATCGCAATGCCATGAAAAACACGAGCATTCACAACCCTAACTAACTCTTAAAGCAACTGCCTTTATCATTGCTTAAGAAAAAAGAAGTAAAAGAGAATGCTTTTTTTGATACCTCTAAAAACCCATCAGTATCAGAAGCAAGAGCTTGAAGGGCCTTTTGAGATTCATTCAGCTTAAGCCCAGCTCTACTAGCAACATCACCAATAGTAACTCTACCACCACACGCATCAACAGCTTCCATGGCACGGTTTCTGACATCAGAAGGTAACTTATCAGTCTCCACAACACCTCCAGGCCTAATTCCCATGATTTTTGTAACATCAGAGGTTGCTTTGACAGAAAAACCAATGGGGGTCTTAGGGCTTGGAGATTTGAAGGAAAGCTTATGGAGTGTTTGGGTTTTGAGGATCAAGGAATCAGGCGGTTTGAGACGGATAGGTGGTATTGAAGTGAAAATTGAAGGGAAATATAAAAGGCGGGCGGATATTGAAGCCATTTTTGTGCGGAAATGAGAGTACCTCTTTTTGTGCTGTAAAGGGTGAGAAGGAGGTGTTGGGGCTGTGAGGCTGTGTGGTGTGTGCTGCGAGGGAGAGAGGAGACGATCATGTTGTTTTTTCTTTTTCTTTTTCTTATTAATTGATCGAGATAAAGATATGGTCAAACCTTAAGTTAGTCCCCAAACTATAACTCATATTTTAACTGAGTACTAAAAGAAATTTGATCTCATGCAAGATTATTATTTTTTAAATAAACTAATATATATATAATATATATATATATATATATATATATATATATATATATATATAGTATTAATTCAATTATTTCAATCTCCAAACTGAATTTTCGTGGAAATAAAAAAACCGTCTTGCATTTAAGAGAAGTTAACAAAAATATATTAAAAAAATATTTTTTTCATGATATTATTTGTAGGCAAAAGTCTTTAAAAAAATTATAAAATGTTTTTAATATATAATACACGAATTACTCTTAAGTTATTTTTTTAATCTATTTCTACTTATGATATTATAGGGTTTTTATTTTATTTTACTCATGATAAAGAGGATGTGGTGCTGTAGAGTCAACTCTTATAGATTTTTTTTCTAGTTTTTTTCCATTTAAAATTTGTTAATAATATTATTTTATGAAATTATTAAGTCGTATTTATTTGATATTATAATGTGAAATGATATTGTGTTGTGTCCTAGTTTTCATTTATCTCATTTATTTGATAAGACTAAAAATAATTGTCGGATTTATAAAGGTTTTGATAGGCGTTCAATTAAAGTACAATTTTCGATTTTAATCCATGATTATTTGAATTAATCTCTTATCTCAATTGTCTCACACACTAGGTTTTTCTCATAAATTTTTTGCAATGTTTATATGAAAAAATATTAAAAGATTCACACAAAACATTGTTATTTAATGGATATGGACAATGGAACATGAGATTCAATTGAATATTTTCTGAATCTTTAAGGATTGAATGGAGAAAAAAAAAGTTTTAGGACAATCCAAAGATACTTGTCTATAAGATATTTTTTATATACGAAAAGTGGAAATTAAATGAGTTTAAATATATTTTATTTATTTATTCAAAACCAAATAAAAAATAGAGCTGGATTTAGATAATTGTGGACGTGATTATTCTTACAACTCTTTTTTAATCTGGAATATATTATCTATTACTATTAGTAGTTGTTTTTAAAATATTTTGTTTTTTTTAAAAAAAAATTATCTTTAACAGTTAAAAGCAATTTAACTTTTTTTTAAAATAATAATATAAAAAACATAATTTTTTAGAAAAAAAACAGTCCAGAACGCAATCCCAAACGGCAATTCAGCGGGTGATCGAAAGAACGAAGGAAGCTTGGCCTCTTCTTATAGCGCAAACTGAGCTAAGTCAGTTCTGTCTTCGCAGTTTCTTCAGTAAAAACAGCAATGGCAAGTAGCAGCAGCCGCCTACATGCCTCTGCTTCATCCTCCTCTAAGCTTCTCGCTTCAAGAATCCTCAGCTCTTCATTATTTCATGGTTTTTAAAGGCACCACAGGAGCGGATTCATTACATCCTTCCCTTCTTAGCATGCCATCTCTAGTATGTTCTTCTTTTGTCTCCACTCTTTTTTTTTTATCTCATTATTCTTCTACAGTTATATTCTCTCTAAGATTTAGTCCTTTATCACTAGTTCTAGCTTGAAATGTTTGATTTTTTTGTTCTTGCAGAATCTTCTTGTTGCTTGTCTATAAAATGTGTGCTGTTTGTTTACGACCCTCCATTGATATGCACAAGGTATTTGATTCAATATGTTGTTTATGCCAGTTGTGATTCTCATCATGGTTCTAACATCCATCTTCACAATTATTGGATTTTTATATCTTTCTTTCTTGTTTAATCCTGTAAGATTTACCAATTTGAATGCTTGTTGAAATTTTTCAAAAGTGTGTAAACTGTGACAGATAAGTTTACGAGTGAGAGTGATTTGATTGCTATTCTAAGCACCCTTTTTGAGTTTATATGTCAATTGTCCACTTGGTGCTGTGGTTGCTTGTGTTTTAACAAATAGAGTCAAGGAGTTGCATTTCAGCAACATTTAGTTTTTATTGGTTACTCTATTCTTGAAGTGGGTTTTGAAATGGGGTTCTTAATTTCAACTGTCACGCTACTTCTGTGTTTGGTTGTCCTCGAGTGAAAATGGGTTTAGGTTTGTGTTTAAATTATAATTTGTTTTTCAGGGGAAAGTGAAACAAATTGTTGGGTCTACTCTTCGGGATTTGAAAGGGGAGGATGGTTCAGCTCTTGTGACAAATTTTGAATCAGATGAGACTGCAGCAGAGTTTGCAAATTTACATAAAGAAGATGGGCTCATGGGTGGAGCTGATGATTTAAGCAAATCCATAGCCATTGAAGAATTATTTGTAGGTCTACGTCTTCTGTCTCTGGTGGATTGGATTTGCTCTCCACTGTTTGAGATGTTAGCTTTTGCCATTTCTATGGTTCTTCCAGAAAATGATTCAAGCAAAATACATTTTTACCTATCCCACAAATAATTCTTTGCGGTTGATGGTAGCCTATAGTTTGTGTGATTTCATCTCTGTTCAAGGATAAACCCTTACATAGAACGAAGATGATTTTATTTGGTCTGTTCTGTTGTGTACTTGTGTTTGTGCTGGCTGAAAAGAAGGAACTCTGTTTTGCCGAAGATATTCCAGATCTATTGGCACAATTGGGGAAGTTTGCAAATAAGGTGCTGTTTTATATGTAACATGTGAGAGTGCTAATTTCCTCAAACTCACACACACACACACACACACAATAATAATAATAATAATAATAATAATAATAATAAGTAAATAAAATTTCATGCTATGATTTATACCGAGATTCGTCAACGTTATAATGAATATGGTCTCTTACTTCTGTATAGTTGATGGGATGTTTAAATCTTGCAGATTTTTCCTCTGCTGAACTTACTGCGAGGATTCAAAAAATCTAGGGGGCTTGCAGGTTGGAGGTGGTGTCAATGTAAACAATGCTTTGAGCTACGAAGAGGAAGGAGCCAGCCATGTTATTGTTACTTCAGTATGTTAAGAACTTTCTCTCTTTTTACTTTCAATTGCAACATGTTATGCTTTATTGAAAAAAAAAAAAAAGTTTGCTCTGATAGTTTTATAGAATTTTTGGTCTACTTCCTTGATTTGCCATGCATTATTTTCTTTGGCATACTTGTTGTTCCTGCTACTAGGACGCATATATTTATATTTAACACACGGTGAGAAGAAGAAAACAGTATAAAACAGCAATCTCAGCAGAATAATGGCTAAAATATGGAATAAAATTGAAGCTGCAACGAGATAAAAGGTTTAGGGCTCACCAAGCAACCTCAAGAATCTTAATTACAGATTGATGAATAACAAAGGATGTTTATTAAAATAACCCCAGCAACCTATTTATTCTAGTCAAGGCCCTAGTCTCAGTCACCATGTAGAACAACTTTACCTCCATGGAAATACTATAAAACGTCAAATGCTTATCACATGGCACATAAATATAATTAAATAACCCAAACACCAGTGATAGGATAAAATAGAATCTATAGAAAGTTCCTGCATCAATAATGCTCTTTACTAGGAAGTGCTTCTAGGAGCGTGATGGTGGTTAATATTTCCAGTGCTGTGTTTTAATGTGCTTGCAGCAGAGTCACGCCAAGTACCCTTGAAGAAAGCATCCCTGGAAAACCCTTATTTTCATTTATCATCCTTCTGTAAATATTTCTATTACATTTTGCTTTCCATAGTTTTTTTGTGTTTCTCTCACAATACAGTATGTCTTTAGCAATGGTCAAACGAACCTAGAAAGGCTTGAAAGAAGGTAAGAAATCAATAGTCACACATCTCTCTCTTGTTGGAAGCATTGACTATGAATTTGAGATATCCAATTCGAACTGGGAATTGTGCCTGAACATCTGACATCTCTACAACTTATTTTTTAATTCCTGCTGATATTTTATGTTTTACATACTACTACGAATGACATGTCTCAAGTATTGTAGCCTAAACAGTTTATCTTTGTTAGTGCCATCTCCATTCACAAATTAAAAGGTATTTTTATGATGCGGGACAAAAAAAAAAGATTTGAAGATAAGATAATAAGCTAAAAATTTAGAGACATCCAGTGCTTAAATAACAAGCATTGTAGCCTAAACAATTTATCTTTTAGTACATTTTTTTATCAACTCTGGTAGTGACTTCAAGATTTGCAGGTAGATAGATCCCAAAGAGTTTATTAACAGATTCCACCATCTATCCTCTGTCACAAATCATGACCTCTCCTGCTGCGGCAAGAAGTGGTTTCGGAATCTCTTACGAAGAAGAAGCAAACAAACTGGGGAATATCAACTTGCCCTTTTTTTTTAATAAAAAAATAAGGATACGACTTGTTTAATTTTATGGTTTGAGTCAGACAACTTAGCCTGCTGTTATAAATAATCAAGATCTTGCAAGTTGTTAAAGTTCATGGTATCGATGATCCGATTTTAATTGTTTCAAACTCGGAAACAAACGGTAGCTAAGTCTGAAAGCTATGTTTTCCCCTATTATTTTATCCGTCTTTAAACCTTCGGGAAAGATAACCACATGACCATAAACAAATTTATCACCATAAGAATTTATTGACCCAACATTCAAAATATGCCCAACTTAATTCGAGGGCAGGCAAACACACAATTAGTGTGTCTTTCCCGGTGACCTGAGGAAAATCTAAGACACCGGTGGAACACATCCGGTCTCGAGCAACGATCGAACTTGTCAAATATTCTGAATTGTATTTCTTTTTCTTTGGATTCAAGGAAACTTCATTCCTCGGAAAAATATATTTGTGAGTCTAGATGAGCAAGTAAAACCCCGACTGTTCTAAGTTTTAACAAGAGGTATACGCCCTGACTCTCATAGAAACATGAAAACCCTATATTTTTGTAAAATAACGAAACACAGTCGCTGATATACTTGGTAATCTCTTATAAAAAATAAAAGTAAATTATCGGCATTTGTCAAATTAATAACACCATCTTATATTATATCCTTGAACATTGAAACAAAGCGAAATCATGGATATCTATAGCCAATAACCCCATTAATTTTGTAGACTAGCAATGTAGTTAGCGAGATGGTATAACGGGGCAGCCTTAACATGATCGAAGAAAGCAAGACCTTGATTGGCTTCATCAACCAACCGGGCAGCAAATTTCTTGGCCTCGTCCATGCCCATCAGCTTGGGGTAGGTAGCCTTGTCACTAGCCAAATCCTTTCCGGCTGTCTTACCTAGTTCCTCCGACGACTTGGTCACATCCAATATATCATCCACCACCTGAAACAACAGCCCGATCGATCTAGCATATTTTCTAAGTCTTTCGACACTTGCAGCATCTCCTCCTCCCATTATCCCCCCGCAGACAGCTGCTGCCTCTAAAAGCTTTGCTGTTTTATGGACATGAATATACTCCAGTGTGCTCAAGCTCACCTCCTTACCTTCACTGTCAATGTCCACAATCTGACCTGCCACAAGACCTTTTGCTCCTACTGTTGATCCAAGCTCGGCGATGGCCTGGACCACTCGGCCCGATGAAACGTTCTTGGTGTTCCTAGCCACGTGCTCGAAGGCAAGTGATAGGAGCGCATCGCCAGCAAGAACTGCAATATCTTCACCAAAGATTCTATGACTGGTGGGCTTGCCTCGTCGAAGATCATCGTTGTCCATACAGGGAAGATCATCGTGGATTAATGACATGGTGTGAATCATCTCGAGTGCACAGGCCGCTGGCATGGCTAACCCCTCGTCTCCTCCCACCAACTCACACGAAGCAATGCATAAAATTGGACGTACACGCTTTCCACCCGCAAGGAGAGAATATCTCATGGCTTCATGGATTTTCTGGGGATGTTGCAAGGGGATTGCCTCATCCAGTGCTTTGTTCACTCGATATGCCTTGGCGATCATGTACTCTTTAAAGTCGAATGCTGGTAAAGGGACCTTCTCTGACTTACTGGTAACTTCTAGGGACTGAAATGACTGTTTGAAAGATGGGGTTGCAACACCGGTGGCCTGAATTTTCATGGGTACAAGTTTGATGTGGCCCGACGGGGTTCTTGGCTGGTTGCTTAGGCGATGGATGGATTTTACGAGGAGAAGAGAATTGTCGTAGATAGAGACTGTTGAGGAGAAGGCCATGACAGAAATGTGATTTTGGGAGAAGGTCAGATGGGCTCTTAATGAGATAGATTTTCAAGAGGATTGTTGTTTTGATGAGTGTTGTCTTCATATGGTAGAAGATGATTGGAAAAGATGCTGATTTTATTATGGTTTATAAGTAATATTTATTCCTTTTTATATGGTTTTGGACCCTTGCTACGCTATTGGTTTATAGCAAGGTTGTCAATACCGTTCCGGTCGTCGTTCCTGTTTTTCTATTGGAACGGAACGTTCCGGTTTCGGAGCGTTTCGGCGTACCGTTTTGGGGTTGTACTGTTTATATATAATTAATTATATTTATATATATATATATATATATATATATATATAAATTAAAATATTAATTTAACAAGCATAATTAAAATTCAAGATAAATTAACTTTAAATTATACAATATAAACACAAAGTTAAACAAATATAATCTCAAAATTAGAAAAAAAAAATCATAAGTTAATCAAAATAAAGAGGATTTTAAGGCCGGAACGGCACACCCGGAATGGTACCGAGACGTTCCAGCCGGAATTTCCGGAACGGGCCGAAATTAAAACCAAGATGAAAACGACGCCGTTTCGTATCGGTTTTTTTAACGGCACGGAACGTTCCGGCCGGAACAGAACGGAATTGACAAGCCTGGTTTATAGGTAATGAAGGCATCCAAAAGTTTGGTTTTAATTTGTTTATTGAGATTTTAAATTTTATTGGTGATTTTTCGTTTCTACTTTAAAGGGAGGGCTGTGAAAAAAATTATATTTTTTCTCATGAATATATTGGTTAATACAATGTTTGTTTGATAGTGTGGTTAAGGTTGTTTTTAAAAGTATTTTTCTATCTGAAATGTATCAAAATAATTTTAATTTTATTTTTAAAAAAATCATATTTGACATCAACACATGAAAATGATCAAAAAAACACCAAAAAATTTAAAGTAAAAAATAAAAAATTTCAATTTTTTTAAAAATATATTTTTGAAATGCAATGACAAATAATACGTCATGATAAATTCAAGAGGATGAGAAAGCTTTTTCCTTTCCTTGATTTCCTAATTTTAAATTTTAAGACTAATCATCCAATTTTTTTAAAAAAATAGACAATTGCTAAGTGAAATCAATTAACATGTAAGATTATAATAATATAATTAGAAATTTATTATCAGTAAAATCTAAAAATATTTATTTATTTATTTATTTTGGAGGTGGTACACACACTCTCCCATACCGAAATTCTTGTGTTTCTTTTTATGAATTATTGTATAGAGAGAAGGAAAAAAAGCATGTAAATTTAGACAATAGCAAAGTGAATGGACCAGGTGCATTGCGTTTTTCTTTGTTTATATGGAACACATTCACTCACTTTCTTCATGGATTGATTCTTCCTATTTTAATAAGAATTTTAAATTATTATGCATCGTATACAAAATAACTTTTTAGCATGTTAATAATTACTTTCAGATTTTTAATTAAAACATAGAAATTCATAATTATATTGATTGAAAGAATTAAATTGTACGAGCCACGGCGGCAGTCAGATTTGGGATAAATCATTCTATTCGCTTTTACTAGAATAATATTTTGTTTTTTTTTATTCATTATTTTTTATCATTTAGTATTAATTTGTTTTAAAAATTATGCTTTTTAATTTTATTTTGGACCTTCTCTAATTGATTTTTTTTCAATTTCACGCCACATCTCAATACTGTTTTTTTTTTTTAATTTAATCTTTAATATTAGATTATTTGAGAATTAGGGTTTATAATTTGTTATAAAAAAAATCCAATAGAGTTATCCCGGTCTCTTAGATTTAGTTTTTATTTTCTCGATTTCAACCTTCAATATTAGATCTACTAGAAATTAAGATTTTTAATTTTTATTGAGTCATTAAAATCTCACGATCTAGATTGCAAATTTAACAAGTTGGTCAGAGTTGACTTGAATTGTTTTTTTTATTAATTTTTTTCTATTTTATCCTTCAGTATTGTTTGGTTGAAAATCAGGTTTAGTGATTTTTTTTATTTTTTTTATATGGAATTTTCTTAATCTCATTAATGGGTGGCGGTTTGACAGATTAACTTGAGTTACCTCAAGTCATTTTCTTTGTCCTTTTTTAATTTAATATTATTAATTTTTTATTTTTTTCCTTTAACATTGTGTTAATTAAGAATTTACTTTCATAATTTATTTTGATTTGATTTCTATAGGATTATTACAGTTCCATGAATCAAGTCGTAAATTTGATAAGTTAACCTTGATCAATCCAATATATCAAAGTCCTAATATTTGAAAAAATATATCATTCAATATATCATTAATTAATATTTAAAAAAAAAACTTTCTCTATATGCATCATTTTTAAGTTTATGATTTTTCATTTTTAATTAACAAAATATTAATAACAATTGAATATATTTTTTATATTAAAAAAAAAAAATCAGAGCTCTAAAACATCGCGAGCCAATAATCTAGTCTGTATACCGGTGATTGTCCATGTTTTCCAAACTATACCTCTATGCCAAATATAGAAAAATAAAAATTATTTGCATTAGTAATTGATGGTACTATAAAACTTGGTGTTACGAGTTAATCCAATAACTTGTTTATTTAGAATTGATATATATATACTCGGTCAACTCGATTAAAATATATTATATAACTGTCTTAAAAAAATTCAAAACAATGTAAATTATATTAATTTAATTTAGTGAAACAAACTATTTTTTTCCATTTAAAATTTAACTAAATTTAAATACTTGAAATATTTTCTTAATAAACACTTACGAAAATAGTTGGTGGGTTTGTTGTGGCATCAGTCAATTATTTTACGAGAATTATTATATTTTTATCATGAATTTCACTAAATAATCATCTTCATGGATGCCATCTTGCTATAATTTCCTAAATCCTTTCATGGACAAAACTACTACTTGGAATGAAAGTTGTCGATATCATTGTGGGAGCTATTATGCATTTCTTACTGGTATGAAAAGTTTCAGTGCTGATTTATTTCGATTTCAAAGTTAATATTATAATATATATACAATAATTTCGTTATGTTTTAGTATAATTGTTATCGATGAATCCAATAATTTAAATTTTCTAAAATCATTAATATAACAAATTTTATAGATAATTGATGGTGCTCCTAAAATTCAAGTTACCAGAATAATTAAGATGATAAATTATCATGTGTTCATGTCAATCTTTCATTCTATATGATTGGCAATTCCAAGGTTTGGTGACAAATGTTGGATTTCTGTAAAAGAAAAAATTATTTTTTTGGATTTTGGGACCCTCTGATAATTAAATCAGTGATTTTATTATGATAAATTGCAAGAAATTAACATTAAATTCTAAGAACAAAAAAGTTATTCTTAGTTTATGTATGATAATTGTTGAGAATAAGCTATAAGAGAGTAAAGATTGTATACCTTCTACCTAAGTTATTTGAAGTGTATTTATAACCTTGAATTTTTCTTTTTCTTACAAGCTTGTGATGATAATTGTTGGAAATAAGTTGTAAGAGATTAACGATTATGAACTATTACCTAAGTTATTGAAAATGTATTTATAATCTCGACTTTTCCTTTTTTTACCAATAGATCATAGGGTTTTTTTTATCCAATTGTGAGGAAAACCTTTATAATCTAAGTGTCTTTTTCATGACATTGATATTGATGAGTATAACATGTGCTTATAGAATACAATCTCATATCAAATTGTACATGATATTAGTTTCGATGGGATTCGACATTAATTTGTATATGATATTAGTTTCGATGGGATCATCTCTTATAATCAACATAAATATTTATTGATGTATGAACAACTCTTAAATGATTTTTTGCACAACTATGGTACAGAGATATGATGATCCAACTTTTACATGCGTTTATGTCCACAAATCTCCCCCTCAAAATTAAGGATTGTTGAAACCATGATCATTATAGATTATGTGTGATCCAAGGCTGTAATTTTCTGGGGACTAGCACGTCTTGGTGGTAAGAAAAGACTGCTAGTGCTAGTCTCATGCCCGAGGATAAATATATTTGTTAACATTCATAGCTCTTGATATGTGCACTTTTGCAACATCTAAAAATCTGCCTCACTACGCAGTTTGTAGAGAAAGTTCCTGAGGATGTTGTCCGTGGGGTTCGAGAAAAGGCAGTTCAAAACTATGGATCAGCAGAAATTCCCTGAATGCACCATCAGATGATTCCAAATTGTTGGTGTATAGCTACTTGGTTGACAGTTTACTTTTCTGTTAAATCCCAAGATACTGCTGTCTGATATGGTAATTTCTCTAAGTCGCATCAAGAAAAGAAACGGGACCAATCAAACAAAATTTAAAAATTATTATAAGTTTTTGAGGATTCTTTACATAAGATTCAAGCAAAAATCTGCCAAGGCAGTCTGATGCTCGGACTTGAAAGCTCACACTAGATTTCTATAATCCAGCTAGAAGCCTTCCATATTCTCTGTACTGGCACCAAAGTAATGCGAGCAACAAAGCTTCAATCCTTTAGAAACCAGTCCGTTGTAAAGGTTAAGAGCCTTTCTTTTATCACCCTTTTCAAAATACCCTTTAATCAATGCTTCATAAACATCCTCACAGGGATTTAGAGATCGGCCTATCATAATTCTTAAATATTTTTCTGCTTCCTCTAATTTTCCGCAATGGCAGAGGCCCTTTATCAAGGAAGTGAAACCCGTTAATCCAGGAGAGAGTGAGCGATATTCCATTTCATAGTAAAGTTTGAGCATTTCCTGAATCTGATTGTTTTTTGCATAACCAGAAATTAGATTAGAGTATGTGATCTCATCTGCTAAGAAACCTTCATCTAGCAACTTCGTCAGCATCTCATTTGCTTGTGCCACATCCTCCATTTTACACAGCTTTCCAACCATCTCATTGAAAGCTGAAAGGCTGGGAACAAGTCCCATCCCCATCATTTTCTTGCAGTAAGTCAAAGTTTCTTCTACTCTTCCTGCTTTAGCACAACCTTCAAGGAGAAGGTTAAAAGTGTCTCCATATGGTTTCAAACCCATGTTTTCCATTTCTTGCAACAACCGATTTGCTTCTTCAATTTTTTCCTCCTTACAATAAGCTCCTATAAATGAAGTATACACAAAAGAATTTGCATTGAAACCTCGCTTAAGCATTTCCTCATAGACCTGCATTGCCGAGTTCAAATTTCCAAGTTTGACTTTAGCATAAACAATCAAAGAGTAAGCAACAGTATCAAGAATCATGTTCTTTCGAAGAAATATTTTCAATAAAGCCAAGCCCTGTTCAACTCTTCCTTCCTCTAAAATCCTGAATACCAAACAAGTATTAACAATAACTACAGGAGGGCATCTCTTTCCATGGATCTTATCTAACATGTTCACAATTGTTTGCAGCTTCCCTTCCTTACACAAAGCATTGATCATGCTTTCGATTGTTGCTTCATTTGGGTAAGTTCTTCGGTGAAGCATATGCTCATAAATCTTCCACGTCAGGGAACTTTTATCAGATTTTTGAACAACATGAATCAAGGTGTTGAAACTTATAAGGCTTAAGGTGAACCCATGTTCTTCTAAGCGGCAGCAAACATCAAAACCAATGTCAAACATTCTCAACTTTGCATAAGCCTGGACCAGCAAATCAAACACTAAGGGACTTGATATAATAATCTTATAACTACTAAGGAGGGAATCCACAACCACAAATTTTGCAGGATCCCCTACACTTTTCTTCAAAATTGATTCAAGCAATGCTTGAGCATCCATAATCAGCCGAGCTTGAACTAATATGTGAATCATCATACAATATGATTGAACCCCATGTACAAAATTCCTCCTTGCTGACCAATGAAAGAAGCCTAGGGCCCGTTTTGCATCATTTGGTTCCTTCAATTCAAGCAGTACATTTTTGACAAGCAAATTGTTGAGCTGAAGAGACTCAAATTTTCTATTCAGCGTATCCCAGTTATATCCTCTCCTTAACGAATCACATATGGAGCTTACAACTGTATTACTTTCTGTTTTTGAGCCATCATGAAGAAATCTAGCCACCTCAAACCAAGAAATGCAGAGACGTGGATGAATGGGATTCTTGAGTGGTTTTGAAATAGAAGAGGGAAAAGTTCGTCTCAGCAAAGCCATGCTCTTGCCAAAGTTTTACCTAATCAATCAGGACCAAGTATCGGATGAGACATGAATTCTATTAGGATTGTACATCTTGACAAATATTATGAAGTGCTCAACTATTACGTTTGGAAGCAGCTGCAAAACATTCTGCCTGGGCAACTAACATGTAACTGTAACATCTTCAAAATATCAAGTTGAATAAAAATGCGAAAGCTTGATCACAGTTCAAGCCAAAATCTCAGAATTAGACAGAACATTCATACATTTATTCACATTCACAGAATCTTCAAACATGCAGCTGCTACCAATTTGCAGAAAATGTTAAATGGGCAAGTGGGTGTGGGTCACTAAGCACTATTGTCCCTCAAAAGTTTGAATTTTTCTTTCTCGTATCTATGTATCTCCATACAAGCAACAATACCCATGTCCATGCTTCAAATTATTGAGAAAGGCAATAAAAATTTCAATACTTCCAAAAGAATAGAGAGAGAAACCTGAGAAGTAAGCAGAGAGATTCATTCCACTTTGACAGTGCTTGAGAAAGACAGACAAACCCTCACGAATCCTTGTTAAATTTCTGCCAGCTCGTCGATGGTTTTTGCTTTGCCTTCAGTTTTACAGGCTTTGGCAAGGGAAGAGGGAGTAATACAAAGGGATTTTATGAAGGGAAGGTGTCCCCTTCATGATATTGCTTGATTTTGTTGTTTCGTTTGGAGAGATGGTGGAGGAGAGAGCGACGAAGAATTCGGAAGGTGTTTGATTGTTGTTGTCAGTGGCATTTTCTGTGCGAACTGCAGTAAACTCATCGTACCTGTTTGGAAATTGATTCGACAAGTTTAAGTTATTAGATTAACTTACCCATTAGTGAGTCTACTTAAATTATTTTTATTAAAATGATATATATATATATATATATATATATATATATATATATCATTTTGATGTTCAAAAGTTCAATGTTATATATTGACTAAATAATAATTTAAAATATTTATGTTTTAGATAATATGAATTAATGATTAGATGGTTTTCAAAGTGCACGGCGTGATAACATAGAGTTTATG
Organism: Salix caprea; assembly: GCA_964035475.1. NCBI lineage: Eukaryota > Viridiplantae > Streptophyta > Magnoliopsida > Malpighiales > Salicaceae > Salix > Salix caprea. Next base: position 9,147,031 of record OZ037745.1, read on the forward strand.
ATTTGCATGGCAGATCTCGAGTTCGAGTTAGAATATATATTTTTTATAAGAGTCTGAAATAATTGAAGTTTTATTTGTTTATCTATACCTACAAAATACACTTTTTGAGGTGTGAAGTTTCGTTGCATCCAAAAAATATTACAAAAATAATATGACAAAGGAGTGTAGTTGGAGTCATGGCAAGAACAAATGATTAAAAATTGAATGGGTAGATAGATGACAAATTTTATTTTTCATGAGATTTGGATGGTTCCAATATTTGAAGATGCACACTTGACATGCATATCTCACCCATGGTAGATGTTACTCAAACAAAATGAACATAGCATTTTTCTTTTCACTAATAATAGTCATATATTGATTGAATGAAATGAAATTATACACATAAATTGTTGAAGCTCTCATACATTTATATAAAGTTTATATAATGAATTATTGGATTGATATAAAAAATCATTTTAAAGTTAGAACAACAGATTTTTTTTTAAAAAAAAGAGAGGTCAAATGGAGCTTTATATAGATTACAAGTTTATGATTAAAATTATCGTAGGTTTAATTGATTCAACTTCTACCTGTTTAAAATTTAATATGTGGAAACACTTCTAAGTTAACTTCTTTCAATTTTTCTCAACACTATCCAATTTAAAAATGAGTATACTTCACTTCAAAATAGAAGAAACTGGCCCAAAAAATAAATCAACAGAAAAACTTTGTTTATTTTCTTCTTGCCTATGCTTGTAATGTGGAGAAATCTAATTTTGGGAGAGAAAAAAATATTGATATTGGCAATGCTATTAAGAACCTGCTTTTCCCTTTCTCTTCTCTGCATGTAACCTTACCAAACAAAATCAGTCACAACTCATAATTTCCTCTCTTTTTTCTCTTCAATTTAGCATACAAATCCAAAAATCACCAAACATTTCATCAAACCACCACCCTCTTCAAGTCTCAAGTCTCAAGTCTCAACCACCCTAACCCTAACCCTAACCCTAACCCTAACCCTAATCCACCCCTAGAATCAGCCCAGAATCCTCTCTCACTCCCCAAACTCAAAAGTCCAGATCCCCTCAAGCCTTGATATCAAACCCCTAGCCTTTTTGAACCAAAACATAGCCATGGACTCCACCCCAGTCCCACAACATCTCCTCTTTAAACCCTCTTCTTCCTCTTCTTCAGCCTCCAAACTCCCCATCAAACGCAAAACACCTGATTCTCTCCACCACCACCACCTCCTCTCTCCAAAACTTGAAAATTCCTCAACCACCACAAACCCAGATGCATTCTCCACTCTCGACACTAATTTTGAATCAAAGCCACCACCTTTTAAGTTCCACAGAATCTGGTCTGAACCTGATGAAATCAACTTCCTTCAAGGCCTACTCTCTTCATCCTCCCAGGGCCTCTCATTTCCTAAAGACTTACCCTTTTTTTATGATAGATTCTCCAATTCAGTGTCACAGCCTTACACAAAATCTCAGCTCTCTGAGAAACTGAGAAGGCTGCGTAAGAAGTTTCGCAGCACTTCTTCGCGCCTTGCGCGTAATGGGTTCAATTATTCATTATTATCGCCTCATGATCGTGCTCTTTTTCATCTCTCTAAACAGATTTGGAGCCCTGAATTTGATCCAAGCTCGCCTATTGGAGGTAATAAGAGTACAGGTGGTAATAGTAACAGTAATTTTGATGGTAATATGAGTAGTGCTCGTTGTGATAATGATAAAAGGACGAAACTGGATGAGGATTTGGTGTGTGATAAAGGTAGTATTTTGCCGATTTTCGGTTCGCCTTGCGCAAATGTAAATGTGAGTAATGAATTGAATGATCTGGAGCCGTTGGATTTGGATGAATTTGATGATGGGTATATTGTGAAAATGAGGGAAGGCAATGTGGGGTGGGAGGTGGATAAGGGGGTGAGTGGATGCGGTAGTGTGGCAGTAAAGAGTGTGGCTAAGAATGTTTTAAATGTGTTTGACGAGTGCTTAAATGAGGTCAAGAAGGTTGTTCTTAAAGAGAGGTTGGATAGTTCTATGGAAGGGAAGAAGGAGAAGGATTTTCAAAGGAGGTGGAGGGAGCAAAGGGTTGCTGAGTTTGATGTTCTGGCTCTTCGGTTGAGGCTGCTTCTTGACAATTCTGCTAAATAGGCAATAACTTTGTTGACTTGTGAGTTAGATTTACCTGTGCATTCTCTAATGTGGGCTTTTTAAATATATATTTGTAAGTAGTTATATGTAATTATTTACGGGAAATTAAGGTAATGAGAGCCAATTCATTCCTATCCCATGATCGTGCTAGTTGTCTCTGATAATTTCTTTTTTCCCTGCTGGTTGGATGAATGGCTTTAGATGTTCCTCTTTGTTGGTTACTGATCCTGCATCATCCCGTTCATGTAAATTCAACGAGTTTTACTATTAATTTGAGATTGGCCTGTTTCCATATGTTTAATTGCTATAAACTAGATGCCAGGTATCGCCCCATTGCCACCCCACAGTGGACCAAATCATTCACGGGAGAACCTGCAATAGTGAGACTATGAGCTTGAAATTCCTACCTGTGTATTCTGTAAAAAATTTAGGCCCAGGGAAATCATCTTCTGCTCAAGTTCAAGCTCGAGGAAGCATCTTGAGACTTAACTGAACAGGAGAGAAGCAATTTTATCCCACCGGTGATCCATGAGTTCAAATTAGTTTGAACCAGTGCTGCTTCATTTTGACGTTGAAGTAGTTAGCATGCTTCAAATTGAACCAAGTCATAAAGAGTAACTGAACAGTCAGCTAATCAGATGTTAAAAGTGGTTTGAATGCACGAAATGTAACTGAGTACTGGTTCCTACTGTGATGGTTTCACCATTCAATGGAACTTTCTGATCAACAAATAGGCTTGAAATTTAGTTAATTGGAAATTGGTAGCCTATTCCCGATTGTTTGCAGTAGTTTGCGAATCTGCTTGGGGAAGGATGCGATATTACCCTTTGAAGCTTCAGCCATATGTTTCATCTGTCAAATAGTAGTGGAGGAATCGAGAACACACAGCCCATGAAACAGGTAAATGAACTGTAGCTCAATTTGCATGTTGTTCTCTGATTTCCTACTGAACTCCATGGAAAAAAACACCCCATGAAAAGTTGAAGTTTTTGAGGTTTTACTTTCTGCACTGCTGAAAATATTCTTTCTGCAGGTGGTGAGTGATAATTTTGACAGCCTCGGTGCTCTCACATGATTGGCTTTCTTGAACTTGGATCAAGCTAGAAAATGCGTTGCCTGATCCTTTATTGAATCAATTCAATCTACTCTTCCCTTGAAACCCAAACACTTATATCAGCTAGAAATCACTCGGCAAAACATCAAGAATATTAACTAAACATGAAGGCTGAAAGACCTCCAACGTCCTTCGAAGGTACTGTACTGAACCTCCTTAGATATTTGTTCCATGTGAGATTACAGATGTGTTTGCTTGGTAGTTTTTCAATCTCATGATGCACAGATCCATCCTGTAGCAGCAGCAGACAGCTTGGTTAATGTCATAACATGATATATCTTGTTGAAAACAAATAAGGGTTCCAGAAAGCCATTATACATAGATTGGACGACATTATTGGTTCTGTCTATCTTCGGCTTGCCCCAGAGCATCGACTCCCTGCTACTCGACAGGGATGCTCATGCTGCATTGCTTTATATATATACATTTGCCCTACGCTCTGCCGTAGAAAAAAACAAAATTTATTAAAATACAAAAAAAAATGGCATCAGTAATTAGTCTAGATAGAATTTTTGTTAAGTAATGTTAAAAAAATTATATATATAAGATAATTTTTTGTGTTTAATAATAATGTGAAGTAATATAATTTTATAGAAATAAAATAAAAAATTAAAGATAACTGCATCAATAGATTTATGAGCACATGCAAGACTGAAAAAATTAAAGCAACAAAATTGCAACAAATCAACACATTGGGACTGAAAAAATTAAAGCAATTCAACACAAATAAAAAAATTAAAAGAATAAGGGTTGAAATGAAGAATCACATATATTATCAATTTCAATTGAAGAACAAAATTGAAATAAATTAAAATTTCTATAGAAGAAATCAGGAGGAAAAAACAAATCAAAAGCCCAGGGATTGGAAAAAAAAAACTATCAACACAAAGGATTGCTATATAGTTTTGCCTGCAGGAGAGAGAAAAGATGAAAAAAGAGATCAACCGACCACCAGCATGCCTTCGACCACCATTGGATAACACGCGCATCACCGTGTAGAAGAGGTCACAACGATACATTTGGTAAGATGATGAATATATATTTTTTTACCACCACCATATGCTGTATGGGTTGTTTGAAAAACGCGGACGGAAGAAACCTGGAGGCGCGTCTACGAGACACTCCTGCAACTTTTCCTTAAAAAAGAATAAAATGCATGTACAAATATGAATATACCCCTAGAGCTAACTCTTCGACCTTGTCGTTTCAGAGGATATATCCATAGTTTCATTGTGCATTAAACAGTGAAAAAACATAAATATTCTCAACTGGAACTCTTATATTTTGTCTTATTCAAGGGTATAACAGTTATTTCACTGCTTATTAACAAACTATAAAATCAAAAATATCATTGCCCACTCAACATCCTTTTGTCTTATAGGAGAGGTAAAAATGTACTTTGATTGTGCAATTTTTTTGGAAAAAACACAAATACCTCCAAATAGTCAAGAAATGCTCCTGAGACAAGAGTAAAATTTTAACAAACTGAAAGGCAAAACAATAATTACAGCATTACAATTCACAATAATCTATGTCTACTGACACAATATTTAATCCAGAGGGTATAACTCTTTGTTTAATATATGGAAAAACTCAATATAGTCTTAAGTCAATATACTCATTTTCAGTTAATTACCAGACCTATAGATTTTTATCAATTAGGCCCCAAAAACCTAAAATGGTAATACTCATTGACTTTTTCATCGATTTTTCTTCAAATCAAATGTCATTTTAGCATATAGAATATGAGAATTAAACTCGAACTTGACAAAAGAAAAGGAATCAATAAATATATTAAACTTATGATAATTAATTCTATAAATTTAGGATGTAATCGACAATAAATATATAGGTTTCCTTTATTTTTTTCAGCTATTAATTATGCGAGAGAAACGTCGCCGTTTTTTCGCTTATACCATATCTCTCAGCCAGTAGAGTAGTGTTTAAAAACTGGACGACTCCACGTCTCCACCCACTCCTGCTCTCCAGACTACAGTACTGCCAACTCAGCTGCTCCCTCCTCACTCTCTTCTTCAATCTCCCCCCTCCCTCCCTCCCTTTCTCTCTATAGATATATAGATATAGATATATCATTTCCTTTGAATCAATCCATCGAGCAATCGCTACCTAATTTATCATCTCTCTTGTTATAATTTGGATTATTATTTATTTTGTTGATAGCTTGATAGATCATTTGATGGGAATCTTGAAGAGAAAAGAAGAAGAAAAGCTTAGATTTTGTATAGATAGAGGCGGCACGTTTACCGATGTGTATGCGGAAATTCCAGGCATGAGTGATGGTCGGGACTTGAAACTGTTATCTGTTGATCCGGCGAATTATGAGGATGCTCCGGTGGAAGGGATTAGGAGGATTCTTGAGGAGTTTACAGGAGAAAAAATTCCCAGAACCTCCAAAATCCCCACGAATAAGATTGAGTGGATTAGGATGGGGACCACTGTTGCTACCAATGCCTTGTTGGAGAGAAAAGGGGAGAGGATTGCTTTGTGTGTCACTCGAGGGTTTAAGGACTTGTTGCAGATTGGTAATCAGGCTCGTCCGAATATCTTTGATCTTACGGTGTCGAAACCCTCCAATCTTTATGAGGAGGTTATTGAGGTTGATGAGAGAGTTCAGCTTGTTGCTGGTGACGGTGGGGATGATGGTTTGGGTTCGATGGTTAAAGGGGTGTCGGGTGAGCTTGTGAGGGTCGTGAAACCGGTTGATGAACAAGGTTTGAAGCCTTTGTTGAAGGGGTTGTTGGAGAGAGGGATTAGTTGTTTGGCTGTTGTGTTGATGCATTCTTATACTTTTCCGCAGCATGAATTGGCTGTGGAAAAGCTTGCTCTTGGATTGGGTTTTCGACATGTTTCTTTGTCATCTTCTTTAACTCCCATGGTTCGAGCTGTTCCTCGGGGGTTAACAGCTAGTGTGGATGCGTATTTAACCCCAGTTATCAAGGAGTATTTGTCAGGTTTTATGTCGAAATTTGATGAAGGGTTGGGTAAGGTGAATGTTTTGTTTATGCAATCGGATGGAGGGCTTGCACCGGAAAATAGGTTTTCAGGACACAAAGCTGTTTTGTCTGGTCCTGCAGGTGGAGTTGTTGGTTATTCGCAGACACTTTTTGGGCTTGAAACAGAGAAGCCCCTTATTGGGTTTGATATGGGTGGTACGTCTACAGATGTGAGCCGTTATGCTGGGAGTTATGAACAGGTGCTTGAAACCCAGATTGCCGGTGCCATTATACAAGCACCTCAACTTGACATAAGCACTGTCGCTGCTGGTGGTGGATCGAAGTTGAAGTTCCAGTTTGGAGCTTTCCGGGTAGGACCAGAATCAGTGGGTGCACATCCAGGCCCAGTTTGTTATCGAAAAGGTGGGGAATTGGCAGTTACCGATGCCAATCTCGTTCTAGGATTTGTCATTCCTGATTATTTTCCATCCATTTTTGGCCCCGAAGAAGATCAGCCTTTAGATATCAAGGCAACTAGAGAAGAATTTGAGAAGCTTGCCAATCAAATAAACTCTTATAGGAAGAGCCAAGATTCATCTGCTAAGGACATGACTGTGGAAGAGATTGCATTGGGATTTGTGAATGTTGCAAATGAGACAATGTGTCGCCCGATACGGCAGTTGACAGAGATGAAGGGCCATGAAACAAGGAACCATGCTCTTGCTTGCTTTGGAGGTGCTGGCCCACAGCATGCTTGTGCTATTGCCAGGTCGTTGGGCATGAAAGAAGTATTTGTTCACAGATTCTGTGGGATCTTGAGTGCATATGGCATGGGCTTGGCAGATGTTGTTGAAGAGGCACAAGAGCCATATTCTGCTCTTTATGGCCCTGATTCCATCTTGGAGGCTTCCCATAGAGAAGCAATGTTACTGAAGCAGGTAAGGCAGAAGCTACAGGAGCAAGGGTTCAGAGAGGAGAACATTACAACAGAAACATATTTAAACTTGCGGTATGAGGGCACTGATACTGCCATTATGGTAAAGAAACATGTCAATGAAGATGGGTCAGGGTCCGACTATGCAGTGGAGTTTGTGAAGCTATTCCAGCAGGAGTACGGATTCAAACTACAGAATAGGAATATTCTTGTATGTGACGTTAGAGTTCGTGGCATTGGAGTCACTAACATACTGAAGCCACAAGTACTGGAACCCACTTCTGGTACCCTGGAAGTGGAAGGCCACTATAAGGTTTACTTTGGAAATGGGTGGCTTGATACACCGCTATTCAAGCTTGACAATCTGGGTTGTGGACACATCGTACCTGGCCCTGCAATCATCATGAATGGAAATAGCACAGTGGTAGTGGAACCTCAATGCAAAGCTATCATAACAAAATATGGAAACATCAAAATTGAAATTGAGTCTAACACGAGCACCGTGAAAGTAGCTGAAAAAGTTGCAGATGTTGTGCAGCTCTCGATTTTCAATCACAGATTTATGGGAATAGCTGAACAAATGGGACGGACGCTACAGCGAACTTCCATATCAACAAATATCAAGGAAAGGTTAGATTTCTCTTGTGCTCTCTTTGGCCCTGATGGTGGACTAGTTGCTAATGCCCCCCATGTCCCGGTGCATCTTGGAGCCATGTCCAGTACTGTTCGGTGGCAGCTCAATTATTGGGGAGAAAATTTGAATGAAGGTGATGTTTTGGTCACCAACCATCCTAGTGCCGGAGGTAGCCATCTTCCTGACATAACTGTCATCACACCTGTGTTTGATAATGGGAAGCTGGTTTTTTTTGTTGCAAGTAGAGGGCATCATGCAGAGATTGGGGGTATTACTCCTGGAAGCATGCCCCCTTTTTCAAAGTCAATATGGGAAGAAGGAGCTGCAATTAAAGCATTTAAGCTTGTAGAAAAGGGGATTTTTCAGGAAGAGGGAATTGTTAACCTTCTCCAGTTTCCTGGTTCTGATGAACCAGCTCATAAAATCCCTGGAACTCGTCGGCTTCAAGACAATTTGTCAGACCTACATGCACAAGTAGCTGCAAACCAGAGAGGTATCTCCCTTATCAAAGAACTGATTGAGCAGTATGGTTTGGAAACTGTTCAGGCCTATATGACATATGTACAGCTAAATGCGGAAGAAGCGGTGAGGGAAATGCTCAAATCAGTTGCTGCTAGAGTTTCATCTCGGCAAGATAAGTTCGGAGAGAATAACAATGTAACTATAGAAGAAGAAGATAGCATGGATGATGGCTCTGTCATACATCTGAAATTAACTATTGATTCTAATAAAGGGGAAGCATTTTTTGATTTTAGTGGGACAAGCCCTGAGGTGTATGGGAATTGGAATGCACCAGAAGCAGTAACAGCAGCTGCAGTCATATACTGCCTTCGCTGTTTGGTGGATGTTGATATTCCTCTCAACCAAGGTTGTTTAGCCCCGGTTGGAATCCATATTCCTAAAGGCTCGTTCCTCTCTCCAAGTGAAAAGGCTGCAGTTGTTGGAGGCAATGTTCTCACATCTCAGAGGGTAACAGATGTTGTACTTACTGCCTTTCAGGCCTGTGCTTGTTCTCAAGGTTGCATGAATAATCTTACTTTTGGGGATAATACTTTTGGCTATTATGAAACAATTGGAGGTGGAAGTGGTGCTGGTCCTCACTGGGATGGGACAAGTGGAGTCCAGTGCCATATGACCAATACCCGTATGACTGATCCAGAGATTTTTGAGCAAAGGTATCCTGTTCTTTTGCATAAGTTTGGACTAAGAGAGAACAGTGGAGGATCTGGGCTTCATAAAGGGGGTGATGGGCTTGTTAGAGAGATAGAGTTCAGGCGGCCAGTTATAGTGAGTATTCTTTCAGAAAGGCGTGTGCTTGCACCAAAAGGTCTGAAGGGAGGGAAAGATGGGGCTCGCGGGGCCAATTACCTAATTACCAAAGATAAACGAAGAATTTACCTTGGAGGTAAGAACACAGTTGAGGTGCAGGCAGGGGAAATTCTCGAGATTTTAACTCCTGGAGGCGGTGGGTGGGGTTCATGTTGATTTTCTGGTGCGAACTGCTGCATTGAGGTGGTAGTGGTGGGTGGATTTGTTGTTGGTTTCTCCGATGCTGCTTTGGGATGCCTGTTCTGAGTGCTATGGCTGTACCAAGAGCAGTTGCTGCAGTGAAACTTGCTGTGGCTGTTGTATCAGCTGATGCTGCATACCTTGCAGTTTGACAGGTAGATTTCATTGCTGTTCCTGCTTTGATCCCAGTTTTGCAACTCCATTACTTTTGCAACATTCTAGCAAAAAAGAACTGCTGCATCAGGAGTTTCTTATTTCCTTGGCATGAGTTTTTTTTCTTCTTAAAACTTGCTATTGTTCTCTCCTAGATAGAGTGATATTCCAGACTTGTTATATTGGGTGGTTATGAAATGCTCTCATATGGACCAAAATGAAATAATTCATGGTTTAGCATGTTCCCTTTCTTCCTGCAATATCTTGATGATCATCTTCCCATCAAAGCAAAAACCACCACCAAAACCTTCCCTCTCCTAAACACTCTTCAGCCTGCAATATCTTGTTGTTCATCTTCCCATCAAAGCAAAAACCACCACCACAACCTTCCCTCTCCTAAACACTTTTCAGCCTGCAATAACTTGATGTTCATCTTCCCATCAAAACAAAAATCCACCAAAACCTTCTCCCTCCAAAATACTTGCCTTTGATAGATTTGTTTTCCGATTTAACATATGGCTTCATTTGTCGATTGATTAGCTTTGCTGTCTGCTTATGCTAAGTCAAAAGCTTTATGAGCAATTCGAGATTCAGCAAAACTCATATGAATTTAACTGGTGTGCTATAAATTTGAAACTAGAGGATTTTATTGCAAAAGAGTTGAAATTGATTCAAGGCGTACACAGTTGACCAATCCATCCTCTCGATAATTGATTAGCAATTAACCAAAGGAAGCAAAAAGCGCTTAATCGCTGTTCTACAGAGACATATCAAAAGACGGACGCCATTTTACATTGCCTTAGATCTTGTACAAAGTACTGCTAATTTCTCTCTTTCGTTTGAAGCTGTCGTACAGAACAGCATGAAATCTATCAACATGTTTCCCGCATACACCAATCAAAATATCATGTGATATAATGTGTGGTTAAATATGTTTGCTACTTGTGGTTGTATTTAAAATGTTATTTTAAAAAAAAAAACTATTAAAAAAACTATTAATAATGTTTTTTTAATATTATTTTTAATATCAGCAAATCAACATGATTTGAAAATACTATTTTTTTTTAATTTGAAACCGAGAAGAAGATAAATAAAATTTGATTTTTTTAAAAAAATATTTTTAAAACACAAAAGTAATTGAGACTGTGGTTGTGTTTACTTGTGAAAATATTTTTTTGTTTAGAAATACATTAAAAAAAATATATTTTTTTTTATTTTTTAAAAATTATTTTTGACATCAGCATATGAAAATAATTTAAAAACACTAGAAAAATTTAAGTTAAAAATAAAAAAATATTCTATTTTTTTCAAAAAAATACTTTTGAAATGTATTGCTAAACACCCCATTAAACCGATTAATAATACAGTTTGCCATGTTGAGTTGTTTTTTTTTATATATAAAAAACATGTAATTTATATGGTCAAACTTAATCAAGTCATAATTCAATTGATCTAATCACAATTCAATTTGATTTTTTTTTTTAAAAAAAAAAGAAGAGTTCGTTCATAGATTTGTTTTGTTTTGTTTTAAAATCTTGTAAAAATAAAATAATACTATTTAAAATTAATTTAATTTATTTTAATATTATTCTAGATAATGATAATAATGTATTAGAATCTCAACTACCTTGCAGGAATTTTAAAAGGGGAACATCTTTTTTTCTTTTATCACCTTTTCTTTTAAAGAAAGGGAAGATATTTTTATTTTATTTTTTGAATGCCTTTTTACCTGCTTTAATTTCCTTTCGTAGCTCAACTACCACCTACCTGTCTCATCTCCAAAGCACTCTCTTAATTTCATAGTGTCTTAGGTGATGTTATAAGAAGAATTTTTTCCAGTAATGTTTTAAATAATTGTGTACAAGAATTTAAATGCTTTTTACTTGACAGTTAGATATATTATTATACAAGTTGATTTAAATGTTTTCATGTTTTTTTTTTTAAAAAGAATAGTATACTACCAAATAGCACATCATTCTTTTTAATATAATATATTTATATTTTTAAAACAGAAAATTTATATATATATATATATATAAAAAGCATGCTATCTTATAAAAAAATTAGGAGAGTGAGTCTATAAATTAATTACTTGATTAGATTGGAGATGAAGGTGATGATGTCATGAGTAGATGATTACAAGGGTGTTCGTGGTCAAATCCTATATGGCTTTTAGTTCAAAGGGGATATAATTTTGTGGGGCCCGTAGAAGTTAATAAATTGCTGATTAGCACGAGGCAACCTAAATTTTCCATCTTGATCGGGGTGGGGCCTCTCTCTCTATATGGGTACAAAAATATTAAAAAATTATAAGACCCTCGTCCGTATCCGATCTTCTTGTATTTCCCATTTACCCCTCACCACCTCGTCAAATTACAAAATGGGGCTGCAAATATCTGTTGTTGAAGGATTCTTCAATTATAATATAGTTTCATAAATTAGAAAGCCCTGAGATGGGATCTAAGTCTACAATCCCACCAACTTTGGTGTTGACGACTGCATAATTTTGTCAAATTAATCAAATATTGTGAATTAAATAATTAGCCCAGCATGTGCACGATGCAATCTTACAGCCGATGTTCAAAGGATTGTTAGGGAAAGAAACAGGGTTTTTTTTTATATATCTTTTCTTATTTTCATTTTAAAAAATAAAATATACTCGTCAGAATAAGTTCATATCAGCTATTTAGTGTGAAAAACTAGAAAAGGATGTGCCTGTCGACATCTAAAATAATGGCATTAAGCGTAATTTACTTACCAGAAAAGTCCAGATACCAAACCAGAAATATTCCCGTGTCCTTTTAAAACCAGTGACTTCCTTCTCTGATCCTCTCCTTCAAAACCCGACCCGGTTTACCCCCATCTCTTCAGTCGCCGTTGAGAATTAAACCTCCGGTTCTGTCGCCCCGTTAAAACTGCTTCCCTTTCAATCATGGACGAGAATTCAGCTCTTATAGCACAACTTCTCATGGAAGATGAAATTGAAATGAGAAGCCGTAACGGAAGCGGAAGCGGTAGCGTTAGCCGTAAAGATCAGAACGAAGGCGGGTGGAAAACAGTGAATTCAAAACGGAACAGGAAACAACAACTCTCGAAAGCTTCGAACTCGTCGGAGAGTTCTTCCTCCGATCACCAGCGATCTAACGGCGTCAGCGGTGAGAAAGTTGATGTGTTTCGGTCGATTGAGCAGCACTCGGAGGATCGGCGCCGGAGGATTGAGGAGGAGTGGCGGAGGAGAGAGGAGGAGAGTGGTGAGAGAGATGGATCGAAGCGGCATTCTGATGAGGATGATGGCGAGAGTGACGATGGAGGTCATGGCGGAGACAGTGGTGGTGCTGGAGAGGAGGTTAAAAAGGTGAAGAAGCCGAAGGTGAAGAAACCAAAAGTAACGGTGGCGGAGGCTGCCGCGAAGATCGATGCCGGTGATCTAGCCGCCTTTCTTGTTGACATCACTGTAAGCATTTAATTACTTAATTCAACTGTTTAATTCAATTTTGATTTTTTATTAATCCATACATGATGTTTTTTTTTTAAAAAAAAAAAATCAAAAGATTCTCTTTTTTTTTTTGTGACGTCGTTTTGGTGGATTTAGGCGTCGTACGAGACACAACAGGATATACTGTTAATGAGATTTGCTGATTACTATGGAAGAGCATTTTCATCAGTGAGTTCAGCTCAATTTCCTTGGTTAAAGATCTTCAAGGAGTCCTCTGTTGCCAAATTAATTGATGTGAGTTTTTTCCCTTAAATATTGTTATCAGTCTAATTATGACTCGGGAGAAATTATTTTATTACATAAAAATAATATCATTTTTTATAACGCTTTTTCTTTTTCTTTTAAAGATTGTATTTTTTATGGAAAAAAGTATTGATGGCTGCGATTGACTTGGGATATATATATTGCTATAGTTAGTATATGTTTGCTTGTTCTGATTTTTATGTGTGTTAAGATGTTTAGGTACTGACATTGTGCAGTTCATTTATATGATGATCTAGGTTGGATCTATCGAAATTGCTTCACTTACATTGTTCTACAACAAGTTTAAGAGTGCTCAATGTGATTTGAATTGATCTTGTATGATTTTTTTACCATTTCTAACATTTTATTTTAAATTTCTGCTTTTCTGAGTAGATCCCCCTCGCACATGTCTCTCAAGATGTTTACAAGACATCAGTTGACTGGCTTGGCCAGAGATCCATTGAAGCACTTGGGTCCTTTGTGTTATGGTCATTGGATAGTATTTTTGCTGACCTTGCAAGTCATCAAGGAGTTGCCAAGGGATCCAAAAAGGTGGCCCAGCAATCACCATCTAAGTCTCAGGTAGCTTTCAGGACTACTCTTTCTATATGATTTCTAAATACTTAATAGTTTTTCCTCTATTCTAGGTCACCATCTAAGTCATCTATGCTAGTCAATACTTTCACTCAAGAGTTTTTCCCCTATTCTCATGTTTTGTGTATACTTGCATGCCAATGCTTTAATATCTTTATTATAGGTGAAAGAATTTAGCACGTGTTATGGAGTTGTATGTTCGCAAAGAGCTGTGACAAGTAGATATTCACCTACTGAAACATAGGCATTAACATTAAACACACAACTCTTGCATTTGAGGTGGTTATCTGCTAGTCAAATCATCTAATTTTGGCCATTTTGTCACTATATTTTGCCACTAGGTTCCAGTGTTTCTTCATGTAGAAATTGGATCACTCTGAGATCTACCAAGTATAGTTTGGATATGCTCATTAACCATGTCAAACGAATTTTTTGTGTTCAAGTTTTGATAGGGAGAGCTGTTAGACATATTTGGCTTATCAGAGTTGATTATTGTATTGGAGAAAACTCCATCAGACTTGAAAGCAGGGATTGATAAAACTCCTTAAGTCATTTTTTATCAAAGCCTTGCCGTTCATTAACCTTGTCATCGCTTGAATTGAATGCTCAAAATCTGTCACTTCCCTACATGAAGTAATACATTCAGTAACAACAATATAGCTGTCAATTGGAATTTGCTAAATGAAAATAAACAAAAAAACTTAGTTACGGCTACACAAACCAAACTAGTGAAACATAGGTAGAATTCATGCAAAAACCCCAAGGTTGGTGTAAAGAACTGGAGGGCACATTTCATTCAAATTGGTTAGCCTACCAGCAAAAGCATTAGGGAGCAGTGAGGACTGATGCACTAATAGCCATCAAACTGAGGCACATAATCATGCAATTTCCATGTAAATAGAAACCGTAGTTTCATACAATGAGTCCTACTTTAAAGAAATTTTATCTGGAGATCAACATTTCTAAGGTTTAGAAAAACATAAATGAGATTCACATCCTTAATTTCATTTATATTCTTGTCAATACCCATTTCTTTCCAGAGTCTTTTCAGCAAGTCAGATGACTCTTTCCTGTTTGAAAAATGTTTGGAAACATACTTATCTTAAAGGTTTCACTAGTACACATTACATATCTTAAGTTTTGCTAATTTTCAAGTGGCTGTTGTAATAGTGCTGGCTATAGATTGTGCCTTTTCATCTAAGTAACCATTCTATTGATATATTGATGAGTTCCAGGTTGCTATATTTGTGGTTTTGGCAATGGCATTACGACGCAAGCCTGATGTATTGATCAATTTATTGCCGGTAATTAGTGAAAATCCAAAATATCAAGGACAAGACAAGCTACCGGTCATTGTATGGATGATTGCTCAGGTAAGCTGACCACTTAGAATTCCCAAATATATGAATTCTTTTCTTAGGAATTTTTTTTTTAATATTTGGAATCGTATCTTGATTTAGGCGTCTCAAGGAGATTTGGTTGTGGGATTATATACATGGATTCGTGTTCTCTTCCCTATGTTGAGCGGGAAATCAAGCAGTAATCCTCAATCTAGAGACTTGATCTTGCAGTTGGTTGAGAGGTATCACTGGGATTGAAATTAATTTCACTCCGTATTTGATGCTTGTGTTATTCAGATCCTTGAATTTATTGGGCAGTTAGCTATGGAATATTAATTTTCAGTGTTTTTTTTCTTCTCTCTTTCCCCCTTTTTCTTGGATTAGAATCTTGTCATCCCCCAAAGCTCGTACAATTTTATTCAGTGGCGCTGTTAAAAAGGGTGAGCGCCTAGTGCCACCTTCAGCTCTTGAACTTCTGATGAGACTCACCTTCCCAGCTCCTTCAGCTAGAGTTAAGGTGGGTGTTCTGGTGCTGTGTTTTTTGATAGATTTTGGTGAGTATTTTAGGTCTGAGGTAAGTTTTGGCGGTTGTTTTTTTCCTTAGGCAACCGAGAGATTTGAAGCTGTTTATCCAACCTTGAAGGAGGTTGCTCTTGCTGGTTCCTCAGGAAGCAAAGCAATGAAACAAGTTACACATCAGATATTGAACTTTGCAGTCAAAGCCACCGGAGAAGGTAGTCTAAACTCAAATGGGCATTAATTGATTGTCGCTCTCTAAATGTGTACATCACTGTCTGATCAAGAATGCTTTCAGCAGGTAGCTCTGAACTGTCTAGGGAAGCAAGCGATATTTTTATTTGGTGTTTGACACAGAATCCTGATAGTTACAAACAATGGGTAGGCATTTTCTTCAGTAACTAAGATCGTAATTTTAAATTTTTAACACTTTGCTGCTGTTAACTTGCTATATACATCATTGGCGTTGGCTTACTTTACATGGATTACTTGGAAACAGGACATGTTTTATCTAGATAATCTCGAAGCAAGTGTCACTGTTTTGAGAAAGCTGTCTGGTGAATGGAAGGACCACTTGGTCAAACATTCTTCCCCCGACCCCGTGAGGGAAACTCTAAAGAGTTTCAGGCAGAAGGTAACATTTTTAACACGTATATGCATAATTACTTGCAGTAATTTATCTATAGTACTAAATAAAGGTTTCAGGTCAATGGGACCCTTGTCAATTAGTTGGTCTTATTGTCTTAGACAAGCCCTGGACTGAAAATAAAATACCATTAGGCATTTCATGTTGGTTGTGAATTTGGTGAACTGCCCTCCTGTTTTCTCAATTACTCTGCCAATAACATTCCTCTTTTTTCCTGACAAGGGAGGGTGAGCCTTGGGTTTTTCCTCTCATTGCTCCAGGCGTTTATTGTTTTGTGTTTTTTATTACCATATTTCAAGTATCAAGTCATTATTACAGTCACTATCACATGTATGATCTATTTTATGCCAGCTGTTCATCATGTGACCATCTTGTTAACTTGGTTTACACTCTGTTATTTTATAGAATGAGAAAGCATTGGCAGAGGAGAGAAACGCAGGGGACTATGCATCCTTGAAAGAAGCAGACAAGTACTGCAAGGCAATTCTGGGAAGAGTTTCGCAAGGCCATGGATGCATAAGAAGCCTGTTTATTGTGGCAGCTGCTCTGGCCGTGGGAGCTGTTGTGATATCCCAGAAGGAATTATTGGACTTGCAAAAACTCTCTGCGTCGCTCAACTTACCACCGTCGTAAGTTCATTATGGTGGTTCGCCGAAGTGGATGGCTTTCATCACCGCCACTACTGATTATATCCGGCTTAGTTCAGTTCTTCCCGATGTTCCATTGTAAAATGGGCAGAGAATGAGGAGTCTTATAATGCAAATAGGAGCAGCAATAGCAGTGGCCGCCAGCCAAAAGGAGTTGGCTGACATATTACACAATATTGGTCAGTCTAGTTTTCGGATTCAAGCCAGTTTTTTTAATAACTTGGGTTTGCCCTTCATAATAATATTAATTTATATGTTAGAACATAAAGCTGTGTAATGCAATCTTTGTGTGCTTGACAGCATAATCAAAACATTTATGTTTTCTTAGTTGAGCTAAATAAAAAATTCACTAAATTTTTTAGGTCAGCTTTTGGTGGCTGATAATTCAGGTCCTGGTTCTGGGTGTCTGTAAAGTTTTCTTGCCTTAAATCTAAACCAAAAATAGTGACATGTGGTGCGCCTTCTTCCTTTTTATTCAGAGATCAACGATGAGAGAATTAAAAACTTATGCGTGTCCGATCACATGTCCTAACCGCTGTTAAACACGCGCTTCCTGATTGTGCTAAGCTTTAGTTGAAACTTGGAGCCTGACTAAAAAATTACAAATCGTTTCTATTCTCGGCATGTTTATTAATATGATAGATGTTTTCTAAAATAATTTTTGATATTAACATATTAAAATGATATAAAAATATTGAAAAATAAATAAATTTAAGTAAAAAAAATTCAAATCTTTTCAAAAATGTTATTGAAACATATTTTCAAACATGCATTCCTCTTTACAGGGCTGAGAAAAACAAGCAGGCTTGATCTAATATACTCGTTAGCTTTTAGTTTCATCAAATTCAAATATAATATAATATGATTTATTTTTTTATTTATTGGTGTGAATATCATCAAGACAATTTGTATGTCAACTGATTCTAAGTTTTTTCTTGAAATTTTGTGAAAATTTACTATTACATTCACATGATACATTTAGATGATTTTGATTGATTTTTCTATGCATTGGTATTAAGATTTTTTTTAAAAAAAAAAATATCAAGGGATAGAACAAATATCTTTAACTACTTGATCAAAAAAAAACTAAAGAAAAAATAAGGGGAAGCTAGTCGCTTTCAAATTTTCCCTAAAATTAGGTTATTTGGGTGTGAATGATTGATTGTCAATTTGTTTTTTCGGTTAAAAATTCATACAACATTATCCAATCTAATAATAATATAAGGCATGCGGTATAACTTGTCCTAAACACTATAACATTATCCAATCTAATGATAATAAAAGGCATGTTGTATCACTTGTCCTAAACACTTTAATCACTCATGTCAAGATATCCAAAAACACAATTATCTCATTGATGATGTTTCAAAGTTTAATGTGCTTATAAATGAAATTATTTGATGTTTAGATAATAGTTAATCACACACTCAGGTTAATGTTCTCTTCTCCAAAGCTCATGAAAATATATGGTTAGTTATAGAAGGTCTAACACTTACAAATAGTTTTTTTTGGAAGCAGCCACAAGATCTTCACCCCACACTTGGTTTTCTCAAAACTTCAACTTAGACACATCTATACAAAGATCTATAGGATTGAATCTTGCTAACTTAGGCAAAAGATTTTCCCAATAGTTGTCTTTCCTTGGAACACGAGTGATTGAAATACTCTTGCCTCTAACTTGTTTGGAGAGATAAGGTTGAATTTTTTAAATATATTATTACATGATTTCTTTCTTTGTGAGAGATACTTTAGAAGTGGAGTTAGAAGGGTCTTTGATATAGAAATTATCAAAGATGCAATACCCTGTTTCTCGCCTAATTAGACAAATGACTTCATTTTTGCTTGAATGTACCCCCTAGTAAGCAAGTAATGCTTGATAAGGGTTCTTCAATCTTTCTTGATGTTGATGAGAATAACCAAGCTTTTCACCCACACTTGTTTTTCCTAAAACTTCAACCTAGACATCCATATAAGATCTACAAGAATGGAGCTTACTAACTTACCCAAAAAATTTCCCTAATAATTGTCTATTTTTTGGAATACAAGTAATTGAAATGCTCTTACCTCCAACTTATTTGGAGAAATAAGGTTAGACCTATTAAAGATATTATTGCATGGTTGATTATTTGGCCTTATATATCCCATAACATTGATTAACCACTAATAGGGAGTCATTATGGACTAAAAAGGAGTATGCATTTAATACCTCTGCAAGGCTTAGTCATACAAGCAAAGATTCATAATCTAACATGTTACTCATGGCTGAAAACTCAAAATAGGCTTATATTTAAATACATATTCTTATAATTTATAAGTACCATCTCAAATCCACTTCCATTAAAATTGGAATATCCATCAACATATAGTTACTAGTTGGGGATTGTTAGAGAGTGTTCTATTAGAGCTTTTGGTTTAGTAGGGGAAATGATAGGTGAGGACTCAAAAATATTTACGGGCTTTTAAAATGAGCATTCAACAGTGAAATTTACCAAGATTTGATCTTTTTATAGCTGATGTGTTATATACTGAAGTCCAAACTCTTCCAATTTAATGACCTATTTTACTTAAGTGTTTGATCATCACTGACTTAATGAGGAATTGTCTTAGAGGTTGGTTTGACAACATTATGACTTGGTGATCTTGAAAGTATAGTTTCAGCTTCTTAAAGGTGCTCACTAAAGTGAGAGTTATTTTTTTTTCAACTTCTAAAATCTCATTTCAACATCATGAAAAGTTTGGATAAAGTAATAAATTGAGTGTTTTATTCATTCTTCCTCTCCTATTAAAACTATATTGACTATTAGATTTTCCATACCTAGGTAATGAAAAAAAATCATTATTTCTTGGTTGAGACAATACCTTAAAGAGATAAAGGATGAACATTGAGCTCCTAAAAAGCCTTTGAACAATCTAGAGTTCTCTCAAAGTTAGAAATGCTCTTCAAAGATTGTTAATAAAAATATATATTCTCCACCTTTCATTGCCCCGTTTTAATGCTTGTTAATAACATCTTTAATCACTTTGTCTAAGAAGGGGGCTTCAATAAGTTTTATAGATTAATTTTTGCTTTTCCCATTCAATATCAATTATCTCATTCATACCCAAGTGGTCCTGGCGTGAGTGGTGAGGGCGCTCTCGTCCCTTAAGAGAGGTCAGGGGTTCAATCCCTCCTCTTGTATGGAGCTGGCTATTTGGGGAGCACTTTCACCCCTTCGGGGCCCACCCGGTGCGAACGTGGATTAGTCTGGACCAGTGTCTAGGACACCGCGTGGTTTATACCAAAAAAAAAAATTATCTCATTCATTGATACAATATTGAAAAAAACTACTTGTCCTAAAGTGTTTAATGTTTTACATTTTTTTTTTGTTTTAAGTAATTTTGAAAAAAAATGTTTCAATTTGTTTTTTGATATATTAAAATTATTTTGATATGCTGATATCAAAAATATTATTTTAATATATTTATAAGTGAAAAATATTTTAAAATACAATCACTACACCAATATCAAACAATTTAAAAATTTCTGCTTTTTATTTATTTTTTAGGCTATTTTTTTAAATTTATTTTATAATATCAGTATATCAAATCAATGCAAAATTATAAAATATTTAATTTAAAACAAGAAAAAACTAACGATCATCTAAAATGCTTTTTTGTTAAATATATCATTTTAAAAGTGCTGCGATGTAGTCATCCCATAATAAAAATCAATTCTTAATTAATTGATATTTTTATTAAAACAATGTTATTTGATATTTAAATTGTTTATAGTCAAATTAATTATTCCGTGAATATAATAATCACATAAGAAGTCCATTTAAATAATTACTTGCACCCAATAAATAATTTTCCTCGGGCTTTGGCTAAGATAATTTAATTAATTTTCCATTAGAGTTGTTTTGCCACGTAAGCAATCTGCGCGAGAACTGCGACCATCCAACTGCCCTAAAGCAGTTTTACCGTCGATTAAAAAAGTCCCCATGACCTAATCCAACGGCGCTAGTTATCCACGTCATCAATCCTTGTAAAAAGGAAGCGACCAATCACACCATCCAACTCCTCTATATATAATGAAACAAAGAGAAGAAAGTAGATAACCCAACACACAACGCAATCTCTTAAAAATATCTCTGAAAATGGCACCAAAAGCAGAGAAGAAACCGGCGGAGAAGAAGCCGGCCGAAGAGAAGAAAACGGTGGCAGAGAAAGCCCCCGCAGAGAAGAAGCCCAAGGCAGGGAAGAAGCTCCCAAAGGAAGGAGCAGCAGCTGGAGACAAGAAGAAGAAGAGGGTGAAGAAGAGCACAGAGACATACAAGATCTACATCTTCAAGGTGCTGAAACAAGTCCATCCAGATATAGGGATCTCAAGCAAGGCCATGGGTATAATGAATTCCTTTATTAATGATATTTTCGAGAAGCTTGCACAGGAATCCTCACGACTTGCCAGGTACAACAAGAAGCCTACGATTACCTCCAGGGAAATCCAGACTGCTGTCAGGTTGGTTTTGCCTGGAGAATTAGCTAAGCATGCTGTTTCAGAAGGGACTAAGGCTGTCACGAAGTTCACCAGTTCTTGATTAGCCATGTACTTGTTGATGTGTTTGTTTAATCTTGGTCTTGTTTCTTAATTATCCTGCAGGTATGTGTATCTAGGGCTAGATTTAGGCTTTCTGCTTCATCTGTATGTTTGTTTCTCTTATAGAAAATGAAATACAGTAGTCTTCACTATAATTGTTGTTCAAATCTGCTAGCGGGCAAGAAATTAAGGCTATGATAGTCGAGGAAGTTTGGATTGACAGAATAATAAAAACAGAAATCAAGGGATTAAAGTAAATCTATAGAAGTGAGTGACCCATCGCATCTTCATCGGCATCTTTCTCCTTAGATTGTATTTTGGGATGTTTACAAGAAACAAACAGGCAGCACAGTTTTGCCTGCGTCTTGCCTCCCTGTATGAGCGTGTGTGTGTGTGGTTTGCAAGTCCATTACCCATTCAAGAGGATTCATCAAATGCAGTAGCAAGCTCATCAATGGAGTTTGGATACGAGGTATATTGACCGACAACCTAACTTGTCGGTGGGTTTTGTTATAGATGTTTTACTTGGTTTGACAGTAACACAACATTTTCCAGTTCGTCCAAGTTCTAGTTTGGATTAGGCGCGAAATCCATTTGTCATGAACGCATCAACAAGTTATACCCCGATTTACCTTAACCTGTCCTCTTATATGAAACTTTGAAACTGACTACAATTGAAAATACAAGGAAAACTAAAGCACACAGCAAGTTACCCGATTATAAATACTAGTGTATCCTGACAGTAGAAGGTAAAGCAAATATTTTGACAGCCAAATTGAATTGCCACGGCGCTGTGTTCCAAGTTGCTTCACAATCATCTATGGCTGACGGTGTTCAATTTGATGAAACTGCTCCACCCTAACCTTCAGCAATTACACCGTTCTCTTTCACTTCTTTCGCTGATTTCTCGCCATTTACTTGAACCACTTGAGAAGGTGTTTCACCACTCTCTTCGCCTGCTTTCTCAGCCTTCAACGCTGCTTCTTCAGCTTTTTTTCTTGCCTCCTCCTTCGTATTCTCCAGAGCTTTAATCAATCGCTTCAAACAATCCTCCTCGTCTTCTTCATCTGACTTGGGCATCAGATTCTCAGCAACGTCAGCTGGGGACATCTCTGTTTCCCCCAACAGCTCCTCGATTTTTCCAAACAATTCATGCGATTTGAGCTCTAAATAATTCTTGGCCAGCACCTGGAATGCTTCAAAGCAGCAATATGACAACTCTATATGCCTATCCATCCTTCCTGTCCTTATTAAAGCAGGATCCAGTCTGTCCACATAATTGGTAGTGAACACAATAATTCTTTCTCCTCCACAAGCTGACCAAATCCCATCAATGAAATTCAAAAGTCCAGATAAAGTAACCTTGCTGCGGTTTTTGTTTTCCTTCTCAGCCTCGGATTTCTTCTTAGAAATGGGATCCTTCTCTTTGTCTGACTTGTCGTCATCATCATCATCACCATCTTTCTCCTTCGTTTTCTTCCTCTGTCCTGTAAGATCAAGTGAGCAATCAATATCCTCAATCACAATGATAGACTTTCCGGTGGTTTCGATCAAAAGCTTCCTGAGCTCGCTGTTGTCCTTAACTGTGGTCAGCTCAAGATCATAAATATCATAATCCAAAAAATTAGCCATAGCAGAAATCATGGTGGATTTGCCAGTTCCTGGAGGGCCATAAAGGAGATAGCCACGCTTCCAGGCCTTGCCGATTTTCGCATAGTAGTTTTTTCCTTTACTGAATCTGGTAAGGTCTTTCTTGATCTCTTCTTTCTTCTTTGTTTCCATTGCGAAAGAATCAAATGTAGCAGGGTGCTCAAACAGCACATGGCTCCACTTGGTAGATTTCCACCCATACCAATTCTCACTAGAATTGTTGGTGAATAGCTTTCTCTGCCGGTTCTTCACAGCAATCGCCTTCCCTTCTTTCAAAACATGCTCTATATATTTCTCGGTGATGACTTCTCGATCACGTTTATGGAATGTGAGCCTGTACTGCCTCCTCTCTTCGGCTACAGGATGAAAAGAAATAGATTGTGTTGTTGGGACTGTTTTACTCGAAGACCACCAGACCTTAGCCCCACCAAAAACTTCTGTAACTTCTTCGTAATCGTCCATGGTGAGGACTAAAGGATGGTTGTTTCTGACAACCTCAGCCTTGAGTCTCTTAGCAGTCCTGGTAGAATTGGAGCCGATATAAGTCTGAATGGCAGAAAAGGCCTCGCTGCGCTTGAGACGTTCACTTGTGAATTCATGAAAGGTAATTTGGATGTAAGGATACACATAACTCATTAACTTCTGATTATATTTTTGAAGATAGCCACGAAGCTGAAATGGGAAGTATTTTTCAAACATGACCCAGGCAAGCATCAGGCCAGTAATGGCCGAGCTCAGTTGAGTCCACATTTCTCCAGTTGTCATTGAGAAATAAATTGGAAGTGGTGAGAATGAGAATTGTTAGAGAGTGAAAGGTGCTGTTTTGCTCCTCAATCTCCACAGTAGTATCAGATTTATATAGGATTGTTGAACAAGTTACTCATATATTAGAAATTTCCAGCTTAATGTCGCAGTTGCTTTCATTTCGAAGTCCTGACGATCTTATTTTTCTAACACGCCGGCACGATGCAGCTATGTACTTACGAAAATTTAGATTACTTGGTCTGCACGTCTTTTAGCAAAAGGGACACTTCCTCTTCCGAGCAAGGAAGATGGTGGGATGGTGGCTCCCGAAGCCTCCAACTTTGATCTCAATTCTGTTTGTATAATGACTGGGTTTATGGTCCATGTTCTTGAACAGGCTAACAAGATACAAGGTTGTTTTTGAGTTTATGATCGTGGGTTTTGGGATTGGATTAAACCCATCGTATTTTTCTTGCCCTAATTTCCACTCAGAGTAAACAAGGGGGTTGCTGTCTCTTTCTTGTTTGTTTGCTTGCTTGCTTGCTATTTCCACTCAGAGTAAACAAGGGGGTTGCTGACTTTTAAGAACTGAGACTTCGCTTTCTCTGTGATGACCTCAACCTTGCTATGCCATGGATGTTCTGATCAAACAGAGTGCAGACCACGTCGCCAAGAAAACAAAGATGAGTTTTTGCTGTCGTCGAGCAACAAGTCGTAGCGTTGTTTTGTATATATTATATTATATTATATTTATTTATATATATATATAAAGAAATATATTAATTTAAAAAAAATAGTTCAAATTCAAAAATAAAATTATTTAAAATTGTGTAATTTTATCTAAAAATAAAATAAAATAATTTTTCTGAACAAAATTATGAACATATATAATATTACAAGAATGTCATCATCAATCTCGCAAGGTCATTATATTCTCTGATTCTCTGAAATTTTCACATAATATTTATAAATATGTCAAGAGACTCCTTATAAAATTTCATCTCAACCTAACGGTTGGATTAAGAGATATGATTGATATTGTAAAATTATTCATTATTTAAAAAAAATATTATTTGGCCAAAATGGAACAGGCGAAATGAAACCGTTACATTTCAGTCGGTATTTGGCTGAAAATCCAGAACGCGCCGGAGTTTAAACCGAGGTAAAAACGACGCCGTTTTGTCTCGTTTTTTTAACTGGTACAAAACGTTTCAGCCAAAATGGAACGAAATAGAAAACTATAGGTAAGATAGTTTTTAAGATGTTTTTATTTTAAAATATATGAAAATAATATATATTTTATTTTTAAGAAAATATTTTCCCTTATAAAACGATTTCAAGTAAAAACAAAATTTGTTTTTTTGGAAAATACTGTTTCAACCCTATAAATAGCAAACTATAAATTTTTCTCATGATTTCAGATAATTTTAGAATTTTGCTCAATTGAGTCCATACCTGGTTTTTCAGTTCTAGAATTGTATTCTCCTGTATTAATTAAATTATTGTCCTTCATTGATAAGATTTACAATCAAGTCACAGATGATTAATTATTACATTTTAATTTTTGATAAATGTTTTTTATTTGTGTGACCCATTAGGTTTTCTAGTTAGTTGATCTAAATATAAATCATAATTCTAAATAATATAAGATTAAATAAATTAAATAATTTTTTTTATTAACTCAATAATTGATTGATTATATTTGAAGATCAAATACAATGTCTAACAATCTATTATGATCCATTAAATATTTTAAAAGTCATAAATAATTTGAATTAGCCTTTCAATGACTATTTTATCGGTGTAATTATTATTCTTTGATCATGAATTTCTTGATTTAAACATTATATCATGAAGTATGTTTGTTTTGCTAAACCATTTTAGTTCTCAAAATTATAGCAATTGATTCTTTGAATAAGATTTTAAAACTCTTTTCAAAACTCATTCTATCTTTACCAATAATTGCACAATTTATACTATTTGAGAACAAATAAAACATTTTCTTTAGCTCACATAAGGTGATGAATACTCAAATACTTTCATATAGTTTATGTTATACTTAATATCTTCTCGTTTATTACTCTTGATTAAGACAACGTATGATTATGATTAAAACATAACACTCTTTATAAAAGATAACTTAGTGATCTCAAGTCTAAGGATCTCTTATACTACTATCATGAGAGCTTTTCCATAGACATACAAGATTTTTCTATATAAAATTCTCTTGCGGACCAATTCATTATTCATGCTATATGATAAAACACATACACATAGTTCTAAACATCCTTCATACCTCAGTTTATGAGAATAACTGCTTCTTTTAATAAAAAAGAACATAATATACATCAATCTCAATAAGTATAATTAATGTTCAATCTTAATAGAGCATTAACCATGAACATTTAGGAACAATGCTTTGGTGCACTAGGAATATCATAATAATAAAAACTTTATAATTTTCTTTGCAAAATATTTTTTTATCCCATGAGCTAATATCTTTACTCTATATTCATTAATTAGACATTAGATCCATGAATCAAATATAAATTAATATTAAAGATAAGGAAATCATGTAATAATAATAAATATGTTTTACATGAATAAAATCAGTGCTATATGTAACATTGACTACAAAACATATTCACTAATAATCTCTTAATTGCACTAAAGTCAATCATTCATGTATCTAATACCATATCTATCTATATGGTGATCATGCTTCTATTAAGACAATGCCTTATTAAGAGGATTTGCAATATTCTCTTTAATGGTTACTCGTTCTATCTTTACTCTCTCTCTCTCTCTCTCTCTCTCTCTCTCTCTCTAAGTTCTCTAATAAAATGGAATAACCTAAGTACATGTTTGCGTCTTTGACAAGACGTTGGCTCCTTAGCTTATTTAATGACTTTATTGTTATCATGATATAAAAATAATGGATCAATAATACTAGGAACCATACCTAGTTTAGTAATAAACTAACTTTTTTTGTCGTCTTAGACGCAAAAATGTATTAAGCTTTAGTTGTTAAACTAGTATAATTTTTTATTTGGAACTTTTCCAACAACATTATTATTTAAAGTAAGAATATATGTTAACCGAGATTTGTTGTCATCAGTATCTATCTGATTAAAAACTACCATATGAAAAACCATAAATTTCCTATTACATCGTTGGATGTATCTTATGCATTTTTATATTGTTTCTTAGATAAATAAATATATATGGAGCAACCATGAGCCTTTACTGATATTTTGTTTGCAGGTTGCATAAGTCCCTATATGTCCTTAAACAAGCCTCATGGGATTGGCTTAGAAGACTCTTACAGCATCTTATTGATATTGGATTAACAACATTTGCAATTAATTACAACCTATTCACTCTGCATAAAAGTGGCACCAAGTTGTTGGTGCTCATATACATAGATGATATTATTGTCACAGGTTCCGGGCATTTAGAAATTGATGAATTCATAGTTGGTATGAAATCTTCTGATGCGGAACAAAAAAATGATACGAATTAAGCAAGAAAAAGAAAGAGATTTAGAAAGAAAGAGAGAAGCTAAAGAAGAGAGAAAAAAAGATTGGAGAATTGCAAAGTCTGCAAATTTATCAATATTCATAAAAAAGTCTTATAAAATGATGGAAGAACATATAAATAGTAACCCTAAAACATATCGCTATTGGGCTCAGCCCATCAAATAAAAATGTTTAACATAAATAAATTCAAATAAATAAAATGGGCCCAAATGGGCTTAGTCTCAAAGTGTGATAGACTTGGCCATCCTACGTCGTCTTTGTCATATACTGACTCAGATGCTGTCCTGGATGATGTGGCGCTGTCGTGGCTGATGACGCGGATCCTGTGTGTCATAACCCAATTTTGGGTTATTCTCCAAAACTACCCGAAAATAACAAAAAATAAAATAAAAGGGGCTGGTGTCGACAGAAAAATCAAGGCGGAAATTTTGGACGTTTTCGAGATCTTGATTATACCTTTTTTCTGCCTAGAAATGAAGAAAAACATAGATTCAAGGCTAAAGTAATTTATTATCAGATAAATCTGTGTAAAAATAAAGTCAAAAGATATAATTATATTTTTATGGGCCAGTTCAATTTAATCGTTGGCCAATTTAAAAGTGTAATTATGTTTGAGAATTAATTTAGGGCCCAATCGAATGATTTAATTAAGTACAAGGACTTAATTATACTTTAAATTGGTCAAATTAATTTTATTAAGGGCTAAGTCAATGAGCAATCAAGTTCTTGAATTTAATTTGGGTTCAATTGATGAGATTGGAAATTTCAGAGACCGATTTGAATTTTTCCAAGCCAATTATACGAAATCGGGGGCCAAATTGAACAAATTGAGAGTTTAATGGTCGATTGAGGGTCAAATCGTGCAAATCAGAAATCAAGGACCAAAATAAAAAAGACACGCAAAGTCAAGGCTGATATTGAAATTCTGATGGGGGTGTAATTGCATAAAATCATAAGTTTAAATCCAATTGGGGGTGCAATTAGAATAATTACAAATTGAGAGACCAAATTGCACTTACACCCCAAAGCAACAGACAACGCACCCTTGCACCACTGCCAACAAGCCGCCTCGCGACCGCCGACACCCGCCACCGACAGGCCACCTGCACGCCGACACTGGCAAGCTTGTTGCCGCAGGAGGTAGCCAATTGTTGTTTGCAACAGTTACCTCCTGCACTGCCTATAAAAGCGCTGAGCAGAGGAAGAAAAAAGAAAGAGAAAAAATCCCATAAGAACAGACATAAAATCAGATAATACAAAGGAAAATTTACGTAAAGATTTAGTTAATCTTCATCCCTCTTGTTTTTGGCCTCTCTCTCTCTCTCCTTCATCTCTCTCGGCCTGCTCTATCTCTCCCTCACTAAAACCAGGCATGTTGGTGCCTCCCTCTCTCTTCCAGCAGCCACCAACTTTTGCAACCACAAGCCACCATTTTTGACGCCACCACGACCAGAAGAACCACCTCTACCTCCTCTACCCAAAGGTGTTAACAGGTACGTTATTCATCACACTCCAAAAATTCACTATTCATCATCTTCTTCTTTGCATGCGCGGGGCCGGGCTTTGTGCGAGGCCTGGCCTGTCCCGTGGCTGGAAGCCCATCCCGAGAATAAATGGGCCGAAAGCTCAGTCCAAGTTTAAGTGGGCCTAGAGCCCAACCCAATATATTGAGTGGGCTGAGAGCCCAGACCAACATGGTGGGGTGGCAGCCCAGACAAATATGATGGGGGGCTGGCAGCCCATCGAGAGGGCTGGGCAGCCAACCCACCAACAAATAAATAAAAATACAAAATAATAAAAAAAATACAAAAATACAAAATTTGCAATAAAAAATATATCTTTTTTTTTTAAAATATAAAATGTGTTGTTTTTGTGCATACGGCCAATCCGCTAACATATTTTAAAAAAAATTCCTTTTTTTTCAAAAGAATATTATTTTGTAGTTTAAAGAAAAATGGTTTTAGCATGGATTTCGTAAACAAAAAATCATTTTCTCGCATTTTTGAATTTTACAACATGTTTGTAAAATCCAAAGGGTATTGGCCAATATTCCAAAAATATCAAAAATCTTATTTTTGGGGATTCACATTATTCACTGTTGATATTTGGCTAAATAAATCCTAAAGGAGTTAATATCCAAATTATTGACGGAGATAATTCGTTATTATTCACTATTGATATTTGGATAAATAAATCCTAAAGGGGTTAATATCCAAAATATTGGCGGAGATAATTCGTTGTTATTCACCGTAAATATTTGGATAAAGAAACTTTAAAGTGGTAAATATCCAAAATATTTTTACCGGAATAATACATCATCATCATTAAACCAACATATTTTTGAAAGATCAATATCATAGCAATCATAAAGCAAACCAAAACACCAAGCAACTTACCTTAGGTAGGGCGTACTAGGAGTGCTAAAACCTTCCCTATACGCAACCAGTCCTTTTCCTTAGAATCTATGAAAGACCAGTTTTAGGTTTCTTAATAACCATAATATTAGGTGGCGACTCCCTTTTTCACAAAAATAAAAATAAAACCCCGACATGTATTCCCCCGCTCACGGGAGGGTCGTCATGATTCCACGCTCTCGCGGAGGGTGCGATAGTGTGTATGGCTGACGTGGTAGAGTTACTTATTTTTAAAAAAGCTATTGCCTTCTTTTTCTTCCTTGACGACGTCGGCTGTCTGTTTTCTGCTATCTTCAACTCGACGACAATGGGGCTTCGTGCTTCTACTTCGGTCTGGCAGTGCGAGGGAAGGGGCTGTGGCATCGTTGTCTGTGGCGTCGCAGTCTGTGATGAGCTTGTCGGTTGTGCCGTTGACGCTGCTGAAGGCGAGGGCGTCGTGGATGGTGGCGTTGTGGCGGCTGCTGCTGCTGGAGTGAGAACCAGTGGTGGATGGGTTGCTGAGGATGCTGCGGACAAGGACCTGCTGTGGCTGGGACGCCGTTGATGGGGGGCGCAGTTGCTGGAGTTGCTATCGATGTACAATACCGAAGAACAACATTTTTTTTGTAATCTGAAGAGTAAATGTTTTTTTTCTTTTTAGAACAATACTTATTTTTGAATCTGAACAATACGAGTTTTTTTTTATGTCAAATCAGATCTAGGGTTCTAGATTGTTTAATTGTAAGAACAATTGAAACCCTGGCTCTGATACCAAATTTGATGCTGAACAAAAAAACGATACGAATTGAGCAAGAAAAAGAAAGAGATTTTAAGAGAAAAAAAGAAGCTAAAGAAGAGAGAAAAAGGGATTAGAGAATTGCAAAGTCTGCAAATTTAACAATATTCATCAAAAAATGTCTTACAAAATGATAGAAGAACATATAAATAGTAACCCTAAAAAATATCACTATTGGGATCAACCCATCAAATAAAAATGTTTAACATAAATAAATTCAAATAAATAAAATGGGCCCAAATAGGTTTAGTGTCCCAAGCAAAGCGTGACAGGCTAGGGCATCCTACGTCATCTTCGTCCATATACTTGTGTAGTTTGCGGTGTGGGTCTGGTGTCCCCACTATCTTCCTTCCATGTATGTCATCCTGGCAATTTTCTTACTTCATAAGCATTCAAGTAGTTAGTGATCATGATGGCTTACACCTTAGGCAATCTAAATATATTTTTGATCTGCTTGAGAAAACTCATATGGCTGGTGCTTCATCTCTAGCATTGTCTACTGTTTCAGGTACCAAACTTTCTACCCATGAGGATGCAGTGTTATCTGATTCGACTGGAAATATGCAGGTTGTCGGTGCATTTCAATATTGCACTTTATGACTCTAACTAGGCTGATAATCCAGATGACCGAAGATCTACTAGTGATTATGGAATCTTTATTTGCCAAAATCTTGTCTCTTGAAGTGCGAAGAAACAAAATGTTGTCTCTAAATCTAGCACAAAGGTAGACTATCGCTCTGGGCGGTGTCTCTCTCTCTGTTGTAGTTATGCCTTAAGTTGCTGCCTTTATTTCTTTTAATTTTGTCTTTGTTACTTTAAATCTGCTGAAATAAAAGACTTGAACTAGTCTTGAGGAGTTAGTTAGTTTGTTAGCTGAACATGGCACATTGTGGTGCTATAAACCAACAATTTCTGGTTGTTTAAGCCTATTTATAAGTGTAAAGATTGCTGAAACTAAGTAAGCAAATCAACGAAATATTCAGTTCAATAAAATAGTAAAAACCATTACTGTTCAAATCAAATTCTGCAATCGGTCTTTACATTTTTCTTTCAATATTTTCAAACTCTTTCAATTGGTATCAGAGCAATTTTCTTGAAGGGCCTGTGATGGATTTTGAATCAAGTTTCACCCATATTTCTCCTCCAATCTTCAATGGATAGAATTTTCAACTATGGGCAGTAAGAATGGAAACTTACTTAGAGGCCTTAGATTTGTGGGAAGCTATTGAAGAAGTTTATGAGGTGCCACCATTGCCTAATAATCCTACCATGATTCAGATCAAGAGTCATAAGGAGAGAAAGACCAAGAAATCAAAGGTAAAGGCATGTTTGTTTGCTACTCTTTTAACAACAATTTTCACCAGAATCATGTCCCTGAAATTTGTCAAAGATGTATGGGATTATATGAAGGAGGAGTATGCTGAAGATGAAGGGATTCGTGGAATGCAAAGCTTAAACTTGATACGTGAATTTGAGTTGCAAAGGATGAAGGATTCTGAGACTATAAAGGAGTACTGAGACAAGTTGATGGGGATTGCTAATAGAGTCAGGCTACTAGGAACATCATTTGCAGATTCTAGAATTGTTGAAAAACTTCTGGTCATAGTACAAGAAAAGTATGCAGCTTCAATCACAACATTGGAGAATGCCAAAGATCTGTCAAAAATTACATTGACAGAGCTGTTAAATGCCTTACAAGCTCAGGAGCAGAGAAGGCTTATGAGGCAGGATCATGCAATTGAAGGTGCTTTGCAAGCAAAATTTCCAGACTCTGATAAGAAGAAGTTCTTTAGGAAGAACTCAGCTTCTCGCAGCATGAAACCTACTGCCAATGAAGGTTACAACAAAGGAAAATTTATTAAAAGAAATTTTCTACCTTGTCAACACTGCAACAAGAGTGGTCATCCACCATTCAAATATGAAACTTATATGAAACTTCGAAATTGACTACAATTGAAAATACAAGGAAAACTAACAACACACAGCAAGTTACCCGATTATAAATACTAGTGTATCCTGACAGTAGCAGGTAAAGCATATATTTTGACAGCCAACTTGAATCGCGACGGCGCTGTGTTCCAAGTTGCTTAACAATCATCTATGGCTGACGGTGTTCAATTTGATGAAACTGCACCACCCTAACCTTCAGAAATTACACCGTTCTCTTTCACCTCTTTTGCTGATTTCTCGCCGTTCTCTTTCACTTCTCTTGCTGATTTCTCGCCATTTTCTTGAACCACTTGAGAAGGTGTTTCACCACTCTCTTCGCCTGCTTTCTCAGCCTTCAACGCTGCTTCTTCAGCTTTTTTTCTTGCCTCCTCCTTCGTAGTCTCCAGAGCTTTAATCAATCGCTTCAAACAATCCTCCTCGTCTTCTTCATCTGACTTGGGCATCAGATTCTCAGCAACGTCAGCTGGGGACATCTTTGTTTCCCCCAACAGCTCCTCGATTTTTTCAAACAATTCATGTGATTTGAGCTCTAAATAATTCTTGGCCAGCACCTGGAACGCTTCAAAGCAGCAATCTGACAACTCTATATGCTTATCCATCCTTCCCGTCCTTATTAAAGCAGGATCCAGTCTGTCCACATAATTGGTAGTGAACACAATAATTCTTTCTCCTCCACAAGCTGACCAAATCCCATCAATGAAATTCAAAAGTCCAGATAAAGTAACCTTGCTGCGGTTTTTGTTTTCCTTCTCAGCCTCGGATTTCTTCTTAGAAATGGGATCCTTCTCTTTGTCTGACTTGTCATCATCATCATCACCATCACCATCTTTCTCCTTCGTTTTCTTCCTCTGTCCTGTAAGATCAAGTGAGCAGTCAATATCCTCAATCACAATGATAGACTTTCCGGTGGTTTCGATCAAAAGCTTCCTGAGCTCGCTGTTGTCCTTAACTGTGGTCAGCTCAAGATCATAAATATCATAATCCAAAAAATTAGCCATAGCAGAAATCATGGTGGATTTGCCAGTTCCTGGAGGGCCATAAAGGAGATAGCCACGCTTCCAGGCCTTGCCGATTTTCGCATAATAGTTTTTTCCCTTACTGAATCTGGTAAGGTCTTTCTTGATCTCTTCTTTCTTCTTTGTTTCCATTGCCAAAGAATCAAATGTAGCAAGGTGCTCAAACAACACATGGCTCCACTTGGTAGATTTCCACCCATACCAATTCTCACTAGAATTGTTGGTGAATAGCTTTCTCTGCCGGCCGGTTCTTCACAGCAATCGCCTTCCCTTCTTTCAAAACATGCTCTATATATTTCTCGGTGATGACTTCTCGATGATGTTTATGGAATGTGAGCCTGTACTGCCTCCTCTCTTCTGCTACAGGATGAAAAGAAATAGGTTGTGTTTTCGGGACTGTTTTACTCGAAGCCCACCTGACCTTAACCCCATCGAAAACATCGATAACTTCCTCGTAATCGTCCATGGTGAGGAATAAAGGATGGTTGTTTCTGACAACCTCAGCCTTGAGTCTTTTAGCAGTCTTGGTAGAATTGGAGCCGATATAAGTCTGAATGGCAGAAAAGGCCTCGCTGCGCTTGAGACGTTCACTTGTGAATTCATGAAAGGTAATTTGGATGTAAGGATACACATAACTCATTAACTTCTGACTTTATTTTTGAAGATAGCCACGAAGCTGATATGGGAAGTATTGTTCAAACATGACCCAGGCAAGCATCAGGCCAGTAATGGCCGAGCTCATTTGAGTCCACATTTCTCCGGTTGTCATTGAGAAATAAATTGAAAGTGATGAGAATGAGAATTGTTAGAGAGCGAAAGGTGTTGTTGTTAATATGTTCCTCAATCTCCACAGCAGTATCAGATTTATATAGCATCGGTAATTAAAGGGCTCACGAGTACAATTTTTTTTTCGTAGGATTGTTGAACAAGTTACTCATATATTAGAAATTTCCAGCTTAATGTCGCAGTTGCTTTCATTTCGAAGTCATGACGACCTTATTTTTCTAACATGCCGACACGATGCAGCTATGTCTTTACGAAAATTTAGATTACTTGGTCTGTACATCTTTTAGTAAAAGTTACAAGACTAAAATTTCATTTTAGTGTATTTTCTTCTACATTTGAGAGCTAATTTATAGAAAAGTTACAAGACTAAAATAGCTAAATACAAAACTACTTTATCCCTACTTTACATAATGTCCAAATCGGGAAATTAACGGCCATATTTTAACATCCCCCCTCAAGTTGGAGCGTAGATATTTATCAAGCTCAATTTGTCAATTGCGTCATAGAACGCCCTTTTGGAAACTGCCTTTGTGAGAATATTGGCTAGCTGATCTTCAGACCGGACAAACAGAAGTTGTATAATTTTCCGATCAAGATTCTCCTTAATGAAATGTCAGTCGACTTTAACATGTTTGGTACGATCATGTTGAACAAGATTATGAGCAATTTCGATAGTTGCCTTATTGTCACAGTGTAGGCTCGTAGGCATTTCATAATCAATTCCAAGGTCTTGTAATACCTATTTAATCCACAATAATTCACACACACCATGAGCCATACCCCGGTATTCCGCTTCTGCACTTGACCTTGCGACCACTTTCTGCTTCTTACTTCTCCAAGTGACAAGGTTGCCTTCTACGAATGTAAAATATCCTGATGTCGATCTCCTATCCGTCTGATTTCCTACCCAATCCAAGTCTGTATACCCTTTAATATCTTGAGCCTCCCTTTTTGAAAATAGAATTCCTCTTTTTAGTGCACTTTTCAAGTACCTCATAATCCGGTATACTACTTCCATATGTTCTTCTCCTAGTGAATGCATGAACTGACTTACCACATTTACTGCAAAGACAATGTCTGGTCGAGTATGTGGTAAGTATATTAGTTTTCCCACTAGCCATTGATAACCTCCTTTGTTCGCTGGCGTCTGATCTTCTGCTTGTCCTAGTTTGTGATTCATTTCCATAGGTGTATCTACCGGTTTGCATGCAAGCATTCTAGTTTCTGCCAATAAATCTAACATATATTTTCGCTGTGAAAGACATATCCCCATTTTGACCTCGAGACCTCAATCCCTAAGAAGTACTTCAGTTGTTCGAGATCTTTTATTTCAAATTTTGAAGTCAGAAACTGTTGTAGTGCCTTTCTCTCTTCTGGATCATCCCCCGTTAAGACCATATCATCCACATATACTATTAGTGCCGTTACCTTCCCTCCTTTGTGTTTTATAAACAAAGTATGATGTGAATTATTTTGCTTATAGCCAAACTCTTTCATTGTGGATGAGAATCTTCTGAATCATGCCCGAGGTGACTACTTTAAACCATATAAAGCCTTTTTTAATTTGCATACTTCAGTTTCACATGAGGACCTGGTTTTCACTCCATGTGGCAATTCCATATACACTTCTTCTTCAAAATCTCCATTTAGAAAGGCATTCTTGACGACCCAGTCTCAATTAACTACTATAGATATGAGAATCCGGATGATGTTCATTTTTCTAACTGGAGCAAATGTTTCTTGGTAATCCACTCCATACTTCTGCGTGTATCCCTTCGCGACTAACCTCACTTTGTATCTATCAATACTCCCATCTGTTTTCATCTTCACTGTGAACACCCATTTACACCCAACTTTCTTCTTTCCTGTAGTAGTTAACATAACTCCCACGTGTTATTCTTTTGCATTGCCTCCATTTCTTTATTCATCGCCTTGGTCCACTTTGGGTCTGCTAATGCATCTTGTACATTACTAGGAATAGACACATTGGATAATTGATTAACAATAAATGCATATGATTCCGATAATCTATGGGTAGAGATATAGTTGCTAATGGGATATTTAGTTTTGTGTTTTGGATCAGGTTCATACTATTTCTTTGAGACTCCCCGATTTAGTCTTTGTGAGTATCTATTGGTCACATTATTTTCTAAGACAGGAATTTCATTTATCTCATTAGGGGTATATTTTCTAAGACATGAATTTCATTTATCTCATTAGGGGTAGGATTTAGAGTTACCTGAGGGGCCTGAGGAGAGACATTCTCGATTGATTCTTTGGTTAATGGTGTAGGCGTTGGTAATTCCAGAGACATAGAGGGGTCGTTACTGAGATTATTCTGGTCTGTGCAGACTTCCAGGTTCTCATTCTGGCTTGGTCTCATTTCCTCTAATTCAAATATATCTTCATTCTCTTCATTGTTACTCTCCCCCTAAAGAGAAAAACTGGGAACTCCTCATGAATAGTAGGGTTCAAATTCTTGAAATGATGCATCCAAGGTCACATGTAACTTTCGATAATGAGGATCATAGCACCGATATCCTTTCTGAAACTCCGAGTAACTGACAAACACATACCGTTTTGCATATGGATCTAGTTTGCTTTGCAAAACTTTAGGGATATGGACATATACCGTACAACCAAATACCCGAGGCTCTAAATTTGGAAGGTGAGGAACCGAGAGAAGAGATTCCATTTTCTGTTGAGGAGACTGAAAATCAATTGCACTGGATGGTGTTCGATTCAATAAATACGCAATGGATTTGACTGCTTCACCCCAATAGTACTTTGGTAGATTCATGCCAAATAGTGAAGCACGAACTATTTCCATAATTTGCATGTTCTTTCTTTCGATTAATCCATTATGTTGTGGAGTATACGTGCAGGATGTCTGATGTTGGATTCCATGATGTCTTAAAAAAGTACCTTGTACTTGATCCATAAATTCCATGCCATTATCTGATTGAAGTGTACAAATGTGCCGATGGTATTGGGTCAGCACCATTTTTTGAAATTCCTGAAAAATTGTACCTACTTCACTTTTATTTCGGAGGAGAGAAATTCAGGTCATTCGAGTACATTCATCAATAAATGTAACAAAATACCATGCATTAGAAAAAGATGAGACCTTTGCAGGACCCCAAACATCATAATGAATAATTGCAAATGGTTCTACACTTTTATTCAAACTTGGCAAATAGGAAATACGGTGACTTTTTGTCAGTTCACAAATTTCACACTGAAAATCCAAAATACTTAAACTCGAAAATAAATGCGGTTGTAACTTCTTAAGGTACCAAATGAAAGATGTCCGAGTCGTCGATGCCACAACCATACGACAACGTGAGCATGATCAGTAGTTCTGGTCTGATGTGTATGACCTAGCTTTAACCCCCCTTGTTCTGTTAATTCCAAATAATACAGGTTGCCCCGTCTAACACCATAATCAAGAATCTTCCGGGTTAGAATGTCCTGAAAAACACAAAATAGAGGCCAAAACATTACCGTGCACTCAAGAGTAGTCGTAATTTGACTAACCGACAGGAGATTATCCATAAGAGATGGAACAATAAGGACATTATCTAGTGTAATAGTGTCAGTTAAAACAATAGATCCTTCCCCGGTAACAGGAGAGGTACTACCGTTAGTAGTGCATATAGATGACCATGAGGAGGGTTTATGGCAGATTAAATTATTGGAATCGT
The DNA here is from genome assembly GCA_964035475.1 of Salix caprea. Taxonomy (NCBI): domain Eukaryota; kingdom Viridiplantae; phylum Streptophyta; class Magnoliopsida; order Malpighiales; family Salicaceae; genus Salix; species Salix caprea. The sequence continues at coordinate 9,185,106 of OZ037745.1, forward strand.
TAGTCATGTGATTAGATGCACTTGTATCAATAATCCAAGTATTATTTTTTGTAATAACAGAGTGTGCAGAATTTTTTTCAATGATACCTGGATTGACCACATTCGCTGTGGGCTGTACCTGATCTGCTTCCGTCAGATGGACCATGGGTTTTCTGATATTTTTTCATGTTTTTTTTTCTGAAAAATCCCACCAATCCGAGTAGCTGATAATTTTGTAACACTTTTGTTTTGAATGCCCCATTTCACCGCAATGCGAATACATCAACCCACCAGTATTTTTGTATTTTCAGTCAACTCCATTTCGGTCAACTACCTCATTTCGGTCAACATTATTTAAAGGAAACACTAAAATTTTTCCCCTCTCTCTCTTCCCCTATTTTCAAAACCAGCCACCCCCCAACCCTTTTCTCTCATGTTCACCCTCGCCGGTTGATGATGCCTCGTCATCATCATGGCGTGTTCAGTGAACCTTGGGGGTCCACCACGGTGCTTGGCCTCCATGACTTGCTGTTGGGAGTGCTCTCGGCGGACGATGACATAAGAATGCTCCAGTTCTAGCTTCGGTTCCTTCCTCGGAATCTCCAACTCACTTAGTCAAATATAGGGTCCAGACCACCGAGGAAGATGTGCACCCGAAGCCTCGCCATGGCTGAGTGATTCTCAACCACATCGTCTACCGTGGTGGCCTTTGACTGGGTTTGGTGGTCAATTTCTTGGAAGATGGAAAGCAGTTCGTTGTAATAGGTGGGTAAGGGTTGGCCATTCTGTTTTATAGAGAAGGATTTTTTATTCAATTCAAAAATTTGAGTCTCGTCTGACTCGTCGTAAAATATTCGGGCCACTGCGTCCTAGATCTCCTTCGCCGTGGGTAGCTGTATGAACCGTTACATCAACGGTGGGGTCATCGAGTCAATCAACCAGCTTTTGACTTGGTGATTCTCAGTCATTCAAGATTCTCTTCTCGGGTCAGATGAGTCGGGTTTCTTCGGCTCGCCAGTGAGATACCCACCCTTATTTCTTGCACCGATTCACATTTCAGTTGACTCCATAGTGAATAATTCATTTCGTCTAATGTTATTTCAGTTGGAAGAGGAGAGTTGTCTTGATGGACCACAGTCTGGGGCGCCGGAGTGAAGGTAATTTCCATGTTTGATAATGAAATGTGTTTGCAAAAGGATTCCTGGGTTGGTTTCTGTGATTTTCTGGGTTTTGTGCTACTATGGGGATTGTTGGATTGATTTCTGGTTGTTTGGTTGATTTCTGGTTGTGTGGTTGATTGCTGTGATTTTCTGGGTTGATTTCTGGGAATTTGGTTGATTTCGGGTTGTTTGGCTCTTGATTTCTACAGTACTTGTGGCTACAGTAACAAACCACCACTGTAGCAATCACGTTTCTGGGATGATGATTTCGGATGAACTGGGTTTGGTGTTTGATGAACTGGGGTTGTTCTGGGTTTCGAACTAGTGAAAAAAAAATGCAGTAATTCGATTTCAAAGAAAAAAATTCGAAATTAGCTCCGATACCATGTGAGAATTTGAAATACAAATTATTTCAGTGTATTTTCTTCTACATTTGAGAGCTAATTTATAGAAAAGTTACGAGACTAAAATAGCTAAATACAAAACTACTTTATCTCTACTTTACATAATGTCCAAATAGAGAAATTAACGGCCATATTTTAACAGTATTGCTCAAACATGACCCAGGCAAGCATCAGACCAGTAATGGCCGAGCTCAGTTGAGTCCACAAATTGATCCGGTTGTCATTGAGAAAGAAATTGAAAGTGATGAGAATGAGAATTGTTAGAGAGTGAAAGTTGGTGTTGTTAATTTGTTCCTCAATCTCCACAGCAGTATCAGATTTATATAGCATCGGTAATTAAAGGGCTCACGAGTACAGCTCTTTTCTCGTAGGATTGTTGAACAAGTTACTCATATATTAGAAATTTCCAGCTTCATGTCGCAGTTGCTTTCATTTCGAAGTCCTGACGATCTTATTTTTCTAACACGCCGGCACGATGCAGCTATGTCCTTACGAAAATTTAAATTACTTGGTCTGCACGTCTTTTAGCAAAAGGGACACTTCCTCTTCCGAGCAAGGAAGTTGCTGGGATGGTGGCTCCCGAAGCCTCCAACTTTGATCTCAATTCTGTTTGTATAATGACTGGGTTTATGGTCCATGTTCTTGAACAGGCTAACAAGATACAAGGTTGTTTTTGAGTTTATGATCGTGGGTTTTGGGATTGGATTAAACTCATCGTATTTTTCTTGCCCTAATTTCCACTCAGAGTAAACAAGGGGGTTGCTGTCTATTTCTTGTTTGTTTGCTTGCTTGCTTGCTATTTCCACTCAGAGTAAACAAGGGGGTTGCTGTCTCTTTCATGTTTGTTTGCTTACTTGCTATTTCCACTCAGAGTAAACAAGGGGGTTGCTGACTTTTAAGATCTGAGACTTCGCTTTCTCTGTGATGACCTCAACCTTGCTATGCCATGGATGTTCTGATCAAACAGAGTGCAAACCACGTCACCAAGAAAACAAAGATGAGTTTTTGCTGTCGTCGAGCAACAAGTCGTACTGTCGTTTTGAGATTGTACTATTTATATATATTGTATTATATTTATATTTATATTTATATATATATATATATATATATATATAAAGAAATATATTAATTTAAAAAAAAATTAGTTTAAATTTAAAAATAAAATTATTTAAAATTATGTAATTTAATCTAAAAAAATAATAAAATAATTTTTCTGAACAAAATTATGAACATATATAATATTACAAGAATGTCATCATCAATCTCGCAAGGTCATTATATTCTCTGATTCTCTGAAATTTTCACATAATATATATAAATATGTCAAGAGACTCATAAAATTTCATCTCAACCTAACGGTTGGATTAAGAGATATGATTGATATTGTAAAATTATTCATTATTTAAAAAAAATACTATTTGGCCAAAATGGAACAGGCGAAATGAAACCGTTACATTTCAGTCGGTATTTGGCTGAAAAATCCAGAACGCGCCGGAGTTTAAACCGAGGTAAAAACGACGCCGTTTTGTCTCGTTTTTTTAATTGGTACAAAACGTTTCAGCCAAAATGGAACGAAATAGAAAACTATAGGTAAGATAGTTTTTAAGATGTTTTTATTTTAAATATATGAAAATAATATATATTTTATTTTTAAGAAAATATTTTCCCTTATAAAATGATTTCAAGTAAAAACAAAATTTGTTTGTTTGGAAAATACTGTTTCAACCCTATAAATAGCAAACTATAAATTTTTCTCATGATTTCAGATAATTTTAGAATTTTGCTCAATTGAGTCCATACCTGGTTTTTCAGTTCTAGAATTGTATTCTCCTGTATTAATTAAATTATTGTCCTTAATTGATAAGATTTACAATCAAGTCACAGATGATTAATTATTACATTTTAATTTCTGATAAATGTTTTTTTATTTGTGTGACCCATTAGGTTTTCTAGTTAGTTGATCTAAATATAAATCATAATTCTAAATAATATAAGATTAAATAAATTAAATAATTTTTTTATTAACTCAATAATTGATTGATTATATTTGAAGATCAAATACAATGTCTAACAACCTCTTATGATCCCTTAAATATTTTAAAAGTCATAAATAATTTGAATTAGCCTTTCAATGACTATTTTATCGGTGTAATTATTATTCTTTGATCATGAATTTCTTGATTTAAACATTATATCATGAAGTATGTTTGTTTTGCTAAACCATTTTAGTTCTCAAAATTATAGCAATTGATTATTTGAATAAGATTTTAAAACTCTTTTCAAAACTCATTCTATCTTTACCAATAATTGCATAATTTATACTATTTGAGAACAAATAAAACATTTTCTTTAGCTCACATAAGGTGATGAATACTCAAATACTTTCATATAGTTTATGTTATACTTAATATCTTCTCGTTTATTACTCTTGATTAAGACAACATATGATTATGATTAAAACATAACACTCTTTATAAAAGATAACTTAGTGATCTCAAGTCTAAGGATCTCTTATACTACTATCATGAGAGCTTTTCCATAGACATAAAAGATTTTTCTATATAAAATTCTCTTGCGGACCAATTCATTATTCATGCTATATGATAAAACACATACACATAGTTCTAAGCATCCTTCATACCTCAGTTTATGAGAATAACTGCTTCTTTTAATAAAAAAGAACATAATATACATCAATCTCAATAGCTATAATTAATGTTCAATCTTAATAGAGCATTAACCATGAACATTTAGGAACAATGCTTTGGTGCACTAGGAATATCATAATAATAAAAACTTTATAATTTTCTTTGCAAAATATTTTAAAACATATTCACTAATAATCTTTTAATTGTACTAAAGTCAATCATTCATGTATCTAATACCATATCTATCTATACGGTGATCATGCTTCTATTAAGACAATGCCTTATTAAGAGGATTTGCAATATTCTCTTTAATGGTTACTCGTTCTCTCTTTATTCTCTCTCTCTCTCTCTCTCTCTCTCTCTCTCTCTCTCTCTAAGTTCTCTAATCAAATGGAATAACCAAAGTACATGTTTGTGTCTTTGACAAGACGTTGGCTCCTTAGCTTGTTTAATGACTTTATTGTTATCATGATATAAAAATAATGGATCAATAATACTAGGAACCATACCTAGTTTAGTTATAAACTAACTTTTTTTTTCGTCTTAGACGCAAAAATGTATTAAGCTTTAGTTGTAAAACTAGTATAATTTTTTATTTGGAACTTTTCCAACAATTTTATTATTTAAAGTAAGAATATATGTTAACCGAGATTTGTTGTCATCAGTATCTATCTGATTAAAAACTACCATATGAAAAACCATAAATTTCCTATTACATCGTTGGATGTATCTTATGCATTTTTATATTGTTTCTTAGATGAATAAATATATATGGAGCAACCATGAGCCTTTACTGATATTTTGTTTGCAGGTTGCATAAGTCCCTATATGTCCTTAAACAAGCCTCATGGGATTGGCTTAGAAGGCTCTCACAGCATCTTATTGATATTGGATTAACAACATTTGCAATTAATTACAACCTATTCACTCTGCATAAAAGTGGCACCAAGTTGTTGGTGCTCGTATACATAGATGATATTATTGTCACAGGTTCCTGGCATTTAGAAATTGATGAATTCATATTTGGTATGAAATCTTCTGACGCGGAACAAAAAAATGATACGAATTAAGCAAGAAAAAGAAAGAAATTTAGAAAGAAAGAAAGAAGCTAAATAAGAGAGAAAAAAAGGATTGGAGAATTGCAAAGTCTGCAAATTTATCAATATTCATAAAAAAGTCTTATAAAATGATGGAAGAACATATAAATAGTAACCCTAAAACATATCGCTATTGGGCTCAGCCCATCAAATAAAAATGTTTAACATAAATAAATTCAAATAAATAATATGGGCCCAAATGGGTTTAGTCTCCCAACCAAAGCGTGACAGACTTGGCCATCCTACGTTGTCTTTGTCATATACTGACTCAGATGCTGTCCTGGATGATGTGGCGTTGCCGTGGCTGATGATGCGGATCCTGTGTGTCATAACCCAATTTTGGGTTATTCTCTAAAACTACCCGAAAATAACAAAAAATAAAATAAAAGGGGCTGGTGTCGACAGAAAAATCAAGGCGGAAATTTTGGACGTTTTCGAGAGCTTGATTATACCTTTTTTCTGCCTAGAAATGAAGGAAAACACAGATTCAAGGCTAAAGTAATTTATTATCTGATAAATCTGTGTAAAAATAAAGTCAAAAGATATAATTATATTTTTATGGGCGAGTTCAATTTAATCGTTGGCCAATTTAAAAATATAATTATGTTTGAGAATTAATTTAGGGCCCAATCGAAGGATTTAATTAAGTACAAGGACTTAATAATACTTTAAATTGGTCAAATTAATTTTATTAAGGGCTAAGTCAATGAGAAATCAAGTTCTTGAATTTAATTTGGGTTCAATTGATGAGATTGGAAATTTCAGAGACCGATTTGAATTTTTCCAAGCTAATTATACGAAATCGGGGGCCAAATTGAACAAATTGAGAGTTTAATGGTCGATTGAGGGTCAAATCGTGCAAATCAGAAATCAAGGACCAAAATAAAAAAGACACGCAAAGTCAAGGCTGATATCGAAATTCTGATGGGGGTGTAATTGCATAAAATCATAAGTTTAAATCCAATTGGGGGTGCAATTAGAATAATTACAAATTGAGAGACCAAATTGCACTTACACCCAAAGCAACAGACAACGCACCCCTGCACCACTGCCAACAAGCCGCCTCGCGACCGCTGACACCCGCCACCGACAGGCCACCTGCACGCCGACACTAGCAAGCTTGTTGCCGCAGGAGGTAGCCAACTGTTGTTTGCAACAGTTACCTCCTGCACTGCCTATAAAAACGCTGAGCAGAGGAAGAAAAAAGAAAGAGAAAAAATCCCGTAAGAACAGACATAAAATCAGATAATACAAAGGAAAATTTACGTAAAGATTTAGTTAATCTTCATCCCTCTTGTTTTTGGCCTCTCTCTCTCTCTCTCTCCTTCATCTCTCTCGCCCTGTTCTATCTCTCCCTCACTAAAACCAGGCATGTCGGTGCCTCCCTCTCTCTTCCAGCAACCACCAACTTCTGCAACCACAAGCCACCATTTTCGACGCCACCACGACAAGAAGAACCACCTCTACCTCCTCTACCCAAAGGTGTTAACAGGTATGTTATTCATCACACTCCAAAAATTCACTATTCATCATCTTCTTCTTTGCATGCGCGGGGCCAGGCTTTGTGCAAGGCCTGGCCTGTCCTGTGGCTGGAAGCCCATCCTGAGAATAAATGGGCCGAAAGCTCAGTCCAAGTTTAAGTGGGCCTAGAGCCCAGCCCAATATATTGAGTGGGCTGAGAGCCCAGACCAACATGGTGGGGTGGCAGCCCAGACAAATATGATGGGGGGCTGGTAGCCCAGCGAGAGGGCTGGGTAGCCAACCCATCAATAAATAAATAAAAATACAAAATAATAAAAAAATACAAAAAATACAAAATTTACAATAAAAAATATATCTTTTTTAAAAAAAAATATAAAATGTGTTGTTTTTGTGCATACGGCCAATCCGCTAACATATTTTAAAAAAAAATTCCTTTTTTTTTCAAAAGAATATTATTTCGAAGTTTAAAGAAAAATGGTTTTAGCATGGATTTCGTAAACAAAAAATCATTTTCTCGCATTTTTGAATTTTACAACATGTTTGTAAAATCCAAAGGGTATTGGCCAATATTCCAAAAATATCAAAAATCTTATTTTTGGGGATTCACATTATTCACTGTTGATATTTGGCTAAATAAATCCTAAAGGAGTTAATATCCAAATTATTGACGGGGATAATTCGTTATTATTCACTATTGATATTTGAATAAATAAATCCTAAAGGGGTTAATATCTAAAATATTGGCGGGGATAATTCGTTGTTATTCCCCGTAAATATTTGGATAAAGAAACTTTAAAGTGGTAAATATCCAAAATATTTTTACCGGAATAATACATCATCATCATTTAACCAACATATTTTTGAGAGATCAATATCATAGCAATCATAAAGCAAACCAAAACACCAAGCAACTTACCTTAGGTAGGGCGTACTAGGAGTGCTAAAATCTTCTCTATACACAACCAGTCCTTTTCCTTAGAATCTATGAAAGATCAATTTTAGGTTTCTTAGTAACCATAATACTAGGTGGTGACTCCCTTTTTTCACAAAAATAAAAATAAAACCCCGACATGTATTCCCCCGCTCACGGGGAGGGTCGTCATGATGCCACGCTCTCGCGGAGGGTGCGATAGTTTGTATGGCTGACGTGGTAGAGTTACTTATTTTTAAAAAAGCTATTGCCTTCTTTTTCTTCCTTGACGATGTTGGCTGTCTGTTTTCTGCTATCTTCAACTCGACGACAATGGGGCTTCGTGCTTCTACTTCGATCTGGCAGTGCGAGGGAAGGGGTTGTGGCATCGTTGTCTGTGGCGTCGCAGTCTGTGATGAGCTTGTCGGTTGTGCCGTTGACGCTGCTGAAGGCGAGGGCGTCGTGGATGGTGGCGTTGTGGCGGCTGCTGCTGCTGGAGTGAGAACCAGTGGTGGATGGGTTGCTAAGGATGCTGCGGACAAGGACCTGCTGTGGCTGGGACGCCGTTGATGGGGGGCGCCGCTGCTGGAGTTGCTGTCGATGAACAATACCGAAGAACAACATTTTTTTCTGTAATCTCAAGAGTAGATGTTTTTTTTTCTTTTTAGAACAATACTTTTTTTTGAATCTGAACAATACGAGTTTTTTTTTTATATCAAATCGGATCTAGGGTTCTAGATTGTTTAATTGTAAGAACAATTGAAACCCTGGCTCTGATACCAAATTTGATGCTGAACAAAAAAACGATACGAATTGAGCAAGAAAAAGAAAGAGATTTTAAGAGAAAAAAAGAAGCTAAAGAAGAGAGAAAAAGGGATTAGAGAATTGCAAAGTCTGCAAATTTATCAATATTCATCAAAAAATGTCTTACAAAATGATAGAAGAACATATAAATAGTAACCCTAAAAAATATCACTATTGGACTCAACCCATCAAATAAAAATGTTTAAAATAAATAAATTCAAATAAATAAAATGGGCCCAAATAGGCTTAGTCTCCCAAGCAAAGCGTGACAGGCTGGGCCATCCTACGTCATCTTCGTCCATATACTCGTGTAGTTTGCGGTGTGGGTCTGGTGTCCCCACCATCTTCCTTCCATGTATGTCATCCTGGCAATTTTCTTACTTCATAAGCATTCAAGTAGTTAGTGATCATGATGGCTTACACCTTAGGCAATCTAAATATATTTTTGATCTGCTTGAGAAAACTCATATGGCTGGTGCTTGATCTCTAGCATCGTCTACTGTTTCAGGTACCAAACTTTCTACCCATGAGGATGCAATGTTATCTGATTCGACTGGAAATATGCAGGTTGTCGGTGCATTTCAATATTGCACTTTATGACTCTAACTAGGCTGATAATCCAGATGACTGAAGATCTACTAGTGATTATGGAATCTTTATTTGCCAAAATCTTGTCTCTTGAAGTGCGAAGAAACAAAATGTTGTCTCTAAATCTAGCACAAAGGTAGACTATCGCTCTGGGCGGTGTCTCTCTATCTGTTGTAGTTATGCCTTAAGTTGCTGCCTTTATTTCTTTTAATTTTGTCTTTGTTACTTTAATTCTGCTGAAATAAAAGACTTGAACTAGTCTTGAGGAGTTAGTTAGTTTGTTAGCTGAACATGGCACATTGTGGTGCTATAAACCAACAATTTCTGGTTGTTTAAGCCTATTTATAAGTGTAAAGATTGCTGAAACTAAGTAAGCAAATCAACGAAATATTCAGTTCAATAAAATAGTAAAAACCATTACTGTTCAAATCAAATTCTGCAATCTGTCTTTACATTTTTCTTTCAATATTTTCAAACTCTTTCAATTGGTATCAGAGCAATTTTCTTGAAGGGCCTGTGATGGATTTTGAATCAAGTTTCACCCATATTTCTCCTCCAATCTTCAATGGATAGAATTTTCAACTATGGGCAGTAAGAATGGAAACTTACTTAGAGGCCTTAGATTTATGGGAAGCTATTGAAGAAGATTATGAGGTGCCACCATTGCCTAATAATCCTACCATGACTCAGATCAAGAGTCATAAGGAGAGAAAGACCAAGAAATCAAAGGCAAAGGCATGTTTGTTTGCTACTCTTTCAACAACAATTTTCACCAGAATCATGTCCCTGAAATTTGTCAAAGATGTATGGGATTATCTGAAGGAGGAGTATGCTGGAGATGAAAGGATTCGTGGAATGCAAAGCTTAAACTTGATACGTGAATTTGAGTTGCAAAGGATGAAGGATTCTGAGACTATAAAGGAGTACTGAGACAAGTTGATGGGGATTGCTAATAGAGTCAGGCTACTAGGAACATCATTTGCAGATTCTAGAATTGTTGAAAAACTTCTGGTCATAGTACAAGAAAAGTATGAAGCTTCTTCAATCACAACATTGGAGAATACCAAAGATCTGTCAAAAATTACATTGACAGAGCTGTTAAATGCCTTACAAGCTCAGGAGCAGAGAAGGCTTATGAGGCAGGATCATGCAATTGAAGGTGCTTTGCAAGCAAAATTTCCAGACTCTGATAAGAAGAAGTTCTTTAGGAAGAACTCAGCTTCTGGCAGCATTAAACCTACTGCCAATGAAGGTTACAACAAAGGAAAATTTATTAAAAGAAATTTTCTACCTTGTCAACACTGCAACAAGAGTGGTCATCCACCATTCAAATATGAAACTTATATGAAATTTCGAAATTGACTACAATTGAAAATACAAGGAAAACTAACAACACACAGCAAGTTACCCGATTATAAATACTAGTGTATCCTGACAGTAGCAGGTAAAGCAAATATTTTGACAGCCAACTTGAATCGCGACGGCGCTGTGTTCCAAGTTGCTTAACAATCATCTATGGCTGACGGTGTTCAATTTGATGAAACTGCACCACCCTAACCTTCAGAAATTACACCGTTCTCTTTCACTTCTTTCGCTGATTTCTCGCCGTTCTCTTTCACCTCTTTTGCTGATTTCTCGCCATTTTCTTGAACCACTTGAGAAGGTGTTTCACCACTCTCTTCGCCTGCTTTCTCAGCCTTCAACGCTGCTTCTTCAGCTTTTTTTCTTGCCTCCTCCTTCGTAGTCTCCAGAGCTTTAATCAATCGGTTCAAACAATCCTCCTCGTCTTCTTCATCTGACTTGGGCATCAGATTCTCAGCAACGTCAGCTGGGGACATCTCTGTTTCCCCCAACAGCTCCTCGATTTTTCCAAACAATTCATGCGATTTGAGCTCTAAATAATTCTTGGCCAGCACCTGGAATGCTTCAAAGCAGCAATATGACAACTCTATATGCTTATCCATCCTTCCCGTCCTTATTAAAGCAGGATCCAGTCTGTCCACATAATTGGTAGTGAACACAATTATTCTTTCTCCTCCACAAGCTGACCAAATCCCATCAATGAAATTCAAAAGTCCAGATAAAGTAACCTTGCTGCGGTTTTTGTTTTCCTTCTCAGCCTCGGATTTCTTCTTAGAAATGGGATCCTTCTCTTTGTCTGACTTGTCATCATCATCATCATCATCATCATCACCATCTTTCTCCTTCGTTTTCTTCCTCTGTCCTGTAAGATCAAGTGAGCAGTCAATATCCTCAATCACAATGATAGACTTTCCGGTGGTTTCGATCAAAAGCTTCCTGAGCTCGCTGTTGTCCTTAACTGTGGTCAGCTCAAGATCATAAATATCATAATCCAAAAAATTAGCCATAGCAGAAATCATGGTGGATTTGCCAGTTCCTGGAGGGCCATAAAGGAGATAGCCACGCTTCCAGGCCTTGCCGATTTTTGCATAGTAGTTTTTTCCTTTACTGAATCTGGTAAGGTCTTTCTTGATCTCTTCTTTCTTCTTTGTTTCCATTGCCAAAGAATCAAATGTAGCAGGGTGCTCAAACAGCACATGGCTCCACTTGGTAGATTTCCACCCATACCAATTCTCACTAGAATTGTTGGTGAATAGCTTTCTCTGCCGGTTCTTCACAGCAATCGCCTTCCCTTCTTTCAAAACATGCTCTATATATTTCTCGGTGATGACTTCTCGATGACGTTTATGGAATGTGAGCCTGTACTGCCTCCTCTCTTCTGCTACAGGATGAAAAGAAATAGGTTGTGTTTTCGGGACTGTTTTACTCGAAGCCCACCAGACCTTAACCCCATCGAAAACATCGGTAACTTCTTCGTAATCGTCCATGGTGAGGACTAAAGGATGGTTGTTTCTGACAACCTCAGCCTTGAGTCTTTTAGCAGTCTTGGTAGAATTGGAGCCGATATAAGTCTGAATGGCAGAAAAGGCCTCGCTGCGCTTGAGACGTTCACTTGTGAATTCATGAAAGGTAATTTGGATGTAAGGATACACATAACTCATTAACTTCTGACTATATTTTTGAAGATAGCCACGAAGCTGATAAGGAAAGTATTGTTCAAACATGACCCAGGCAAGCATCAGGCCAGTAATGCCCGAGCTCAGTTGAGTCCACATTTCTCCGGTTGTCATTGAGAAAGAAATTGAAAGTGATGAGAATGAGAATTGTTGGAGAGTGAAAGGTGTTGTTAATTTGTTCCTCAATCCCCACAGTAGTATCAGATTTATATAGCATCGGTAATTAAAGGGCTCACGAGTACAATGTTTTATTCGTAGGATTGTTGAACACGTTAGTACTCATATATTAGAAATTTCCAGCTTAATGTCGAAGTTGCTTTCATTTCGAAGTCCTGACGATCTTATTTTTCTAATACGCCGACACGATGCAGCTATGTCTTTACGAAAATTTAGATTACTTGGTCTGTACGTCTTTTAGCAAAAGTTACAAGACTAAAATTTCATTTCATTGTATGTGTATTTTCTTCTACATTCGAGAGCTAATTTATAGAAAAGTTACAAGACTAAAATAGCTAAATACAAAACTACTTTATCCCTACTTTACATAATGTCCAAATTGGGAAATTAACGGTCATATTTTAACACTCCCCCTCAAGTTGGAGCGTAGATATTTATCAAGCCTAACTTGTCAAATGCGTCATAGAATGCACTTCCGGAGACTGCCTTTGTGAGAATATCGGCTAGTTGATCTTCAGACCGGACAAACGGAAGTTGTATAATTTTCCGATCAAGATTCTCCTTAATGAAATGTTAGTCGACTTCAACATGTTTGGTACGATTATGTTGAACAGGATTATGAGCAATTTTGATAGTTGTCTTATTGTCACAGTGTAGGCTCATAGGCATTTCATAATCAATTCCAAGGTCTTGTAATACCTGTTTAATCCACAATAATTCACACGCACCATGAGCCATACCCCGGTATTCCGCTTCTGCACTTGACCTTGCGTCCACTTTCTGCTTCTTACTTCTCCAAGTGACAAGGTTGCCTTCTACGAATGTAAAATATCCTAATGTCAATCTCCTATCCGTCTGATTTCCTGCCCAATCCGAGTCTGTATACCCTTTAATATCTTGGGCCTCCCTTTTTGAAAATAGAATTTCTCTTCTTGGTGCACTTTTCAAGTACCTCAAAATCCGGTATACTGCTTCCATATGTTCTTCTCCTAGTGATACATGAACTGACTTACCACACTTACTGCATAGGCAATGTCTGGCGTTTGATCTTCTGCTTGTCCCAGTTTGTGATTCATTTCCATATGTGTATTTGCCGGTTTGCATGCAAGCATTCCAGTTTCGAGGTCAAAACAGGGATATGTCTTTCACAACAAAAATATATGTTAGATTTATTGGCAGAAACTTTCTTCTTTCCTCGATTAACTGCTATAGATATGAGAATTCAGATGATGTTCATTTTTGGAACTAGAGCAAATGTTTCTTGGTAATCCACTCCATACTTCTGCGTGTATCCCTTCGCGACTAACCTCGCTTTGTATCTATCAATACTCCCATTTGTTTTCAACTTTACTGGGAACACCCATTTACATTCAACTTTCTTCTTTCCTGTTGGTAGTTGACATAACTCCCACGTGTTATTCTTCTGCAGTGCCTCTATTTCCTCATTCATCGCCTTGGTCCACTTTGGGTTTGCTAATGCATCCTGTACATTACTAGGAATAGACACATTGGATAATTGATTAACAATATATGCATATGATTCCGATAATCTATGGGTAGAGATATAATTGCTGATAGGATATTTAGTTTTGTGTTTTGGATCAGGTTCATACTGTTTCTTTGGGACTCCCCGGTTTAGTCTTTGTGGGTATCTATTGGTCACATTATTTTCTGAGATAGGAATTTCATTTATCTCATTAGGGGTGGGATTTAGGGTTACCTAAGGGGACTGAGGATAGACATTCTCGGTTGATTCTTCGGTTAATGGTGTAGGCATTGGTAATTCCAGAGACATAGGGGGTCGTTACTGAGATCATTCTGGTCTGTGCAGACTTCCAGGTTCTCATTCCAGCTTGGTCTCATTTTCTCTAATTCGAATATATCTTCATTCTCTTCATTGTTACTCTCCCCCTGAAGCGAATAACCGGAAACTCCCCCTGAATAGTAGGGTTCAGATTCTTGAAATGATGCATCCAAAGTCACATGTAGCTTTCAATAATGAGGATCATAGCATTGATATCCTTTCTGAAACTCCGAGTAACCGACAAACACACACCGTTTTGCACACGGATCTAGTTTGCTTCGCAGAATTTTAAGGATGTGGACATATACCGTACAACCAAATAGTCGAGGCTCCAAATTTGGAAGGTGAGGAACCGAGAGAAGAGATTCCATTTTCTGTTGAGGAGACAGAAAATTAATTGCACTGGATGGTGTTCGTTTCATTAAATTTACGCAACGGATTTGACTGCCTCACCCCAATAGTATTTTGGCAGATTCATGCCAAATAGCGAAGCACAAACTATTGTTATGCATTGTGATAACTGGATCATTATTATCTGATAAGGATCTTTATCAGATAAGGATTGGTTTTGTTTGAAAGCTCATCAATAGCTTGATTACGTGATTTAGTAGAGTTCTTCTTCTCTACGTAACTCACTAGGGTTATTTTGCACATCTATATATATACCTTAGATTGAAGTGTATATGTATGAGTGAGTGTGTGCAACGTAGCTATTGTTGCAGCTGTGATAGAAACCAAAAATTGTATTGTTCTTTCAATTCTTAATAAATCCTCTACAGCTCCCGTGGACGTAGGCAATTTGCCGAACCACGTAAATCATTTGTGTCTTTTATTTTACGTTATTGTCTTTAATTTCACAACAACTGGTATCAGAGCCAGGTTAAAGATCTGTGAAATTAATGGCTGGGGTAGACGTGAAAGCATCAGGAATTGAAAAATTCGATGGCACAGATTTTGGGTACTGGAAGATGCAAATAGAGGATTATCTCTATGGGAAGAAACTCCATCTTCCATTGCTGGGGACAAAGCCAGACAACATAACAGCTGCTGATTGGGACTTGTTGGATCGACAGGTTCTGGGGGTTATTCGACTAACCCTGTCGAGATCTGTTGCACACAATGTCATCAATGAGAAAACCACTGCGGAACTCATGACAGCCTTGTCAGGAATGTATGAAAAGCCATCAGCAAATAACAAGGTACATTTGATGAAAAAGCTATTTAATTTAAGGATGTCAAATGATACCTCTGTTGCACAACATCTGAATGATTATAATACCATTACTAATCAATTATCATCTGTTGAAATTGAATTTGATGATGAGATACGTGCCTTGATACTTTTGGCATCACTGCCAAACGGATGGGAAGCCATGCGAATGGCTGTGAGTAATTCTGCTGGGAAATCAAAATTAAATTACGATGATATTCGTGATTTGATTTTGGCTGAGGAGGTGCGTAGGAGAGATTCAGGTGAGACCTCAGGCTTGAGCTCAGCCTTGAATGTTGATTCTCGGGGAAGAGCACAATTCAGAAACTCAAACAGAGGCAGATCAAAATCAAGGGGAAAAAGCAAGCTACGGCTTGGACATCAAGCAACCTGCTGGAATTGTGGCAAAATTGGCCATATAAAGAGGAATTGTAAAAATCCCAGAAAGGCTGAAATTGACAGTGCTCATGTGGTAGCTGAAGAGGTTCAAGATGCTCTATTGCTTGCTGTTCACAATGCAGTAGATGACTGGGTACTGGACTCAGGAGCTTCTTTTCACACTTCCTCCCATCGAGAATCAATGCAAAATTATGTTGCAGGTGATTTTGGGAAGGTGTATCTGGCTGATACAGAGGCTCTTAATGTGGTAGGGATGGGAGATGTTAGTGTTGCACTTCCAAATAAGAGCAAATGGATCTTACAGAACGTCAGACACATTCCAGAATTGAAGAAAAATCTCATCTCTGTTGGACAGCTAGATGAGTGTGGATTTACAGTAGTATTTTCAAATGGCACCTGGATGGTAAAAAAGGGGGCAATGATACTGGCTAAAGGTAAGAAAAATAGTTCACTCTATACTACTATTGGTCCTAACAATACCATTGCTGCCATTGTTTCAGAAAATACTGCAGATTTGTGGCATTGTAGGCTCGGCCACATGAGCCCAAGAGGCATGAAAGAACTTCTGTCTAGAGGCAAGCTGTTGGAACTAAAGACAGTTGATCTCAGCATCTGTGAAAGCTGTTTCATGGGGAAACAAAAGAAGGTCAGCTTCTTAAAAGGAGGGAGAACACCGAAGACAAGAAAACTGGACTTGGTGCACACAGACGTGTGGGGACCCTCTCCAGCAGCTTCTCTTGGAGGTTCTCGGTACTATGTCACCTTCATTGATGACCATAGTAGGAAGGTATGGATCTATTTTTTGAAACATAAATCTGACGTATTTCATGTGTTCAAAACTTGGAAGGCCATGGTTGAAACAGAAACAGACCTGAAGCTGAAGTGTTTGAGGTCTGATAATGGTGGCGAATACATTGATGGTGAGCTTAAAGAATTCTGTGCAAGTCAGGGTATTAGAATGGAGAAAACCATCCCTGGGACACCACAGCAAAACGGAATTGCTGAACGCATGAATAGAACCATCAATGAGCGCGCAAGGAGCATGAGATTGCACGCTGGATTGCCACTCACATTTTGGGCAGATGCAGTTAGCACTGCTGTTTATCTGATCAATAGAGGACCATCAATTCCATTGGATAATGAACTGCCTGAGGAGGTTTGGAGTGGGAAAGAGGTTAAGTTTTCTCATCTCAAAACTTTTGGTTGTCTTGCTTATGTTTTGATTGAGCCCAATGCACAAAATAAACTTGAGTCTAAGTCAAGAAAATGTTATTTTATTGGCTATGGAGATGAGGCATTTGGCTATCGTTTCTGGGATGACAAAGAAAGGAAAATCATAAGAAGCAGGAACGTAATTTTCAATGAGAAAGTTATGTTCAAAGACAAGATCAATCCAAGTGAAGTAGAGACTCATCAGGAGTCTGATTTTGTGCAATTGGATGATTTATCAGAGGTCATGATACCTGAAAGAAATGAGAGTGGATCCAGTACATCCATTTTAAATCCAGGATCATATGAGAGTGATGAGGAGAGTGGATCCAGTACATCCACTTCTATAATTCCTCTGACAAATCTGGAATTGAACACCCCTACAGCTGCAATTCGTAGGACAACCAGGATCACACGGCCACCAAAACGTTTCTCACCTATCTTGAACTACATTTTGTTGATAGATGGTGGAGAACCACAGAACTACCAAGAAACCTTGCAAGATGAACACTCTAGCAAGTGGGAGCTGGCAATGAAAGAAGCGATGAACTCTTTGCTGGGGAACCAAACGTGGGAGTTGACAAAACTACCACCAGGAAAGAAAGCTTTGCACAACAAGTGGGTGTATCGAATAAAAACTGAGCATGATGGCAGTAAGAGGTACAAGGCTAGACTTGTTGTGAAAGGGTTTCAACAGCAGCAGGGCATCGATTATTCTGAAATTTTTTCTCCTGTGGTTAAAATCACAACCATCAGGTTAGTACTGGCTATGGTTGCTACTTAAAACTTATTTCTTGAACAGCTAGATGTGAAGACAGCTTTTCTTCATGGAAATCTTGACGAAGACATCTACATGCATCAGCCTGAGGGGTTTGTAGCACAGGGACATGAAAATTCAGTTTGCAGGTTGAAGAAGAGCCTGTATGGTCTGAAGCAAGCCCCCAGGCAATGGTACAAGAAATTCGACAGTTTCATGCTTAGCGCTGGGTATATGAGGTGTCAAGCAGATCATTGCTGCTATGTCAAGAAATTTCAAAATTCATATGTTATCTTGTTATTGTATGTTGATGACATGCTCATTGCAGGGGCCAATATTGCCGAGATCAACAAATTGAAGAAACTAATGTCGGAGTATTTTGAAATGAAGGACTTAGGAGCTGCAAAGCAAATTCTTGGGATGAGAATTGCTAGAGACAGAATGAAAGGCACGCTGACACTCTCTCAAGCTGAATATATAAGGAGAATACTCAGTAGGTTTAGCATGGACAATGCCAAACCAGTTGGCACACCTTTGGGCAATCATTTCAAACTCAGCAAAAATCAGTCACCAAAATCAGAAGAGGAACGACACTACATGAACAAGGTTCCCTATGCTTCAGCAGTTGGCTCACTTATGTATGCTATGATCTGCACTAGACCAGATATTTCCCATGCAGTGGGAGTTGTGAGCAGGTACATGAGTAATCCAGGGAAGCAACATTGGGAGGCAGTGAAATGGATTTTAAGGTACTTAAAAGGCTCCACCGAAACATGCTTGTGTTTCTCAGGAGAAGACCTGGTGGTGCAGGGCTACGTTGATGCTGACCTAGCTGGAGATATTGATAGCAGAAAGAGCACCACTGGATTTATTTACACCTATGGGGGAACTGCAGTGTCTTGGGGCTCTAATTTACAGAAGACAGTATCCCTATCTACAACTGAAGCCGAGTATATTGCAGTTTCAGAAGCTGCAAAGGAGATGATATGGCTGCATAATTTTTTGGAAGAATTGGGCAAAGAAAGGCAGAGTGGTACTCTCCATAGTGACAGTCAAAGTGCTATATTTCTTGCAAAAAATCCAGCATATCATTCCAGGACAAAGCACATCTCAATCAGGTATCATTTTATAAGATCATTGTTGGATGACAAACAATTGCTACTTGAGAAAATCTGTGGAAGTAAGAACCCAGCAGATATGTTGACAAAGGGTGTTACTCTTGATAAACTGAAGTTGTGTGCAACTTCAGTTGGTCTCTCAGCATAAAACAGGGGCAAGAGAGTTGTAGAGGTGAAGGAGTCAAAGGAAGAAAGCTATACGATGGATGTTCCAGTTTTCAAGTGGGAGAATTGTTATGCATTGTGATAACTGGATCATTATTATCTGATAAGGATCTTTATCAGATAAGGATTGGTTTTGTTTGAAAGCTCATCAATAGCTTGATTACGTGATTTAGTAGAGTTCTTCTTCTCTACGTAACTCACTAGGGTTATTTTGCACATCTATATATATACCTTAGATTGAAGTGTATATGTATGAGTGAGTGTGTGCAACGTAGCTATTGTTGCAGCTGTGATAGAAACCAAAAATTGTATTGTTCTTTCAATTCTTAATAAATCCTCTACAGCTCCCGTGGACGTAGGCAATTTGCCGAACCACATAAATCATTTGTGTCTTTTATTTTACGTTATTGTCTTTAATTTCACAACAACTATTTCTATAATTTGCATGTTCTTTCTTTCGGCTAATCCATTCTACTATGAAGTATACGTGCAAGATGTCTGATGTCGGATTCCATGATGTCTTAAAAAATTACCTAGTACTTGATCCATAAATTCCATACCATTATCTGATTGAAGTGTACGAATGTGCCGTTGATATTGGGTTAGCACCATTTTCTGAAATTCCTGAAAAATTGTACCTGCTTCACTTTTATTTCAGAGGAGAGACATCCAGGTCATCCGAGTACATTCATCAATAAAAGTAACAAAATACCGTGCATTAGAAAAAGATGAGACCTTTACAGGACCCCAAACATCATAATGAATAACTGCAAATGGTTCTACTCTTTTATTCAAACTTGGCAAATAAGAAATACGGTGGCTTTTCGTCAGTTCAAATTTCACACTGAAAATCCGAAATACTTAAACTCGAAAATAAATGAGGTTGTAACTTCTTAAGGTACCCAAATGAAAGATGTCTGAGTCGTCGATGCCATAACCATACGAGAGTGTGAGCTTGATCCATACTTCTGGTCTGATGCGTATGACCCAGCTTTAACCCTCCTTGTTCCATTAATTCCAAATAATACAGGTTACCCCGTCTAACACCATAATCAAGAATCTTTCAGGTTAGAATGTCCTGAAAAACACAAAACAGAGGCCAAAACGTTACCGTGCACTCAAGGGTAGTCATAATTTGACTAAACGACAGGAGATTATCCGCAAGAGATGGAACAATAAGGACAATATCTAGTGTAATAGTGTCAGTTAAAACGATAGATTCTTCCCCGGTAACAGGGGAGCTACTACCGTTAGCAGTGCATATAGCTGACCATGAGAAGGGTTTATGGCAGATTAAATTATCGAAATCGCTAGTCATGTGATTAGATGCACCTGTATGAATAATCCAAGTACTATTTTTTGTAATAACAGAGTGCAGAATTTTTTTCGATGATACCTGGATTGACCACATTCGCTGTGGGTTGTACCTGATATGCTTCCGTCAAATGTACCATGGGTTTTCTGATATTTTTCCTTGTTTTTTTCAAAAAATCCCACCAGTCTGAATAGCTGATAATTTCATAATACTTTTGTTTTGATTACCCCATTTCACCGCAATGCGAATACATCAACCCACCATCATTTTTGTATTTTCGGTCAGCCCTATTTTGGTCAACATTATTTAAAGGAAACCCTAAATTTTTTCCCCTCTCTCTCTTCCCCCATTTTCAAAACCAGCCGCCCCCAACCCTTTTCTCTCTCGTTCGCCCCCGTCAGTTGATGATGCCTCATCATCATCACGGCATGTTTAGTGAACCCTAGGGGTCCACCACGGTGCTTGGCCTCCATGACTTGCTGTTGGGAGTGCTCTCGGTGGACGGCGGCATAAGCATGCTCCAGTTCTAGCTTCGGTTCCTTCCTCAGAATCTCCCCCTCACCTGGTCAAATACGAGGTCCAGACCACTGAGGAAGATGTGCACCCGAAGCCTCGCCATGGCTGAGTGATTCTCAACCATGTCGTTGACCGTGGTGGCCTGTGACTGGGTTCGGTGGTCGATTTCTTGGAAGATGGAAAGTAGTTCGTTGTTATAGGTGGGTAAGGGTTGGCCATTCTATTTTGTAGAGAAGGATTTTTGATTCAATTCAAAAATTTGAGTCTCATCTGACCCGTCGTAAAATGTTCGGGCCTCCCAAATATCTGTCGTCGTGGGTAGCCGTATGAACCGTTGCATCAACAGTGGGGTCATCGAGTCAATCAACCAGCTTTTGACTCTGTGATTCTCAGTCATCCAAGATTCTCTTCTCGGGTCAAATGGGTCGGGTTTCTTCTTCTTGCTGGTGAGGTACCCACCCTTATTTCTTGCATCGATTCGCATTTCCATTAGTTGACTCCATAGTGAATAATTTGTTTTGTCTAATGTTATTCCAGTTGGAAGAGGAGAGTTGTCCTGATGGACCACAGTCTGGGGTGCCGGAGTGGAGGTAATTTCCATGTTTGATAATGAAATGTGTTTGTGAAAGGATTCCTGGGTTGGTTTCTGTGTTTTTCTGGGTTTTGTGCTACTGTGGGGATTGTTGGGTTGATTTCTTGTTGTGTGGTTGATTGTTGTGATTTTCTGGGTTGATTTATGGGAATTTGGTTGATTTCAGGTTGTTTGGCTCTTGATTTCTACAGTACTTGTGGCTACAGTAACAAACCACTACTGTAGCAATCACGTTTCTGGGATGATGATTTCGGATGAACTGGGTTTGGTGTTTGATGAACTGGGGTTGTTCTGGGTTTCGAACTAGTAGAAAAAAAAATGCAGTAATTCGATTTCAAAGAAAAAAATTCGAAATTAGCTCCGATACCATGTGAGAATTTGAAATACAAATTATTTCAGTGTATTCGGTGTATTTTCTTCTACATTTGAGAGCTAATTTATAGAAAAGTTACGAGACTAAAAAAACTAAATACAAAACTACTTTATCCCTACTTTACATAATGTCCAAATCGGGAAATTAACGACCATATTTTAACAGTATTGTTCAAACATGACCTAGGCAAGCATCAGGCCAGTAATGGCCGAGCTCAGTTGAGTCCACATTTCTCCGGTTGTCATTGAGAAAGAAATTGAAAGTGATGAGAATGAGAATTGTTAGAGAGTGAAAGGTGTTGTTGTTAATTTGCTCCTCAATCTCCACAGTAGTATCAGATTTATATAGTATCGGTATTTAAAGGGCTCACGAGTACAGTTTTTTTTTTCTCGTAGGATTGTTGAACAAGTTACTCATATACTAGAAATTTCCAGCTTAATGTCGCAGTTGCTTTCATTTCGAAGTCATGACGACCTTATTTTTCTAAGACGCCGACACGATGCAGCTATGTCTTTACGAAAATTTAGATTACTTGGTCTGTACGTCTTTTAGCAAAAGGGACATTTCCTCTTCCGAGCAAGGAAGATGCTGGGATGGTGGCTCCCGAAGCCTCCAACTTTGACCTCTATTCTGTTTGTATAATTGGTGGGTTTATGGTCTTGAGCAGGGTTACCGAGATATATACAAGCTTCTTTTGAGTTCATGATCGTGGGTTTACAAGAGGTTTTGGGATTGGATTAAACTCGTCGTATTTTTCTTGCACTAATTTCCACTCAGAGTAAACAAGGGGGTTGCTGTCTCTTTCTTGTTTGTTTGCTTGCTTGCTATTTCCACTCAGAGTAAACAAGGGGGTTACTGACTTTAAGAGCTGAGATTTCGTGTGGAAGATTCATGTTGAGCTTGTCTTTTTCTGTGATGAGATTGTTAATGAACCATCTTATTTAAAAGGTTAAGCCGTTAGGTGAGGTTTTAGAATATAATTTATATTATTCTTTAAAACATCTTCTCAAATGAAAACCCTTTAAACTTGAAACTTGCACAAACTCACATTAACTTGTGCTTGATTTTTATCTAATAGAAAATAGAATAGAGATGGTGAGATTCGAACTCCTGATCGCTGATTAACATATTCTAATACCATGTTAAGCAACTATCTCATTTAAAAGCTAAAAACATACCTCAACCTTGCTATGCCATGCATGCTCTGAAACAGAGTCCAAACCACGTCACCAGGAAAACAAAGATGAGTTTTTGCTGTCGTCGAGCAACAAGTGGTAGCGGCTCCTACAATAATAACTATTATATTCTGGAAGTGGGTTCTTGAGTGTCCATAGGATAGCAGCACGAAGATTCCTGCTCAACTCCTGTTGTAATTTCTTTATTTTTATTGGTTTTATCTGAATTTAACGTTGTTTGGACTCTGTTTCAAGACAGGCAAGAATGTCGAGGACATCACATTGAACAGTTAAGTGAGTCAATTCGATGACATGACGGCTTGACTCGAGCCAAGTCGTGCAAAGATACCCCTACGGAATAGAATCTGACAATTCACTCTACTCATCAATGTCGTGAAATTCGGAGTGAAACTATAAACTTCCCATTGGAGAGGACTGAGCGGTTTGGTCCAATGCGTCAGACCAAAGGAGTGGCTGGTCACTCCTTGTGCTCGTCCATTGCATCTGGGCTCAAAATTTGAGACTTGAGGCCTTGTTTGTTTACACGGAAACTGAATTCCAGGAATTCAGTTTCCATGTTTTCCAATGTTTGGCAACCATTGGAAAACGAGTCAAAGGAAAGTTGAGGAATTCACTTTCCGGTCAATGCTGAAATTTCTTTGAAAACAAAGGAAAGTGTATTCCTTTCCTTATGGAAAGGAATACACTTTCCTTTGTTTTCAAAGACACATCTTCGTCTTCCTCAACTCAACGCCGGTAGGGACAGCTCTTCTTCCCTAGCTCCGGTGGCAGCAGCAACCCTTCACCGTCAGCCTTGCACCGTCAGTTCTCCCTCTCCATTTGCACTGTCAGCTCTCTCTCTCAGCCTTGCACCTGCTCTCTCTCTCCTTCCCCGACGGTCTCTCTCTCCTCACGCTGCAACAGCCCGGTGCAATTCCTCCTTCGGCAGCGCAGCAACGGACCTCCAGTCGACCACCACGACCCTCTCTCTCCTTCCTCAGCTCCGTCTTCGCCTCCTTTTTCCTTTATTTTTCCACCCGCGGCCCATCCTATACCTCGACAGAAATCCGTTTTCCGTCTGCTAATCTAGTCGCCATATCCAAGATACCAGAACGTTCCTCCTCCTCTTATTCTTCTTTTGCCGTTAAAGAGGACGTTAATTACCTCACGCGACGCGTGGCGTCGATTCAAGATTCTTCAGGGGTAAAATCGGTCTCTGTTTTGTTACCTGATTGGGAGGTTCTTTTGATTGTATTGCCGGAAAGTACTTCTCTGTTGACAACTTCACTATCCGGCAATGGTTTCCTGTGTCTTTATCCGAACAACGAGACTTCCCCTGCGAGGTTCTCTGGTTTTTTGCCCTCGACGAATATATATTAATAAGTTTTACTTAAAAAATATTTCACAAGCTTATTTCTCTATAATATGATATGACATATATTGTTATATTTTATAATATAAACTATGTATGAATATAGGATATAATAATAAAATTCATCATTATACTTTTTAGATTTCATTTTTTTATTTTAAGTGATTAAATATTTTATATTAAATATTTTATATATATTAGATAAACTTGAAAAAAAAATTAATTTATTAATAAATTATTTTCCAGTTCATTTTCCATAACACAAACAAACACTGGAAAGTGTTTTCCAGTTCATTTTCCATAACACTACCAAACATCGGAATTCACTTTCCAGGAATTCACTTTCTAGGAATTCACTTTCCCCGGAATTCACTTTCCAAAAGGAAACCACTTTCCAGCAAACAAACGGGGCCTTTGTATGAATTCGTTTTTCATATTTACGATCGGTGCTGTTGGGGTAAGATAGTCTTTGAGATGTTTTTTTATTTTAAAATATATTAAAATAATATATATTTATTTTTAAGAAATTATTTCCCCTTATTAAACGGTTTCAAGTAAAAACAATTTTTTTTTTTGGAAAATACTGTTTCAACCCTATAAATAGCAAACTATCATTTTTTTCTCATGATTTCGGATAATTTTAGAATTTTGCTCAATTAAGTCCATGCTTGGTTTTTCAGGTCTAGAATTGTAGTCTCCTGTATTAATTAAATTATAGTCCTTAATTTATAAGATTTATAATCAAGTCACATATGATTAATCATCCCATTTTAATTTTTGATAAATATTTTTTATCTGTGACCCATTAGGTTTTCTAATTAGTTGACCTAAATATAAATCATAATTCTAAATAAAATAAGATCAAATAAATTAAATAATTTATTTATTATTAACTCAATAATTGATTGATTTATATTTGAAGATCAAATACAATATCTAACAACCTATCATGATTCCTTAAATATTTTAAAAGTCATAAATAATTTGACTTAGCTTTTCAATGACTATTTTATCGGTGTAATTATTATTCTTTCATCATGAATTTTTTGATTTAAACATCATATCATGAAGTATGTTTGTTTTGCTAAATCATTTTAGTAATTGATTCTTTAAATAAGATTTTAAAATTCTTTTCAAAACTCATTCTATCTTTACTAATGATTGCATAATTTATACTATTTGAGAACAAATGAAAATTTTTCTTTAACTCACATAGGGTGATGAATATTCAAATATTTTTATATAATTTACGTTATACTTAATATCTTCTCGTTTATTACCCTTGATTACGACA
Source organism: Salix caprea (assembly GCA_964035475.1). Lineage (NCBI taxonomy): Eukaryota > Viridiplantae > Streptophyta > Magnoliopsida > Malpighiales > Salicaceae > Salix > Salix caprea. Next base: position 9,210,692 of record OZ037745.1, read on the forward strand.
CGTATGATTATGATCAAAGCATAACACTCTTTATATAAGATAACCTAGTGATCTCAAATCTAATGATATCTTATACTACTATCATGAGAGTTTTTCCATAGATATAAAAGATCTTTTCTTTCTATATAGAATTCTCTTGCGAACCAATTCATTATTCATGTTATATGATAAATCTAGCACAAAGGTAGACTATCGCTCTAGGTGGTGTCTCTCTATCCTCACCTCCTGTTTCATGGTGTGATAACTCGGGGGCTATTGCCCTTGCATCCAATCTAGTTTTTCATGCATTAACAAAACATGTGGAGGTGGATGATCACTTCCTCCGTGAGAAAGTTTCTAATAAAGATATTCTTGTTCGTCATATAGCCACACAAGACCACATTGCTGATGTGTTTACAGAGGGACATTCAGCAGTACGATTTACATTTCTTCGGTCCGAATTGATAGTTCTTTCCCTCCCCATCAATTTGCAGGGGGGTGTTAAGGTTTTTGATAAGAAAAATCCTGTTCAGGAAGTTCAGATTAGAAAACTTATATTCAGGAGTTTTCAAATCAAATTTCCTCAGTATCTGTAGTCAATCCTGCACAACCTGGTACTATAATTCCTGAAGAGTACATGTTATGTAAACCAAATTAGCTCCACACTTATCTCCTTTTACTCTTTTATAATGTACTGATGCATATAAATACAAACTAATGTATACAATGTTTAGGTCATGTTGATCATAAAAGAATAATACAAAAACATTCTTCTCTTTGCATTATTCTAACTGAAACCTCTACGCAATCCAATTACAAAGAAAGGTTATAAGAATCAACAACGACGATGCTCGTTGAGAGCATTGAAAGAAAAGGCTGATATCTTATGGAGCCAGCCGTGGAAGCATATGCATTTCTTGGAATGCTCATCAATGAAACTATAGATAATAAGGTTAGGAAAATGATACGTGAGGAAGCCAGGAACGTATGTTTTTCTTAGAGAAAATATTGGAACTGGATAAGCTGCAGATAAAGATCTATTTACCTGTCATTTTTTTTCCAGGAAATCAAACTGTGTTGGGTTTTTGAAGATAGCAACAACGATGTCGATCAGTTTATGAATGGTACTGGATGGTTTGTTGACATCAATTATTGCCAGTGTGTTTGAATAGAGACATCTATCTAGACTCTAGACCCTTGTTAAATGGAAAATTTCCATCAGCTGTTCTTTGAATCAATACATTTTCTGCTTCTGTGAGGAGTGCTTATAGAGATTCTTACCAGTAGTCAGTTGTAGATTTCCAGACTTGTTTATGAACAAGTGGGACAGCTAAACCAAGAAAATATCTGATCATGATCACGTCAAACAATTAGTTTGATCTTTCGATCCAATTTTGTTTGGGAGATTCTACATGCTTGCTTTATAGGAGCTCACTTGGCTATAATAAACCAAGGTCAATAAGGCTTCAAATAAAAATGTTGTTTGAGTCAATTTAATTATATGCTCTTTTATTTTTAGATTCCTAGTTTAATTTTAGATTTTATTTATTTCTTCAAAATTTTGTCTTTCTCTGAGCCTGGATTCTTCTTGTCAGGTTCAGCTGCATCAGTGGCTTCAAAACTTCAGACATTTTTATGTTGTTTCTCATATATTTCTGTTTATGCAGATAATTTTTACCTGCCCCACCAAAACGGAGATGCAAAAGAGGGTGTTTAAGCTTCTCAGGTTTTCTCACAACTGAAAGGAAAGTTGCAACGTGTTGTCTTGTCAGAAGTCAGAACAATTAAAGGAGATCAATGAATTGTGATCTCAATTGAAGATGAAAACAGTGATTTGTATCAGTTGATATTTGAATGAATTTGATGGAACAGGTCCATCCTGAAAAATTTGATGAAAACAGTGATTTGTATCAGTTGATATTTGAATGAATTTGAGGGCAGAGGTGTGAAAAATTTAGAACTTATCAATTCTGCACAAGACCAAATAAGTAATTACACTCTGAAAAAAATATAAAGACAACAATAACTTACTCTAATTCTTTAATGATCAATTGATGTTTATGAAAATAGAAAGAAAAAAAATACTCTCATAACCAAAGCACTCAATTTTTATTGAAAAGATAAAATCAACATTACACTACTGCAATTCATCCTTAATGTAATATCTCTATGTCTACAGTGAAAAACACTAGAAAAGGGAAATGCGTTTTATATGTTTTTCTTAATATATATATATATATGGATCAATTAATTTTTATTTAAAAATATATTAAAATAATATTTTTTATTTTTTTAAAATTATTTTTTATATCATAAAAATAATCTAAAAACCCGGTTTGATTGCCATGTCTACTACCAGCTTCAAAGCTCTCAGTTTTTCAGTAGAGAGAGAGAAACAAAGTAGATGACTTTGAAACTTAGTCTACACAGGGGATAAATGGCTAAAAGACTCTCTTCCCACCTTTCCTCCCTTCATTTTGCCTTTAGGAGCCCTAAACCCCATTTTATACCTCAAACTTCTCTAAGGTAACTCGCTTTTTTCTTTCTAAATACATACACATGGTTACATATGGAAAAAGGTGTTTTATGCTCATAATTTTTGAAGAATTTGATATCAATGTTAAAATCTAAAAAGCCCTTTTGCCCTTGCACTTGCAGAATGGAAGCTCTCTCTAACTCTGTTACTTCAAGTTATTATTCAATAAATCACAGTTGTAATAATGGGTTTTCTCCAAGTTTCCAAGGTCAGCTTCTGCAAGTTTTTAAACCACCATTTCCTCTCTCTTTTACTTGTTTTTTGTTTTCAGTTTCACTGTCTGACAATTGAATCTCATAAGTCGATTGCATGTGAAAGATCATTAACGAGTTGTGTTAATGATATTAATGGAAGTATTGGTTATGTAGTCTATGTATCTGTAGAAAGTCCTCACAGAACCCATTTATTTCATTGTCTTTATGTCCTGTGCTGGAAAAATAAGCTTACTGCACTTCTTGAATTAATCTTTGGTGGGTTTTCTTTGAGTTTAGGGTTTGTTTGTCTTTGTCTAAAACACATTGTTCTTTCCCTGGATATGATTGTTAAGAAGCTGGAAAAGGAGATGGTGATAATAATGGAATATCTAATGTTTTTTTTTTAAGGACATGACTCGGTTATATTATTTTTCTATGAAATTGTATCACAATGCTCAAGAGGATTGAAGTGTTTTTAAGTAGAGAGTATTTTTTTAAACAGTGAACCTGCAATATTAGCTTTGAGGCGGTTACTGTTATTCACAATTGCAATTAGTTTCTGCTGTTGGTCATTGAATATGTTACATGACATTATATTGGATTTTTTGCAGTTTCAAGATCATATGCTCGCAATAGGGATAGGCATTATGATCTTTTTGGCAGTCAAAAACCTGGGGACAAGGGATTCCGGGAAGCATGGAAAAAAGAGGTGGATGAAGATTCTTGTCTATGGACTGGAAGTGAAGATGAAAGTGATGATGAGAACAGTTCTGATAAAGGTAAAAATCGACTTGAAAAAGATATTCGGAAGGTCAGGCAGCAGGCAAAGGAGCACTCAGACCTTATCGATGCTGATGACAGTGATGAGTTAAGAAGTGTATGGTCTGGGAGTGACGAGGAGAAGACTTTGTGGACTGGTGATGAATGTGATGATGAGGATGATATTCCTACAGAAGCACACCCCAATGAGGCCAGTGATAGGTATTTAGATAAATTGTTTGAGTTTGAGGAAAAACCCAAGTATCGGACCATCTCAGAACTAATGAATGCGGAAAATGAACCAGAGGAGTTGTCCCCTGGGAAGCAAGCTAGGAAACTTGCAGTTGAGAATGCCTTGAAGAAATTAAAGAAAGGGCCAGATGGGCGTTACACCAATGTGTGGGAAGTCATGAGTGATATAGACATCCTAATTGGAGCATTTGAGAATATTGTTTCTGGACCAGAGTATGAGGAGCTTCGTCAGGGAGGGCCTAAGAAATTAAATATGCAGTTTTTCAAGGATATTCAAGCACGTATGAGAGATCCAAATTTCAAGTTCTCACCTGAGATAAAGTTGAAACCAAAGAGCACACTTGTTCCAAGAAAGAAATGGCAGAAGGCACAGTCAAGACGAAGAAAAGCACAGAGGCGTTAATTTGCAGTTCCTTTATTCAACTGTGAGAGCCGATAACTTGCTGCACAAGGTATCTGGAAACTCTTTTTCTCATGTCTAGATAGATCTCTATATACTTTCCTTCCTTGTCCTGAAAGTTAGTGAAAAATTATACAAATGTTTTAAACCATTCATGGTTCTATGATTTCATATTTGCCTAGAGCTTCATTACTTTTCTCGTCTTTGTTTTAGACGCTAACTTGTGTTCTTAGCTTGACGTACCGTTTCCCAGTTTATTTGAAAAAATCTGAAAAGTCACGAGTCCTTTCTTTTGGTTTCTCATTTATTTAATGGATGATTCATTCTAGCTTAATTTGTTTGAGTATCAGTTCTTTGCCTGGTATTGGTTACCAAAGAAAAAGGCATTGCCAACCCAGTTCGTGTGATTTTGATTCGGAATTAAACCAAGATAAACTTTATAGTCTGGAACATAACTTCTTATGCATGCATTTAAATTAAGCAGCAAAGGAATGGAAATGCGGCCGAGATTGCAATATCAGCAGCCAATGGCAGCTCATTTCATAATGTTTCAAGGTATGCGGTGGCTCTCTCAAAATTGGTGAGGTTTGTATGTTGCAAATCAGCTGCTGGATATTTTTAGTCTAGGGTGAACAAAACAGTCTTTATCTTTGAGAGGTTGGATGAGTGATGTAAGGGCTTCTTAGGCCGTGCTTAACAATATGTTTCAAAAATGTTTTGGAAAAAAAATAAAAATAAAAAATATATTTTTTATTTTAAATTAATTTTTTTGATATTTTTATATAAAAAAATAAAAGCAATCCACATGTTAATAAAAGCATTTCATATTTAAAATGGATTCTTATCATAGCTTAACCCCTTACATGCCCCCACCTTTTCGAAAAAACCCAGGATGTTTCTGCTGGCCAGCTAGACAAGTACTTGTCTGGCTAGTAGCAAGGATATGACTCAGTATAGGGAGGATCTGTTGAAGATGCATGATCTATCATGTAAGGTTGGTACATGAAATTATCATTTCTCATCATGTTGTCGCTCGTATGCGGTTCTTGCATGTAAATACTATGCATCACTGTGGCTGGATGATTGTAGTGGTACCTTTGCTGTTTGTTTGTCATAATCATGGATGGTCGATTCGTCTGTTCATAAGTTGGCATCCCATTAAATTCATGGCCTCCTAATCCAACAAAACCAGTACCATTGCCTTGATAATCTGCGCGAGCCATCGTGTAAGCTAAATCATCTCCTAATCTGCTACTACCAGCAAAATTATCGTCATCCATGTAAAAGTTTCCCATTCTTGTGGCTGCCATCAAATCCTGACCTCCCCCCACATTCATAGCTTTCAATCCTACATTCTGGTTTGAAAAATCTCCATAGCTTCTCATATTGTCAGTCTCATTGTCAAAGTATGGTGGATACATGAATTGGTTTTGAGAGTCACTGAAGTTAATGGCTAGAAATTGCAGTTGGTTGGTGTTAAGTTGTTCTTGATTCCATTTGTTCTTGGTGATTACAGACCACAGTTCTGCACGTTTACCAGATTTGACCAATTTCTTGATTAAAGTAGCAGAATCTACCCGGCCTGAAACTATGACCAGCTGGTGATCTATCTTTATGTTCACTGAGTAAACACCTGAACACAAGACCAAAAACCTTAGTAGCGCCCAGAAAAGAGACAATCTTAGCAAGAGATAGTTAATTGTTACTGGGTTTTACTTTAAAGAATCGTTGGACATGGCATTACCTTTTGCAAGAGATCTGTTGGTAAAGTTATATGCTGTAATCATAAAACTTACTGCAATAAAAGTAAAAAAGAAACTAGAACTAAATACTCATGTTGATGACAAGTCAAAAGGAAAAACTAAAAATACTCTCACCATCAATTTTCTTGAGAAGTTTTCTCACTTTCTGCTTGCACCCTTCACAGTTGATGTGCACTTTGAGATAATGTGTCTGCCATCGGAAGAGAAGTAAAACAAACCCAGGTTAGAGGACGCAAATATAGTGGCAAAAGTAAGCTTATGAAGGGAAACTACGTCAAAAGTAGAGGGAATGTTGCTGGTGTGGACAGACCTCAACCTCCAGGAGCTGATCATGGCCATTTCTTAACATTTTCAACGTTCAAGGAGTCCTTGAAAAAGTATCAGTAGATTCTCCCTATCGTTCTGCAGTTTTAATGGAGTTCACCTTTCTCCTCCATGCGAGGCCACTTGTAAAGGGTTTTATGCAAAGAATAAAAGAGAGGGAGAAATCTGTGTGAAGCAGAAAGTTGGTCTGAAATGTGTGATTTGACGAGGCTCATAAAATTGACATTTTTTGACTGGCAGAATCTGCATGCTATCGGTTTATAGGCTCATAAAGTTGTGCACTGCTCTCTCTCTCTCTCTCTTCTGTTTGGAAGTGCGGTTACGATAGCTTTTCAAAGTGTTTTTTGTGGTGAAATATATTAAAATAATATTTTTTTTTATTTTTTTTAAATTATTTTTGACATCAGTACATCAAAATGATCTAGAAATATCAAAACATATTCATTTAAAATAAAAAAAAAATTCAAATTTCAGCCAAACGCCGGTTGAATCGCCCAGCCAAACAGTGGAAGCACTCCATCTGCTGCTGGCATCATTGCCTTGATCACGAGATCCAAACCAATTAGTCATGATAGAAAAACAAAAAAAGTTTATAGAATGTTCAATTTGACGATATCTTAATAATACGGGGCAACTGGTGATTTAAAATATTAATTGGTGGATGAAACCTTAGTAAATCCAACACGTGCATCCAATTTTAAATAAATCAAAGTTACTGTGACTGATGATCAATTTTGATTTTTATAAATTGAGAATCTCGCTCTCCATCATTGATCGATTTTGTGTGGACATTTCGATCAATTATATACTTGTCCTGAGTACAGTTCCGATTTCTAATCATGAAGGGTGTCAAATGTGGATTTTTTTTTAATTATTAATATGTGTGTTCGAGAAAGTTTGTATTTTATAAGTTTTGAAATCGATAATTATATAAGTTTCCGGTGACTATTATATTAGCTATCGAAACCTTAAATGTAAACTCTTCCGTGCAATTGCTGGAGAGATGTAGATGCAGATATCATCAGTCTCAATTTCTGTCACTAAGAACTTAACCTAAACCATGCTTTGTGGGTTCTAAATTTCTTGAATCAATCTCTATGTTTATAGAAGCCCGGGATTGCCATAAGACGTGTTTTAACAATGGTGAATGTTGATGACTGTTGCTACCATTAGCACAAATCTAACATGAAAAGATATATTTAATTAACATAATTTTGTTAATGTTTTTAAGATTTTTAAGAGGAAGTTCTCAAGCTTGATTTACTAGATTGGATTTAATGACAATATTAAAGAGTTTTGCAAATCTTTTATGTTATTTTTTTTTAGTTCGATTTGTAGCATAGCACATAGTAGTATCGTAGTCTTACAATAAAAATGAAATTAAACAAACAAAACGTGTGTGGTTGAGTTTTTAGTAATTAAATTGGCTTATTCCAAGGTATGAATAATGAATTGAGAAATTTAATTCATTAATACACTATTATTATATTTTTTAAAAGAAATTAAAAAAAAATAAAACAACTTTAACTTAAGTTTTAATCGAGTTAACTATAAATTAACTTTTTTTTAACTCCCTTCCTAGAAGATAGGTCAAGCTCGTGGTGAGTTGACTGGTCTAGGAAATAGATTTGGTTATTGTAAAATAGAAAAGAAATAAAAACAATAGAGGCCAAACAATAACTTTCAACAAAATGAAACTAAAGATACAATGGATACTTGCGGGTTGGATTTTTTTATATTTATATTTTATTTATTATTTATTGAATAAATTTTTTAGATATTTATAAATTATTCATGAGATTTTAGGTATCCAATAGATTTCTATTATCAACTATTATTTATTAATCAATACAAAATAAAAATAGTTCACACACACACACACACACACACACACACACACACACACATATATATATATATATATATATATATATATTAAACTAAAAAATCTAAATATTTTACAAAGATATTTATATAATATAAATATATATTCCAGATTAGGTTTGGATGAATTTTAAATCAGATCTAACAATATTTATATTATTATTTATCAAATTTTAAGAAAATTAAAAAGAAACTAAACGGTGTGGGGATTTCACTGCAGATCCCCACAGAAAGCACTGTGGATTTCCACAGTGCTTTCCTTTTTTTTTTTCTAATTATTTATTTTCTTTTTTTTTCGTTCCTTGCTCTTTTTTTTTTTCTAACTATTTTTTTTCATTAAATTTTTTTTCCTGGTTTTATTTTTTTTCTTTTTCTACTTATATATAATTTTATTTGTTTTTTTATAATTGGAGTGTTTTGGTTAACTTAGGCGCACCACAATTAATCATCGGATCTAATTTTTTTATAGTTTTTTTTTTCATATTTTTTCTGATTTTGTTTTTCATTTTTTTCCATTAAATATTTTTTTTATCGGGGTGTCCGAAGTAGCTTAAGCGCACTATAATTAATCCCTGGATCCAATTTTTTTTTTTATAACTAGAGTGTCCAGACCAGCTTATATGTACCATGACTAATCCTCGGACCCATTTTTTTTGCTAAAGTGCTTTTCCGCTGATACTTTTTTTCTTATACTTTTGTTTTGTTCATTATACAATTTTTTTTTTTGCAACCGGGGTCTACGGGCCAGTTTAAGTACACCGCGACTAATTCTCGAAACAAATTTGTTTTTAAAACAATATGGATTGCTAGAGTGCTTTCACGCTTATATTTCTTTTTTGTTTTCTTTAACTTATATATTTTTTTTTATAACCATGGTCTCTGAGTCAGTTTAAGCTTTTTATGATTATTATTTTTTACTTATCTAATTTTTTATAGTTTTTTTTCATTTTTTTTTCTGATTTGTTTTTTTCATTTTTTCCATGAAATATTTTTTTTGCTGGTTATACTTTTTTTTATTTTTTTTTGCTTTTTCCACTTATATATATTTTTTATGATCGTGTGTCCGGAGTAGCTTAAGCACACCATAATTAATCCCCGGATCCAATTTTTTTTATAACTAAGGTGTCCAGACCAGCTTATACGTACCGCGACTAATCCTCGGACCCATTGTTTTTGCTAAAGCGCTTTCCCGCTGATATTTTTTTTTCTTTTTTTTCTTATAATTTTGTTTTGTTCACTTATACAATTTTTTTTACAACCGGGGTCTACAGGCCAGCTTAAGTACACCACGACTAATTCTTGGATTGATTTAAAGAAAAAAACAATATGGATTGCTACAGTGCTTTCATGCTTATACTTTTTTTTTCACTTATATATTTTTTTATAGCCGGTATCTCCGGGCCAGCTTAAGCTTTTATTTATTTTTATTTTTTTCACTTATATATTTTTTTATAACTAGGGTCTCTGGTGAGCTTAAGCGCACCATGACTAATCCTCGGACCTTTTTTTTATAATTAGGGTGTCTGAATCAGCTGATGCGCACCACAAGTTGTATAAGTACGTATATACCCCTTATAAGACAAAATCCATTAGTTTGTTGTAAGGGTGTATTGGTAATTTACTAATTTTTAATTATATTTTTGTCGGGTGTTGTGGGCACGACGTCAATTTCAGAGCTCATGCATATTTCGGATGACGTGTGCGGCATCGTAGAACTTTTAAAAATGTATATTGGTTTTTTATATATTTATTTTATTATGTAAAATGTGTTTAAAATAATGTCATGGTATCAAAGGTATTTTTAATTTTTTTTCATTTCTATGCATAATACAACAATCATAATACAACAATCATAATACTTTCAAATAAAACAAAAACCAAGAATTATTAGTGGGGTGTCTCGGTAATTTTACTTTTTTTGAAACTAAATTAAAAAATAAAAAAATAAAAATAAAAACCAAAATATAAAATAAAAATTATATGTATTAAAACTAGACAAAAAAAAAAAATTAATCCCTGCGGCGGAGCGCGGGTTTATGGCTCGTCATATCTAGTCATATCTAATTTAAGTGAGATTAGATCAGTATTTGTATTTAATTTTCGTCTTGAAAACCCAGCCAGCAGAATCTACCATTGATTACACTTCAGACTAGCAAGTTATACAAAAGGTCCATTTTGGTCACCGAACTCTCTCAAATTTCCTCAAACAAAATATCCATAAACCAAAGACAAAATGTTTAAAAACAGGACCATAATATCAGATTAAAGCAGATAGAAAGGAAAAATGGAGGTAGGTTTAGCATATCTCACAGCCTCACAATCCACAACCAGCGCTCTATGTTTCTCCAATCGCAACAGTTTCATTAACAAGAATCAATTTCTGCTACCAGTCACCAGTGACACTAGCACTGCTATTAGTGTTTACAGTAAAAGAAGAAAACCCATCTGTGTTAAGGCTTCGGAGAGTTCATTCGATGCTAAAACCACAAGACATACTTTGGCTAGCAACTGGGATGTTGAAAATTTCTCATCTTTTGCTAATTCTGCTCCTACTTTGCCAAAATTTGAGGAACTGGATACTACCAACATGCTTCTCCGGCAAAGAATCATTTTTTTGGGCTCTCAAGTATTTTTCGTTTCTTTTTTGGAATTGATGTTAAAAGTTGTGTAGAATTTGTTTCTAAACGAAGTTTGTTGCTGGGTTTTTGTTTGGGAACTAATTGATGGGTTTTTTTGGTGGGTTTTTTCTCCTTTTGTTTTGTAAGGTTTGTTGAGGTATATATAATATTGGTTATCAAAGTATTGACCTCTAGTATCTTGAGGTGGCCCTTTAGTTTTGTAGGCTGATATAATTTTTCTTTTTTCCTGACAAGTTGGGGAGGGTGGAATTCATTGTAGGATTTTGTAGACTGGTATTTGTAGTTCTTTTTTGCGGGAGTAGTTGTTAGGTTCTGGATGACTTAGAAGCACTGTATTTGTTTTGTTAGAGATATTGGAAGTGAGATTTTCTGATGTTGCTACTTAGTGTTTCATCGAACCTTTGTATTTTGTTGTGTTTTTTGGCGAGTAATTGCTGAACCTGTTAGGTGAGTTTCCTACTGTTGTTTGATTGCAGCATATCTGTTTTGGTAATGATGTTGAAACACAGGTTTAAATGGGTCTTTCTCTATGTAGTGGATGTTAATTAAAGCTTATATTGTGGTTGATGCTTTCTTTTTTTGTTAGACATCTTCTTTCAGATATAGTGATTGAGATTTGTGGTGGGACTCTCTCTCTCTCTCTCTATATATATATATATATGTATTATATGCATGTGTTTGTTCTGGTCTGCTGGCTTAGCCATTGGCACTCTGAGTGGGTTTTGCTGATTATTGTCATATTAGTTCCTTATTATGAAATTTATGGCCTTCGGATTTAGTTTTTGAGAATTGCGGTAGTTCTTAATCTGGATGCCATTATGTGTGCAAGTGATAGAGATGCGAGCTCCAACTTTCCTGGTTCTTAAACATGCTTATGGAAAAGGGGTGGTTTAATTTTACTTACTCTGACTGGTATTTGGCAGGTGGATGACGTGACAGCAGATTTTATTATCAGTCAGCTATTATTTCTGGATGCTGAAGACCCCAAAAAAGACATCAAATTGTTTATTAATTCACCTGGGGGTTCTGTCACTGCTGGTATGTCGATAGGTTTATATAATATGCTTTATTTTTCAGTTCTCGCTTTCCTTTTTTTTCAATCTCTTTTTATTTTCATTTTCCCTTTAAATATCTCCATATACTTTGAAGCTTATGGTTCCTACATATAAAATTCTTTCTGTAAAGGCCTTAGGATTGCAAAAATAATTTGAGCTACATAGATCAACGTTGTGTAATCTGTTACTGATATTAGACTGGACAGTTTTAGCATATGAAATCTGCTCTCTTTTTTTTCATGGAGTCTGATGTGTCATGGAAGTTGCAACCAATTGAACATACCCAATTCCTATTAGCATAGGATTATGTTATACCATTTGTGACTAATTCTGTAGCTATGCATTCTAATTCAATGATTTTGAATATGTGGTAGAAAGTTTTTGTTATTATTGGTGTATCTTGGATCATCTCCAGAATATAGTGAAGGAAATGTTATGTCTACACTTCATCTGTTTTGGGAGATGAAGATGGTTGGAACTCAATTTAACAATCTTTAAGGATCAACGTATATTGATGCAATTACATTGAGATTTGGCTTCTTTCTAGAGCTCATCCTCTGGGTGATTTTTTTTTAGTTTTACTAGCTGATGTTCAATGGATTTTGAGAACCTTATTGTCACATTTTTCTTGTCATATTTCTTTTCCCTCGGAGAATGAGTTAGTCTCCTGTTGTCACAGCTCAGTTTCTGTCTCTTAATTAAATAATGTCATTCTTTGATCTAAACTAAAAGAACATTATGGCATTCTGTAAATGGTCGGGTATAATTAAAGGTGTGAATCTTTTTGGTATCACATTGAGCATTTTATCTGGGTTTAGAAAGCTCCTGGGTACACTCTTATTCCTTTTATCTTTTCCTTCACGCATTGCTTCATTAAGGACTGGGAATATATGACGCGATGAAGTTGTGCAAGGCTGATGTTTCAACTATTTGCCTTGGGCTGGCTGCATCCATGGGAGCATTTCTTCTTGCTGCTGGTTCCAAAGGCAAGAGATTTTGCATGCCCAATGGGAGGGTGATGATTCATCAGCCACTTGGAACTGCTGGAGGCAAAGTATGTCTTTAGTCTCTTCTTACTTATGTTTTCATAATCTGCCTATTTTATTGTGCATATATATTGAAAAATCCTTGCACTAGGAATGTTGAATGGGTGAAATCTATGGGCCTGATGTAATCTCCAGCTTGAAATTCAGTAAGGGATAATGTTACAAATGCTCACCTTCCATTCCAACAACTTTTCGATATGTATAACTGGAGATTCTTTTAGAGGTGACTTCTAGAAGAAAGTGATTCTCATAATTAGCACTTAAAGTAATTTGTTTAGCATCAGACCATCTGATTAGTAGAACTTTAAAAGCCTGTTCCATAGAAGAGTAATAAATTACCTTAACAAGGTGACAGAGTCACTGGATCACCTTTTACTACGTTGTTCTGAGGTTCTCCACTTCTTTCTTTGTGCCCATTCTGGAGTTTGATTGGCTGATACTTTCTCCCTAAAAGATCTACACTTAGGGTGGTGGGTATGTGATTAAATTAAGAGCCCGTTTGTTTTTGCAGTCAACCCCTAGCTGGCTGCAAAAACAAACAAAGCCTTTAGGCTAGTGGAGGTTTAATTTATGCTCTATTTCTTGTTCCTGGAAAGGAAAAGGAGGGGATGTTGAGATCATAACTTCAGTTGATGCTGCGGATAGCTACAGGTTTTGAGTAGATCAGGAACAGATTACTTCTCCATTGATTATAATTTCGATTGAAGCTGCACTTCTTTAGATTTGATCTAAAGTTTTTTTCTACACTTGAATGTAGTTATCTTTTCTGGTCAATTTGGTTTTAAAAGGGGTGTAACTTAGTTCGTAAATTACTGCAAGACAGTAATAACTTTAGGGTGTTTAGGGTCACTCGAGTTGTATGATACTCTAGAAAATACTGACTGGTTAAATGATAGTTTTCAAAACTGCTTGGCGTGTGTTTCTGAGCACTTGCATGTGATTTCAGGCATCAGAAATGAGCATCCGGATTAGAGAAATGAGTTACCACAAGATTAAGCTGAACAAGATATTATCAAGGATAACAGGGAAGCCTCTAGAGCAGGTTAGATATCATATGATATTTCCTTCTTCATCACTCACCATCTAATGTTCCTGTAGTTTGGTTTGATCTTCCCTGTTCTTTCATTTCTTTCCCCCCTCATTCATTATTGTGTGCAGGTTGAAATTGACACTGATCGTGACAATTTCATGAATGCTTGGGAAGCTAAAGAATATGGGTTGGTAGATGAAGTTATTGATGATGGCAAGCCAGGACTAGTTGCACCGCTTACAGATGCTTCACCTCCACCAAAAACACGGGTGTGGGATCTTTGGAAAATTGAAGGGACCAAGAAAGCTAAGAATAATTTGCCTTCAGAGCATAAAATGCTACAGAATGGATATGTTGGAGGAGGTGGTGAGGATAAAGACATGGACCAGGAAAAGGAAGCACCAAGTCCGGTATAAGATTTGAGACACGTTTGGTTTTGTTGACCTATCAAAGTAGCTGTCCCATGTAATGTTGTGAAAGTAGATTATGGATTAATGATTATAAATTTTGAGAATCTGAAAGGCCACATTGTTTCTATTATTTGTACATTTACTTCGAATAGTGTTGATTTCCTTCAAATGTGGTTTTTTATAAATATAAACGTGCATTTAATCCAGGATAAGACTTCAATGAAAGATTAGGATTGTTATTGACTTGTCGTAATGGTTATAATTCAACAAAGTTTCAAAGAATTGACTTGTTTCCCCTGAATCAGTATATTAACCATGTGGATCCCTGAAACCTGACAAAATTCGAAATCCTTGGGCTAGTGTTTGAAATGAATATTCAGAATTTTTCTGTTGTCCATGAGGCGAACTCTCTAGTGGAAATTCTCTAGTCCACTCAAAACCGTGGTGGGTTTGCCATCATGGTTATGGAGGCTTATTTTTCTGAGGTATGAGCATGCCTGCTGTCACTTGGTAGGAGGTAGCAGGGCAATTCTGCTACTATAAGCTATGATCCGATGGTACGACTCGTTTCAACTGATAGCATTGACTACGTGGATTGCAAGCAAATTGGCATGAACAAATACCCTAAAAATTGGCATTACCATATACACCAACACTCCTTTTCAAATTCCTAGGAACCATGCTGATGTAACTAAACTACAGATGAGGTGCTGATCTAACTAAACTACAGAAACCTAAGCTAAGTTTCTAAACTGCTGCATTTTGGCTCGAGATTATTCCATCCACATCAGCTGTGGGAGAAAATCTCATCAATTTTCACATTTGCCGTGAACTGAATCAGCCATCTGGACAACCATTCTGTAATCTCAATCTCTTGAGTAATAAGCATGACTTCAACCATCAGATAGAGAAGACCGAATCACCACCACTGCTTTCACTATCACTGCTACTGCTTGCACTCTCACTTCCACTACTGCCACTCCCACTGCTGCCGCTTGAGCTTGAATTTTGTCCCTTCATTCCTTCTGCATTCAGGGCTTTAAGGGCTTCAGCAGCATTATGGCCTTTGTCGACTGCATTCAGGGCTTTAAGGGCTTCTGCAGCATTAGGGCCTTTGTCGATGTCATCATCACTGATATCTACATCAGCAATCTCATCATCTGTTTCCGCTTGATGTGGCAAGTTAATATCAATGTTAAGAACAGTGCGTGGCAATCCCTTTTCTGAAGCATTGCCCTTGCCAGAAATGTCACAGCCACCACCACCATCATCATCATTGACTACGTCCACCTGTTCCTCGGATTCATTCTTGGGGTCTGGTGATGAGGTGGATAGGTTAGGAGGAAATAGTAGATGCTCCATGCTCTTCTCATCTTCAAGTTCTGCACCTGGCAAAGAGAAAGTTGAGCCAATACATCAAGCCAAGCAAGGATGGGATACAGCGGTGGTAAACATGAGGCAAGGTTGTAACAAATGGGGATAAACTACTACTAAAGACCTTTGGTACAAACAACATCCATCATCTTCTCAAGCTTATAGGTCGAAGGAAAAACTAATACCAACCAGTAAATCCATCAACAATTACCACAGAAAAGAAGTATACCTAAGCTTCCTGAGCCACCAGTGCCAATCTGTTCCACCTGAACCTGCACATTATATTAAGCAGAAGAAATATTGAGACATCAAAATAATGTCTACATAAAGTTTCTACCACAAACACTAATTCCAAAACCAAACGCAAATAACATGGTTATTTCCCCTGTTCGATCAGCCACAGATCATAAGACATTCTTAGATATTCAAAAACACCACAGAGTTCATTCAGAAACAAGCAGAGTTGATGTAAAAATGCAGTATGTGAGCAAAAATTGAGAAAGTAAAATACAACCATTTGGTTCAAGAATGCTTCCATCTCTGTTGTTGATTATTGGATTCATTTTGAAACTAATAAAAAAGACCTAAAGCAGATGCCATCCAATGACCACATATTTCAGCACACCATGTTTTAGAGTAAAATAACAGCTTTTACAGCACACTTCAGCAATATCTTCATCCATTCATGATTTGGAAATGGCTCAGAAATTATGAATATTTCCATCTCTAGTAACTGTGCCAACTACATAAAATGTTATCTGGGAAGCAGCAGAGGGAAAAGAGCTACTCCGATTTATCTAGATTTGGCTGCAAAAGGAATAAATTCAAAAGAAAATCTAGAGGACATGATGGATAAAAGAAGTGTCAATTCAAGATTTTTCTCTTTTTCCTTCCTGTTTACACATTTTTATTCTGGACACAGTTTCAAGAAAAAGAAAAAGAAATGTGAAATCAATGCACACTTACTGGGGTTTGATGAACCATTCCTTTGTCCAGAGACTCTGAATTTGCTGCTTTACCAGCAGGTGGAGAACGAGTTTCAAATGCTGATGCAACTGTTGCAGTGGCAGCTGCAGACTCACCAGGGAGCCGAACATGTCTCAACCGCTTCACTGCATGATGCAACTGCTCCAGGTGAAAGGTATCCCCATCAAAGAACAAGACAGCATCATTTTCCTTGTAATCCTCACTTACACCCTCAAACATTACATTGGGTTTTCCATGCTGGTTGTTGTGATATTCTACACTTACCCTGTTATCCCTGCTCCTGTGGAGCGATCCTGGTTGACTCTTATCAATCGAAGCTGGTTTAAATTCATCTAAGAAATACAAAAATAAAATAAATAAATATATTATTCTCCACTAAAAACTACTACCTTTTCTAAAAGTAAAAAAATGGCAGCCTTATGCGATCCCACATTTAAAGCACCAAGATAAATCTTTTCATGGTTTTTTTTCCAATCATCTTAACCAATGATAGTAAACCCTATAACATATACATTCTCCCCCTGTTACCTCATTACTCTTTACACTCAAGCAAGCAAAGCTGAAAAGAAACCAACTTAATTACCAATCCCTCCTTCAGACCACCAACTAATTCCTCACTAATCATGTAAAATTCTATAAGGAAAACACAAAAGTGAAGACTGGAAATTGAAATAAGCTATCATAATTCCAAAACAACGTCAACGTCGTTAAGAAAGCGAGAAGCGATTTTTTCACTATTTCATTGAATTTTCTCGGAAACAAAATAGAACACGGAAAATTTAAAGTGGGATTTAATGGTAAGATCATACTTACACCTTAAAGTACAGAACTTCGGAGAGGAGTGGTTATGGTGGTCTTGAAAAGAAGAACCTAATTTTATGTCATACCAGCGATCTGGATCCGGAGCTGTGCTGGGCTCTTCATTGGTGCTATTACGTTTCGCCATAATTAAAGCTCAATTTGATCTGATTTTGATTGTATGAGCGGAAATTGAAAACCCTAGAATTTCTAGGGTTAATTTAATTGGAAAAAAACAATTGGGAAATTCTAGGTTAGGAAATTGAGGGTGCTTTGGTCTTTTAAATTGGGAAGATCCAAAGGGTACTGAACTTTTAATGGTTTGTGAATTATAAGTCTGATGTATTTGATTTTTTAAGAGCTTCAATAAGTTGAATATATCGGATTGTATTAATTTTTTTTAGATATTTTATATATCTATGGTTTTATGTGTTAGGCTTAATTAAAATTATTTTTTTCTCAATAAATTAACTCAAAACTTTTTATGTGACAATTTTTTTTAGTTTTAATATATTAATTAAATTAATTTAGTTGTAACAAATAATGGATATGTAGGTACATAGGTCAAGTTAACCGGGTTTTAAAAATTCAATTGTTTACTTGACTCTTGATTTTTTTTTAATTTACTATAATATATATATATATATATATATATATATATATATATATTATCTATTTTATTGAGCTGAGTTGAGTTGAATAATGTAAATATTACAAAACAACTGAGTTTTTAGCAATCCTAATCTCGCATGTGCGGTTTATTTTGTTAATTAAAAGGATGTCTAGGACAATGATAAATACTGTTTTACAAAGTAATTTTTGCTTGAAAATATAATAAAATATATTTTTTTATTTTTTAAATTTTATTTTTGATTATAGAAAATACAAAATCACATTTTTTTTTTTTTTTGCAAAACCGCCTAACACCCCGTAACAAGTGACAGCAGCCAACAACATGTACCGTGTGAAACTTGAATATCATGGTGAGCTTAATTTATGTCGTTTTGTTATTAATGCAGTTTGATTAATTCTAAATACAATCTTCATCTAAAAAATAATACGAGAAAAGAATTAAATTATAAATGAATTCAAAAACATAGAAAAGGATTGGGTATAAATAAATTTAACAGCATAGAAATTAAATAACATAGAATTGACAGCCAAAAATTTACATTGGGAGCAATGGCAGTGGATTATCACGGAGCAAAATGCAAATGTATAGCGACCATGATGAAAGCAAAATGTAATTATGTATATTTTTTAAACTATTTTTTACTCGAAAATAATTTTATTATTTAATAAAATATATTTTTATTACCAGCACATTATAGCAATTCACAAACACTAAAAAAATTAAATAAAATGCTTTCCTTCTTCCAAATCTTTCCTCATTGTGCTTTCCGTTGACAAGCGGTAACTTAATCCAAACCAAATCTCAGTTCATTCGATATAAATCAGAAGCCACACATATAATAATCCAGTTGCAAAGAGAAGTTTGGCTCACTAAAATGGGATTCGTTATCTACAAAGGAAAATGAAAACTAACTGAAAAACTAAAAGAAAAGGACAAGTGTGTGGCACAAGAACTAGAAATGGGCCCATTCATTCCAAGGTCTTGAGAAGTCTAAATAAAATAGCTGCTTCTCTAATTCGTGAAAACTCAATGCAGAATGCTTGGACTTCAATGAAAAGATCCTTGACTGCAATACCACAACCATAGATCAAAGTCAACGGAGTTGTTGCCAAAAGAGAGCACATAACAAATTCATGCCATGCAATGAAAGCCCAAGCTTCTTTTTTTCCAGGCAGTTTATTGTGCTCTAAGCTTAAGAAATTTAAGGGCAGTGCAGAACACAGTTTTTCAGGGAGCAATTTCCAATTCCATCTTCAACTCTCAGTCCCAACAAGGGACATGATTACAAAATTTTGTTCCCTTTGATTTAGGGTCTATTTGAGAGTACGGTAGATGTTACTTTTCAAAGTGTTTTGCTTAAAAATACATTATAATAATGTTTTTTTTAAAAAAAAATCATTTTTAACATCAGAATATCAAAATGATCGAAAAACACAAAAAAATATAACTTGAAGCTAAAAAATACTCCAAACAAACTTCCAGATTATTTTTTTTAATTTATACCAGACAAAGTAATGTAATCTGCTTTCTTATATTCTTTAAGTTTTCTCATTTCATTAAACCTCATGTATGAGTTATCAAAGAACAAAGAACATCATCTGCATATGAATTAATGTCAACTGGCTGTTATAACAGTTCAATCACAGGTAGAACGACATACTGACCATCAATAATTCTGTTTCGGATTAGACTCTGCAGGAAAACACAAACAAGTCTGACAAGTCGGTTCTGCATGTATTTGTCCTGGAAATTGGGAAAGGTTAAAATCATTGGTTAATATCTGGTTGGATTACAACCTACCTCATCAAATGAAATTAGCTAATTTTGTACATGTATTTATCCTGGAAAAATGATGCAATTTCACGTTCTTGGAGAAAAAAAATTGCATGATGAATTGTCATATAGCTAGTTTAAGAAGCACCAAAACCACAACTACTACATTTTCTATTCTTGTGTTTGTGTGCACATACAAATAACCAAGGTAGCACAATCTTGCCTAACATAGATACATGCAAATGAATGCTTAACTTTCATTTTCTCCATGATCTCCTCAGTGGAAATTCATCAGATGTTTTCATTATGGTGACCACTATAATTAAGGGACCAACTGGTTCCTCAAGCAGAACATTATTTTGTTCCACCAGTACTGTGATATTATCAATTCAATAAATATGCATGGTCATTGAATGTACCTTGATACTTTCACATGAGGAAATACAGTTAGTTATGTACATCCGAACAAACTCCTTTGGAAGTTCAACTGCTGTTGTAAGCCTGTTCACGACTTCCATTGAATGTAGACTCATGTCCATATTGACAAGTACTGTAAAGTAACTGAACCCACAAATATATATATAAACAAGCATCAGACCAGTATCATGCATATTTAGAAATAAAAATGAAGGATAACAACCCTTGCGCCAAACACATACTCTGCAATTTCAGGAGAATTTATCAACTTGGTAAGAACTTCAACCGCAATGAGAGGATTGTTCTCTACCAAATCCTGACAGCAGATGAAAAAGGCCTTTGAATTTCAAGCAGAACTCGTATTAAAAATGAAAAATGAAAGTGTCATATGACATACAGGTAACTTCCTTGGTGTCAGTCCACAGTGATATACAAGCTTTGGGTCATTAGTCAATTCCACCAACACTTGCTGGACAAGATAGAGCTTGGAGTCATTACTTCATTTCAATATCATATATATGCAACAACTAGACAAAACAATGTTGAGCATGCAATCTCTTTCTAAAATTAATATGAAGTTGAACAATTCATCAAGACAATATGAACTTGAACAATTCATCAAGACAATCTATCTACAAAAAGGTAATTATTGAGTTAATCAAAACGTTAAAATACAGATGGTTCAAATTTTTTTGCCAGGTTCATATTTTTTTGCCAGGGTCACTAACTAATTAAATCTGAGCCCTGTCAGGATCTCATTGCTAAGCAAAGCTGAAGAGCATTCAACTAGCATTTCAGATATTTTTAGCACAAACACGTGCAAAAACACATAAGTCGTTTGATACAAGTAATATCAAGGGAAAAATTAATTAAAAAAATAATCTAAAGAGGTAAAAAAAAGACCTTATAAGGTAGCTAGGACATGACAACAGGGAAGAAGTTAAAATATGGAAGCTACATGGTTAAAAAGAAGGCTGAAAATAACCGAGCTATTTGAAAATAGTTTGGTGATGTAGTATAATCAAATAGACATGGTTATCAAACGCACAATTACTTTGTATCTTTTATGAACCAGAATTTCACATTTCTTTAGATTCCAAAAGCCCTTTCTGAATCCAAGTAAAATTTGTTATAAAAACTACTTGGGAAGTTGCTTTATAAATGGTATATGTGTATAATATATTAAAATATAGAACAGTAGCAGAACCTCTTGTTGAGCAGGTGCGAGGGGTCCCTTCAAGGCTTTTGCAACCAAGTCCCTAACTGCTGCTCCCCTGCTAGTATCAGCACACATACACTGATCCCACACAAGCTCGTGATTGCTATCAGGGTTGAGCCACACTAACTGGAAATGAGTTTGAAAAGTGTAAGGAAAAAAGAAAAAAACAGTTCTACTAAGCAGTCAAATACTTGATAACAAAACGCCCTTACTTCACCATCCTGTACCGGCAACCTCGGTGGTCTAGGCCTGATCCATTGAGGACCTATGCCCTCTGGCGACAAGTTTGCCAACAATCCAGTTAGAGCCTCATCTCTATCTCCAGATCCAAGTTTATGTTTCACTCCAGGTTGCAAATCAAGCCTACAAAGGAACCATTATCATCTATATGTCTAAAAATTCAAAAAGGAATTAATATGGAAATTGAACCTGGCACAAATTGAAAGCAGAAAATAGTGCACAAACAAAGGAAAACATCACATCTTTAGAATTGTCCCTTCAATTCCAGGGGACATACTCTTGTGAATTTGCATCAAAACCATGGGGTACATCTGGATCTGGCACTATATTTTTCAGTGAAATGTTTTTAAACAAGGACTTGTATGCTTCAGGATGGACTTTATCACCATATTGATGCTGCAAATGTTCGCGGGGTGGAAAAGCCTGACAGCAAGCAGAAAAGTTTATCAATGCAATGTGAAAAAGAAAAGTTCCAAGGACTAGAATTAGAATTAGAAGGGTTATTTAGCAGAACTGAATCTCAAATGTGGTGAAATAATAATACGCACAAGTTTAAAATGGATTCACTCATCAAAAGCATGATTTGACATATTATGAACTTACATGGACTGAAGGATCAAAAACTTTGATGTAATTTGCAGCAGACTGTTTAAGAAACTGGTAAAGAGCAGAAAATTGTTCTCAGAAACCATTATTATAAAGAGAAACAGTTGGAAGGTAAGAGAGACTAAAATGAACAAGCGTGAATAGATTCGACTAATCCAACTAAAGTTACAAACCAGCTCCTGAATACCTTAATCTTATATACCTAATGAAAGTAAGAGTCAAATACAAGATTTACAATTCTATTTGCCAACAAAAAGATCCACATCTTCGGATGGTAAAAGCTGAAATTTACTATGCTATCCCCAACAAAACACTATTTTCAGATAGATATATAAAATAATTAAGATAATTTCCAAGACCATTTCAAGAATTCAGCCAATTATCAAATTCCTGATCATTTCTATGTTAAATGTAATTGATATATAGACAAAACCCAACTCCAAACAACATGGAGTAAAGTGTTCCAGCCTGTTCCTAGAAGTACATTCTACAAAAACAGCACTAGAAAAAACAGCTGTTAAGAACCCACCATGTAATAAGCATGCTGACATGCTAAATTGCCACATTCCTTCACATGCTAACTGGACTATTCAAAGATCACTTAATATCAAAAGCACAAAAAATAAAGTTTAGAACCTCTTTGCTACCACCAGAACCTCCAGAGGCTAACAACTGAAGAACAAACGCCCTCTCGTATTTTTCTGCTTCCTCATCACAAGCAGCCTGCAAAATCCCAAAATGAAACTCATAAACCTCGCATTTTCTTTCAGAACAATTGCATTCATCAGAATTACTAATATTCACATTCTATCATAATAATCTTTCCGTGACGCAGGCACGAATTCCGCTACTTACATTGATAAACAAAGCTACAAACGGATTTGCAGAGGACTGTTGCAATGAATAAGTCAGGTAAAGAGTCGCAAACGCAATTAACCTTTCCGTAGATTTGAGCATCTTCATATCCTCCTGCACTTCACTTAAACCTCCAATTCATCATCAACCAATACAAAGTAAGCACGTAACACTTATGTCCTCGTGAATTTGACTACTAGGCACAATCAATAAAAAAAAAATCCTGAAGGATTAATTATATCGAAATCGTGAGCACCTATATTCTAGAAAAATTAAGAAATTCGGATAGGGAGAGAGAGAGGATGCGTTGCTTGCCTGTAAGAGTAGTGATAGAGTGGCAGAGAGAGTGGACGAGCGAGTGCGATTGATTTTGTTGATAAATTCGGTGACGATTTCATCGATTGGTCTTTGCTCTGATCTCAGCAGTGAATATAACAAATTCATTTCTTCAAAGCTCAAAGTCATTTTCTTCTCTCTCTTGCTTGATTTTCAAATGCTAGGTGTTTAGATTTTTTCCAGTGGGTGGATTGAGGAAGAAAGAGGAAAAGAGGGAGAGTTGCGTGTTTGTTTCTTGGGAAAGTGGAGTCGGAATCGACTTATGGAGAGTGTGGGTTAGCCGTAAGTGGTTTTGTTTTAATATAAATATATTAAAATATTTTTATCTTTCAAATTTTATTTTTAATACCATTTTATTAAAATAATTTAATCAAAAAACTGAATATTTTTTAAAGTTTTGGCAGATTATTTTTATATTGTAAAAACGTTTTTATAAAAAATAATTTTTATTTTGAATTAATTATTTTAATATATTTAAATTATTTATTATGATGTGCTGATATTAAATAAAAAATATTATTTTAATATATTTTTAATTAAAAAATTTTAAAAATAAATACTACAACAATAATAAATATATTTTTATTCATGAGCCGGGCTCCACTTTTGTTTAGGCCTAGAATAGGTCCAGTTTTGATTTGTTCTGGCCTGTTTTCAAGAATTCCAATTGTTTTTTTTTTTCAATCTCTTACATCCATCTTCATGAAATCTTTTTTATAGTAGAGTGGTGCCTATGATAGATTGAAGATAAGTCTCCAACAAGATTTGTTTTTGCCTCCTAAGTATGATTTTGGCATCTTTATAGTTAATTATTGCCATAAAACTTTGTTTTATTTATTTATTATCGATATGCATTTTTAATTATATTATTATATTAAACAAAATTATTTAACTTAGTCATGTCAATGACTCGGGTCTTAGATTTTTCTTGCTTCATTAATAACATTGGTGCTAGCATGAACATTACTGTTTATGTTAGAAAAAATTTTGAGGACATATTGTATGGAAAACAAAATTCTCATATGAAGGCAAAATTGATATGAATTATCAATCATTTTCCTACTTACGGAATAGTTTCTGGTTTGAGCATACATGGAGAACTGATATGATCATATTGTATGGAAAACAACAAAACATTTATACCAATAAACAACAACAACAAAATATTTTGAGTAACACGAATTATTAGATGTGAATCATTAACATGCATTTAAGGCACATGCATCAACTCATGACCTAGGGTCATCGAGTACAATACCACAAAATCAATAAGGTGTCTTTTCACAACAAGATCTAATTACCCATAAATACTGAGCCCAATGGAAGGAGGATCTTTCATTATTTTTTTTTGTTTTCACAATTAAATTTGTTTAATAATGTTTTAAAACATAATATTATTTAGTGAATAAAATCTCAAATTTACAAATATTAAAGTTGCGAGAACAATTAGCGACCTGTAAATCATTAATGAAGATTTTGTTTCAATAGAGTCAGGTCTCTAAAAACACTAAATTGAGATAGCATATTAATACATGATTTACAAGGTTTATGGTTAGTATGAACTTCAAATTTTTTATTATTAATTTAATTTGTTTCGTTAATTGAGGTACTAAAGTCTTCCTTTCTAAATTCTTACTGCAAAGGAAGATTTGATTGAGGGGATGTTAATGATGATGTTGCAAGAAAGGAGTGAGAGAATCACATGGTAACTAGGTAATTTCGACTACCTTGATAATTTTATTTTCTTTCTTCAAATACCATAAATTTTTTATTTTCTGATAAATATTTTTTTTGTACCATATAGGTTACGTCATTTCGGTATAAGGCGTGGTAAAATAAAAAAATATGTGCGGGTAATAGTGCTTCCAAATTGGAGCAACATATGAGTGTGGAAAGATTTCATCAAGATCAGCGGTGGGAAGGGACAAGAACAAGATTGAAGATATGAGGGGAGGAGGCGTGCTTGATTGGCCAATATAGAGATGAAGAAGAGAGATTTAGGTTAATTAATTTTATTTGTTTTTGTTTTTAATTTATATTTGAGCGGGGGAGAGAGTGAGTTAACGAAACAACTTGTATTATCTCAAGGTTTCGATCAACAAATGAGATATATAATTTTTTTTTTAATTAGCATCATATAATCCATTGCAAAGTTTTTTCAACCAGCAACAGATTATCCATTGTAGATTTAATACAGCCATATCTGCAACAGATTTTTCGTTGCTAAACATAATCCGTTACTAATCATGAAATGAAATAGGATCATAGGTGTGGAATCTATCAATCATAAATACTCTTCTTACTAGCAATGGAATTTGATCATCATAGAGAATATACCCAAAATCACAAGCAATGGATAAAACCCATCACGTTGAATGGATAGAATTGCTTGCTTCAGCTCTCGAAACGAATCAGACCCCATCAGGTTGAGTGCATAGGCTGCTACCTTGGGGTCAAGCGGGAGAAAAAGACTTTCACATGACATGTCGTCGACAACTCAATTTTTGATGTACTTCTCATGTTGTCAATGCTTTAATAGCTGAACAATGGCGTTGAATATATTTACGCAAGTGGTTGAGTAGTTCTTCTCATAACCTGTCAGTTCTCACTCAAATACATCATGGGGTAACTTTCTTGACCAAATACACATTTAATGACGGTTTGTTAATGATGTTTTTTCAAGTATTTTTTTGAAAATATATTAAAATAATTTTTTTTTTTTTTAAAAAACATAAAAATATCAAAAAATTTAATTTAAAATAAAAAATAAAAATAAAATCTCATTTATTTTTTAAAAACGCTTTTAAATGCTATAACCTTAATTTCCAACTTATAATATACACCGTTTTTTTAAGAAAATAATTATTTTTATTTTTATTAAATTAAACTTTTTAATTTTTTAATTATTTTAATAGGTTGATGTTGGTATAAAAATAATATTTAAAAAAAATAAATTCCATAATACTCACGAACAATATTTAAATAATTTGTCTCGAAGTAAGAAAAAACCAGCTGGCTTCCACTTTTTCTATCAATTATAATTATAAAAGCTAGCAAGCCTTCCAATTTCGAGCCTGTTTGGGAAGACGATTGTGGTAGTTTTTTAAAGTATTTTTCGTGTCAAAATATATCAAAATAATATTTTTTTATTTTTTTTAAATTATTTTTTAACATCAGCACATCAAAATAATCTAAAAATACCAAAATATATTTATTTAAAATAAAATAAAAAACTTTTGAATTTCTGCGGCACGGCGTGCCAAACGCGGTGCCAAACAGCTTCTTCATTTCAGCTTGTCAAACGTGATTTCATATCTCCCCTCGTGCGATATATCAATTTCATCTCAAATCGTTTATATATATATATATATATGAATTGATCCTGTTATTTCATCTTCTATTAATCAAATCCTTCTATTTATATCTAATTGAAAGACTAAAAAAATATATCGTTTTAATTTATTGAGCAAATCTCAATTTCTTCTAAAACAAATATAGATAGTTTACCAATAATTTCATAGATAAATTCTTTACGTCATTCATTTTGAATATATTTAGTTTTATTTAGAAGAAAATTCACTTGAAAGAGAAAAAAGGAAATGGGAATATTATCAAAATAAAATCTAATCACTAAAAGAAAAATTCGCTTCGTTTTTTAATTAAAAATATCATTAAATAAAAACCTTAAATGCAGAGAAATACAACGCCAATCTCACAAAATCGAATCAATAATTTCTTTTTATGTATAGTTTATTTTAAGAAAGAAAATACAATTCAATTTGCTCAAAATATCATATTAAAAGGAATATTGGTAGGTCCTGAGAAAATGAAATTAAACCAAGATTTGTTTGATAGCAAGGTAGAATTTAACAATAATATAAATTTAAATAGTGGAAACAAATTTATCTGAAAATGTGACTATCAACATCTCTCTCACAGATGCCACTCGTTTGGTAGAGAAACGTAGAGCCACTTTCATATGCTGGTGTATATTTCTTTGAAAACATTTATTGCGAGGAGGAGAAATTATTTTATTAATTGAGCCATTATATTAGTTGGCCACCATACATAACTATAAGTATTTTTTACTATTTATTTTCTATTTTGTTGTCATAATCGGTCATGACTCGGAAACTTCTATGAAATGATAAAGGGCCTGTTTGGGAGGGTGGTTGCTGTTGTGGTTGAGGTTGAAAAAAAACAGTTTTATAAAAAGCATTTTTAGCTGCGGTTCATAACTGAAATTTTAGTGTTTGGTTAAAACTGTGGTTGAAATTGAGTTTAATGAAAAGCAATTTCATGTGTTTGGTTACTATGCTTTTCATATTGCTGTCAACTGTTGAAATTACTTTAAAGAACACACACACACACACACACACACACACACACATATATTGTTTTTTAAATATTGTAGATTAATAATCATAAAAATAAAATGTAATCAATAACGCAAATAAATTAGACACTTGGTTTTATTCTCTCATCAAACTACTTGCAATTCCATCACGAAGTAAATTCATACGTGAATGCGTATACATTTCCTGACTATTTGATCGATGAACAACATCTGGTAAAATATCTTCAGGAACAAAATTAGGATTGCTATTATATTCGACAAAAGTCATATCATCTTGTGATCTTCTTCTAATATAGTTATGTAGTGCCATAGATGCAACCACAATCTTCACTTGTGTTTTGTATGGATAAGCAGGCATGTTTTGTAAAATTCGCCATCTCTGTTTCCATACGCCAAATGAGCGTTCTATCACGTTACGTAGTGATGAGCGTGCACGATTAAAAACTTTCCAACAATATAATTATTAATTTTGTATATATTTTTTACTCTCTTATTGAGGTATTTTTTAATAAAAACAAAAATAAATATTTTTAATATAGTTACATTATTTTCAATATATATATATATATATATATATATATATATATATTCTACAATATATAGACACCCCAATCTCCCCCCACGACACATATATATATATATATTCTACTTTCTCTCTCTCTCTCTCTCTCTCTCTATATATATATATATATATATATACACACATCTCCGATTGCATCTCCATTTCCATCCTCAGTCTCCATCTCTCTAGCCATTTCCATTTTCATTTGCTCCATTCTAACAAACCCATTTGGATTGGTACCTTTACTGCCTCAACCAGCTCCTCCTTCAAGACATCATTAACCAAATCCTCGTAATGTTTCCTTACTTCATGCCAACTCTTTCCAGGAACATAGCTTGAAATCTTCTCCCATCGGTTTGGCGTCTCCTTAGGGAACAAGACAAGGGTCTGCTCGAATTGCTTGTCTTCTTGCCGAGACCAAGAAGAGAAATGGCTACTCATCATCGATAATCAATATTTGTTTGATGGATTTGTTTTCTAACTTCTAGCCTTGTCGCTGGCTTTTATGTCTGCAAATTTGAAGAGGGAGTGCGTTTTGTCATGAAGTTCACACGTGGGCCGCAGATGCAAAAGCATCTCTTAGATGCTTTTGCGTCTACGACCAAATTGATATAAAAGTGATGGGACCCACCGTAAAAAAATATTCACTTGTTTGGTATTTTTGTGTTTGGCCCCGCATTTTACATCAACCGCATGTTGAAACGCGGAGCCAAACACCCACAAAATTAAAATTTGTATATTTAGCCCAAAAAAGATTGGGACCAACTCTCTCTCATCGATAAGTAGCTAACAGGACATGGACATGGACAAGACATGATCAATGCATCTTTTCATTTTGCCGCCGTGATCGTGAATAAATCAAAATGATGTATTATATGTTGTTGGATTTTTTGGATTGTTATATTTCATTTATTATTTATTGGGTAAAATTCTTATATATTTATAAATTATTAATTGGATTTGAGGTGCAACAAAAGAGGCTCGATTAGATGAAAATCAAGGATTTGAAGGTGAAGAATTATTTATTTGAGGCAATAGACAAAACAATTCTTGAGACTATCTTACAAAAGAACACGTCGACACAAATCTGGGATTTGATGAAAAAGAAGTGTGAAGGGAATGCTAGAGTAAAATGTTTAGTCATTCGAGTTTTAAGAAGGATTCAAGACTCTCGAAATGAAATCAGTTGAATGCATTATTGTTTGTTTAGTAGAGTTATGTTAGTAAGTAATGAGTTGAGATTTCATAGGGAGCAAATGCGTGATGTTATCATTGTTGAGAAAATCCTCAGGTCTTTTGCAAACAACTTCAACTATATTGTTTGTTCTATCAAGGAATCTAAGGATACTGACACATTTATCATTAATGAATTCCAAAGTTCCTTGATTATACATGAGCACACATTTCACAAAAAAATAGTAGAGGAACAAGCTCTAAAGGTGACCACAAATGAGAGATTTGGAGTAAGAGGACGTGGCATAAATAATTATAGAGGAAAGGGACGAGGTAGAGGGCATCAAGTCTTTAATAGAGCTAAAGTGGAATGCTAGCATTGTCATTAACTAGGTCATTTTCATTATGATTGCCCTCCATCGAACAAAGAGGCGAATTATGTTAAGTTGGAAGAGTATGAGAACATATTGTTGATGTGTAGAAGAACATGAAGCAATGCATAATGATGTGTGATTTTAGACTCGAGTTGCTCAAATCATATGCGTCGAGATGTTAGTGAATTAGATGAGAGTTTTAGACAACAAGTAAAAATCAGGAATATCTCCAGAATAACAATGAAAGGAAGAGGAAATGTCAGATTACAATTTAATGGTTTCAATCTTGTCTTGACAACAATCTTATATGTGTTGGAGTTGAAAAATAATCTTCTAAGTATCAGACAACTACGAGAGAAAAGATTATCTATTATT
Organism: Salix caprea; assembly: GCA_964035475.1. Taxonomy (NCBI): domain Eukaryota; kingdom Viridiplantae; phylum Streptophyta; class Magnoliopsida; order Malpighiales; family Salicaceae; genus Salix; species Salix caprea. The sequence goes on from OZ037745.1 coordinate 9,241,043, forward strand.
AATCATAGTGGATTGTGTTATCACCCAGATAAAGGCTTAATTATTCAAAATGTTATATCCAAAAAATAGAATGTTCAACCTGCTAGCCAACACACAAAAGAAGAAGGAGGTATGTTTGCAGGCAAGTACATAAGAACTCTATCACTTATGACATCATAGATATGACCATTTAAGCCATAAAGGTCTCAATATCTTACAAACCAAGAATATGGTACATGGATGGCCTCGTCTTCTTCCTATTACATTGGCATGCACTAATTGTTTGAATGAGAAGCAACACCGAGATCCCGTTCCTAATAAGAATGCATGAAGGGTAACCAAAAAACTACAACTCATACATGTAGATATCTATGGTCCCATGACATTGACATCAAATGGCCAAAAAAGGTATGTCTTTATGACTTATTGATGATTTTAGTAGAAAACATAGGTTTACTTCTCAGTTGAAAAATCAAAAGCTTTGAATTTATTTAAATGCTTTAAGAGACTTGATGAGAAGGAGCCAAGGATGTATATCAAGTGTTTACGCGCTGATAGAAGCAATGAGTTCAACTTAGAGGAGTTCAATGAATTTAGTAGGTAATGTGGTATCAAAATGCAGCTTACCATTGCATACACTCTGTAACATAATAGAGTTGTGGGTGAAATAACCAGATAGTGATGAATATGATTCATTCAATGCTCTTAGAAAAAAAGATCTCATAAACCTTCTAGCTTGAATTTGTGAATTAGACCGTGTATGTGCTAAACAAAAGTCCTACAATGGCAGTAAAAAATGTCACCCCTAAAGAAACATGGTCTGGTGTGAAACCCACAATTGAACATTTTAGAGTCTACAGGTTTATGCCACATGTTCACATGTTGAACGCCAAAGGAACTGAGCTTGATAACAAGAGCCTTAAATGTGTGCTTTTGCAATTTAGTGAGGAGCCAAAAGGTTACAGACTATATGATCTAGTGGCTAAAAAGGTGGTGACAAGTAGAGATATAATATTTAAGGAAGATAGATAGTGGGAGTAGGACACTAGCTACGAGGGGAAAGTTTTGGTAGATCTTGAGTGGGGTTATGATGACAAGAATGACACAGATGATCATAAAGATGAACGGTAATCTTGAAGCTGCAAGTAAAGGAAATGAAGAAGCTGAAGGAAATGAAAATCATGCAACTATGAATGATGCACTTGTAGAAGGGTCAGATGCTAGGGAAAGAAGGGTCAGACATGCTCCTATTTAGATGGAAGATTACATCAGTAATAAGGGATTATTAGAGGGAGAAATTGAGCTCAATATGGCCTTTTTAGCTTCTATAGCTCAATATGGCACTTTTAGCTTCTACTGAAGTGTTTAAACGTTTTGGGATGTATGAAAGCAAGCCTATAAACAGCCTAATATTGCCAAGTTTCAAAATGAGTAGAGATGAAGATGGAGTTGCGGTGGATGCGATGTATTTCAAACAAATGGTGGGAAATTTGATACCTCATAACAACTCGTCTAGATATAATGTTCAGTGTCAGTTTAATCAGTAGAAATATGGCTAAACCCACTGAACTTCACTTATAAGCTACCAAAAGGATTTTGAGATACTTAAAGGGCACTGCCAACTATGGGATTTTGTATAAGAATGGAGAGGAAGACGAAGAGTTGCTTGCTTTCACGTATAGTGACTATGTAAGTGATACAGACGATCATAAAAACATGTGGTTATGTGTTTCTTTTAAGCTCAATTGTTGTTTCATGGCTACCTTATAAACAATATATTGTTACATTATCAACCACTGAGGTAGAATTCATGGTTGTTGTTGCGTTTGCCTGCTAGACAATTTGGATAAGGAGAGTATTGAAGAAGTTGAGTCATGAACAGAAGGGTTACACCATTATCATGTGTGACAATAGTTCAACGATCAAGCTTTCAAGAAAACAAGTTACGCATGGAAAGAGCAAACATATTGATATATGTTTATTTCTTAAGAGATCTTATAAAAGATGGTGTTATTAAATAATTCATTATGGAACTGAGGAGTAGGTGGTTGATTTTATTTCAAACCCCTTAAAATTAGAAGCATTTCAGAAACTCGGGAAGATGATGGGAGTGTGTGAAGATATTGATATAATCTAATTGTAGTCTAGATATTAGTTTAAGGGAGGGTATGAAAAGGTCATTGTTTACTTGGTCTATTTTATGTTTTAATAATCATGTTCTTTAGCTAATCTTTAGGCATATTGTTATTCATTTTATTTTGTCACTTACATAGTTAAGATAAAGCTAACGCGTGTTGTATTTATGCTTTTTGTTAGAGTTGTAAATGACTATGAAAGCCAAGTTGAGTCTTCAATAATTCATGAAAGTTATTCGGTCTTTTATTGTTGAGCTCTTATGTTTGATTCTAACAGTATATGTATATTCAATTATATATATATATATATAGTGGATGAAGATTATTGTAGATTGTAATAGTTTAATTACTGTTTTGCTCCTCAGTGCATTAAATTTTAACTCTTTGACTCAGTGGTATTTTTAGACTTTTCCATGAGACCGGTTGACATTCTCTGATTGTTTGGAGGTATTTAAGTATTTTCCAGGTATTTTTGTACAGTAATACTACAATTTTATCCCTATCAGCAGGCAACAAACAATTGACTATCTAAGGGTATTTTTGTTTTTTTACACTCATGTTAACAATAAAATACCTATATTACCCTCAAATAAGACAAAAATCAAGATTTGTCAGTGGGGGTGTTTCGAGTATTTCAATTTTTTCTAAACAATACAAATACGGATATGCCTTATAAAAGACAAAATCCAAAAGTTGACTGTAAGAGTGTTTAGGTAATTTTATGTTTTATTTTTTCTACAGAACATTCTTGGCACGTTTAACTGGCTCGCCGATGGTTTTCTTCCTTACATTCTCTTCAGATGGTGTGTAAATCGTCTGTTGGCTCTAGATATCCATTCGGTGTCTTATCAAAAATAATTTTAATATAATAATATCAAAAATAAATCTTAAAAATAAAAAAATATTTTATTTTATTTAAATAAAAATCACTTTAAATTAAAATTTTATCAAGTCACATGTAGACAAACACAGATAAAAAACATGAAGATAATAAATCACTAACAATAGAAGATTCATTATACATACATAAGAGAGAATTTCAATCTTATTTCACACCACCAAATCTAAATTCACTATGTTTTTAATGCAAGCTGTATTTAATACAGAGAAATAAAAAAAAAATCAAACTAAGAATATAAATACATAAATACAAATAAAAACAAGAACTATCATATCTATGACAAAAAAATAAAAGCATAAAAACTAAATAAAAATAAAAAACGATAGAAACAGAAATATATATATAAAAAAAATCACTTTATTAAAGCGTGTGGGTGTGTATATACTTCCATGACCAGCCACCCAACAAACCAACCAAGAGCTACTCCCCTACCCTACCCTAGAAATTCAGCCATTAAAAACCTTCAGCTCTTCCATCTTATTTTCACCCCTTTCCTTCTTCTATCTTGTAAACATGAGCAATGAAACACTAGCACCGGCAAAACTAGTCATCCCATGGAGGACACGGCTAGTCCTTACAGTCCTGTCGGTGGTCACAGATATGTCACGTCGTTCAGACGGTACCATACACAGACGTCTCCTTAACCTCCTTGATTTCAAGTCCTCTCCTTCTCCTAACAAACCCGTTCACTCCGTTTTCTCTTCTGACATCACCGTGGACCCCACCCGCAACCTCTGGTTCCGCCTCTACACCCCGGAAAATAGCGGGGTTGACGGTGGCGACCCTGCCTCTTTGCCTGTTTTGATATTTTTTCATGGAGGTGGGTTTTCTTTCCTAAGTGCTGCATCGAGTACGTACGACGCCGTTTGTCGCAGGTTCGCACGTCGGTTTCCTGCTATTGTTCTTTCAGTCGAGTACCGTCTTACGCCTGAACATCGATTTCCTTGTCAATACGATGATGGATTTGACGTGCTCCGGTTTTTAGACAATAATCGAGCCAATGGGTCACTGCCACCTAATGCCGACTTGTCAAAGTGTTTTCTGGCCGGAGATAGTGCGGGGGCAAATTTGGCCCATCACGTTGCGGTTCGGGTTTGTCGGGCTGGGTTTCAGAATGTTAAGGTAATCGGATTGGTTTCCATCCAACCCTATTTTGGCGGGCAAGAGAGGACCGGGTCCGAATTACAATTGGTTGGATACCCGTTCGTGTCTGTGGAACGAACCGATTGGTGTTGGAAAGTGTTTTTGCCGGATGGATCGGACCGGGATCATCCGGCAGTGAATGTGAGTGGACCGAATGCTGAGGATATTTCGGGTTTGGATTTCCCGGATACAATTATGTTTGTTTGCGGGCTAGACCCGTTACAAGATTGGCAAAGGAGGTATTACGAGTGGCTAAAGAGATCCGGGAAAAAGGCTACCTTGATCGAGTATTCAAACATGTTTCACGCATTTTATATCTTCCCGGAACTACCCGAGTCTAGAAAATTATTCTCGGAGGTCAAAGAATTCGTTGACAGGAGACTGTCCAGGCTATAGCCTTACAAGCAAACCAATCGTACGCCCTCCATAATATTGCGGAGTAGTTCACCATTGACGCCGGTCACTGGCCGGAGATGCCTCAGAATTCTATCATCATGCACAGTTACTGCGGGACAGTTTTAGCTTTTATGGTGGATTTATGTTTATAGTAATAGCAAGTTGTCGTTTGGATTCTAGAAAAAGGGCAAAACACCACAGCTGTCCTAGCTAGCTAAGTAGTTCTCAACTGCCACGTGTATCTTTCGGGGAGATAATAGTAATGATAATATAATAATTTTATTAAATTTACTCGTCGAAAAGATCTAACGTCATGGAATCTCATAGGTAAATTTCATACATTCCTTTGTTCTTCTTTCCTTTTAAGTCGGTTTTGTAATATTATGCGACGGTTTAGAGCGCATGTGAGATTGTTTTTGAAATTATATTTTGATTAAAAATATATTAAAATAATATTTTTTTTGTTTGTTTAATATTAATATATGAAAATAATATAAAAATATCTAAAAAATTAATAAAAATATAAGAAATTCATCTTAAAACCCATATGGCATTAGGTCAAAAAACTATAATGGCACCCCACCTTCCCCGCCGTAATTGGAGACAAATTAGGAAGTTGATAGAAGTGAATTCAAGTTACATAGGCCGGTACACCAAACAAAACCAACCTCCATCCATCCTTCCCTTGTTCACCTTGAAGATGGCACATCAAGTCAGAAGAAGGTGAAGTGAAATAAAAACCATATTGCAAATGATTTAATGAGTCCCATGTTAACATTTTTCTAAGAATCCAACCAGCAAAAGTTTTTCGGATCTTAAAGTAAGAGCAATTACAATGGCAAAAACCAATTTAGAGAGCCAAATCTCTAAAATAATGTTTTGAATAATATATATATGATTTTTTTATTAATGTGTACTCTAGCGGTAAAAGCTTTTTTGAAAAGTTATTTTTTATATTATTTTAAATATAGTGTAATTATTTTATATGTAGTTTAATTATGCAATTAATTGTACAATTAATAGGAGTAAGTTATATAATTAAATAATTTCTTTTAAAAAACCCTCCAACAATATAATTATTAATTTTGTATATAATTTTTTACTATCTTGTTGAGATATTTTTGAATGAAAATAAAAATAAATATTTTTGATAGAGTTAAATTATTTTCTAATATATATATATATATATATATATATATATATATGTCCAAATCAATCAACCTCCACATAAAAAAAAAACCCATCAACCCCACACAAGAGAAATTCAATATATATATGTCCAAATCAATCAGCCTCCACATAAAAAAAACCCCATCAACCCCACACAAGAGAAATTCAATGATAGTTGTGTTTTTCTATAAATACATAAGAAAAAACAGATTAGGGCGTGTTTAGTTTTTTAAAAATTCAATTGATTTTTTCTTTTTTTAAGTGGTTTTAGGATGATAATGAGTCTATTAAGGTTCTTAAGGTGCCTTGAAGTAAAAAACTTAGAAAAATGGTTTATGGATCCAAAACTCTGGACCCAAAATTTTCTCGTCAGCACCTATGACCGGAAAAGAGTTAACCGGACAAAAAATCATTTATAGCAACAAGTAACCTGCTTGCTAGTATAATTTATTATTTTGGAGCGGATGAAAACCATGCTAATTTATTATTTATGATTTGATCTTCAATAAAATCTACTTATGCAATAGCAACAACTCATTTCGGAAAAATTCCAAATTGATAATATTTCGGAAAAATTACTTTAAACATTTTTTAATATATATAAAGTGTAATGGCGAAGAAACTTTAAGGCAATATTTTTCAAAAGTTAATAAAAAACAGACCCTTATCTTACTATTTCAATAGAAATGCATGTTAGGAAACTCTTTGCTTTTTTGTGATAAGAAAACAGTAGAGCATTAGCTAGTGTGGATGGTTGCTAAAATGAAAGAAAGTGTAGCTACGAGACCATTTCCTTGTCGCACGAACTGTCCTATATAAACACTAAGCTCTTGGCTAGCCAGCAATTCATAGCCATCCAGCTTCCTGAGATAGTTTTTATTTCACCAAGTTCCCTTAAATTCATTTGCTAAAATCATAAACCATGGCTAGCTCCATGGCCCTCAATAAGCTGGTTTGTGCCGTGTGTTAAGGAACCATCTCACCTAAAAGCTTAAACTTGTAAGTGAGACTCCATAATATGATTTATATTATTCTCTAACACATCCCCTCAAGTGGAAGCCTTTTTAGGCTTGAAATTTGAACAGACCCACATCACCTTGTGATTAGTTTTTATCAAATAGAATGCGAGTGATGAGATTCGAACTCGTGACCGCTGGGTCAATAAGGTTCTGATACCATGTTAAGGAATTATCTCAGTTAAAAGCTTAAGCTTGTAAGAGAGACCCCATAATATAATTTATATTATTCTCTACACACCCCTAGCCCATGCAGCCATATCGTGCGGGCAAGTGTTCACCGTGTGGTCATCATGCATAGGCTATGCCAAGGGCGGTGGAGCCTGCATTCATCCTGTTGCAATGGGGTCAGGGCCTTAAATTCTGCTGCTAAGACCACACCAGACCGCCACCCAACCTGCGGCTGCCTGAAATCACTTGTCCGCAGCGTTGATGTGATGCGGTGTCAAGTGAGGATTGTGCCTGAAGAATCAATAATTTGCAGAGGTATTTATAAATGGTCGAGTAAAACGGGCGTTAAAATGAAGCTCGATCCATTGATCAATTGAAGACATCCATTAAATATTCCAACCATCTTAACTTTGTTTAACTCAAACTATATATGTACTCGGTTATTATGTGAAGTTATGAACTAATAAACAAAAATTAACATAAATAAATTGTGAATCATGATGCCTTCATTATGTTTTATAATTTTTCAACATAAATAAAAAAGAAACAGTTCATTTATTTTTCACTTTATATTTTAATTTTTTTTTGTATTTTATATCATTTTCAAATGCTGTTGTCAAAAATAATTTTTTTTTTAAAATATCATTTTAATATATTTTCAAACAAAAAATATTTTCAAAAACAATTATAATCACATTTCCAAACGTTCACATTGCACTTGAAATTGTGGCTGAAAGGAACTTACCACAAGTAATAAGTGATGCTAGGAATGAAGATGAGGACACGGGTAATCTCCACAAGACATTACTGAAATTGTCTGTAGTTCTTCACGATGTAGAGCATTAATGATGCTTTCCCCCCATTTATACAATAAATAAATACAAATACAATAATCTCGGCGGTTCCATCACTTTTCAGGCCAAGACGCTGGTATATAAATTAACTGCTTTTTTACACCCGCGTTTCATTCATTTTTTTTGATGGGACCATATAATATATCTACCGGGGGGTGTTTGGGGTTAGTTTTTGAAAAGTCCTTAATAAAAAAATTTGAAAATTTTTTATTTTTATTTTAAATTAAATTTTTTTGATATTTTTAGATCATTTTATTTTTAATGTATTGATGTCAAAAATAATTTTTAAAAAATTAAAAAAAATATTATTTTAATGTATTTCTAAATAAAAAGCACTTTCAAAAACAACCACAACCAACTTATAAATAGAGATTGAGAGCTTTTTTTCAAACACACTCTCCTACACAAAAACAAACACCCATCAAAAAAAGAAAGAATATTATGCTCTTACAAGCAGGAGAAGGCTAATTCCACACCCCCATCAACCTCCATGAACGGTTGAGAAGGCTCCAAATGTTGCCTCGACAAGCTGTCGGGCAATCATGACCATTGATACTGGGACACTCATTGACATTAGCAATAGCATCCCAAGAGCCAAACCAGGCCTTGTATTCATCAAAAGCAGTTGCAAGAACCCAACAAGCTTACATATAAACTCATCATACGATGTATAGCACTGCTTCTCCCACTCCATCCACTCCTCCGGCGGCTCATAATTTCTCTCCACCATTTTCATTTCATGGATGCGTTTCCTCAGCACAACCATTTTCATCTCGCGAGTTCTCTCTTCTGGATTCAACCACAACCGTGCCGCTTGGCCTCTTTCCATCTCCAAATCTAGATTTTTGTGGGAAAGAAGGAAGTAATGAGGATCGAAGAACAGCTGATCGCATTGCGAAAAAACTTTTGATTGATCAGAGTAATGTGAAGGAGAGATGTTAATCTTTTGGTTCTCTATTTGTACATGGATGGATGCCAAGATGTGAAGATCCAGGACAAGGTTAGAGTTTTGCTGTGAGGCTGACACGCGTACAGCTGAGTATTTTAAATATTAGATCAGTAAATCTAAGGTGATACTTGTCAGTTCCTGGTTGGTCTTCCGTGCCTTGGGCTGCCAGGGGTCGGTGCTTCTGTTTAGGTCAAACTCTAAAATAATCTGATTTGTTTACTATAGATTGGACACTGGCAGATGGGCAAGTTGCCAAAGTTCGTTAACCTTTCGCACTTGTTTATTTTTTATATTAAAATCATTTAAAAAATTAAAAAATTTAATTTAAAATAAAAAAAAAAAAATTTAAATTTTTTTTTGAAATATATTGACAAATATCCGTTACTAAATTTAATTTCACCTAGTGGCAAATGATTTTTTTACCATGCCTACATCTATTTTTGTTTTTGAGGATGTAAGTTGTGGAGGAAAAAATAACATTAAATATTTAGTTAATACGTTTATAAATTAGAATGATAAGTTTAATTTTTTTTAAAATAAAAAAAAAACAACATATTTCTATTAAATCAAACTAAAATTTGACTATATGTACTATGTATTTAGATCTATTAACATAGGGAGCTGGGAAAAAAATTATACTCCAATGTCATTGACCATTACAAACCAAATCACCATCGAATTAAGTTCACCGCAAAATTTCATAGAATTTTTTTTTAAAAAAAATTCTCATGCCATTGTCTATTGCAAAAAAGAATTATCAACGAGCTTAAATTTTATCAGTGATTTTTAAAGAGGTTTCTGAACATTTTCGGTTTAAATAAAAATTTCAATTAAAGCTTACAAATAAAATATCTAATGGACAAGCAAAGAAATATATAGTCAATAATTATATTGGTTAAAGGTTAATTTTGTTTCATTAATGTAATGTTTTCTTAACTAAACAAGGGGAGCAAACATAATATTAGAATGCTTGAGAGTGTGATTGATTTTATTTTTGAAGATGTTTTTTGTTTAAAAATATATCAAAATAAAGTTTTTTTTTTTAAAATCATTTTGATGTCAGCATATGAAAATGATATAAAAATACAATTTTTTTTTAATTTAAAGTAAAAATAAAAATAAAAAGTTTTTAATTTTTTTCAAAAATACTTTTAAAAAACAATGACAAACAAGACTCCATTGCTTATTCCACAAATTTTTTCTTAACTAAATTAGAAATTCATAGTTCTACTAGGACATGGTGTCATGAAATCCGCTTTTTAATTGATATGATTCCAATATAAAATCAATTCCCTTAGAGTACTTGTTTTTTATTCTTTGTAATCTTTGTTTATTGTAGAAAAAAATCAGATTTCTTTTCATTAAATTCCTAAAATAAATATATTAGCTAAATCGAATGTAGTTATTGATTTTCCATTTTTAAGCTCAACGAAAATATATTGAGATATTTTGTTTTTATTTTTAAGATCTTATTTTGACATCAACATATCAAAATAATTTAAAAATATTTAAAAAATAATTTAGAGTAAAGAAAAAAATAAATAATTTTTTTTTAAATATTTTTAAAATACAAAAATAAATCGATTATTAAAACGACTATCATAAACCAAGAATGCAAAAATAACCACGAGCTAACTTGATAAAAAAAAAACCAAAATAAAATAATTTTTTTTATATTTTGATTGAGCTTTAAAATTTTATTTATAAGAAAATAATTACTTTATATAATTTTTTAAATTTACCTGTAAAAAACATACCTCTTCACGAGTCGCTAGAACTTTTTATTCACAGCATTTTTATTTCTTAATTAATAAAACATAATTTTATTTGACATTTAGTACTTGATTTGCACGTTGAACAAAACCAATAGGAGTAAAAGAGATTATTATTTATTTTAAACAGCAATATAAATAGTTATCCAAAAAAAAGAGTGACGTCATAAAATTTAGAATTTAAGTGGAGGGAGCAATTCTCTGTTCACCGTGAAGAAGCGAAGCAGCCACTGCCCTTCACGTCTCCCTCGCAGGTCAGCATCAGAGTTCCAATCATTCTCTCCTTCCCATCAACCAGCGCAAAGGTATAATCTTTTTAAGTTTAGCTGTTTGAATTCCAAGTAGTTGATAACAATGAACACATAAATGATTCCTTCACATGTGGGTGTTTGAAGCGATAGAGAGAGAGAGGGAGAGAAAGAGTAAGATCAGCAAGTATGGGTGACGTGAAGGAATCCGGTGAAATGAATACCAGTGAAAGGCTCGTGGGAATAATTTATGATGAGAAGATGTGTAAGCATCACACTCCTGATGGTGATTATCATCCAGAGAATCCCAATCGCATTAGGGTTATTTGGAACAAGCTCTTAGCCAATAACATTCCTCAAAGGTACTCCCTTTTTTACTTTTTCTTTTTCTTGGGGGGTAATTAGTATTGATGGTTTATGACTGGACTTCTTATTATTGTTTTTACCTTTGAATCTTTCAGGTGTGTGGTTTTGAAAGGGAAAGAAGCAGAAGATAAATATTTAACGGCTGTTCACTCTGAAAATCATGTTAATTTGATTAGAAATATAAGCTCTAAACAGTTTGATTCACGAAGAAACAGGATTGCTTCAAAACTGAATTCAATTTACTTTAATGAGGGATCATCTGAAGCTGCTTACCTTGCTGCCGGCTCCGTTATAGAGGTATGTTTTCTTTTGTTATTAATATTTTGACGTATTTTTGGATACTTGTCTTTTGTTTATTGTGTTCTATCTTATTTTTCATTACCGTAGAGATTTATTGAAAATTACACACAAAGATGATGTGTTTGGTAAGAGAAATTTCTATGAAATTAAATGTCCAACTTTAAGGTGGTTGAATTTTTATGTTTGATTTCATAAGCTCTTTTAAAGATAATAATTGTAAGTTTAAAATATCGAGTGTTTCGAATGAATTCATTCTTAGGCTGACTATCATGTCCTGTTTTGTTTTACATTTGGCTTGCAACTTGCAATTTCTGTACTGGATATGAAGCTAATTTTACTTCATTGAGTCGCGAATTATGACTACTTTAGTAACAATATATTATCAGTCAAATTTATTTCTAATCATGAATATGTTTTCCACCAGCTTGCTGAGAGAATTGCAAAAGGGGATTTGAATTCTGGTGCTGCAATTGTTAGGCCTCCTGGACATCATGCTGAATATGATGAGGCGATGGGTTTTTGCCTATTCAATAATGTGGCTGTGGCAGCGAGTTTTCTATTAGATGAGAGAGTGAGAACTATGTTTTGGCATTTACATATGTTCAAATTCTACTTTATCCTTGAATCTAGTTTGTCTTTTTCAACATTTCATTTATACCTATTACCTATGAATATTACAGCCAGAACTGGGTGTTAAAAAGATTTTGATTGTTGACTGGGATGTTCATCATGGCAATGGCACTCAAAAGACATTTTGGAATGATTCTCGGGTCTTATTTTTCTCTGTTCATAGGTACTATATACATTTATGTTCTTTATTTTCTCTTCCATCATCCTTTTATCACAAGCCCCAACTTGACAATATAGCCTTAGTAACATGTTGTCTATATCTTTATCTCTTGATTCTGATATTTTTTTCACTGAAGCATATACATTTTTTGAGTGGTAATTTTCTATGTTTGTCACAGATTGTTAGTGATATATCCAACTCCAGCTTTTTAGGAAGTGATTTATCAGGCTTTATCTTGTCATATTTTTTTCTTAGTTCTTTTTGTTGGGATGTTGACACTCATTTTGTAATTTCTGTGTGGTATGAATAATTATACTACTTGTATCTAATCATGATGATTATGTTGATTGTGAATTTATGTAGGCATGAGTTTGGTAGTTTTTACCCAGGGAATGATGATGGCTTTTATACTATGATTGGAGAAGGACCAGGTACAGGATATAATATAAATGTCCCTTGGGAGCATGCAAGATGTGGGGATGCAGATTATCTTGCTGTTTGGGATCACATCTTAATCCCTGTTGCTAAGAAATTTGATCCTGACATGATTATAGTATCTGCAGGATTTGATGCAGGTCTGATTTCTGTAATTACTTTAGTGTTTTTTATTTATTTTTTATGATTGTGTTTTAGGTCTTTCACTAGAGATTTAGCTTTGTATAGATGTCAAAGCTTTGTTAAGTGTAATAGCCTTGACTACCAGATGCTCACACATTGTATATAATGCATGAATACGCACATTGTTCTTCTTCATATGCCTTAAACATGACCCTGAACACTTAACAGAGAAATATTTATGATAGAGACTAATTCAATTCAACAAAGCCCTTTTAACAGCGAGAACTAAAGCATTGATTTTATGAAACCTTTGTACCAATCAAATCTATTTTATATTCAATTGATTGTTTATGCTGTTGTGTAGTTATGCCTAGTAATGCACGATTAGGAAACTAAGCAACTTTTCAGAATACATTGGATGCTTATGCCATATCATAACTCATTATGTTAGTTAAAATGTTCTTTTGGTTGCATTTACTTCTACGTTAAATATCTAGGCATTCCTTTGTAATTTACGTGGGAGATAGAAATCACATGCCCTGTTATATGTTGATTTGATGTGTGCTTATAGTAGTTTTATGAGATGACTGGCTTTTTGTTTTTTATTTTACTAAGTGTTGTTTTACATCTTTCAACAGCTGAGGGTGATCCTCTTGGTGGATGTTGTGTCACTCCATATGGATACTCTGTAATGTTGAAAAAGGTTGCTTCTACATTTAACTTTTTTTTTCCCTTTCCTTTTAAATTTGCATGGTATTTTCATTGTGATGTTTACTCAACTGAGGGGTAAAGACTTCTGGACTTGTTAAGTAGCACATATGCTAGAGATCTTACTTGCATGAGAAGATTTTATGTTTGAATTCTCTAGGATTTACTTGAACTTCCTTTATGGGTGGCAATTGGTTTATTTATAGCGATTGTACTTGCATGTTTATTTTTTATTTATTTATTTTTCTTTTCAGTTGATGGATTTTGCACAAGGTAAGATTATGTTGGCATTCGAAGGAGGATACAACCTAAATTCTATTGCAAATTCATTTCTTGCATGCATGGAAGTTCTTCTTGAAGACAAACCTGTCAGTGGGTCTGTAGAGGCATATCCATTTGAGTCTACATGGCGTGTGATACAAGAGGTGAAATGACATTTTTCAGTTGAACTAGATTATCTTATTCGTTCACCATTATCAATTTTGCTTATTTCTGTAATTGTTTCTTTCAATCTCAAGTGACGTGTGGTAGCTATTTTCTATTTGACTAAAACATGTATTATTATTTCCCCAGGTTCGCAAGAAATTAAGTTCCTACTGGCCTGAGCTTGCAGATGAATTACCATTAAAGTTGACTAGTCAAAATGCCCCTCATCCAGTAAGGCTTTTCTTAAACAGAACATCCCTTTCTCTTGCAAATCTTTCAAGTCTTAGTCTCACCAAATTTAAAAGCAGTCAGTCATTTTATGGGTGAATAGAAACTTGAATTTGCTGGGGAAAAAAAGTAGATAGTGCAAGGCATTGAAGGACATGATTGTACATAGTACCTGAATGCTGGTGATCTAAATGTTGTTCTTGAAGGAAAAGAGTTTTCAATGTAATTTTTTATATTTCCTCGTGTAATTTAGACTTGTTTTGCTTACTGCATTCATTTTAATGGTTTTGCCTAAAATGCAGTTTGTTCTACTCTTTAGTTGTGTAAGATAAACATTTTTCATTCCAGCATTTTCTTATGTCAAACTCTGGCTCTGAAGACGAGGATGAAAAGGCTCCAATTATTGTGTCGGAAGTTGTTCAGGAGGTCATGGAACCCTTTTCAAAGCTGAAAGTTGAAGATAGTCAAGGTAATGAGATAATTTGAAGCCAGAAGATGTCGAAGTTGAATTATTCTGTGATTTTGTTTCATTTTACATATTGTCAACTAAATGCAGATCAAGTGGTTACATCTTCTAGCTCTTGGAGAACTGAGCTTTCAAAGATTGACATTTGGTATGCTTGTTTTGGATCAAATATGTGGAAGCCTAGATTCCTATGCTATATTGAAGGCGGTCAGGTACTATACTTGGGGTATCATGTGATGTAACCACAATGAATGAACACGGTTTTAACGGATTCAAAGCATTTCTTAGGTTTTGATCTTATGCAATTTAAAGTTTTTGCAATTAATATCTCGAAAATTTCAAAGAGTCTACCTGCTTCAGCATATATCAATTCCATTTTTGTAAATGACTTTCAGGTGGATGGTATGAAGAAGCCATGTACTGGTTCAATGGATAAAAACCTGCCAAAAGAGATTTTGTGGAAAATTTTCCCGCACAGACTATACTTTGGTCGTGATTCTACACGTACATGGGGCCCTGGGGGAGCTGCTTTTCTTCACCCTGATAGTAGTGTTGGTGAAAAAACTTACATGTGCCTGTATAAAATAACGTATGCTCCTGGTTTACTTTTTTAATTTATATTTCTCCCTCTCAATGTTTTGAAGCGAATCTTGGTCTTTGTTGAATTTTCAGTATAATAAAAAGAAAATTCATGAAAATGATTTAGGGTTTCTTTTTATCATCCACTTTATTTGCCATCTCACTTTCTTGCTTTCCTTTTCCCCCCCTTCTCTGCACAGGCTAGAGCAGTTCAATGATGTTTTGCTTCAAGAAAATGTTTCGAGTAATCAGATGATTTCACCTGCATTTGATTTGGCTGCACTACAGTCTATCACAAACAAAGGGTCCATTTCCTTGGAGGTTTTCAAGGTATGTCATATTTGTTATGCCTGGCTTGTATCAGGCTGCAACAGACAACAGTAAAATACTATCTTACATTATGGGTTTCGTAGTGCTTGCAAAATTCACATTTTTGTTTCTCGTGCAGAGCGGCTGGTACCATAATGTTGTTTACTTGGGAAATGAGCGTGATATTCCTATACTGACTATGACGTACACACCGAGACACTTTATTTTCTGTTTAATTTTATTTTTCTGAATTTTTCTCTTACCATTTTCACTTTGTGATTCTTCAGGTGTCCCATTTCTGATGTTGAAAGATTTAAACTTGGAGAGCTTCCCATGTCCCCTCCCTCTAAAGAGTATGCCTGTACCTTAGTGAAGGGCTTGGTTGAAGGTGGACAACTCTCAGAAGAGGAAGCCATTGCTTACATAGAAGAAGCTTCTTTGAAACCACTGTGTTAGCAAACCTTAGACATATTTAATATCTTCATGTAAATGTTTGAAATCAGTAGGCTTGATGAAACAGTAATTCGTGCTCTTCTGACACAGGAAGTTTGAGTGTGTGTATACTGTATGTGCTTATGAATTCTCCTGATTCTGTCCAAACCTTTCAACACCAGCAATTGGCATTGCAGTGTCTGAAGATCCCTTTGATCCATGATGTGTTTCTTTATTGAATATTCTTGATTATTACGGGTTTGATTGCTCATGCATGGTCAACTATATTTCCTCATTCGTCCTTTGTGGAAAATTTTGTACTGGGATAATTCACTCATTATTTTCTCATTTTTTTTGCACAAATCATTATTTTCTCATTCAACAACTTGGGTAGGACTTTTCTAGTTTAAACATATAAGATTATGATCAAAACAGATAGCTTTAGCACTTGTAGACTTTCAATCATCGATATTATCAGCTCAGTCATCTAAGTAATCATCCAAGTTACAAAAGAAATATCAATTCATCTAAACAGAAGATAAATCATTATCTATGATAAGTATATCAACATGAGCTAGAATATAGATGCAAAGAGTCAAGAATTTGTATATAAAAGTGAAGTGTTAGTTTGTCATCCATGCAAGCCGAGACCCTACAATAATAAAGAAAAGTGGTATACTTGTTCAAGTCCACGAGGAGATTTGTGAAGTTTGTATTCACGAGAAGGAAGGTGATGATCAACAGAATACATGGACTGTTCCATGTAAACATTAGTGCAAAAACACCATTAAGAAAAGTATTTTGAAAAAGCCATCACTGGAGAGTAACAATAGCCAAAACTATTTGAACTATATAAATGGATTAAAGACCTTGTAAATTTAATACCCAGTTGTTAATGACACCTATTGCTCAAATCTTCAATGAACCCATTTACAACTAATAACATTCATAAAAAAAGAATCAATGACCATGGAGGGATTACAGATGCAGCATCATAAGACTTGATGATTATTGATATACATGAAAAAACATCCTAGATTTCTCAAACATATTAATATTCATGTATCATTTTGACTTGACATGTTACACATGATTTCTCAAACATATTAATGTTTTTTTAACAACATTTGTTTATCTATATCATTTCCAAAAATTTTAGAAATCTAAAATTCATATGTCAAGGTAGTTTATAAATAATATTGTTAAAAGTGGTAAGTTCAACACCATCCAAGTAATTCATGGAATAATGGTAAAAGAATTCATTGTGAGGATTAACTAACATACTTTTAACATAAAAATGTAGAGTAAATACAAAATAAGCATGCATACAGGTGTACTTGCATAAACGTCCCAAAAGTTTAATTGATGAAATTAGTTAATAATTACATGTAGGTTCATTTTAGACAAAATTTTACCTAATCTATAGTAAAATAAGTACAACTTCAACCTAATCTATAGTAAAATAAGTACAACTTCAACTACAATGTTACTAAACATGCACCATAAGGTGCACATATCAAGTTTATTTATTGCAATCATAATTGTTTCTTATTAAACCAAATTAGTAAAATTATTCCGAATTGATATCATTAATCATAATCACGAAGACAATTATTCAAAGGTATTCTGAAATCATTTATCCCATTATTATTAGCTCCCATGCCTTAGATAACTAATCAATTGTTTAGGTAACCCTAAAACTTGTGTAACCCCACTAACATCATTAGCCTTCATAACTTAGAACATCTAATCTTATTGGTATTAGTAGCCCTCATAATCCGGAAAGCTAAGGGCAAGGCCAATGGCAAGAGCTATTTTGGAAAGTCAAATCTTTAAAATGGATATTTGAATAGTGTATATATGACTTTTTTATTGATGTATTCTCCAATAATAAAAGCTATTTTGAAAAGCCATTTTTTTTATATTATGATTATAATTACCCCTAAAAAATCTCTCTCTGCTGCTCTCTTCATTTTCTCTCGTTCCCTAGAAAAAATGGATTCTCATAGACAACACTCACTGATCTCTAGCTTCCTCTACTCCTCTTCTCCTCCGCCAAAACCATCTCCCTCTTTACACTCCTCCGCTCCGAATAACCTTCTCTTTCTAGACCTTGTCAAGTGTAATATACAAGTGTCTTTTTTTACTAGATCTGTGCTTCTTTTGCATTGTTTTTGCCATGTTCCCTATCGTTTTTAGTTTAGATCCGTGTCGCTTGTTTCTATTGATGTTGTGATTTGGAGGAATTTTCTACAACACTAAACAGGTGGACTTTACAGAATTATCTACACAATGGGGCTGAAAAAAATCGATGAAGAGTCTTAATTAGTTTGTATAGTGTTGCAACAATATATCTATATTATTTTATTTTTAGCTTCTTGGTTGAAATATGTAGAAATAGCTGCTGCGGATGAGAATAGCCATTTTACCTTTTTAAATGGCTCTTGCGTTGGAGAAGAGAAATCTTAAAAAAAAAGGGCAAAAGTACTGATTTTTGCCTTTGGCTCTTCATATGGATGCTCCGTTGGACTTGCTCTAATCAAACCCTTGTTAATATCGATACCAATATAATCATATTGTTCATTAGCCCTTAAATATAGAAGGCAAATCAATATTTTAGGTTAAATATCTATGTCAAAGAAACTCTTTTGACATCATTAACCACTAAAACTCTAGAACGACTAATCAAGTTCCTTTCCATAATACTATTTGAAGAAATTATGGTATCACTCTAATGGATATCATTAACCCTCGCATAGTGGAAAACAATTCAAGTCATACTCTTCTTATTTTCTCCCTTTCCTTATCCACATGATACTTTTTATGTATTTTATGGAATTTAAATAATTTAACACCACAACGTAATAATACTAATTCTTTTTTTAAGTATAAAAAGGGAATACCTATCTCCCTAACATGTTGATCCTAATCCTTCTATACTTTGAGTTTTGTTCATAGTAATATACCCTATCAAAAATAGTATTATTTCATTACCATTTTTTATATCAATTTTGGATCCACACTTGGGATCCAAAAATAACACATTTTCAATTATTTCCACATATATATATTTCTTTAAGGAAGCAGAAGAAGAGTCTTGAAAAGGAAAGTGAGAGAAGAAATAGAGAAAACACCTAAAGAATTGATATAGAAATACTATAGTTATTAAAAGAGAAGATAAAGAAATAATGCTTAAGAGAGAAAGAAAGAACAAAATCTAAATCAGTTTCAGGTGGAAAAGATTTGAAAATAAAAGGGAAAGAAACCAAAAATCTAGAGAAGAAAGCTATATCCTCTTTAAAAGGTGTACCATCTAATATTGATGGGGTGCTGTTCAATAAGCACTCGCGATGACTGTGTTTTTTTTCGTGCTTGGCGCTCTGCCACCTCTGAAGGGGACACGACATGCAAAAAACAAGTTTTATAATAATAGTAAAATTACGACCATAATTTTTAGAAGTATGCACCTAGTAATAAAATCACTATGAAACCTAATGGTCTGCAAGAATCCGGGTAAGGAGACTTGTTGTGCAAGGAGAAGACGTGTCACCACCAGTACACCCTACCTAAGGTAAGCTGCATTGTTGTCTGATTATTTTTCTAAGTTATTTTTTTTATTCGTTGTTCTTTTCTAAGGCTCGAAGTAGATCTCGATTCGTGTAGAGTCTCTACCTTGTTAGGTCGAAACCTATCCGTTCTAGGGTCCGAATTTTAACACTGTTTTTATCGTTCTTTAATTTCGATGGTATACTTTATAGCATAATTTTACACCCTGATAATCAAAGCTTACAACTAAAAAAATAAACCAAAAGATTGTTGAGAGATTTTTGATAATTTGGCCTAAATCTAATGGATAATCATAAATTGTTTATGATATCTCATTTTCATTTTAAAAATATGAGAGAATATGTGATTTTTTTTTTATGAAAAATATGCTTAGGAATTTTAGAATTCGGTCATACGCATGAAAACAATATTTTTTTCTTTCTAAAAATGAAATTTTTATATTTATATTTAAACAAAAATTCAAACTGGATCGAGCTTGACAAAATGGGTCGGCCTAGTCATGTTATAAGGAATTACATTTTAATTACTTGCCTATAATTGTCAATATTAATTAATATAGCTATAGTCATGTGAGATGGTGTAGGATTGGACATTTCATAATAAATCTCATTCATTTCCACGAGTTTTATGAGGAAGAGTTGGACGTTCAACAACCCTATCAATTTCTGGTTATAAATTTATTTTAGTTTTGTTATTTAGACATCAATTTTAAGTTTTGACTTGTTATCTATTATAAGTTTGTAAATGTTTTGATATGTTATATGGATGTCATATATGAAAATTTAATACTTTCAATTTCATCAATACATTATGAGGGATCTAAGATTTGATAAACACAAGTTTTATTGCATTGCTTCAACATAGTTGAGATGCATTACTCTAATAAAGTAATGTGATAACTTTGTCTTTCACGCTCCTACCATGTTGTGTTGACGAGCGATATGCCCGCGCGATGCGCCGGGGCTTTTTTATCTATGTAAAAAATTGATTGCTTTTATATGTATTGTATTTTGCTACTTTAAACCCCAAGGGGTTGGCCTGGCGGAGGAGGCCTGGGTCTCTTTGGTGTGCTCCCAAAGAGGTCTCAGGTTCGAATCCGCTCAGGTGCAAACAATTCCTTGGGGCCATCGGACTTGGGCGAAGCCCATGAATTAACCGTGGTGCACTTGCGGGAAACTCCTTGCCGAGGGCCTGTGCACCCCCGGGATTAGTCAGGCCCAACGGCCTGGATACTCGTGGTTAGCTTCGGCTATTCCAAAAAAAAAAAAAAAAATTTTTTTGCTACTTTAATATTTAATTAATAAAATTATAATTGATAAAATCTGTATAATCGAAATGGAAAGTGGTTTGCATATTTTTTAATCGCAGATAATGTAGGTAATCTTTTTTATGAGTTGTATTTTTTTCCCAGTAATATTAGATTAGACACATTATAAATAAAAATATTGAATATTTTTTCCCAGAAATAAACTTACATTTTTTGCGTGCTATAATTAGTTATTTCAATGTTTAATCACTAAAATTGCAATAGATAAAATATGTTAGAAATGAGTATTTTGCGTGGTATAATTAGTATGCTTGCCCGCGTATCACGCTAGGGTTTTTTCTATGTAGAAAACTAATTGTTTTTTTTACATGTTGTAATTAGTTGTTTAAATATTTAATTAGAAACATTATAATAGATAACATATGTAACAAATAATTTTTTTCCACACCTAGAAGAAATAGTATAATCGAAATGGGAATTGGTTTGTATATTTTTTAATTGAAAATAACTTAGGTAAATTTGTAAAAAAAAAAATGAGTTGCCTTTTCTCCCCAATAATATTAGATACGACACATTATAAATAAAAAAAGTGTAAATTTTTTAAGAAATAAATATTTTAAGAAATAAATTTTTTTTTCATCCTATAATGACTCATTTGTCATCTAAAAGGAATAGTGTAATCGAAACGGGAAGTGATTCGCATATTTTTTAATTGTAGATAATCTAGATAAATTTGTCAAAAGAAAAAAAATTGAGTTGATAATGTAGGTAAAGTTGTCAACCATTTGTATTTTTGAGTTGTATTTTTTTCTTAGTAATATTAGATTTCAAATATTAGAAATGAAAATATTAAAAAATAAACTTTAAAAAAAGAATATAAAATTTAAATTCAAAGCCAATATTTTTTTTATAAGATTTATTAATCATATTATTATATTAAATGTATTTAAGCATATTGATATTAATATTTTTGAAAAAAAAATCCTAGGTCATTTTTTTTCTCTCTCTCTATATATTTAGGCAATAATATTCAATAAATATTAAAACATATAATTAGTCTAACATACTTTATAAAACAATCAAAATAAGAAGTGGTTCGTATATGTTTTGATTGTAGATAACCTAGGTAAATTTGTCATTTTATTTTTTGTATGAGTTGAATTTCCCCCCAATAATATTAGATCACACACATTATGAATATTAAATAAATATTCAAACAATTAAATTACGATTATTACCATGATTATTATTATTATTATTATTATTATTATTATTATTACTACTACTACTACTACTACTACTACTACTACTACTACTACTACTATTATTATTATTATTATTATTATTATTATTATTATTATTATTATTATTGTGTTAATAATGAAAGAAACAAAAGTAAATGAAAGACTAAAAAAATCTTAAAATTTTTAACAAAAGACCACACAAAAAAACTTAAATTAAAAAAAAATTATCATTGCTATTATTGCCAACAAAATAAAAATTCTTAAATTATTATGAGAAGAAAAAAAAAACATCAGCAAAAGACTAAGCAAGAAAAACAATTAAATTTTTATCATTATTATTATAAACAAAAAAACATTAACATAAGAGTAAGAAATTTTTTTATTAAATTATTATTATTATTATTATTATTATTATTATTATTATTATTATTATTATTATTATTATTATTATTATTATGAAAGAAACAAAAATAAATGAAAGACTAAAAAAATTGTAAAAACTTTAACAAAAGATCAAATAAAAAAATAAAATAGAAAAAAACATTATTAGGTGAAAAATATTAAAGAGCAAAGGTAGGAAAAAAAATATCAATTTTCAAGTGATTATAAACAAAAAATAAAATTAAAAACCAAAGCTAAGAGCATATTTATATATAAATGACCAAAAACAGAGACTATACTATAAATATAAAAAAATATAGGGATTAAAATCAAAGATTAAAAGTATAAGGGTCGAAATGAAAATCAAATATATTATCAATTTTAATCAAAGGACAAAACTGAACAAATCACAAATTCCGGACCAAATATATTAAGGATCTTAAACTCAATCCGGAAATTAAAAGAAGGAGGACCGAAGTGAAACATTAATATTTAATTAATTTCAATCGAAGGACTCAATTAAAAGGGAAGGGATCGATCTGCAAAGCAAAAACTTGGTTGCTCCTCTGTAGCACACCGAAAATTCGAAGTTGAGGGACTAATATATAGAGTCAACAAACATGGGGGACTGTCCTGTACGTTTGTGTCCAGAGGAGAGAGAAACGGAATAAACGGCTTTAACCATCCACCGCCGCGTCCACGGACACCAGTTGCCACAACGCGCTTCACCGGGAGACAGACCATCCGGCGGCGAAGCTATCTGGGCGCCGGTAGCTCATTTTTGGCCACCGCATGACGCCGCACGCGCGCTTGGAACAAGGCGTGAGCGGAATACCGTCGGCCGCGTGTCCGACACGCGCCGACAGTATTTTGAAAAAAATAATAAAAAATATTGGTCAATTACCGAGACACCCCTGCGCGTTATTCATCACTTTTGTCTTATTTGGGGTTATATACGTATTTAGCCATTTTCAAAAAATATTAAAATAAAAAAAAGTGCGGCGGACCGGACCGGGGCGGACCGACCCGGACCGGTCCGTACGCGCGCAATTACCTCCGCACCCCGCCAGCCTTCAACCGTTTTTTGTCCTTATCGAGGGACCGAATCGCCATTACACTGTTCATAAACGGATAAAACAAAAAAAAATAAGGCGGACAAACTCGCGCGCAACACCGGATAAAATTGTGAGTGCACAGTGCGCGCGGGTCTGGTGCTACAGTAATGAATAGTAATTGTCCGATGCCTTTTAGGTTTTTTGACGAGCAGTATTCCCGCGCGATGCGGCGGCTTTTCTTTATCTATGTAGAAAATTAATTGTTTTTATATGTATTGTATTTTATTATTTTAATATTTAGTTAGCATAATTATAATTGATAAAATCTATGTAATCAAAATGGAAAGTGCCCCGTATATTTTTTTAATTGTAGATAACCTAAGTAAATTTTTAATTTTTTTTTTAGTTTAATTTTTTCCCAGGTAATATTATATTTAAAATATTAAAAATGAAAATATTGTAAATTTGTTTTTAAGAAATAAACTTAAACAAAAGAGTACCAAATTTACATTCAAAGGCAAAAAAATTTTATAAGATTTATTAATGATATTATTACATTAAATGTATTTAAGAATATTGATATTAATTTTTTTTAAGGAAAAAATCCTAGGTCATTTTTTTCCTCTCTCTATATATTTATAGGCGATAATATTCAATAAATGTTTTTTATGTTATTCGATTAATTCATTATATTATTATATAAAATGTATTTAAGAATAATGATATTAATGTTTTTTATTAAAAAAATCCTAGGTCATGTTTTCTTCTCCCTATATATATTCCTATGCAATAATATTCAATAAATATTAGAACATATAATTAATGATAGACTAAAAATATTCAAGAAACTTTAACAAAAGATAAAACAAAAAAATAAAATTACCATTGCTATTACTGTCAAAACAATAAAAATTATTAAATTATCTGGAGGGAAAAAAATATTAACAGAAGAGTAAGCAAGAAAAACAATTAAATTATTATTATTATTATAATTATTATTATTATTATTATTGTGTTAAGTACAAAATTAAAATTCGAAGAGAAATGTTTTTTTATGTTATCTGATTTATTCATTATATGATTATATTAAATGTATTTAAGAATACTAATATTAATATTTTTTATTCAAAAAATTCTAGGTCATGTTTTCTTCTCCCTATATATATTCCTATGAGATACTATCCAATAAATATTAGAACATATAATTAATGAAAGACTAAAAATATCCTAGAAACTTTAACAAAAGAAAAAAAAAATATCATTGCCATTACTGTCAAAACAATAAAAATTATTAAATTATACGGAGAAAAAAAAACATTAACAAAAGAGTAAGCAAGAAAAACAATTAAATTATTATTATTATTATTATTATTATTATTATTATTATTATTATTATTATTATTATTATTATTATTGTGTTAAGTACAAAATTAAAATTCGAAGAAATTTTTTTTTTGCTATCCGATTTATTAATTATATCATTATATTAAATGTATTTAAGAATACTGATATTAATTTTTTTTATTGAAAAAATCCTAGGTCATGTTTTCTTCTCCCTATATGTATTCCTTGGCGATAATATTCAATAAATATTAGAACATATAATTAATGAAAGACAAAATATTCCAGAAACTTTAAAAAAAGAAAAAAAAAAATCTAAAATTATCTTTTCCATCACTATCAAAACAATTAAAATTATTAAATTATCTGGAGAAAAAAAAACATTAACAAAAGAGTAAGCAAGAAAAACAATTAAATTATTATTATTATTATTATTATTATTATTATTATTATTATTATTATTATTATTATCATTATCATTATTATTATTCTTATTCTTATTCTTATTATTATTATTATTGTGCTAAGTACACTTATATATACATGGACAAAAGTAGGGATTATTCTTGAAACATCAAAAAATAAAAGTATAAGGGCTGAAATGAAAATCAAATATAAAGGGATTAAATTGAAAAATTAAAAGTCCAAGGGCTGAAATCGAAACCACATTTATTATCAATTTAAATCAAAGGACAAATTTGAAAAAATCGAAACTTGTGTACCGAATTTATTGAGCTATTTACAGCCAATCCGGAAATTAAAAGTAGGAGGACTGAACTGAAACTATATATTATAATGATTTTGAATTAAAGGACGAAATTGAAACAAATTAAACCTTATATAATTGCAATAAGGGCCAGAACAACAAATTCGGGAGTGCAGGGACTGAAATGAACTTTGTCTAAAACACTGCAGCGCTGACGTCAGCTTGCACAGGAGGAGAGAGAAATGAGGGGGGAAATTCAAACGACCATTGACACGTACCTGGTAACCATATGTATACACGCGCCGTCCCATGTGGAAGAGAGCATGGCGAAACATTGTTCTAGACGGCGGTTGCTCATTTTTGGACGCCGTTAGACGCTGCACGCGCCGCCCGAAACACGCGTGGGCGCGGAAATGGACGGCGCGTGATGGGACGCGCCAACAGTAACCCGGAGCGAAAAATAATAAAAAATTGGCTAATTACCGTTCCGCCCCTCCAACGCTGTGCGTTATTTTGTCCTTTTCGAGGGCTAAAACGGTGATTGCACTGTTTTCGGAAATATTTAAAAAAAAAAACCGTCCGGCCGGACCGGGCCTGAAATGGCCAATTACCTCGGAGCCCCTGGAACCGGCGGCCTTTTTTGGCTTTTTCGGGGGTTTTTTTCGCCAATACACTGTTGAAAAACAGGAAAAAAAAAAGGCAGAGGTGCACCCGCGAAGCAGCGGGCCAAATTGCACATCTACAGTGCAAATGGGTGTTAAGCTACAGTAATGAACATGAATTGTCCGATGCCTTTTAGGTTTTTTGATAATAATAATAATATCAATAGTGAGTTGTACAATATTGGTCATCATATAAGCATGAATAGAAATGCCTGGAGATTCATACAACTTACCTTAATCTTTGGGATGCTAGGAGTACTGAATATTTGACAAGTGAAATTTGATGGTTGATTTAGATACCTACATGACATGATATTTAATTATTATGATTCAATTCATTACATATACTTAGTCATATTTCGTGAAGCATCCATTGCAACTGATATTTAAGGCAAAATCAATTGATATACAATATTTTTTTAGATATAATATTTATTAAATATTATTAATGTTGTTATAGATGATGGTTACTAATTATTTTTTTAATGCATATGTATAGATTCATTACTTGTCATGGCCAACATTATAATATTTATTAAGTATTATTAATGTTGTTTTAGATGATGATCACTAATTATTTTTTTAATGCATATGTATAGATTCATTACTTGTCATGGCCAACATTATATAATTTATATCATGGTGGACTTCGAGAGATTAGAAAAGTTGAGCTTCTTGAAACTGTGTGGCAAACTCATCCGTGGCAAAACTGAGTTTATTATGAAAACTGTAGTTTTGTTTTTTACAAAGTCAAGAGGCAAGCAAGACTATCACCGAAGTCGCAAGTATTATTCGCGATACATGAATCATTAACAATGCTTGCTAGTCGTTTAAATTGTGTTTAGAACATTAATTATTTTTAACATGTACTGTTTTGTTGTTTTTTCAATAATTGAACTTATTAAAAAATAATAATTTGAAGAAGGAAGCTCATTATTGAAACACGCGGCACGTCGACATCCCACGTACACTGTACGCGTGGCTGCCGAAACTGTGCTGCTAATTATTTATCAGGGTCACATCACTGCATGTTATCATCATGAAATACATCACCGCATAAGTCCCATGAAGTCTTAAACGTTCCCGTTCTTGCCCTCCAATTATCGGCCGCCTCCTCTTGTCATTTCTTGGACTTCTTATTTATATCTGCTACTTATTTTGGTCTTGAAATTTACCTAAATGGGTTTTCTGTCTTTCGGGTGTGTACATACATACATACATACATGCATGCTTTTGTTTCTTTTAGCTGAAGTTGAGCGATGACATGTTTTATATGATGATAGGAAATACCATGCCCAAATGCATGCACTTTGCCTGGCCACACGGCAGCCCCACGCAAACTTTAGTTTAACCATCTTGAAAGACGCCACGACTAAACTAAAATCACTCTCCAAATGGTGTAATTAATTTTCACAATAATATTTTTTAATTTCCACATGGCATGGAATGAGGGCAGCTCAAGATACAGCAATATTACCTAGTCAATATCATTAAAATTTAAATAGCTATAAAGTATTTAATTATTACAATTATAGTAAAACGCATATATTAATTATTAATTGTGAACTCTATTAATTCAATTCTCATGTGTGTTTTCTTGGTATTTAGAATTATTCTTTTTAATTAACATGGTATGATTTTTAAACTACTATCTAATTGAATAATCATGTGCCATGACAAGATTTTCAGCCAGGATTTTTCATTTTATTCGGGTCATTCGTGAGACTGGACATGTATTGTGACATCCGTTCATGTATGAAGTGCATCTCACATTACATTACAAGTGTTTTTTTTTTTTTTTTAAATAAATCATTGATTTGTCTTTTTATACAAATCAAATATATTTTAAGAAACACTTTAAAATATAATACAACTCTATTAATATCAAATAAAACCTAATTCTAACCATCTAGTAGGTGATCAGTACTAAAAGTTTAGGACTAAAAGGTTTATTCTCCATATATTTTCAAATTTAAAAATTTATATGATCATTAACTTTAAAATCAATATAATTAATAGAGATTACTCCAATCACCCATTTTAATAATAAAAAAAACGTAAGTCTATGTTCGCAGAAAGTGGCTTCAGCTTCAAAGGAATGCATGTGGTTTCTTTTCTTCGAAGTTGAGACCGACCTTTCTATTGCTTCAAAAAAGAAATTCCTTCTCGGTATGGTACACGCCACCACTCCCCTCGACACGGTTTCAGATAGAAATTTGTAATGACGTAGGAAAAACCAAATCCAGCACCCAACACATCCCCCCTCGCTATATATAATCCAACACCGCTTGCCTCATTCGCACACTAAGAAGTTAAAGCCAGAAAAAACAAAAACTTTGCTTGAGCAGTTCTCTATTTTCATTCATGGAAGCAACGAAATTCTCATCGTCCAAGCTTGTCTTGAGGCCAGTTTCTCCAGCGAGACCATGCCCTCGAAGAAACACTATTTCTGCCATTCATAGAGGAACTAATGGACGAGACCACTGGGGTAAGCATGTGGATGAAAGCATGATTGTGCTGCGACTACGAATCAAGGAGATGAAGATGTTAGACGCGTGCAACAGGCCACCTTCTCATTGGATGGAGTGGGAGAAACAATATTGCTTGCATTGCAATTACAGCAAGGATGTTTGTGAAGCAGTGGGGCTGTTGCAGAACTATTTGATGAGTGTTCGGCCAAGTTTGGCACTAGGGATGGTGGCACTTGTTTCATTGAGCGTGCCCATCTCGACTGGTGTGGTTTTGTTTCAGGCTATAGAGATAGCTATGCGAGCTCTATCCTTCTTGCATTAGATGATATATGTACACACAAGTGTGGTAGGGTAGAGTTCTTTATAAACCAAGAATTCATAAATAGTACTGACTATGATGATCTCTTGCAAGTTTTCTGATCAATAGTAATGGCTATAGAGATAGCTATGAGAGTTCTATCCTTCTTTTCATGCTTTCTGGGTATTATCATTATGCCAATGACCATTTACTTCAATTCACCAATCTTCTTTTTTCTTTTCGTTTTATGATGATATTTGAGTTTCTTTGAATATATAACATTACTCGTTCCTACATCTATGAAGAAGAAAGATTTCAAGATTCGAAAACGCCTTGTTATAATTATTAATTAGCATATGTCTGGTAATCGAATTTTTTTTGTGTGAATATTACGAATAGATAGATAAAATTAAGTGTGTTATGGGAAAGATGTGGCACAGATATGAATGTAGAACAGCAAAATCTTTTTGTTCTATTACATCAATGCATTAACATATATATTGTCCACTACCTAAATCCGGCGCAGCTCCCTCTACTCATCCCAGGTTTCTCTTCTGTTATTTTCTTATTCAATAAACTTAGTGTTAGGGTTTTAGATATATATATATATAGCTCAAGTGAATGATTTTCCCTTTGTTGGTTGAAATTTAACAAAATAGAGTTCAAAATCAGGCAAAGACTGGAGAATTTTATCATGGTCTATATGATGAGAAGGAGAGGGAAAATGTCGGTGAAGGCTGAAAGGATGATGGTTGTGGTTTGATGGTGATGATTAAATTGGCACATGGTAGTCTGAGATTTTGTCAATTCTCAATTGAATCACCAAAGTATTCACAATCACACCTAGCTTCCATCCAAAATCATCATTGAAATTTCATGTTCATGTTCACATTTTCTGTCCCGGTGATGATTAATTCTATGGTGAAGGAGATGATTTTTTTTGAAATCTAATCATTTAGGGACCTAATCAAGATTATTTTTATAATTATTTGAGATGCATTGTATATAGTTTGAAGTTTGGCATGTTTAGTGACAATTACGAGAAAATAAATTCTATAGTGAAAGTGCCCTTACTACATCCCTCCTACTATTCTAGCAGTATTAGCTTTGCCTTTATTGCTTGAAAAATCCTTTGTCTACCAATATATTAAAAGCTTTTAGGTATCAATGAATGATATTCTAAGCCTAAGATCCTCATGAAGATAAAGCATTCTCTTTGTAATTCCATTTATAATGTCAATTATTTTTCTTTACCATCAAATCAAGAGCAAAAACAAAATGATATTAAGAGTTCGCTTGACGTCATTGATGAAAAAAATAACTTTTAATTTCATTCATGAAGCAAAAATTATTTTTTTTATAAATATATTATGATAAAAAAGGATTTCGGACAATTCCTTTTCTAATAAAAAAGGATATAGCATAAATTAAAAGATTTAACTTTATTAAATCAAATTCTTGATTGTCTTCTTTTTTGCTTCTCTTGTTTGAAGTTGAGAGAGAGCATGTATAGGATTATGTTTCTATGTGTTTCTTATGGAGTGTGTTTATTGTTAACTTTCATGTACCATATATACAAGAACAAAAGAGTCTTAAGCCCAACAAAAACATTATTATTTCAACAATTAATATTGTTGTAATTGTATTTTTAGTCTAGGTGGAAATCATGAACATGGAATGGATTTACCAATATTGAAGCTGTATATTTGATAACATCTATTGTTTAAATAATCATTATTTCAATTGAGTTAGCTTCATCAGCATCCTAAATGGATGAATATGGTAGGTTCTTGACGGAGAAAGTTGAAAGCTAGGTAGTTAAATAATATATACTTGGAGTTACTGGTTTTTAAAACTTAAAAACTAATTAATATATTACATCAACGAAACAAGTTTTTAGAAGAGTGTGGAAAAGCCATATTTTATTGTAAGCAAAATAAGTTTAAATCAAATAATGTTATATTATTGTAAACTCGTATTATTTTATTTTCTTACCATATTTTTGCTCAACAAATATCTATAATTAAGAAGTGTGTGAATTGTCATATGATGACCTCAAAAAAGTAAAGTTAGAAAGTGAAAAAGATATTAACTGAGGCATGTCCCAAATAGTAATTGATGGAATCAAACAGTTTGAGAAGGTGATCAAGATCCAGTACACTGAACATAACACATAAAAACTCGTGGTTCGATAATCAAACACACTGAAAGAGCGCTTCTATTTGTCAAGCATGCAAAGTATATAGTAAAAACTCATTGCCATATACTCTATTGTTTTTCTTGAAGTTTTGAAGTGTTTATTTGTGAAACTTTTAAAAAACTATTTAATTTACATGAAATGTTTCTAGTTATTATTCTCACTCATCCCCCTCATAATCCTTAACTATGGTTGGAGGCTGCTGCTAGTGATAGATCTAATAAGAATCGGGTCCAAAGCATGCCTATGGAATCAACCCAATAAATAAAGGTGAGACAAACTATTTCAACCTTAGGCACACCATACTACGGGCTCAAGCGGTGCATAGAATTTTGATGAATTGGTCAAAAATTCAAGAATAACTATTTGTTGACATACAAAATATGAGAACAAGAATGAGAGAAGATCTTAGAGGAGAAATGAGTGCATAAATCCAATTAGAAACTAGGTTGTGTTAGCTCACATAAGTGTATATATAGGTATACATTTTCCTTCCTATCATTGACTTTGGGTTTAGGATTCTAGAAATTTTAATGTGATGCGAGCTTTGTGTGGGTGCATTTTATTTAATTCTAGAAACAATATTGTAGAATTCAAACCCAAATAAAACGGCAGAGAGAAAGGGAATTAGACTTTTTTATTTATTTATTATTTATTTATCACCAAATCAAATTCTTGAAATTAAAAGGGTATTCACCAAGCAATGCTTAAGAACGCATGATCACGCCGCAATAATTAGCAATATCACAATTAATTGACATTTTGGACAGCCTCTCTTTTTAGTCACGCCGACTGTCTTTGCAAAAAAAAGCATAATCACATCATAGATCGTAGATCAAGAAATACAAATTCAAATAATTTGTTTTCATACACTGTGATGCCAACCGCAGACGTGTTACCCATGCTACCAATGATGTTGGATTGACAAGAGGTTGTTGCATTCATGCATCGGAACATCATCGTGAAAACATAGCTAAAATGAGAAATTGAGAACTATCTTTTCTTCCCGAGTAAATCCATGATTTCATTATAGCAATGAATAGTTCTTTGCGTCTGCATCTTTAGTAATTTTTCCTACACATGTTATAGGTTTTGTTAAATAGTCAACTTGTCATTGTAAAATATGTCTAATAATTTCAGATTTTCTCGGGTCCACTTTCTACTTGTTCTATATAAAAACATTAGTTATTCTTTTTTTAAAAAAATAGGCTTAAAAAAAAAGGGTTTTAAATTTTAAAAATGAATTAAAATATGAAACATATTAGATTCAAGGTTCAAATCTACTATTTGATTAGATTTAGTAGATGTAGTAGAATAGTAGCTATTCTACTACATCTACTAAATCTAATCAAATAGTAGATTTGAACCTTGAATCAAATCTACTATAAATCAAATCTACTACTAATCTAATCAAATCTACTAATCTAATCAAATCTACAAATCTACTATATCTACTATCTACTATCTACTATTTATATTTGAAAAAAAAAAAGTTCAAATCTACTATTTTTATATTTAAAAGGAAAAAAATAATCCATTAAACTCTTCTCTAAACTCATTAACATCAACTTCAACCTTGTTAATAGTTGAATTGTGGTTCACGATGTTTTTTTCTCTTCTCTTTTGTTTTTCAATGATTGTTTCTCTTCTCCCTCTTCATTCAGGTATTCATGCCAAAAATAAAGTTTCAAACCAAAACCTAGAAACCATAAACAATAGCAACGCAACGAGTTTTATTTAAAACTTGAGGGGTGAAAATATAGTTTTTCATGCCTTTTAAAAACCTATTTTTTAATCATTGTTCATTTAATAAATTTCACAAAATCAATATTTAAATTAATATCGGAATATCTCAAGTCACATTGAGAACACAATACTATGCAAATTGAAGCAAAACCAATATATAAAACCATTGCAACATAGTTTTCAAAGATAAAACAACAATTTTTTTCTTCTAAGTACTGTTATAATCCAAAAACAAGCATGTTGCTTGCTTTTGGTTATTATGTTTAGTTTTATTATGTATTTTTATTCTATATTTATGTTTACAAACATAGAAAAGAGGTTTGAATTGCTTAACAATTGATGTTGCATTCACCTCTTTGATGTTGTGATCTTTATTTAATTTGTTTATATTAAAGTTTCTTTTATAGTTTTGATATAATTTACTTTATATTTTTAAGCTGTTTTGATATATATATATATATATATATATATATATATATATATATATATATATATGTTTTTTTTTTAATTTGTGTATTTGACCTAACCATTGCATTTTAAGGCAAAAGTGTTTACTATAACTTTGTTATGTTTGCTCCTACTCAAAATTGGCTCAAAAAGTGAATTTTGAATCTATGTTGCATGAACACTTAGGCCATGTTAAGTTGTTATTAGGTATCTCAAGCTTGATTTTAATGTTTTGATCTTGTTTGTTATAATTTTATATTTAATTATGTTTGTTGCAATGGTGATTTTTCATATTTTGCGCCCCGCCATACCAAGATTGGGGAGACAACAATGCACGGTGAAAGGGGGTGTGTTTTATAGTCGTAAAAATTACAACTATAATTATCAGGAGTCGCCACCTAATATTAAGGTAACTAGGAAACCTATTGGTTTGCGAGAGTCTGGGTAAGGGAACTTGTTGTGCAAGGAGAAGACGCATCACCCCCAATGCACCCTACCTAAGGCAAGTTGCATTGTTGTTTGATTGTTTTTTCTAAGTTTAATTTTTTTTACACTGCATTTTCAAAAAAATATTTTTTTGTCTGTGGGTGTACTTTAGAAAACTCATCAGTTACAACTCCCTCTAATCTCCCTGAGATTGAGATCAACCCAAACCAACGGTTGAGTTCAATAATATTGAATGAATTCAACTATCTTCCTTGGTCGAGAGCAGTTACTCTTGCTCTTGGTGGAAGGTCCAAGCTCGGGTTTATCGATGGAAGCATCGAAGTCCCAACTATCTCCTCTCCCAACTATGTCTCTTGGTTATGTAAAGACCAATTGGTCATGTCCTGGCTCCTCAACTCTATGGAGCGGAAAATTGCTGAAATATTCAGCTATTCTGAGTCCTTTCATCAACTATGGGAGACTATCAAGGAGATATATGGAAATCAAAACAATGTTGTCCATGTCTTTCAGCTCAAACAGGAAATTACAAACCTTCAACAAGAAGGTAAACCGTTTGCTCAACTTCTGGGTGGTTTAAAAAACAAGTGGAACGAGCTTGAGGTGTACCGTCCACATACCACAGACACAGTTGTGCTTTTGAAGAGAGCTGAAGAAGACAAAATTTCAGTTATTATCGACCTTAGACTCAACATATGAAGATCTCTGCAGTCACATCCTCATGAACTCTAAGCTGCCATCCTTTACAAGTGTTTGATTGAGAACTATCGAATGAACAATAAAAAAAATACATGGATCTGATTAACAAATTGCCAGTTTGCAAGTGTAAAACCCTGCCAGAACGTGCCATTGATTATCAGTTCATGTATCTGCGTGGTTTTTCTTTGTTCTTATTTATCAGTCCGCATTGGCTAAATGAAATCCTTCTACCATACCAGTGAGCATCTTACTAGATGGTACAACATTTGTTGCTGTCATATTTGTTGAATTGCTTTACAATTGCCAAGATTACAGATTCCGTTTCAAAAAAAAAAAAGATGCCAAGATTTCAAAAAAAAATAATTTAATTGAGACAAAAAGAAATTAATATTTTGAGCGATCGTTTTGAAAAATACAATCACTGCATTATTATAATATATTAAAAGAAATAAACGCTTCCTTAAACTTGTTTAAATTTAAGAACGTCGAGTGAAACTTCTTTGACCACTTGATCTATATCTTGGAATGAAATCTTAATGATTCAATAAGAGAGGGGTATGTGTTTTTATACTCTTCTAGATGTTAGGATACGTTTTTGATTTCTGGACATTGGTAGTGTGAGCTTAATTTTCATTATGATTTCTTTCCTTTCCTTTTCTATAATCTTTGGTGGATTCTCCTCCTCCGTGATTTCCAAAACAGTTTCTTGCATGTTTGCAGAGACACCTGTAGTTTTGCAGGCCCTGGGTCTTTATGAAGAACACATGCCAGAAATCAATGATGAAACTCTTCTTGATGAATAAGTCATTCTTTCATATCTGCCCCCTTCATGTGGATCTTAACAATCTTTTTTGTCTACTTGAAAATGTTCATATTCATATTTGTCTACTTGAAAAACTCCATACCACAGGCTAGGAGTTGTTAAAGAGTTCAAGCTCTCTATATATGGAGAGAATGATGATGTGGAAAGTGCCATTGGCAATGGAAAAGCGAGCGATGATGCCAAAAAACATAAAACAGTTTCTGAAAATGCAGCTAAGGAGTCTGCAAACTACAACTGACCAGATCTTACTGATAATGGACAGCTTCACTTTCTTATGTTTCAAGTACGATGGTCTTAGGGCTCAATTAAGTGCACCATGTTTGCTTAATCATTGTTAAATGGACAAAAATCCTCACAGAAAAGGATTTCCTGAAAAATCCCAGTTCATATCAAAAGGTAATATAAAAAGATATACAGAGATACTCTCATGCATGTTCTCCTAGGCCTAAACAACCTACAACCAGGAATAATCTCTGTTTTTTAAGTATGGGGGGAGTAAAAGCTATTTATTAGCCAAGCCGATGAATAATCTCTGTTTTTTTCTTTTCTTTTTTCACAGGTCTCCCTATATGCTGCACAACTCTAAGCATTTGGGAGGATTGATACTGGTGTTTCATCTCTGTAAGTTTCTTTATAGCAAATTTTAAGATCTAGATGAAAGGTTAATTAGGTGTTAAAGACTCTATTGAATGCGTTGAAGGC
This sequence comes from Salix caprea, assembly GCA_964035475.1. Taxonomy (NCBI): domain Eukaryota; kingdom Viridiplantae; phylum Streptophyta; class Magnoliopsida; order Malpighiales; family Salicaceae; genus Salix; species Salix caprea. The sequence goes on from OZ037745.1 coordinate 9,276,989, forward strand.
TAAATAAAACCTCTCACTGGTATTATCTCTTTGCTTTTCTTTTAATTGGGAAGCTTGATTATAGGGTTTTGTCTTAGTAGATGACATATTGTCTATTTTTATTTTAAGTTTCGGATTGGTCCTTGAGCATATCTAGAAAAACACCTACAACCCCCCCTAAGTTTGAGGCTTTTTTTCTAAACAAGTTTTAAATACACGAATTCCTCAGGATCACGTCTTTATAAAAAAAAGTCTAGACCACTATGATGGTCTTGTTGATCTGAAAAATCTCATGCAAAACATGTAGAATAACTTAGAGTCGGTCATCCGGGATAGAGATGCGATGTGCAAGATCCTCCCTCTAACCTTTCATTGACCCATGCACACTTGGTATAATAATTTGGAGTTGGGATATATTAGAGGTTTCGTTGCCCTTTATACCAAGCTACTAATTAACACGTTTCAACATGCACCAGTATACAAACCATGAAAACTTCTATAGAGCTTTTAAAGGTTACCAAGTGAGAGGGTAAAAAGGTTTAAGGAAAAAATGGATGGAGGTAAGGACTAAGGTGGCCACATATCAATTGAAGGTCCAACCTATCCTTCTCTTCCATCCATCAAAATAAGAGAGATTTTAAGGATCAGCAGGTGTGTGCCCAGTGGTTGAAAGGGAGCTCCCTCTTTCACAGGATCCAGGTTCGATTCCCAGTGGGAGTAGGAGCTGGAGGGGTCCTCCTCTCTTGTTCCTGGGTCCATTCCTGTATGGTATGCCTGTCACCCCCGTGGTGCTTTACATGCTCAATGAGCTTGCAGGATGTTCAGTGGGTCCGGGGAATAGTCGAGGTGCGCGTAAGCTGACCCGGACACCCTGGTCATTAAAAAAAAAGAAAAAAAAGAGAGATTTTAAGGGTGTAAGGCAATAAAATTCTCGTCAACAGATTCATTCGAGAAGCGATACATCTCGACTGGTTGAAAAATATGGTGATAGTAAAGAAAGCCAATGGCAAGTAACGGGTGTGCGTGGACTTCACCAGCTTGAACAAAACTTGTCCAAAAAATGGTATTATGATGAGAGATTTTCTTCCATGAATACTGTTTGCGATGAGCAGTAATCTAACATCATGCATGCATGATCAGAAAGCATCATCATCAACATCAGAATGTTGCCTTCTGATCATGCTTTCAATTTTTAACTATCTATCAACTTGTGATTTCCATCTTAAATTAATTACAAGTCATTTTTTATGGAACAGAAGTCCTGCATCCGCAGTAGATGTTGTGTGTTAAGTGCTTGGTTTTCCAAGTTGGACTATCTTTCCAAGTACTGGAATCCGTTCTTCTTCTTCTTTTTCATTTTCTTTTAATTCTAAGCGATTACATGGACATGGTTTATAATATGATAAAAATGATAATAAATAAATTATTAATTATTATTGAATTCAGAATTAATAATAAAATTTAAAACATGATCAAGCATTTTTTTCTCTCTCTTGGACTTTTTTTTTTATATAGAAAAAACACGATTTAAATTACATTATCGGAATGAAAATATCAAACCCAGAATCTAGCTCACTAAGTCTTACATGTTGGACTAATTCTTGGATAAAGGGCTGCGTACAAAGTGGGAGAAAACGTCGACGTTCAATGTAAGCTCATAAACCACATCTCATATAGGCTTCAGCGAGGCCTTGGTCAATGAGAGCATACAAAATAATTGATATCTATCTTCTAACACATTTAAGGTTTTCTAATTTTCAGAACTGGGTAGGCCTGGACTTTACACTGGGCTCTAGAAGTAATAATCTCTTTTTTTTTTTTTTTGGTTACTTTAAGAGAATTTTTCATGACTTTAAGAGAAAAGTCAATGAGAGTCTCTAGGTACATGTTAAACACTATCTAATTATGTTTATTAAAATTTATCTATTGTTAATTTGTATTAAATAGGGATAAGAATAAGATATTTAAATAAAAATCATTGCTATTGTTTTGAAAGAGGAGTTTCTATTATTTTTTAAATATGATTCCATGCAATTCTCTTTTTCCTCTCCCCTTTTACTCTTATAATATTACAACTTTTAATAATTACAATTTAAGTTTGTATTAGCGGAGCCCTTATTTGAAAGATTTATCTCTGTTTTTCTAGTCTGAAAGATTGCTACATCTTATTTATCCTTACATTGGAAGTAATTTATGAAGCGAAGAAATCAATATCAAAGGACTGAGAAAAATAGAAGAAAAAAAATGAAGATATAATAACAACCAGAGAGGGGAAGGACCTATCTGAAGATGCTAGGGCATGACAGCAGCCTCATCTTCTCAGTCGGTTGGTGGCATGGCACAAGGAGGATACCATTTGCCCTACAGCACACCACCTGGTCCATAGCCATGCATCCATGATCAGGACCAAGGGTTTGGCGATAGAACTATTCCCGGTTCAAACACTGCTAGTTCCGGCCAGTTCGCGACAAAATCATTTTCATAAACTGGTCTGTAACCCTATTTAACGCTACTATATATATATATATATATATATATATATATATATATATATAGTGATCTTGATTCCTTTTCCCAAGTTCTTTTGATGAAAGAAAAAAGTTAGTAAAGAGTAACCAAATCTGGATTTATTAGCTGAAAGATCACTTTATATACTTTAGTTGAGGCAAGGAGAGCGCCATGAATTGCTCCATTTAACACTACTTTTGCCCATTTTTGAAGCATAAATGTCTGTGACGGGAAAGTGAGATTGGGGGGATGAATCTTATTAATATCGACAAGACATGAAAGGGAGATTCTAATCTCTTAATTTTCCAATTATGAGACAAAAGCAAGCAGATTCATGCTTTGCCAAAGTGAAACTTCTTGCAAGCTGTACTACTTTCAAATTCAAGACCCCCCGGTTTGGGAATATTGTTTTTCAAATTGTTTTTTTTTTTGTTTAGACAAGTATTATAATAATATTTTTTTAAAAATAAAATTATTTTTGATATTAACATACCAAAATGATCTAAGAATACCTAAAAAAAACTTAGTTAAAAAGGAAAAAAATGATTTTTTTTTTTAAGAACAGTAAAGTTTTATTGTAGAGTTCACACAAGACTCGATCAATCCCTTTCACGAATCCTTCCTAGTTTGTTTCCATGTGCATCATTAAGTTTCTGATCTATTTCATGTGACACTCTTGGCCAATGGCTACCGACACTTGCTTGGTGGTCACCCTTATAAACACATGTTCAGGCATATGGGTACGATTGTGATCGATCATTGAAAACTAAGCGATCATGTCCATGAAAACAACAGAACCCCACGATCATAAATTTATTGGTGAATTGTGAAAAAATAAATATTCTTTTGAACAAACAAATCCCTGGATTTTCATCCCTAAATTATGTGATTTCTTAAATGTGGTCTTATTGTTATTTTTTATCGGAAAAATGACAAAGAAGCCCTTAAAAATTCTCCTAATTCCTATCATTTTGAGTTTTTTTATATTTGTATTAAAAATTATTTGTATATATAAATTTACTCTTCTAAAAAAGGACACGAAATTTAGGAATGAAGAGAGCCCGTGGAGAGAGCATTTACGTGGCTTAGTATTTCAAATGATCGAATAGTATCTTCCTCACACTTTTGGTCAAGATTTCAAGAGTCAACTTCAACATTCGATGGTAAATAATATTTATTTTCTTTTCTCTAGCATTATTTACTTTCACCAAATTGGAGATCCACGCTATTATTATTATTATTATTATTATTAAAAAATAGGAGACTGTTATTCCTTGTCAGAAAACTAATGATATTTACTGCAAAGTATCTACATGCACCAAAAAAAGAAAGGTGGTTTGGGCTTTTCTCTTATAGAATGTGAGTTCAACATTATCCACATGTTAATTTCCCATTTTAAAAAATAAATATATTCTTTCGTAATGCTGAAAAACTAGCTCTTTGAATTGTGTGAGTTATGGTTTTTCGGGTCACGAAGTTGGTGGAAGAAGAAATCATTCTAGGATGTGTCTCTTAGTTAAGTTCATATAATATCAGCGACTCAAGTATCGCAATTAGCATTTGCGACTCTTCAAGTGTTAAGGATAATAAATGTGAATTGCATTTGGCGTATGTTATCTATGACTATTGTATCTCAAAAATAGATACTATATGCAACTCAATCAAGTATGCTAGATCTTTCTATATATATCTATTTACCAAAAAACTTGCATGGCTAAGTTCTCAAAAATATACTTTTTTTTTATATATTTTCATTCTATTTTTTTATTAGAACAATAAATTTTTATTTCAAAAAATTTCGTATGTTCTATTTTATTATATATAATATATAATTGGTTATCAAGCCGCACCTTCATCCCTAATGAAATAATTATCTTTAAAAACTAAACAGCTAATATGAAAGTCATGTTGCTGATGTTCCTCATTGAGATTTTGTAAGGTGTAAACACTTTTTTTATGCAAATAAATTCTATCTTTTGTAAAATATAATTTATGGATCCATATAAGCGAGTAAAATTCTAATTATTTTTATTTTTTATAAAAAATATATATCCTGACTCGAGCTTGAAACCTGCTATATAGAACATAAATTTTTTTATCATCACGTCACGCTATTTAAAAACTAAGATGTAAACACCTCTACTCTATTTTCTTGTTTACAACTAGCATTTTTTTGCTTATTACATGTTAATCTTTTTATTTCTAAATAAAAATTATTTAAAAAAAATCCACTCAAACTCTCAATCACATGGTGTTTAAAATTTGAGTTACTGATAAGTAGGTTAACTAAAATAACTAAAAATAATTATTAAAAAATAATTCAAAATCACCCTGTTTAAGAAATAATCATTGAATTTTAATTTAATTATTAATTAACTCGTGTTTTAAACCGGATCAATCAAATTAAATAGCTACTATTTTTTTTTTAAAGCCAACTGGACAGAGACTACCAGGTCAAGCCGTGGTTTCTACTTGTATTGAGAGAGTATAGAACGTTAGTTTTGATAATATTATTAATACTAGCATCCATAGCACCCATCTCTTGCTTCATTTCAAGAAACACAGACAGAGGAAGGAAAGGGAAAGAAAAAGATTGTTGCTTTCTTCACTCGAGGAAAATCCCATTTCCATTTCCGTAAGCTTCTTTCTCTTTCTTTAATGCTACATTCATAGCTTCACCTGTTGTCAATCATTTTTTGTGCCTTTCAAAAGTTGTATTCATTGTCAAAGGTGATGGCTTTTTTAACCTCTCAAAGAAGCTTCTCTCTCTCTCTCTCTCTCTCTCTCTCTCATTTGAGTCATGCCTGCTATTCTTCATTTTAGTCATTTTTGGTTTCTGGGTTCTCTTCTTTTTTAACCTGGCTCTTTGTTTTTTCAGTTTTAATCTGCATTATTGTTTTTTTGTATCCATTTGTTTTTGTTGATCTTTTCGTGGGTTTGGTTGCTGGGATTTCTTCATTGGAGGCAAATCTATCATGTCTTTCCAGTTTGTAAATAAAGGTGCCTCAATTTACAATCCGTTTCTCTTTAAAATGTATCACATTTATTTTTGTTTTTCTTCCTTGGTTTCATGCTCATAAAACAAGGAGAAATGCGGAGTAAAATAGTATCGTGAATGCAGGTTTCTGTGTGTTTTAAATGTTGAGGAGCTAGCAAAAATGTTTTAGGTTTTGCCTTTGGTCACTTTGTTTAGTTAAATGTATTGTCAAGCATGTTGCAATTTGAACTGCCAGGGCTTTGTTAGTGTTTAAGCTCTAAACTTATGGTGAGGAAAGGGAATTCAACACAGGGATGGCTTGATTTAAAGGATGTTCTTTTTCTTTATTTAAAGAAAAAACTTTTCTAAGTCCTTTTGTTTTTGCAATTTGAAGGATGGGGGATCATTTTGTGTTCCTGGTGGATCGGTTGCTAACTGAATCCACCCTTGAAGCTGCTATTGAGAGTCAAAACCGATTGCGGCAATCCTTGCCTTCAGCAAGTAAAGAAAATACAATTGAATTTTCACCACATTGGATGGATTTAGAATTGAGTTCATCAGCGGGAAAATCAGTAGAGTGTAGGATTTGCCATGAGGAGGAGGATGACATGAACATGGAGATGCCGTGTTCTTGCCGTGGCAGTTTGAAGGTCAGTTTTAGCTAAAGTTGTGGGGCCATTTATTTGAAAATCTCGGTATATGCTGCTAACAAACAAAATGTTAAGTCTTATTTCTCATAGACCTTTTGTATACAATTCTGATAAATCAAGGAAATACCCAACCACCTCCCTTGAAATTTTAATGTTTACTAGGCAAATAATTTGGGACATTTTTGGTTAAAAAATAAAGCAGATATTATCTCCCTCAAATTCATGCAGCCTGTGATTCCTTGTAAATTTTAATTCCTACATTTACCTCAGGGATTTTGGTCTCTGAATGTTGCCAAAAAATCAAATAGTAGATTTATCATAATGCTTCTGATGCTTTCAATTTTAGTCTATATTCAATTGATTGTTGAATAGCTGAAGCTGAAGCACATTGTAAACTAAGATGTCCTGCAACAAAAACTTAGCGTGGGTAAGCCATATGTCGTTGAAAATTTAGATGAGCAATCTCAATTGATTGTTAAATAGCCAAAGCTCAAGTAAAGTGCATTGTAGTGTTGCAATTTAAGATGTGTTGCAATTTAAGATGTCTTACAACACAAATTTAGCACGAATAAGATGCCATGCCATTAGAGGGTGCAAATCCCTGAGAATGGAGTATTGTGGCTTGGAGCAAACTTCAGTGATACTGTTACGTGTATCAATTATCACATTACTTTCAAGTACATGTTGGAGGAAAATGCTACTAGCTGAATTCCCTATACATGTAGGAGGAAAATGATACTAGCTGAATTCCTTATTCTGCCCTCTTTTGTGGCATTATGTTCCGTTGCTAGTTTCAGATGCTGCAAACAGGGTTACAAGTTTCTTTTTATTTTCTTTCTTTGCAGTATGCTCATCGAAAATGTGTTCAGAGGTGGTGCAATGAGAAGGGCAACACTATCTGTGAGATCTGCCAACAGGTGCACCATTATATTATTTTCATGTCCTCTGCATTTTGTGATGTCTTCCAATAACTTTGAAGGTGAAAAACATAAGCTTTCTAATTATTAATTTTTTCAATATTTGCAAAATGGCAGCAATTTGAGCCTGGTTATACAGCACCGCCCCCTTTGTTTTGTTATGGTCCTATTCCAATGAACTTCAGGTATGTTTGTACTTTCCTGTATGTGTTCTCCAATCTTGGTTTCCTCATTTCTTTTTGGGGCTCTGGTTCCTTTTCTTCAACAATAATAGTCCTGATCTGTTTGGAATTTTCTTCTCCAGAGGAAATTGGGATATACCCAGAAGGGACCTGCACAATCCTCCATCTATAGCTATGGTTACTACTGACCGTGAATTCTTGGACTCTGACTTTGAGGAATATTCAGCACCCTCTCCTAGGAGTGTGATGTGCTGCCGCATAATTGCTATCATAGTATGAGTCTCTCTCTCCTCCCCTAGGACCGTGTTTGCTCATACACATGCATTTGTCGCTTCATGTGTAGAACTTGATCTAACAAATTCATAATATACTTCCAAATCCTCTTGTTCAGTTACTGTCAATAAAAAACATATTTTATTAATTTGACACCCCTAAATATGTGTGACCATTATAGCAAAGGTTTTATCAGCAGTTATTTTGCTCTTTTATGTGTGTGAGAGCTCCAGGCGGTGGATGCCACCGAGCCCTTCTCTTAGATCTGACTAAGCTCAGAGAAATTACTAAGTAGACTTAGTCTACCACTACATCCATAGACAAAGTAAATCTATAAAAGCTACATAGACAAAATCATGTGACTGTAAAACATGACTTATGTTTATTGGCCTAGTCCATGGATGATGTGGTAGACTTATTATACCTAATAATATCTCAAACTATAGGGCCAAACCCTTGTTCTCTGAGCCAACTCATATTAGTCAATATCAGGTTGTACATTAGCAAAAATAATGATATCTTACTTTCCAAGCAACAATGTTGCCCCATGGCCACGTATTCAGACGAAGCACCTTTCCTATTCATTATCATTGTTGCATGTGTTTGTGACCTCATGTTTGTGTGGTCTACAAGATCCTATGAGGAAATTTATTTTCATTCAATTTGCAGTTTATGGTTCTGCTGGTTTTGCGACATACTCTTGCCATCATAATTAGCGGAGCTGGAGATTACTCAATGACATTGTTCTTGGTAAGGCCGGGCTCCGCTGCCTGCTCCTCTTATAAAAAAATTACAACTTGGTTTTCCCAATGGTGCGAAAAAAACAAACAAACTCAACCTGTGTTTTATATGCAGTTGCTGATATTGAGAACAGTTGGGATTCTCCTGCCTATTTATGTCATGGTCAGAGCATTTACTGCTATCCAACATCGGGCTCGCCAGCAGGTAAGTGAAGATTAATGCATTTTGTTGACTTTGACTGCACATTGGCTTAGGTGGCAGAAGCATAGAATTCTAGAAGTTACTTTAGTAATGAGTTCCAGGAAGTACTTTTTCATTAGTCTTGGACGGTTTTCTTAAATCTGTTTATGATCAGCTGGTAATGGCTGCTTGCATCTAGTCACTAATCCAATCTTAAATGATCCAGAAAGTAGCAAAATGCATCGTGCCATCACACACACATATCTAGCTTAGTTCCTTGAGCTGAGTGAATTATGAATTTGATTCCAGAACATGCAAAACATAGCAATCCAGGGAGCTGTGTAGTTTGTCTTTCATCGGTGACTGCTAAAGATATAAACTAATTATCTTATTTTTTTCTACGCAATAGGATCCTCCTTTTCCCCTTTCTGACTCGGATGAAGAAAATGAGTTGCCGCAACTTCAGACTCATTCGCGCATTATTCATATTCGGTGATCATTGCAACCACTTGAACATAAAAGGATTGCAAAAGTCAAAAGTGTAGTCTCTAAATTTCTATGATGCAGTGGTGACGTAGCATCACAATAGAGACAATCAACTGCTCTGCTTTTTTGGGTTGGATCCCATCAAATCCTCAGGCATTCGTCACTCCACTCAAAATGAATAGAATTCAGAGCTAGGAAAACCATGTACACCTACGATGGCATTGAACAGCTATTTCACTGCTGCTTACCTGAAACGGAAGCCAGAAACAAGAGTTCAAAAGGATGTCTAGTATCTTAAAAAGTAGATTTAATGCTAGCAAATACCATGTTCCTTGATGTGAGAATTGTGGGGCCTTGTTTCTGAAAGAAAATTTGAAGTGCTAATAGCCTTAAACTACTTTATGTTTCTGCCCTATTAATTTCTCTTTTTTTTTTTTTTTTTTTTGGAATAACAACTTAATAAGTAGAACAAGCCCGGATCCTTCAACAAACTACTGCTGAAATTGTCAAAAATCGTGATTTTTCTGTGGATACCGCATAATTCCAGAGGTGCTTGCGCGGGCACTAAATCACTAGTGAAACTCCCTAGTCATTAACTTGGTGGGTGTGATGATGTGCTTGATGCATGTGGTTATGATTAGTTAGTGCGGATAGAATTGCAAGGATATTTATAGAGCAATAGGATAGTGTTGGGCGTAAAAAGATGTTTAGGTTTCTGAAAATGATTGGCTTGATGGGAATTCTTGTAACTTTTGATTCAGATGTTTGATCATATTTACTTTCATTCTGTAGTGGAGGCTTGAAAGGACTTCAAATTAGGTCTAGAATGTGTCATACCAGACTATTCTATTCTATTTTTTTGATTTTTTAGTATGTTTAGGATTCTTATTGCTTTTCCTTTGAGATCAGAAGTCTTAAGTTTTCGGCTAGGTTATTTTTTAGGGTTTATAGAAGCAGCAATATACGCCGAAATGAAAGTAATATTTTTTTATTTTATTTTTCAAAGCCATACATCTAAAAATATAAATAAATAAATTTATAAGAAAAAAACACGGACACCGCCAAGTAAACGATCACAGCCATATCACGTAACGTTGCTGCAACCAAAGATTTCTTTGTTAATTTCATTTTGGCTGGTATTTTATTTTTTGAGTTTGAATGAAATATTTTAGTTTCACAATGTTTTGATGTGCTGTTTTAGAATTGTACTGATTATATATATATATATATATATATATATATATATATATATATATATATATTAAAAAAATCAAATTTAAAAATAAAATTATTTAAAATTATATAATTTAATATAAAAAAGATGATAAAATAATTTTTCTGAATAAAATTATAAGCATGTATAATATTATAAGAATATCATCATTAATCTCGTAAGGTCATTACATTTTATTATTGTTCTGAAACTTCAACATAATATATATAAATATATCAAAAGACTTCTCATAAAATTTCATCTTAATCTAACGATCAGATTAAAAAATAATTAATATTATAAAATTATTTATTATTAAAAAAAATATTATTTGACCAAAATAGAATAAACAAAACAAAACCGAAACATTTCACCTGGTATTTAGATAAAAAATCCAAAATAAACTGGAATTTAAACCGAGATAAAATCAATATTATTGTCTTATTTTTTTAACATATAAGAAATAATATTTATGCAAAAAACAGAACAAACTACAAGACAAAAAAGAACAACAGAAACCAGGGATGTTAGCTGATAAAGAGAAATAAAGAAAGATGGCATAACAAGAGTTGATAGACATTTTCATTAAAGACGGAGACAACAAGCACACCCACACATGAAAGACCGGGTACCCTCCTAGGGTTCAAACAAACTCAAAACAAAAGACATTAGACGAAAGAGACGTCATTTATTCCTCCTCCTAGGGCAAGAGAATGGGCACATCATTCTTCCTCTGTTTCGGATTCGGCATTCTGGAGCCACTCAATGAAGGGCTTAGTATTCTTCCACATCTGAGAATCTTTGTTGCTTCCCTTCAGCCCTTCTCTATACCACTGCACAACGTATTCTTCCTCCAGGACATCAGCATCATAGAGTGTTTTCAGGATAAGAGCCACCTCCTTCACTGCGCTCGAGCCTGACTTCCCACAGAATGCGCCGATTGCTCGAAGCAGAAGCAGCTGTGATCCCTCATCCTGAGTCACAGCAGCAGCTAGATAGTTCCTCTTCTTGGCAACCTCCTTCACAAATCCTTTTGCCACACCCTCAAACAATGCCTCAAACAGAGCATCCATCTTTTCCTGAGCAGATCCAGTGAGAGAACTGAGAGTGGACTTCAACTGGCTTGCAGGAACGCCTTTCTGCAGGTCTAACTTCAACTCATCCACAAGAGTTCCATGGGCACTTGGGCTCCCATTCTCAGCTTTTGTTTTTTCCTCCCGGGCTGGTGAAGCAACTTTTGGTCGGCCATTTTCCTTGCTGGGCACCCTTGCCGCCTTCTTTTCTGTTTCAATTGTTGAAAGCATGACCATATCAGCCGTCGCAGCACTCAACTGTTCTTGTACGCGCTGGCGAGCTGCCTCAAGAGATGTATCGGTTTGCCACTGGACATCATCATCATCATTATCATCAACAGAAACAACCACCTCTTCCTTCTCATCGACCTGGCTATGAGTTGGTGAGATACGCTCCTCGTCAGAGCTGTTTGCTTTCTTCCTTGTAGAGCTAGCTTTTGCAGGGACATCCTTTGCAGAAGATCCCTTCTTCTTACCATCTTTCTTCAGTTTCTTCAGCTCCTCATCAGCAGCTTCACCTTCCTTAAGACGCTCCTTCTCAGCCCTCCTCAATGCCTTCTTGTCCTTTGATCCCTTCTTTGATTCAGGAGGGTTCTTCAGAATGAAAGTGGTGAGCTTGTCCCTCATATCCACATCAGATACAAAACCACAGGCAGCACATTTTAGTTGGAGCATCTGGCTTTTGGTGATGATTATCTCAGTTTCAGGATTTCCACAGCCATAACACTGAACATATTTCTTGATGAAGTTCTCGAGAAGCCCAGCAAGTTTCACAGTTTCATGAGAGCCATTGACAAGTGAAGTCCCAGTTTTCTCATCAAACTTGGATTGGGCACCAAGCTCACACCCAAAATACTTTGTAGTGTAAGAAGCTGGCCTTGCCAAAGCCTTTGCAATGTCAACCATGTTGACAATATTTGTTTTGATGCCATTTCCTCGGCCCTCAACTTTGGTAACCATCTTGGGCATTTTATACCTATAGAAGGCATCATCACTGTTTGAAGCCCCAATATTCTGCAATGCCATCTTGATCACTGTAAAACAGACTCAAAAAGCAAGCTCAGACGATGTCACTGAGAGCCTATGATGGAACACAAGGAGAGGGTAGCAACTATGATGTCTTCTGAAGATTCTTCAAAAAGAGAAGACTGTTTTCCAGTAAAAACGTAAGGTTGCACCCAACAGCAACCACTAAACTCAGGGTATCCTTTAAATGGTCCGAGATGCATACAGCCAACTTTATCAGACAAGGGTCTGTCCCTTTTCCTTAATGAAGGAGTATACTCTCCGAGCAATCCAATCTCTCCCAAAAACGAAAGGGCCTGTATGGACATAAAAGAAACCTCAACTTTGACACACTTCACCCTGAAATTCTGCAGAGAGCACCACCACCTGCAGGTTCATGAAAAGAACAGCAACAGAGTTACAGCCAAGAAAAACACAGGCAAACACAATTAACAATGCCAATAACAAAAGCAAATATTAAATTACAACAACTACCAAGCCTGAATACCAAAATAATTGGTGTCCGCTATACTATCATCTTGTGCTGAAATAAGACTGAGCAGAAAAGGCCAAAGACAAACACGCGCAAACACAAAAGGGCATAAATCTAGCATCAGACATCACTGCAATAAAAGTCTTAAAACCGTAGTCCAAACCCTTATTCTAATTCCAATCAAATTGATCTTCTTACTCCCTTTTCAACATTATCATAATACACACGAAAAAAACAATTCCAAACCATCATAGCCATCACTATTTCAAACCAACAAAAATACAGCTCATGCACATCTAAAGCTTAAGAAACAAAAATCTTTACAGCAGTTGCAAATCACCCATCATTTAATATCACCAAAATTCACTTAATCTACACAATAAACAATTACCGTTGTTTTTTTCCACCATTAATAACAAAAAATTAGGAAAACTTTCAAATTAATCATCTGTTTTTTTATTAATAATAATGAGCAAAACTAGATGCTTACTCTAAAGAATAAGCATGTTTCCCCCCAACATTAATAACCGACTTAATAAAAAATCTCAAATAATTATTGTTATATTTTTTTTATAAATCTAAATTCGATTCTATTAGATCTGACATAAAAAGAATTTACTTAATCGCAGATTAAAACAGAAACAAAAAGAAGATTAAGTCCAATAGCAGAAACAAATAATAAACGATAAATAAAAAGAACAAAAGTTAAATAGAATTAAGAATCGAGCAAACCCTAGCTGCTTGTTCGCAGAGAAAGAGAAGGCAAATCTGGCTTCTGGAGAGAGATAGAAGGAGGCGAGGCGAGGCGTCTGGGTGTTAGGTTACGTGCTGTGTTTTGGCTTATATAAAGAGTTATATGGGCGAGGCTGTTGCGGTAGTTTTTGTTTTTATTTTTATTTTTCTCTAGATTGTTCTATTTATTTATTTCCCGATTTTTTTTTCTCTCGAATGATTATAATTATTATTTTTCTTCTTTATTTCGATACACCATCTTCCTTTTTTTTTCCACATGCTTCTCTTATGAAGTTTGGTTTCTCAATATTTTTTAATTTAAATGCTAACCTTCCTGCAATTATATATATAATAAATTTATTTTAAGACATATTTCTATCATTTCAAAATAAAAAAAAACTATAAATTTTTTTTTTTTTTGTTATAAGCATTCATTCTCATCTATTTTGAGAGCAACCAATCACTTCCTAAATATTTTTCATGAAATTAAATATTAACCTATTATAAAATAAAAATTAAATCACATAATATTAGTGTTGGATATATTACAGTAAATAAAAAGGGTATTTTGGTCTAACAATAATTGGGATCAAAAGATGTGTGAAAATACATGTATATTTGAAGTTGAGTGGAGAAAAGGACAAGAATATCCCATGCATAAAAAATATTTTATGATGGATTTTAGGGGTAGAAATGATATATCACGTATACCTCTTCTCCCCCGCAGCTCAATCTTTGGGATGATAAAGACATTCTTTTCTTCATACCATAGTCTCGTATAGCATCTCGTATAGCATGATTGTTATGTATTTTTTCAAAACTTAAATAGCAAGTGAATTTGTTTTTTTACTTTTAATTACTTTGATTATAAATTCAAAGAAAATATAAAAATTTGTAAACGCGTCAATTAAGCAATACTAGTGATAAAAAAACATCAATTTAATCAAAATTAGGTGAAAATGGACTTATTTCCTGGATCGATCAAGTTTGAACCAGTCCATTTCATCCCGGTTTAATATAAAACTTGATCCAAACATGTTCTCGGGTTAATGGATTACCGGACTGACATGTTGAGTTGGGCCGGTTTTTCTAACACTAGTTAATGGTTAACATAGACTCAGAGTTTTTAAAACTTGGATAGCCACGTAAAGTCTACTTCTTTGATGGCACTAGTGATGGGCTTCTAATGGGCTCCGTTGACAACCTCAATCCACGTAAACTTGAACTCGAGATTTTTAGTTGCCATGTCACGAGTCCTATCAGTCAAGCTAAAGGCAAATCAACTCCAACCCTCAGGAATTCTGGCTAGTTAAGGCTCGGATGATCATGCCGCTTGGTCTGGTCCACTTTGAGCCACCTCCCAACGATCAGAGAAACGTGTTCTGGGTTGACAATTATTTAGTTTGCTTAGTTTTTGTGTTCTGGGTAGTGGTGAGAAAAAAAAAATCAATTAAACTAACAAATCTAAAAAATATTAATTGAGGAAAATCAAATTATTAAAACAAACCGATTAAATTTGTTTAAATTTTTTTTTGTACGGATTGGTTTTGATTTTTTTAAGGTTAAAATCGATAAACCACAATTAAACCGATTAAAATAAAAAAAATATACCATAACATTTTTTTCTATTCCATTTCGGTTTTTTTTATCTAATTTTATTTTGGTGAAATGGGAAAAGAAAAAAACTTTGTTAAAGTAAAAAAAAACCTATAAAAATCGACTGAAACTAGTCGGTTCAAATCAATTTCATTTTTTTTTAATTTTTTTTTTGATTTAGCTATTTTTATAGTTAAAAACTAAACTAAACTAAAAATGATCACGAGTACTAAAAAAAATAAAAGAAAAGAAACACTTAATTTTAAGATTAATGGATTAAAAACATATCTTTTCCCATTGGGAAATTATTATATGTTATGGCTAATGCTTTTATTTATTTATTCAATGATAAAGGATATCCTTGAACAACCTTGCATGTCATCCATTATAAGTAAAATCTCTCTTCAAATAATTATAAAGATATAATCCACGGTGTTTTTTTTTTTTTAATAATTCCATAAAAAAAAAAACACCTTTCAGAGCATTAAACTAACCACTTAAAATTATACATTATTACTATTTTTTTCATTTACAATAATTCTTTAAAAGTTTAGTTTAATCTGTTCTAATTAGTATCTTAATCACCTTATTTGTGTTTTATGACCAAGTCAATGAAGTCACACTCACAAAACACTATTTACTAAAACAAATTTTTTATTTAACTCTTCAGCAACTTATTTATTTATTTATTTTATTTTTTAATATTAAAGATTTTGAAAATTATATTTTATATTTTTTTCTCAATTTTCACTAGTCTTATATATTTATTTTTCTTAATTTCAATTTTAAATTTGATGTAAGTGGGGTTTCATAATTGTTTCTTTTATTTTTTTTTTATGAATTTATCATGATTTCATGATCTAGCCGTGAGTTTAACATGTTAGACCAAATTAACTAGAGATGTGTGTTTTGCTATGTTTTTAATTAATTCTTTGTATTATATACTTCAATATTGAGTTGGTTGGAAACTAAGTGCTATATTTTTGTTATTTACTTTCTATTGACTTATTTCGATCTCATAACCTGGGATACAAGTTTAGTAGATCTAACCATGTTATCTATGCTCATTTTATTTTTTTATCTTGAATTTTTTTTTAACTGATCTTCATGTTTATTATTTTCTTTTCAAGGAGTTATTACTATCTTATGACTGCATTGTAGGTTTTGTAGGTTCATCCAAGTTGACTCAATTTGTTTTTCTATCCTTTTCTTTTTCAATCCCACCCTCCAACAACTCAATCTTATTTTTTATTTAAATTTATCTTTCAATATTATCTTGTCTAGGAATTGAGTTTTGTAATTTTCTTCAAAAACTATTTTGTGCAATTATCTCGGTCTCATGACTTTTTCTTCTTCTAGAGCTTATTCTAGAGTTTAATCTTTATTATTGGTTATGTTGGAAATTGAGTTTTTTAAATTTTATTAACTTGCTTTTTATGAAGTTATCTCGTTCTCATAACCCAAGTGGTGATATTAATAGGTTAGTCTAGATTGACTTAAGTTCTTTTATTCTTTTTTTAGTTCATTGTTTTGTATTTTATCCTTTAATATCGGATTAGTTAAATATTGAGTTTTATAATTTTTATATTTTTTATGGGTTATCCTTTTCTCATAACTGAGGTAGCAAATTTGATAGGTCAACTTGGGTTGACTCTAATAGTTTTTATTTTCTTTAATATATGTTTCTTAATCTTATCTTTTAATATTGGATTGATTATAAATTAACCTTTAAAATTTATTTTAACTTGCTTTCTTTAGAGCTATCATGATCTTATAATCCATTTATATATTTGATTAGTTAAGCTATATTGATCCAATATGTCAACATTCTCCAACATGTCAATGTATTAATATTTAAAAATTATATCATCTAATATGTATTATATTTTAAGTTTATAATTAGTTTTTTATTAGAAGACATGTTAATAATGCTATTGACACTTGAATACTTTTTTTTAATTAAAAGAAAATATTAATTCGACCTGTATCATAACACATGCCAATAATTACTATAAAGCGAGTGATTATCCAAAACAAAGCGAGAAAAATGAATCAAAAGAAGAAAATGCCCCTCGATTTAGGAGGTGTTTGGGAGTGCTTTTCAAAAACACTTGAAAGAATTTGAAAATTTTTTATTTTTATTTTTAAGTTTAAATTAACAAAATTTGATGTTTTTATATTATTTTGATGTGCTGATGTCAAAAATGATTTAAAAAAAACATAATTTTGATGTATTTTTAAACGAAAAGCACTTTGAAAAGCAACCGCAATCACACTCCCAAACAGGCACTTAAGAGGACCGCCTACCAAACATCAACCTTATTTTATTCCAACACTAATTTATTTTTAATATAAATCAAGCCACAGAATTCTAAATATTCCTCACTTTTGCTCAATAATACAATGACTGAGATCCTTAACGTTGTTTACACTTTCCACATCAATCTTGGGAAAAAGTAGCAAAAGTAGTCTTTGTTTCTAAAGTAAGAAAGATGATTGCTACATCAAAGAAAATCTATGCTAATTAACATTTCTTTGATTGAGTTTTGCTTTCCACTAACAATATGTTCATATATAGAATTGCTACCAATTATTCTTATCAATTTAAAGGACCGAGAGGGTGCCAAATTGCCAATAAATATTACACCAAACCATATGCCAACCCATTCTCTAACTAAACAAATATACAACTTTATTTACTTTGTATGGACTTATTTCGATCTTATGACCTCGGATACAACTTTAATTATTTTTCTTAATCTCACCCTCCAACAACTCAATCTTATTTTTTAATTTAATTTAACTTTCAATATTATCTTGTCTAGGAATTGAATTGTGTAATTTTCTTCAAAAAATATCTTGTGAAGTTATCTCGGTTTCATGATTTTTTGTTCTTCTAGACTTTAATCTCTAGTATTAGATATGTTGGAAATGGAGTTTTTTTCTCCTTTTTTCAACTTTTTTTTCCTGATAATTTAATAATTTCTAATAAACTACGATGCATTTAAAAACCTACACGTTGAAGCATTCAGGATTCAAACAATTGGCTAGCAGCCACACTTACACCAAATATGTAACTCCAAAATTCAATTGCTTGTTTAACCTCCTTTTGACTCCGCTCAGCTCGCCATGTTTTTTTAAGGATCGTCTTACTGACCTAATAAATTTCTCTGTGGCCGACGTCGAGCAATGGCTCCACCTCGTTTGGTCTAACTATTATTCCTGCCACATTTGTTTTAACGTAGGTTCTATTGTCTGAACTATAGGCTATGTTTGACCATAAAACCATATTTTATATCGTAGAAAAAGACATAAAAACAATCCTATGTATGTGTGCAGCCCACCAGGGTTGAGGTCCGCCACTGGTTTATTGCTGTGTAAGAGACAAATAACATCTGAGCGAAGCATCTAGGAATTGAAGATAAATAAAAGATATGGCTTCTTCTCTACCTAGAAAACCTTCAAACCCATTTTTGAATATCAAACCATCTTACAAGCGTGCACCTCGGGTAGCTATGCGCGTAGGAGCTCAAAGACTTGGAGATGATGAAGGTGTTGAAATGTTCTTTTAATTTTCTTTCCTTCCATGAACTTGAGCTTAATTTAATACGATTTCATTTGCAGGGAAGTCAAGTAACATTGTTGATGCAAATTTGAGCGTTCTAAGGGAAAGGATAGAGAACGTCAAGATCAAGGAGAGGCTTGAGAGGTGCTGCAGATGTGAATATGGCTGGAATTATTCACCTGAATATAAATTTAAGCTAAAAAAGGAATTAGGGTTTCTTACTCAGTTCATCGATCTTGCAAGTTTGTTTCTTGGCACTGTAGGGTTCACTTGTCTTGGTGGCACTCTTTTCCTTTGGGCTGAAATTGACTACATCAAGGGCCAAATTAAAGCAAATGAAAGTTTGTTATCAAGGGTCAAATTGCACAAATTCAAAACCAAAGACTAAACTGAAAAAGGTGTTGAATTTTGGGGCTGATAATTGAGTTTGACAAGTTTACTTTTGCATAAAATTAAAAGTTGAGAGACGATTAAGAGTGCAATTAACAGTAATTGGAAGAAAAAAACTCCACTGAGTTTTGTCAATCCTAAAATTAAAACCCTAAACAATGCATTGATCAAACTTAATGAAGAGCATGTGAACATGTCCTGACATCTTTCTTGTTTTGACAACTTCAAATAAATTAATGTAGAGCTACAAACCTCTAAATTGAGCAAGACAAGATCCGAATAAAAAGTGTGCATTCCCTCTACCAACTTATGGTAATTTCAAGTTATGATGATATCAAAATTTCTCTGACAAAGCCTCAAAAATAGAAAAATCAGTCGACCATGATAATGAAATCATTAAGTAAAAACTGATGTGTTTATAATTGTTTACACTCAAAGACTTTCTAAGGGTTTCCTATCAAGAGTCTACAACACGTCTCTCAAGATTAAGAGGTCAAAATGGATTGAAAACCTCTTAAAAACCTAGCAATATCTTTACAAACACACACACCCTGATTGGTAGTTAGAGGTGGAAATGAAAGGAGAAAACAAGGGAAATAAAGAAAAAAGGATAAGAAAAGATCAGAAAAAGAGAGTAATAACAATAAGAAATACAAGGTTAGGGATCCAAGGGAAAAAACCAGGTGTTTTTAAGCTTTTGTAACCTTATAAGAGATAAAACTTTCCAAATAAAATGCAAGACAAGGTAGTTGCTCTAGGTATACTTTGCAAACCCAAAACAAGTTCTTTATGATCTGTTTTTATTGTTCATTTTGTTTAATATTTATAGTTACAAACACAAAAAGGAATTTTGAATGATTTAACAAACAATATTGCATTCATCTTTTTACTGCTTTGATTTCATTTTAATGAAGTTATTTAAATTTCTTGTTATATTTTAATGTACTTAAGTTGTTGTTTAAGTTCTTTTTTAAGTTTGTTTTTAATGTATAATGTTGTTTTAAGCTTTGTTTAGTTTGAATTATGCATGTTTAAAGCAAATGTGTTCATCTTGTTTTGAATCAATGTTGAATCAATGTTGCATAATCTAGGGTTTTGAACCTAAACCCATTTTGATAAAATCATGATGTTTCAATAATAATGAAAGTGAATGGATGCTAGATTATTGTTTATTACATGATTTCTAACATTTATATGCCTTCTTATATGTCAAATTTGGTGTGATTTAGAACCCATGTTGCTAGGATCATATTCATTGTTTTTGGCGCTCTTAGTTTTTTTTGTTTATTGTGGTGATCTTTCCTCTCACATCATTCCCGATCATTCTAATCTAGGAGAATGATCGCCATGATACCGCACACTTACGACAAATCATTTTAACTTGGCAAAAGTAAACAACTTCCTTTTCTAGTTTTCTACTCGTGTTTTCTCTTTTTCTTTGGAATTAATTCAAACTAATGTCTGATCTTGATTGCGGTTTATTTTGAAAATAAAAGGGAAAGGTTTGATTAACTTTTGCTAAATAGAAGTCATATGTGTCAAGAAATTCCAATTTTATGTCTTAATTAAAAGAAATCTTTACCATCTTAAATTTAAATGCATATTCAGGAAAGATATAACCCAAAACTTCAGTGTCACCTACTTCTGCAGTTTTACCTTTTAAGAAAATACACACACCAAAGTTCCTATTTGTCATTCTCTATCTATTCCATTTCCTCTTAATACTTGCCATGATTATCTTCTAGAAGAATATGTATTGGTGCTATATTGACACGAGGTGATTTCACCGCGCGCTGCGCTGGGTTTTTTTCTATGTAGAGAACTAAATTTTTTTTATGTGTTGTAATTAGTAATTTTAATCTTTAATTAATATAATTGTAGTAGATTAAATCTGTTAGAAATGAGTTTTTTTTCCGCATAAAAGGAACAATGTAATCAAAACGCAGGGGAAGTGGCTCTTATATTTTGTAATTGTAGATAACTTGGGTAACTTTGTCAACCCATTTAGTTTGTAAGTTGTATTTTTCCCCAGTAATATCATATCTGAAATATTATATGAATTCTTGTTTTTTTCACAAACAATCTAGAATCCACGAATCAAAATTTTCTAAGAAATAAGCTTAAACAAATGAGGACAAAGTTAGAATTAGAAGGATTTTTTTTATTTTTTATATTATTATATTAAAAGTTTTTAAGGACACTGATATTATTTTTTGTTCCTTATTAGGTCATTTTTTCCTATCTATCTATCTATATATATATATATATATATATATATATATATATATATATATATATAGGCGTTAATATTAAATAAATATTAAAATATATAATGAGTCTCACATATTTATAAGAAAAAAAAACTTACATAAATGACAAACAAAAATAAAAATAGGTAGATTTAAAAAAAAAATTGATTTGAAAGATAAATGAAAATATAAATATTAATTTTAATATTTAATTAATGTAATTGTAATAGATCAAATTTGTTAGAAATGAGTTTTTTTTCCACATAAAAGGAACAATGTAATCAAAACGCAGGGGAAGTGGCTCGTATATTTTGTAATTGTAGATAACTTGGGTAAATTTGTCAACCCATCTTATTTGTAAGTTGTATTTTTTCCCCAGTAATATCAGATCTGAAATATTATACGAATTCTTGTTTTTTTCAAAAACAATCTAAAATCCAAGAATCAAAATTTTCTAAGAAATAGGCTTAATCAAAAGAGGACAAAATTAGAATTGGAAGGAAATTTTTTATATAGAAGATTTATTTTTTATATTATTATATTAAAAACTTTTAAGGACACTGGTATTATTTTTTTGTTCCTTAAAAAATCCTAGGTCATTTTTTCCTGTCTATATATATATAGCGTTAATATTAAATAAATATTAAAATATATAATGAGTCTCACATATTTATAAGAAAAAAAACTTAAATAAATGACAAACAAAAATAAATATAGGTAGATTTTAAAAAAAATGATTTGAAAGATAAATGAAAATAATTTTAAAAACAACAAAGAGAAAAAATTAGAAATATCAATTTTAAAATGATCATGAACACAAATTAAAATGTAAATCTTTAAGAAAAACGTAAATAATGGTGGAAATAATAAAGATTGGTGACACCATAGTTCTTGTTACAAAAACAATATTCCATATTTTTTTTATTTCATAAGATTTATTGCTCATAAATTATTATATTAAAATTATTTCAGCGCAATGATAGTAATATTTTCCCCCAAAACCTAGGTTAATATATATATATATATATATATATATATATATATATATATATATATATATATATATATATATATATATATATATATATATATATAAGGCTCTAATATTAAATAAATATCTATAAATATAATTAGTCTGACATATTTAGAAGAAAATACAACTAACAAATAATCATTATCATTATTTTGAATGTCTTATCTATAATAATTAGAAAATTCAAGACCTAAAAATATTAGAAAGAAACAATTAAAAAACAAAATAAAATAAATATTATTAGATTTTAAGAAATTATTTGACTTGAAGAAAAAAAAAGAGAAATTATAATAATAATTAATTTTTAAATGATCACTAGCACATATTAAAATTTGAACATTAAATAAAAGAACTTAATAGCATTGGAAATGAAGAAAAACTCGAAACAAAAACTAAGAGCATGCACATATAAACATGAACAGAAATAGGAACTATGTAAGAAATATGCATAAAAAAATAAAGGAACTAAAATAAATCCATGATTAAAAGTATAAGGGATAAAATAAATAAAAACATATGTAATAAATTTAATTTGAAAGACAAAATTGAAATAAATGAAAACAATTAAATAATTTCAAACAAAACCGGATATTAAAATAATTAGGACCGAAATGAAACTGATATTTATAATTAATTTGCATGGAAGGATAATATTGAAAAAAATAAAAATTTGATACTCAAAATATTAAGAATTTATAATAAATTTGCATGGAAGGATAAAATTGAAATAAATCAGAAATTTGATACCTAAAATAATAAGAATTCGAGAGCAATCCGGAAATTAAAAGAATGAGGATTTAAATGAAACTACAATATTTAATCAATTTTAATTGAAGGATGAAATTGAAAGTAATCAAAACTTATATAATAGCTGACGTCATCTTGCAGAGGCAGGAGAGAGAAAAGGGGGGGAAATTTCAAACGACCATTGGCATGTCTCCGATTACCGTATCATGACACGCGCCGCACCAGTGGGAAGAGAACATTTCTGAAAATCATTCTAGACGCCTGTTGGGTATTTTTGGACGCCGGAATAAGCCGCACGTGCCGTCCAAAACACGCGTGAGTATGGAAATGGGCAGCGTGTCTGGCGACGCGCCAACAGTAAATCGACAGTAAAAGTAATTAAAATATGGTAAATTACCGGCTCACCCCTCCTCTCCAGACTTGTTTTTTGTCGTTATAGAAGGACTAAAACGTTATTGCACAGTGAAAAGAAATAATAAAAAATAAATAAACTGGCTAGGCAAACCGGACCGAAAAAATGCAATTACCATGGAACCCCTCAACCCAGGTGTTGTTTTTTGTCTTTTTCGAGGGACATTTTCGTTAAAACACTGTGCAAAAAACAAAAAAAAAACAGACAAGCCGAACCGAACCGAAAATTGTGCACTCCTATTGTAGTCCACAGTGCTTTGTCTCTTGTTGCACAGTAGAATCGGCTCTCTAGTTGTTTTAGCTTTTACTAGTTAATTGCCCGCACTACGTTGCGGGCTGAGCATATATGTTTTATAATTATTGGGAATGGAATAATTAATAGATTTTGCTAGTTCAAAAATAAAATATAACATTTATACATGCAAAGATTGATATAATAAAACACATCAACACATCGTATTATAACAACATCAACATCGAAGGCTTAACATTTAAAAATATTATTATTATTATTGCTAAAACAATAAAAATTATTAAATTTTTTTGAGGAAAAAAACTCAAAAACATTAATAAAAGAGGAAGCAAGAAAAAAACTAAAATTATTAGTATTATTATTATTGCGTGAATAATGTGAAAATAAATTCAATAAAAGAATAAAAAAAGCCCAAAACTTTAACAAAAGAGCAAAAAAAAAATTATTAGCTAAAAAATTATTTGACGTGAAAATATAAAAAACTAAAAGAAAAAACAAAGGAAAACAAATAAGAAATATCAATTTTCAAATGATCATAAACACAAAATAAAATTTAAGAACAAAAGTTTCGAAAAAATTGTCATCTCAACAAAAGAGAAAATAATAAAAAATTAAAGGAATTAAAATAAAAAATCAAAAGTATAAGGGCCGAAAACAGAATCAAATATATTATGAATTTCAATCAAATAAAAAATTGAAAAAATAAAATAAATTATAATATTTATATATGCAAGGTTTGATATAATGAAACACACCAACACACCTTATTATAACAACAGGAACATTGAAACCTTAACATCTAAAAATATCATTACTACTACTGCTAAACAATAAAAAAAAAATTGCCTTGACAAAAAAAATAGAAAACATTAATAAAAGAGAAAGCAAGGAAAAAAATTATTATTCTTATTGTGTTAATAATGGGGAAAAAATTCAATCAAAGAAAAAAAAAATCAATAACTTTAACCAAAAAAACAAACAAAATATAAAAGAAAAATTATAAAAATAAATAAATCTGACTTGAAGTGAAGACGACGGGTGAAAACGAAGGCATAGAGCCGACAAGAGTGAGGTTGTTCAGTTGCCGAGTCAAAATGTGAAGCCTAACATTCAACACTCATAGACGGCGGATGGACCCTTTTTCTGACCGACGGATACAAAATACAGATATTCAGCGGTCAAAGCGTTAAAATTTACCGTTTTGTAGAATCACAAACAATTCCATTTATGAAAGCTGGCACGCTTCATTTCATATATGTATCGGTAATGTGTTTTAAAAATATTTAAAAAAAAAAATTAATTAAAGTTTTTTTATTTTAAATTATATTTTTATATTTTTAGAATATATTTATGTGATTATATAAAAAAATGCTTTTAAAAAAATACTTTTAATATATTTTTAAATAAAAATCACTTTAAAAAATAATATCAACCTCTCTGCTGCATTTGGTGGCGTGCATGACGTTTCTTTTCTATTTAGATTACCATGGATGTTTTAAAAATGTTTTTGAAAAATTGATTTTTTAATTTAAAATTTATATTTTTAAAATTTTAAATTATTTTCATGTGATATATCAAAATTATTTTTTAAAAATAAAAAATATTATTTTAATATATTTTTAAACAAAAATTACTTTTAAAATCAACGATAATCATACTGTCAGTCAAGCATGCACATATTTGATTTTATTTTATTTTTCTCTCCTTTACTTTGTTTTGCTCACTACTCATGATAAAAATCACACCAAACCTTAAATTTCATTAATTCTTTTTCTTTAAACTGTAATTGTTTTATTTTAACAAGTCACTTCAAATTGGAAATTTTTCTCAACTTTATCTTTTATCTTTCAAATATGATGTCTTATAATTTTATTTATTTCTTCAAATTTTATTCTTGTTTTTTTCATGTTGGTCATCATTTTCTTACTTCTATTTTGTTTTCAATTTTACTCTTCAAAACTAAATTAGTTGTGAATTGAACTATTTATTTAAACTTAAGTATGAGATTTCTAAGGTTACAAATATAAGTTGGTTGTTGGTCAATAATCTTATTGATCGAACCTATACAAAATGCAGATACTCTATCGGTGAACAATTGTCAAACATTGAAAGTGTTAAAATCTAGTGTAATTACCGCTTTAATCGTTCGGACCAAGGTTGTCAAAATTTTGATTTTGACATGATATAAAATTGGTTTTTGAACTCGGATCGTAAAATCGTACGTAAAATATTTTCGTACAAAAATTGTAAAATCGTAGTTAAAATTGTGTAGTTAGAAAAATCAAAAAATTATAAGTAAAAATTTTAAAGTTAATATTTAAATCAGCACATGAGAATCAAGAAATTTGTATTGTCTAAGAAATGGTCTATGCATGCATTTAAAAAATACTAATTTTCTTAATTTGGGGGGGGGGGGGGGGGGGGGGACAGGCTAGTTGGCACAAGATTTGCATGAATTACTTGGGATAGTAAAATCAGACTGATCTAGTCTGACTTTATGATTCTGACCAATTTTAATGATTTTGCTCTGATTTTAACGAGGTTCGATTTTTCTACCTGATTTTACTAGGTTTGTTCTTTTGAAAATGGTACGATTTTACGAGTCAAATAACGATTTTGACAAGAATGGTTCTGACTCAAACAATTCCATTATAAAAAATATATATAGAAGAGTTAAATAAAATTAATTAGTGTTTTTTTAGCACACATTAATCAGAGGTGACTCAAGATTTTTTTGTTTTTTTTTATAATTGATCTTTTTCTAATTTTATCGCTCAACATTGAGTCATTTGGAAATTAAACATCAAGATATATTTATATTTACTTTATATGGACATATCTTGACGTACTTTTTTTTTGTTTAGTTTTATGTTATGGAGCATAACTCTATATCAAACAATTCGGCCGAGTTGAAACTTTACTAGAAGATTTTAGAGATGTTTTTATATTGGGATAAATTTGATATCTATCGGAGTTCATGAAGGTATTGTGATATGGATCAAAACAGGCTGTACGTATTTTGTTATTTACTTCATTTTGAAATATGGACTTTCTATTTGAAAATCATCCTTTTTCTACAAGGATTGGGGAGCTTGTTTTGAAAATTTTATACTACTACAAGGAATAGCTAAAGGCTACCATAAAGATTTTGAAGTCAAAATATATTTGGAATTCTTAAAGTCAACAACTTTTACTAAGCATGTAAGGAAAGCTTATTTAATTATGACACGTTATAAACGAGAGAAACTAGACTTGTTTTTTGATTTTCTTTGTTAATTGTTGTGACAATTTTGAATATTTTAATTTTCATGTGTTTAGGCTTGTTTAATTAAGGGTTTAAGTTTAATTGTAAGCAAGCCTTATATAAGTCCACAACTTGGATTCATTAGGGTTTAAGAACTTAAGTTTCAGTATCTTTAGTTTTCTTATCAAACGTGTATCAATTAGATTTCAGAATAATAAAATTGTTTTTGCCGCAAAGTTTGTCTTGTGTGTCGGTGAGATGTTCCTTCTTTATTGTTTTTTAAAGGATTGAAAATGATTTATTAAAATAAAAATTACTTCATGAACTCATCTTTATACTTTTGTTGTGAATCATTATTTGTTGGGTGAGAGTTTGATTCTAATAATGTTGGTGCCTAAATATGACTTATCTTTTTGTTATATTCATATCAAATCTGATTTACTTGATATCTAAAAATTGGTGTCTCTACATATGAATTGCTTGATTGCATGATTAAGAGATTCACATCCCTTGATCTTATGATTAGGGTTGTAATAAAAAAAAAAAAAAAAAAACTAAAGGAGGAGGGGTTTTTAATGTACCCCTGCTCGCACAAAAAAAGATTTTTTTTCTTTTTATTATTTTTTTCAATCAATGCTTTTTTAAAATTTAATTATTTATTTATTTTTTAGTGGGTTATCTAACTTTAATGACATGGATCGCAGGTTTGACAAGGAAACCAGGTTGATTTAATTTCTTTTTCTTATTTAACTTTTTTTTCCTGATTTCATCATTTGAGATCGATTGAGAATTAAACTTCATGATTTGTTTTTTTATTAGGTTATTTTTGCCTCAAAACCCGAGAATAATGTTTAACGAGTTAACTTAAATTGATTCAGGTTGTTTTTTATCTTTTTTTTAATTGATTTTGTTTTGAATTTTATCATTTAAAATTAATTTGATTTGTAATTGAGCTTTATACTCTATTTTGATTTGTTTTTTTAATTAAAGTTTTTACACGTCTTGTTTTAATTATGTTTTAATTTTTGAGTTTGACAAGGTTAATTAAGAATTAAGCTTCGTATTTTGTTTTAATTTACTCTTTATAGAATTATCTTAAACTTATTACTAGATATGCAAATTTAGCAGGTTGACCCTATTAAATTAGGTCATTTTGTTCTCTTTTTGCGATGTTATGTCGGTCTCATGACCTAAGTTATGCATTTGTAGAATTGACTTATGTTGTTTTCTATGTTCTTTTTTAATTGTTATTTTAATCTCATAATTTAATATTGGTTTGATTGAGAATTAAATTGTCATTTATTTCAATTTGCTTTCTAAGGGGTTATCTTAGTGTTATAACCTGGCTTGCTGGTTTAACAAGTTAACTAAAGTTGTTGTTTTATAGTCATTTTTTTAATTGATTTTTTTCTCAATTTAATCCTTTAACATTATGTTGATTGAGAATAAAGTTTCATAATTTATTTTATCTTTTTTTTGTGGAGTTATCATAGTCTCATAATTTAGATTGTAGATTTGACATCTTAACCTAGGTTGACCTAAGTCAATCCATTATATTGTTATTTTCAAGCAAAAATATTACTTCAAAAAATTGAACCACGAAAACAAAAACTTATTGTTGAAATATATTATACTTTTTATACGTTTTAAATGGGAACAGGTACTTGCCAGCAGAAGGAAAATCTCTTTTTTCAATATCTCATCCATATAAATATTTTATATGACGTCATCCATTATTTTTTAATACTATATACTCGGGCAAGAAGGTTATATATATAGCCTCTCAAAACTCCATAACATCTGCACAAAGCTACTTCTTTCTTTCTCAACTATTTTCTATCAAAGCCAATGACTATAATCGACGTCTGCCATGTTCCTCCCTTCTCAAACTCATCCAGGTCTACTCCCACCGAGCTCTCTCTTCCTCTCAATTTTTCTGACATTTTCAACCTCAAATTCCCTCCGGTTCAAAGCATTTTCTTCTATAAACTCGGAGAGTCAACAACTACGTTTTTCAAGACGGTAATCCTTCCCAGAATCAAACACTCACTTTCTATCACTCTCTTCCATTTCCTTCCTCTTGCTGGCCACCTTAGCTGGCCGCAAAATTCGGCAAAACCCATCGTCATTTACAATACTGCAAATGATGGTGTTTTGCTTACAGTGGCCGTGTCCGATGAAGACCTTGACCATCTCTACAGTGATATACGCTATGCTTCTGAGTCACATCCGTATTTGGCACCTTTGTCTGTATCTGAAACCAAAGCATCCATACTTTCTTTCCAAATCACTTTGTTTCCAAACAAAGGTTTTACCATCGGTTACACCCTTAACCATGCTGTTATTGATGGTAGAAGCATATCTTTGTTTATGAATTCATGGGCTTGCATATGCAGAAATTTAGATGAAAATGTGAAAATATGCCCTAGCTCGTTACCTGAAGAGCTATATCCATCTTTTGACCGAACACTCATTCAGGGTTCAGAAGGGCTTGAAATGAAATATTTAAACTACTGGCTAGGACTGAAACTGCCAGGTTCAGAAGCCAACCCCAGAAGTTTGAAGCCAATACCATTTCCAGTTCCAGCTGATGTAGTACGAGCGACGTTCCGGTTTTCTCGTGAAGACATAAAGAAGCTAGGCGAGAGGGTAAAGTCTAAATTAGAGAGAGGAAATCAAACAAAACCTTTCTCAACTTATGTGCTTGCATATGCATACACATTGGTTTGCATGGTTAAAGCAAAAGGCCTGAAAAATAGTAATAAGGTTAAATTTGGGTTGACAGCAGATAGTAGAACCCGTTTAAATCCTCCATTATCTAGGAATTATATCGGTAATTGTGTTACTTCTTGTGATGTACTTGTTGAAGTGGAACATCTCCTGAAAGAAAATGGGGTTGTTTACGTCGCCAAGAGGCTTGATGATGTGTTGGTTCGGGCCTGATATTACCTGCGTGCAATGAATGGCCAGGACCTGTATTAGTGGTATATTTTTCTGTGTTTTTGTTGCTAAGCGTTCTCTTGTTCTAAAACTTATTATTAATAAAAACAATATTTATCTATATATGTTTTTATTTTTGTTTCTATGAATGAAAAACGCTGTGATAGTGATATATTTTTAGAATCCAATCATTGGAAAGGTAAGAAAGAAATCATTACTTGCCCAATATTAACCGAAGAAAAACAATTTAAAAGCTGAATAAACCTATTTTCAAACTAAAACACCTATAAATTGGTCCCAAAACACAAAATTAAACCGAACAAAAAAATCATTTCCTTACGTCAATCTACTTATTTTTTATATTATAAGTAGTGTTGGAGAATAATATAAATCATATTCTGAATACTCACTTAACAGTTTAAACTCTTAAGTGAGATGGTTCCTTAATATGGTATCAGAGTTTTGTTGACCTAGCGGTTACAAGTTCAAATCTCAGTACTTCCATTCTATTTTATAAAAATCAAGCACAAAGTAATGTGGGTCTGTACAAGTTTTAAGTTCAAAGGGCTTTTACTTGAAGAAAAATGATAGAGAATAATATAAATTATAATCTGGAATCTCACCTAACAATTTAAATTTCTTAATATTGTATCAGAGTATATTATTCTCTAACAAAAAGTAAAAAAAAAATCTCAATAGAACCCCTCTCCTCTATTTCAATAATGATTTTTTTGTTGTTGGGATGTGGAAAGCCAATAACTTTCTTCCACCCCACAAGTTCTTCACCAATTTATCACTCCTCTCATGAATTTAAACATGAATAAAATAAATTTCTAAACTAAAATGTATAATTTTCAAACGAAAAGGAACAAATTGAATTTAAGAATAATCTAAAGGCATATATTCCTAAAACAAACACTGAATGAGAAGTGATTGGTTTAAAAAAAGGATACAACTTTTTACCCATTTTTAATTTTTCTCCTCTTATTTTTTACTCTTGGTTAAGAATAAAAATGATTTTTTTTATAAAGTCATGTATCAACCAAATGTCATGATTTTTTTTGACACACTAATAACCAAATAAAAAGCACCATAAAATAATTCAATAAGTCCAATACCTAAAAAATGAATTATGAAATGATAAAATAACTAAATATAAACAAAGAAATTATTATTTCAATCCATAGTACAATAATTCGGAAGCCTTTATGCAAGTGCAATAATTCGGAAGCCTTTATGCAAGTACAATAATTCTGCCACACCTTTTAATTTTCTGCTTACCAGTCTTGTAAACCCTCCATTATTGTAGATAGTATTCTAATAAAAATCATATAAGCTGGATCTATTTTCGGGTATCATGATTTATTTTCAGTTCATAAAAGATAAGAAATTGTTTATACGAGGAGAAGCTGCGGAAAGTGCTTGATATTTATGAGCGAAGGCTCGGAGAGAGTCGGTTCTTGGCTGGAGATGAATTTACTTTTGCTGATCTTTCACATTTGCCTAATGGAGATTACTTGGTGAATGCTACGGATAAGGGACATCTTTTTACTTCCAGGGAAAATGTGGGGAGGTGGTGGGATGAGATTTCTGACAGGGAATCCTGGAAGAAGGTTGTTGAGGAAAAGTAGTTGAACTTGGTGATAGTTTTTAAGGTTTCAGGTTGTGTCGGAAGCATTGAAGAGGGTTCAAGGGGTTTGAAACCTGTTGATTATGTGGCTTTTTCCCATGTGTTGTCTAACTTCATGTGGGCTTCCTGTGATTGGACGTGGAAACTATGAGTTGCCATGCCTAGTATTTGATGATTGAATAATAGTACTCCACTAGTTAGATTGTCCGCACTATATTGTGGCTAATATATAATTTTTATAATTATTGGATTTAAAGTAATTTATAGATTTTATTAATTTAAAAATAAAATATAATATCTATATATACAAAGCTTGATATGATACAACATATCAATACACCCTACCGCAATAATAATATCGAAGCTTTAACATCAAACAGACGGAAATAGATAATTGCCTCGAAAGTTTTTCAACAAAAAAATAAGGGAAAACATAGTTTTTTTCCAATATTTACATCATCTTTTGTGATGTTGTCAGTTTGCACTACGTCGTAGGTCGAGTAAACAATTTTTATAACTGTTGAGATTACAATATAATATTTATACATGTAAAGTTTGATATAATGAAACAGATGAATATACTTTATTATAGCAACAGTAACATTGAAGTTTTAACATTTAAAATTATCATCACTATCACCGCCAAAATAATAAAATTAATAAATTACCCCGAGGAAAAAATACAAAAAAAATTAACAGAATAACAATAAGAACAAAAATTAAATTTATTATTATTAATAATATTATTATTAATAATATTATTATTGCGCCAATAATGAAAAAATTAAAATTAAATCAAAGACCAAAAAAGGCATAAAAACTTTAATAAAAGAGAAAATAAAAAAAACATAATAGATGATAAAACAAAAATAAAAATTATTAGCTGAAAAAAATCATTTAACTTGAAAATTTAAAAAATCATTTGTTCTACTTTGCGGGCTGAGCAAACAATTTTTATAAGATTTGATGGATCAAAATTAAAATATAATATTTATATATGCAAATTTTAATATAATGAAATAGATCAACACACCCTATTATAACAATAGCAACATCGGAGTCGTAACATCTAAAATTATCATTGCTATTACTATCAAAACAATAAAAATTATCAAATTATTCCGAGAGAAAAAAAACATTAACAAAAAAGTAAGCAAGAAAAACAATTAAAATATTATTATTATTATTATTAAAGAAAAAATGAATAAATGAAAGACTATAAAAATCCTAAAAACTTTAATAAAAGATCAAACAAAAAAATAAAATAAAAATAAAAATTATCATTGTCATTACTGTCAAAACAATAAAAATTATCAAATTATCCCGAGGAAAAAAACCTAAAAAATATTAACAAAAGAGTAAGCAAGAAAAACAATTAAATTATTATTATTATTATTATTATTATTATTATTATTATTATTATTATTATTATTATTATTATTATTATTATTATTATTATTATTATTATATTTGTGTTAATAATGAAAGAAAAAAATGAAAGACTAAAAAAATCCTAAAAACTTTAACAATAGATCAAACAAAAAATAAAATAAAAATAAAAATTATCATTATTATTACTGTCACAACAATAAAAATTATCAAATTATCCCAAGTGAAAAAAAAAACCTAAAAAATATTAACAAAAGAGCAAGCAAGAAAAACAATTAAATTATTATTATTATTATTATTATTATTATTATTATTATTATTATTATTATTGTGTTAATATTGAAAAAAAAAATGAAAGACTCAAAAAATCTTATAAACTTTAAGAAAAGGTCAAACAAAAAAATAAAATAAAAATTATTTGGTAAAAAAAGTCATTTGACTTGAAAATAAAAATAAAGAAACAAATAATAAAATTAAAAGAAAGAACATAGGGAGAAAAAAAATAAAAATATCAATTTTCAAATCATAAATACAAAATAAAATTTAAGAGCTAATTTTTTTGAAAAAAACATCACCTCAACAATAAGAAAATAACAAAAATTAAAAATCAAAGCTAAGAGCACACTTATATATACATGGACAAAAGTAAGGATTATTCTAGAAATATAAAGAAATAAAGGGATTAAAATAAAAAAATTAAAAGTATAAGGGCTGAAATAAAAATGAAATATAAAGGGATTAAAATCAAAAATTAAAAGTATAAGGGCCTAAATTAAAATTAAATATATTATCAATTTCAATCAAAGGACAAAATTAAAAACATTGAAACTGTTGTACCAAATTTAATTAATCTTTTTAAACTCAATCCGGAAATTAAAAGAAGGAGGACCGAAGTGAAACATTGAAACTGAATTAATTTCAATCGAAGGACCCAATCAAACTAAATCAAAACTTATATAACAAAAATCAGGAACATAAACAAAATTAAAAGTACTAGGACCAAAGTGAAACATCACCAAATCCGGGAGACTCGCCTGCACTTTGACGTGCAGGAGAGAGAGAAACGGCTGCAGCGGCTTTAACCGGCCACCGCCGCGTCCACGTCATTCGGAGGACAAAACACGCCGCACTGGGAGGAAGACCACTCGGCGGCGCACCGAAAGAGACGCTGGTAGCCCATCTCCGGCCACCGTAACAGCTCTCACGTGCCACCTAAACAGGGCGTGAGGCGGAATACTGTCGGTCGCGTGTGACACACGCGCCGACAGTATAAAGAAAAAAACATAAAAAATTATGGTCAATTACCGGTATAGCCCTGTGCCTAAGTCATCAATTTTGTCTTATTAGGAGCTATATTCGTAATTAGCCATTTTCAAAAAAAAAAAAAATAATAAAAAGGTAGGTGGACCGGACCTGTCCGGTCTGAAATTGTGCAATTACCGCGGAGCCCCTCTACCCATAACCTTTTTTTGTCTTTTTCGAGGGCTAAAAACGCTATTTTGCTGTGCAAATAATGATAAAAAATCAGAAAACCGGTAAACCAACCGAACCGAATGAACCGAGAACCGAACCGACCCAAAAATACACTATTGAAATCCACAGTGAAAACAATTACAATCTACAGTGTTTTCCTGATCTCTTTTAGTTTATTGTATAACTTAATAAAATAAACAAACAAACAAACAAATAAAAAGATTTATTAACACTAGTTATACATCTACTAAAATAAAATAGTGTTTTCCTGTAGAAATAGTATAATTTGAATTTTTTTCTAAATTATTTTACGGTAGCAGTGGCAAAATTGTAGTTTTCAGGTTTTCTTTTTCAAAAGAAGCTCTTCTTATATTTATTTTTCTTTACAATGGAGTTTTTTTTTTTAAAAAGACACATTTAAAAAACTTGCATATTTGTTTTTTGCGAGAAACAATTATCCAATCAACAATAATGTGCAGGTCAAATAACTAGTTAATTATTGAAATAAAAATATTTTTTTTCTACCAAATTAAAAATATAGATGTAGATTCAAATATTTAACTTCAACTATCATTTTTATTTTGTTTGTTTTTATTGGTTTTATCATAGAGGTTAATTCTAGTTGACAAGAACAAATTATTTTTATTATTATAAATATTTCATGGAAATATAATTTATTGATATAAATGATAAATATAAAAATAAATTACAATAATTTGTTTCAAGTATTATGTAATTAAAAATATTAATGAATATTTAAAAAATAAATTGATTTGTAAAAAATAAGAAAGAGGGTATTAATTAAAATTTAAATAGATAATTAATCAAAAGACTTTCTTCGTAAAAAAAAAAAAGAAGTGTTATTAAAGTGTCATCGTAAAAACCAACTCATCAACACTAAAATCGACTTTTTAATAGCCCAAATCCATCATCCAAACAATTTTCCTCTCTTTGAAATTTTTTGAGACATTCTCTCTCCTTTCTTAGCATCCATGGACTAAAACATTAAAAAACCAAATTTAAAATGCTAAAACAATAAGGATCAAACCATAGATAAACTAAAACTTTAAGGTTCATATTGAAGTTTTTTATGCCAATATATAATGGGTTTTTTTTTGTTGTTAAATTCGATCCTTCTTATTTTAATTTAAAAAAAAACATAAATAAAGTTTATTGGACTAAGTTATTTTTTAATGCATTACAAAATTATTTCTCAACACTTTGTATATGCTAAACAATATAAATGAAAAACAATCTCAACATAAGAAACCATAGTAATATAACTCTGAAATTGCAATTTAAAAATTTCAATGATTAAAATAAAAAATTAAAATTGCCCATTTTATCAAATTCATGTTATCTTAAACTTGATTGATTGTCAAGTCCAAGTGCCTTGGACTTGTTTGACTACCAAGTCTAAGTATCTTGGGTCTGACATGTTTATCAAACCTTTGTTAGCTTGACTTTGGATAATTATTAGGCTCAAATATCTTAGACTTGGTTGATAACCAAGTTCAGATATCTTGGGTCTAGCATCTAACCCCTCTTATTTTAAGTTTGGCTTAATATCAAGCCCAAGTATTTTAGAATTGGCCTTAAGCCTGACATGTTAGGCAGACTCATGCTATCGTGGACTTGATTGACTGTCAAGTCCAGGTACCTTAGGTCTAGAATAGTTTTCAAACTCATGGTGTCTTGGACCTAGCTGACTGTCAAGTTCAGATATATGGGGTTTAACATGTTTATAAGACTCATATTATCTTAGACTTGATTGATTACTAAATCCATTGGACCTAGCGAAGTAAGAAGTTCAAGTACCTTAGGTTTGACATATTTGTCAAACCCAATTATCTTATATTTGACTGACTATCAAGTACAAGTGCATTGGAAATGGCTAACCATCAAGTCTAGACACTTTGAGCCTAACATATTTTTTAGATCCACATCATCTTGAACTTGATAAGTATCCTGGGTCTTGTATATTTGCAAGACTCACATATCTTGAGTCATTCATAACGATAATAAGAAAAAACAATTAAACAATAAAGTAATATATAACTTTTTAAAATAAACAACGCCACTAATAATGTCTCAATCTCAAGATATATACATAAAAAGTTATTTAAATATTTAGGATAATGGTTAATCAATATATTGGACTTTTTCTTATTGATCTAAAAAGCTCTAAGTTTACAATGGAAGTTTTGAGCAACAACGAAAGTAGTCCTAATAGGAGGGCTAAAGCCCTCCAATGATAAAGTTGGTATTTTTATGGGAAAAGTATTAAATAACTTTTAAAAACCTTAATCAAGAAACAAAGATATTTATTTTTGACTTTTAAGTTGGTTCACTACTAAAAAACAACACAATTAACAATGGATTTTAGCAACGGAATAATATCGTTGCTAATTTAGCAACGGATTATATTTTGCAACAAAAAATCCATTATAGATGAGTTTGTTTTAAATCTGTAATGGATAATCTATTGCAGATGTGTTTGTTTTAAATCTGCAAGGGAAAATCCTTGCAAATGTGTTTGTTTTAAAACTTATGGTCTTTATAAACAAATATCATCTTCGTTAATAATTCATTATTGTTTCTCTCTTCCTTTCCTGTTTTTTTTCTTCATTTAATTATCTTTCGCTCCATCTATTCCTTTTAATTTTTTTGTTGCACGTTATCTTTGACTCGGTTGACTGTCAAGTCTAAATATCTTGGATTTGATATGCTTATCAGACTCATGTTATCTTAGACTTGATTAATGGTCAGTCTAAATGTCTTGGACTTGCTTGACTACCAAGTCTAAGTACCTTAGGTCTAAAATGTTTACCAAACCTTTGTCATCTTGAGTTTGGCTGATTATGAGGCCCAACACCTTAGACTTGGCTAACAGCCAAGTTCAAGACCTTGGATCGGGATGTTTGTCAAACCCATGTTATTTTAGTTTGGTTGAATACCAAGTCCAAATTTTTTAGACTTGGGTGATTGCTATATCCAAATATTTTAGGTATGACATGATAGACAGACCCACATTATAATGTATGTGGCTGAATGCCAAGTCTAGGTACCTGGGTCTAGCACATTTGTCAAACCCACGGTATCTTGGATGAGGTTGATTGTCAAGTTCAGGTATTTGGGGTCTGACATGTTTGTCAGACCCATATTATCTTGGACTTGATTGATTACCAAGTTAAAGTGAATTAGACCTAGTTGACTACCAAGTTCAGGTATCTTAGATCTCACATGTTTGTCAAATTCATATTATTTTAGATTTGACTAATTACCAAGTCCAAATGCATTGGAAATGGATAACTGTCAAGTCTAGATACTTTGTGCCTACCATGATTTTCAAATTCATGCCATATTGAGCTTGTACGGTTATGAAGTTCAAGTATCTTGGGTCTTCCATATTTGCGATATTAATTTTATTTTAAAATAATATACCTTTAAAAATATTAACAAAAAGTAAAGTCGTTAGAGGGTTATTATGTTGTTTTTTCTTCTTTTCTTTCTTGTAGATGGGAGAGATGTTTTTGGAGAGTAGCCATTTTGGCGTTTTTTCTTCCTTTTTTTCTTTATTTTTTTTTAATAAAAAGCTCTTTAAATTAATGGGTTTTTGTGTTGTTTTGCAAGAAAGGGAAAAGGGAGAAAGTATCAAATTTTGGAGGTTTCTTTTTATTTCATTCTCCCTTATCGAATATCTTAAATAAATGGTAGAAAACTTGTGAAATAAAAACTTGACAGCACTAACATCTTTATTTGCCCTTATAACAAACGGGTATAACAATACCTCTCAACCAATCCGTTGTGTTGTCTAAGATTTATGTCATCCTATCTTTTATTTTATGATAAAGGTATTCCACTTTAAGAGTCTCTCACCTTAACAAAGCATCGTAATAATTAAGCCTTAGTTTAACATTGTATGAGTTATGTTCCTAATAAAATTTGAATTCAGTTTTTTTTTTTCAATGCCATATAGCATTTTGCCTTTGTACCCTATGTTTGGAAATGAAATTATAAACAATTCATCGTGTGAATCTACATTTTCATCAGACTTAATTGCCATCATGGTTATCGTGTGCAGTTGGTTGTTAGAAGAATAAGATTGTAATTAAATGTTTTTTTATCTATTTAAATAAAGTGATAGTTGCATCCCTTAATTGAATGGTTAATTCTTGACTCGCTGGAAATCTTGTTGTTATACTCAACACAACAATTCAAATGTACCAAACTAATTCTAAATGTCAAGTACTCCATTTACACTCAAATGCTACAAATACAATATTGTTACTTGTCATAACCTAATTTTGGATTATTCCCCAAAACCTATCAGAAATAAAACAAAAATAACAAAAAAAAAGAGGTTGGTGTCGGCAGAAAAATCAAGATGGAAATTTTGGACGTTTTCGAGAGCCCGGTCGTACCTCTTTTTTGCCCAGAAATGAAGGAAAATGCATATTCAAGGCTAAAATAATTTATTATTGGATAAATCTGTTTACAACTTAAGTCGGAAGGCATGATTATATTTTATGGGTCAATTGGATTTAATCGTCGGCCAATTCAAAGTGTAATTATGTTTAGGGATCAATTGAGAGCCCAATTGAAGGATTTAATTAAACGCAAGAGCTTAATTATACTTTAAATAGGTCAAGTTAATTTTATTAAGAGCTTAATTGATGAGAAATTAACTTTGGAAGCCTAATCTGGGTTAAATTGAGACGATCAGAATTTTCGGTGACGAAACTTTTTGGGTGAAATCGAAAGCCAAAATTAAAGATAAAAACATCGTTATTCCTGGTTTTCCATCGAAAAAATCTTTTTTGTCACAACTTATGTATTTCAATTAACTTTGGAAGCCTTGTTGGTTGGGTTAGGTCCAGCCCAAGTCTAGCTGAGTTGGGCCTTTGGCCCACCTTTGCTAGGCCAACCCATTTGGTTGGGTCAGACCGAGCCCTGATTTTTTTATTTTTTTATTTAAAAAAACAAAAAAAAAACATTTAAAAAAATGTGTTGTTTTCGTGCATACGGCCGAATTCCAAGGTTTTCCAAGCATATTTTTCGTAAAAAATATATATTGCATCTTTCTCATATTTTGAAAAAAAATTGGATATCGTAACCAGTTTATGATTATCTGTTGGAATTTGGCCAAACTAATTTAACAATTATTTTGTTTTAGTTATCGCAGTGTAAAATTACATTGTAAAGTACACTCACAGATAGTAAAAAAAATATTTTTAAAATGCAGTGTAAAATTCTTTTGGTTAGTTTTTCAACTCCTAACGAGGTAGAGATTCTCTCACGAAGAGAGATCTACATCAAACTTTAGAAAAATAATCAAACAACAGTACAGCTTGCCTTAGGTAGGGTGCACTAGGGGTGATGTGTTTTCCCCTTGCACAACAAGTCCCCTTACCCAAGACTCTCGCAGACCAATAGGTTCCTAATGATCTTAATACTAGGTGGCGACTCCTAATAATTATAGTCATAATTTTACGACTATAAAACACACCTCCCATTTCACCGCGCGACGTTGTCTCCCCAATCCGGGGATGGCGAGGCAAGAAGCGTGAAAAAATTGTCATCGTGACATTACTCATGCATCTATTTCTAATTTTTTCCTTAAATGTCATTTTTCTAAATTAATACACGCTCTTTTAAACTATCATTTTGTTGACCTTCAAACACCCACAGAAACACAAGTAATGTAGAACAAAAGGAGATTTGAAGCTAAAAAAAAGGGGATGAAGAAGAAGAAGAAATTGTTATAACTCATTCTATATAATATGTAATAATATCAAAATTAAGCCCAATAAATAATCTCAAATTAGGGGTTGGGTTGTCCTGTATTATCATAGATAAAATAAACATGTGAATTATGTATCGAGTCAGATGTCCCCATTAACTCTCTCAAGGTGTGAAGAACTTGACCCATTCAAGTATAATTTAAGGTTGCTTCAATAACGCTCCAAAAGATAAAGACTGAGTTGTTATGATGTCTTTCTGATAATCCAAGTACTATCTAAGTCTAATTGTCTAGCTTATATATTGAGATTCGTTGAACTTTACTATCCTTGATAAAAAAAAATGCATGTATCCAAAATAGCATTAATATGTTTTTTTTGTGCTAATGATAAGAATAATGGAGTAAGGATATCAAAAGTTGTGTTTTATATATAATAAGGTCTTTCATGTCAAAAGTAGAGCTAATGTTAAAATTTAATGACATAACTATTTGATTCAATTATTTGCACTATTTTGAATAGTCTAGCACTACTCACTTGAAATTTATTATTAGTTTCTAAAAGACATTGTTCAAGTTTAATTTAAATCATGAATAATCTTAAATACTAAGTGCATCATAATATTTATGTAAATTAACTCAAAATTTGTATTGTTCAATACTTGCTTGAATTTTTTGATGATCTCAACATACAAATTATAAATTTTACATGCAAAAACTCAATTAAATTAAACTTTTTGAGAAAGAAAACAGAGAAAGAAGATTTACAAGTTTTCTAGGCTTACTAGGTTTGTAACTATAAACACTATAAGGTTGAGTGTGTGGAGTGGAACAAACACTATTTGAAATATTGTTAGATATAAATTGAGCGTAACTTAGTAAATTATGATTATCTTAATCTTACTCATCATGTGTTGAGGGTAAGGGATCAAAGGGCCTAATATGTTGCTCTAGACCTATGACTTGCTAGATATTAAACATGAAGGGCTAAGGAGTATGTTGTTCTTAACATATGACATGTTGGATGTTGAGCATGGGAATCAAGTTGTTTAAGAGGACTAATATCATGAGACTTGCGATTCTACTAAAGTGTTTTTTAAAACATTTTCCTCTACTACTAAAGCAAGATTATTATATTATTTATTAATCTCTTTTTCAAATATATTTAGGCTCATAGCGCTAAGTTCCTTTTCTTGCAGATCATCTTTATTTGGTTTACTAAAGTCCTCAAGATTAGTTCATTAATGATTATTTTTCCCTTATCTTCTTTATAAATTTAGGCACTATTAGAATTAGGTATGTTAGATGGAGCACCTAAATAAGAATCATTATTTATAAATTCATATCTAAAAGGGCTCTTATGGTGGTCTTGATGTTTTGTCCATTAATTATTTATAAGCAACTCATAATCCTGCACTATAGTATAGGTTGGGTTATTGGTGAAAACATATATAAGCGCTATATTTTTTTTTTCCTAAAATCATCATTAAAACCTACATAAAGTCATAGATTGTTTTTATGGCACATGTTATCATGTAATTATTAAAGTGTGTTATATATTTATTGTTAGACTTTTCTATTTCTTAAGATTATTTCATTGTTCTAAAAATTTTCTCTATAAGATTTAGGTAGGTACTTCACTTGTAATCTGTGTTTTATTTTATTTCAAGGAGTGATAGAAGGTTTATCTCTTCTCTCTATACGATCCTTAAGATCTATCCAATAAAGTCAAGTTTTACAAATAAGCTTTAACTTGGTAAATCTAACTCCTATAACTAGACAATCTATGTTACTCATAGAAGTGACTCGTGTCTTAAATCCACCTATTAAAACTCCAAGGGTCATGATGACCATCAAAAGTGGAGGTCTCTATTTTGTTAGGGCTCATGACTCATTCACCAAAGTCATCATGTCTAGAGTAACCTAAATGATAGTCATATTTGGCGTACGCTTCATGAGATCATGACATTATGACAACCCTTCTTGGTTAGATAGGGAATCTTCACCTAGTATTATGGCTACTAAGAACCTTAACTAGTTATTTGAGATTCTAGGCAAGGGATTGGCTGTGTAAAGGAAAGATATTAACACTCTAGTACATCTTACTTGAGGTAAACTAAATTGTTTTTCTTTGTTTGTGGTTTTTATGGTCTGATGGTGTTTCTAATTCTATCAACCTTTCTATGGCGAGTTTATTATGATAAACAGAATCTAGCTTTCTAGATCAAAAACTTGGTTTAAAAGATCCTGACTTAATAAGATATTAGGATAAAACAAGTTCATTCACACCTTATATACCATGAAGGAGCTATAGTTAGAAATCCAAGAATATTTAGTGATAATTGAAATTTCACTTTTCCTTTTAGTATTTCAAACGTCCATGACTCTTATACCATGACTAGCATATTGAAACGTCTTTATGGTATTGTTTTTACTTCAAGTATTAATGAGTTGGTGTTGGTTATTCT
Source organism: Salix caprea (assembly GCA_964035475.1). NCBI lineage: Eukaryota > Viridiplantae > Streptophyta > Magnoliopsida > Malpighiales > Salicaceae > Salix > Salix caprea. The sequence continues at coordinate 9,319,526 of OZ037745.1, forward strand.
TTAAGGATTGCAGTCAGATCAAGGTTTTTTTTTCTTTTTTATTGACTAATCAATTTGAGAAACTAGTAGATTATCATGGTTGATATGTGATTATTATGTAATTTCAATCAAATGAGTTTCTTATTCTCAAAGAAGAAAATAGTATTATTTAAATCCTAAAAAAAAACACCTTTAGATGGTGTCAACCTACAAAAATCTTCTACCTTAAATCTTGGGTGAATAAAGTCCAAACTCCAATACAAATATATTGTCTTAAAGTGTAGTTAAACCAAACCCAGCTCGATTGATGAAAGTTAACCATATGTATCTCTTGAGCTTCACAACGGTATAAACGTTTGCTCATTGAACTTCATTTTGAATGTAAGCAATAATAATATGCATTGAGAAAGGAGTGTGAAATTAAACCCAAAAAAGAACAATGCAAAGTGGTGAACATTTCTTCTCCTCGATCTCTTATATAAAATATTTATGTCTAACTCCATGGGCTCACCATAAGAAAAAAATCCAAGCCCAATGTCATAATCTCTCCATGGAGAAAGAGCCCAACTTTATAGGCTTCTCTTGGAGAAGGGCCCAACATCATGGGCCCTTACTAGAAGAAGAGCTTAAATTAAATAAACCCGGTACCATATGGACGAGTGTAGGAATGATGATATGTCAACTGCTTGTTATAAAAAAAAGAATTTGAAATATTCCTCTTGGTCAGTGACAACGAGGTGTTAAGAGGAGCTTACCAACAGTAAAATATTGATTAAATATATAATAATAATAATAATAATAATAATAAATGGTATCTAAGAGGTATGAGGAAATGTGAGAGGCTACCTGGTAATCAAGAAAAATAAAATTAATAAAAGACTTGGTGAAATGGTAGTAAGTGTCCCTTCCGGTGCACATGATTATCTGGGTGGACTGACTTTAAGGGTAACCAACACCGACAATGACATGTACACTAACTTATTGTTGTGGAAATAATTAATCTCAAACATGAAGCAAAGCTGACTTCAGGTCGAAAAAGATGGAGGGTGTCACTGCTTCGAGGAAAGAAAGGGAAAACTCGAGGAAAGTGGTGTCCCTCCTTTCATTCTCCATTTCGAAGCATTTAATATGAAGATATATATATATATATATATATATATATATATATATATATATATATATGTCAACTACAATTAAGTTTTTCTATACGATTTTAAAAAGTATATCTTTTTTTAAATACTAACTTCACGGTTGTAACTCTCGAAGTAAAGAAAGAGAACACAATGGTATATATGCCCTCGTGAAAATATATGTGTAATGTTAAGAGGCACAAAAGAAAGTCTTTTTTTCATGGCTAGAGAATCAATCATAATTATTATTTTTCTATGTCCTGATCCATAAGAGTCTCTACGAAGTATACGTTATGTGATAATAAAGAGCTTGTGATTTGCACAGCAGGTCTCGAATTTGAGTCAAGACGTGCATCCCTTGTAGAGCCTGAAACAACTGGGATTTTACTCGCTCACCAAGACACATAAAATATATTTTCTAGGAGATAAGGTTTCCTTGTAACCAAAAAAATTCATAAGAGTTAAAAGGTTTTATTTAAAAAAAAAAAGAAAGTTAAAACAATTCAGAGCAACAATTTTATATATATATCTCCCTATTAATTAATTAATAAATTATCAAGGTAAAAATAATATCCCTGAATCAATTTCTCCTTCATGTGCTCCATTTTTTTGGTTAAATTCCTTCAACGTATGACCCTTTTGATTCCTTGATCTTCATGTGCTCAATTTTATTGATTGATCGATCTTCCTCGATCCCTAATTTGTCTCTTAACTTGATCTGTTTCCGGAACAAAGATTGCCTTAGTAAATATTTTGGGAGAGTAACCGATATTGCCCACACCATTGTCGAACTATTAAAATAAAAAAATTAATCCAGTTCAACACGTATTAATACACGGCATAGCAGGAAGGAAAATAAGAAAGAAAATTCTTGATCCTTAGCAAATATTTTAGCCTGTTGGCTATTCCCTTCCTTTTCTCCCACGCGTTATCAATTATACAATGTCAACCTATGTACACAACTGTCCATAGAATCAACCATCTTCATCACTCTTCCCTCTCAAAAACATTTGCCTCCTCCAAATCACCATCCATTTACTTCTTAAATTCCTGAAACCCCTTTTTTTTACTTGTTCAAACTTAATTTCTCTCAAAAGTTTCAGCCCGTTTGACAGTCTCCAGAAACTGGCTTTAAATCAATATTTCGAGCTCTTGATTCTTGAATCTCTGTGTTTCTGATCTTGTTTTAACCTTCTTTCTTGATGGGAAACTACGTATCTTGCACTCTATCAAACCCACAAGTGTTCAAGAACTCGTCGAGATCAACGAAAGTGATCCTCCCATCAGGAGAGATCAAGAAAATCCAGCAGCCCACGAAAGCAGCGGAGCTGATGCTGGAAGCACCGAACTTCTTCATCGTCAACGCCAAGTCTCTCAAAATTGGCAGAAGGTTCTGTCCTCTAAATGCAGATGATGAGCTTGGAAAGGCCAACGTGTATGCCATGTTCCCAATGCATAAAAAGAACTATGTTGTCACTGCTGGTGACATGGGTGCTTTATTTGTCACCGCCAACTCGGTTTTGAAAAGGGCTTCTAAAGGGAACATTATTAGGGTCTTGCCGGAATACACGACGGAGATTTCACAGAATATCGAAAGAAACGGTGTTGATGCGGCGCCGAGGTTGAGTTTGGAGGAGATTGAAGAGCTTTCTTCTCCTTACTTTATCCATAGGATGTCAATATCAAGGTCAAAGAAGCCATTGTTGGAGACCATAGAGGAAGAGCCAGTTTGCTCAAAGTGATGTGCAATTTTTCTTTTAATTATTTTCTTTTTGAGGCCAAAGGCTTTTAAATTTGGTGGATTTGTAGGATTTGAGGGTGTGTTTTCGTATTTTTTTTTCGGAAAACAATGTGTTGTCAAAATCTTAGCAAGGGAAACGATAGGAAAAGCAAAGACTTTATCTATTGTTCATCCAAAATATAGAAGATGAAATTTAGATTATGGATATTAATTTGTTGGTTTTTATTATATTCATTAATTATATGAGCAATCAATTTTAGTTTCACAAGTTTACAAGCAAGGCATATTTGTTAAAAATGTACGCGGCTTGATTAAAGATGAAGCTTAAACGTTACTCTTTTTTCTAAATAAAAATAAAAAATTGAAGCTTTAAGCTAAAGCTGAGTGTGACATTAAAGTTTGGTTTTTTTTTTCGCCCTTACTTTAATTCATTACTCGTCCATGGTTTTAAGGGGAAAAACTATCCATACACTAGTCAACTCCATTCACAATTTAGGATGTGTTTTACATTGCATTTTAAAAATGTTTTTGAAAAATTTGAATGTTTTTTAGTTTTATTTTTTTATTTTAAATTAAAATAATTTGATATTTTTATATCATTTTCATGTATTAATATCAAAAATAATTTAAAAAAATATTATTTTAATACATTTTTAAATAAAATATATTTTCAAAAATAATTTCAACTACGCTCTAATCAACAACCTTATATACTGAGATAACATTGGCTATTTTAGAAACACATAATATTTTATGAACATTTCAAAAGGATAGCATTCAATGCACAAGTCAACTCCATTCACAATTAACCAACAACCTTACATGCTGTTGAGATAAACTCATTTTAGAAATACAATATTTTGTGAGCATTTCAAAAGGATATCATTCAATAATAATGTATTCCACCATCTAATAACTGGTCCAGTAATAAAAGTTTGGAATTAAGAAATTTGCTCTCCCCTGTGATTTTAAGTTCGAGTTTTGTGGTTATTAATATGATTAGTCACTAGAGGCTTACATGATCGTTAACTTCAGGGTCTATGAAATTAGTTAAGGTACACGCAAGCTAACCTAGACACTCATATTAATAAAAATATAAAAATAAAAGATAATGTATTTTATTTTATTTTTCATTTTTTGTTTTATATTAATTATTGATTTGTAAAGAAGATTGATTTTTTTAGATCATTTTCATTTATGATTGGGGACATATCCCATGCAAGAGGGATTTTTAAAGATTTGTAGAGGAAAAAAATTTCAGAATAACAGTGGCTCTTTAAATTTAAATAAGAATCTTTAAATTTAAATAAAATTGTCAAAAAATTGTTAATAGTAATGTTAATCACCATTAACATGCACTTCTAAGAGTTAAATTATTCATTAAAAATGACTTTTTCTTAATATAATGATATTATAGATCACTTGTATTTATAGAAAGTAAATCGGTTATACTATAGAGTGGTTTTCTAACATGTTCCTAAAGGTTAATTGATATAATTGGAAGGTTTCACGTACCATTGATTTATTTCCATAATAGAGTCAATTCTAATTAATAATTCAAAATTGATGATTATAGAAATCAAATCATTAATTCCATTTACGACAATAAATGTATTTGTCTCAATTATTCAAATCATGCATGTGCTAATAAAAATAATATATTTAATAGCACTTTCTGGTTGTAAAATTTGTTCAATTGGAGCCAATAACTAATTGCCATCCAATTGCATCGTTAATTCACAATGGCATGGACAAACAGTTTAATTGAAAAATAATATATATTTTTTTAATATTGATATATATAAACATACAAAAAAAATACTTAAAAATATTGATTTAATATTTTTTTAAATAAAAAAAACCATTTCAAAAGCAAAAGCTATCCGGTAACAAGCAGCTCCCCCCATATCTACATTGTCTTGTCACTTAAACTTGGCCCACAATTAAAAACGACAAAACTCTTTATTTGTAGAAAAATATAATATAAATTTAAATATAATTTAGGCACAGTAGCTTAAAATATTAATAATTTAATAAAGGTAGAGCTAAACCAAAGCATCCAGTTATAAAACAAGTACGTATAGGGTTAGACACTGTTCATATTTATAGAGCCTTAATTCCTTCAATTTAATTAGAAAAATACCATATAGATAAAAACATGTAGATTCTGACTAATCTTCTTCGGATCATATATTCGGACTAGATGACGTATCAAGATGTATATATTAAATTATATAAGATTTTTTAATTTTTAATTTTATAGAATTTTAAAGTCAGAATAGAGCTCGAAACTTTTTTGTTATATGACTTGTTCATAGATCATACCTCAGGGGTTGCTAAACCTTAAACACAACTTTTCTACCAAACAAAACCCTAAGTATTAACACATTGAAATTCATTTTTCCAAGCACAGGGAGGAGCCCTGAGCTCTGAATGAGTCCGGGACTCATTTATATTATTCTCTAACACCCTCTTAAATTAAAATTTTTTGAGCTTGAAACTTGCACACAAGTCTATAATTATGTTTAATTTTAATCAAATAGAATGAGGGTGGTGAAATTTGAACTCATGATCGCTGAGTTAATAAAACTTTGATATCATGTTAATAAATTATCTTATCTACAAATTTAAACTGTTAAATTAACCTAAAATATAATTTTTATTAATAGCATTTCTCCTATGCATGTCCATGGAGTCTTGAGAAATCCAAGCATCTCAAAGATAGATGAAGAGGTATGAAATTTATGAACAAATCACACTCCTTCGTAAAGATTGTAAAATTCCGGGGACTTGTAAATTTTTGAGATGATAAGATCATTCACTATTTCTTGAAATTAGATCTCTCCCAACCAAATCAAATTATAGGAATAGTGTTTAGTTAGCAAATTTGTGTCTTGGCTCAATGGTTAACTCGTGACAGTGTTAACCCACAGGTTTGAATATTATCGTTTACGATACAGAAGACAGGCTTGAGATATTATTTTATGTGTTTAGCTAAGAAATTCATGTCTTAGCTTGATGGGCCAAGCGTGTCGGAAATGACTCTGGGCCGGGGTTTTGGGCCTTCGGAATAAAAATAGTTTTTCAACTATCAAACAGATGAACATGTCATGCCTCCTCTTATTAAAAGAAAATAATAATAATACCAGCACATGGTTTTTGTTAACAGACCAATGATTTTTTTTATTTTTGTTATTAACATGATGTCAAGACTGTTTATATGTATCTTAATTAATATCACAGGTCCTGAAATTAATGACCATATAAATTTTTAATGATCATCATATTAGTAATCAAAAAGTTTAAATCTAAGATCACAAGAAAAATAAATCTCTTAATTTTTAGCTCATACTATTATATCATCTATTATATGTTTGTAATAACTTATTTGATTGGTGTCATTGGGTTGTGTATGAAGTTTTTGATTTGTTTTAAATTTAAGTTTGCTTTTTTTTTTGAACTTATCCGATGAATAAATTAAGTTGCTTTTTTTCTTTGAACTTATCCGATGAATAAAATTGTGCTGAGATAATTTTTATATGAATTAATTTAAAATGTGACATAAGCAAATATTCAGATTTTTTAAATTTAAATTGTTGTACTGAAATGTATAACCATGCTGAAAATTTTTTAATAACTTAAATATTATTTCGTTACATTAAAAAAAAAATCTAACTATTACTATTTTTTTAATAACTAAATGCAGCCATACGTCTAATTAGTATTTTTTTTTTCCTCATAAGAAATAAGTTTAAGGATGTTTTATGTAAGGTTATTAAAGCCATAAATTGAAGGAAACTTGTCTTGCAAGTGTCTGTCAAAAAGCGTGAGGTATTTAAAAGGACGTTTTCAGTGTAGACTTTCCAAGTCGATAACTTCACGAAGAAGGAGAGAGTTGCGCTTATTAGATCAACGACAACACAGTGAGGGAAGGAAGGAAGGAAGGGTTTTTGTTTCGGATTGCACAGATGGAACTTCCATCTCCAATAAATGATTCTCAAGAGGAAGAGGTCTGAACTCTACACTTTCTCCCTCTTTTCTTCTGCAGTTTTGTGGGTTATTGTCCTTCATCGCTGTTTATAAACAAGTTGTTGTTTTTGTAGCGTTTCTTAGCTGTGGTTTTTCATCTTTACACTGTTGTAATCTTCAAACTTTATGGGTTGAAAACTTAATAGAGTCTTCTTGAATCAGATAAAACCCAAAACAGAGAGTGACCTGTTTGTTGCTGAATATGTATAAAAATATTGAATTTTATATTTTTTTAAGTTCAAGACGCATGTTTTGTCGTGTCTTGAATGCTACGAATTAAGGGTTTTATTTATTTATTTATTTATTTATTCTACTGGGTTATTGTTATTGCTTCCTTATTCTAAGCGATGTACCTCTCCCATGGTTAATAAAGGTTTCTTCATACTTCGTTGGCACACTCTAAGATGTTGTGTACTCTGTTTTATCTCTGCTTGTGTAAACGGAAGCTATTGTTCGGTTTTATTTATTTTCGAAACTTCTGCGGTTCTTGCTGAATTTAGAGATTTTTTCCTCCCTTGCAGATGACTATATATTTGAAAATCATGAAAACGACGACGATGAAAGTTAAGAGATCAGATACAATTGGAACTATCAAATCTGCGATTTGTGAGGAGGAAGGAATTACAAGAAGTTTCCAAGAGCTTTTTTTTAATGGTGACCGGCTCAAGGATGGCCAGAGAGTGGATGATTGTGGTATTCCGAATAATGCCACTCTGCATATGATTCTTCAGAGTTCAATTGGAGTGAAATTGTTGGTCATTATACCATCACTCCAGAAAAGTGTTGTGGTTGAAGCAAGGACTTATGATACCGTCCAAAATATTAAGGCTGTAATTCTTGAGAAGGAACAGATTCTTCCACACCAGTACAATCTTATCTGTGCTGGAGAAGTGCTCGAGGATCATAGGACTTTGTCCTCTCTAAATTTGCAAACTGATCCGACCCTTCTTCTGGTTTTCAATCCGAAAGATGTGCTGTCATTTTCTGTGATCACACCTGCAGGGGAAACTTTGAAACTCAAAGTTAAGCTCCTGTATTCTGTTTCTAAGGTCAAAGCAATAATTGGTGGCGTGATTGGTGTCCCAGACAGTGATTATGATCTAATCCACCATGGCAGGAAGCTTGAGGATTCCAATTCATTGGCTTGCTATAACCTCCAAGAAGAATCTGTCTTGGAGATGTCACCCCATACATTTCAGGTATTTGTCAAGGCGTGGAGCGGGAAAACCATAACTCTTAATGTTCACCATCGTGATACTGTTCAAGATGTGAAGGACAAGATTTTCCAAAAGCTTGGCGGTCCAGGCTATTGTCAGAGTATTGTATTTTCTGGAAAACGACTCGAGGCAAGCAATGATCTGGCATATTACAACATCAGGAAGCATGCTACACTTTATATGGTTTTCTCACCTACAACAGTAACCAACACAATGGTATTGTCTGAATCTGGGGCTGGACCGAACTCCTCTGCTACAATTCGTGATTTAAAGGCTATGATCCGTAATAAAATTCCCAAAACGGTTAAGGAAGTATATTTCCGTGGGAAACCACTACAGGATGAGTGCTCTATAGCTAGTTACAACATCGGCCAAAGTGATCTGCTGACTGTTGTTTCTGAACAGCGCTGGTAAGAGTCTGGAGAAAGATGGCCTCCTGATATCTGGCGCAGCCTGGTGATATGATTTTTATATGATGTTGTTCGGTGCTTGAAAAACCTGACATGCTGAGTTTTGCTCATAATATTCTCGGTGCCTATGAATTTTGTGAAATAAAGTAAGATTAAAAGTATAACCTTCGCTTCTTATGCTTTTGGTACTTAACATTAAAAAAAAGAAAAAAAAAAGGGGAGCAAAACCTTTCATGCATTTCTTTATGTTCAATTCAGGGATTAGTTTTCTCCTAAATTTGCTCAGCTGCTTAAGTGAGCATCCCCTCACTGGAAAGAGAATGCCATATATTTTGTTGGCTGATGGATCCTTGCTGAATTCAATTTCCTATGCTGCAGCTGAGTGGATTTTGGTTTTTTTTTTTTTTTTAAGGAATCATTTCACCTAGGAACTTAAGTTGTTATATGAGATTCCAAAATATGATTTATATTATTCTTTAACACACATTCTCAAATGAAAACTCTTTGGGCTTGAAACTTGCAGACCCACATTATCTTAAGATTGATTTATCAAAAAGAAAAGGGGTGGTGAGATTCAAACTCGTGACCGTTGGGTCAACGAGGCTTTAATATCATGTTAAAGAATCATCTCACCTAAAAGCTTAAGCTTTTAGATGAGGTTTTATATTATAATTTATATTATTTTCTAAAAATTTAAGTTGTTAAGTAAGGTCCAAAATATAATTTATATTATTCTCTAATATCTTTAAAAAAATTACGTTTGTGCAGTGCACTTCAACTCGAGTGATTGGGGACAGTACGTAAACCAAGTGAATCCATTTCTGGACAGAGCTACAACTATGATGTCTAACCCAGTAACATGAATACACTATTTAGTTTTTTTTATATGACCGCGATGAATCGTGCTGGTAATTATAAATACAACTGAAAGAATGGAAGGGGTTCGTTTAACTATTTATATGAACAGTTCATCGGTTTATAATAAATAAATAAGATGGTGTCAAAAATATTTTTTATTTGAAAAAAAAAAAATTATTTTATTTATTTATATTTTAAATTATTTTCTTAGTATTTTTCGATTATTTTGATATGCTGATATCAAAAATATTTTTTTTAAAATATCATTTTAACATATTTTTAAATGAAAAACACTTTTAAAAATAACTTTAATCACACTTCTAGCAGTTACAAAGAGATAAATTCATCTAGTTCTTTTATATGTGTTGTTGCATAGTTTGTAAGGAGCTAAATTGAGGCTGCAGGTTTGAGGGATACTGCAACAATATAATTGTTTTAGACAAACAAGCAATTTGTCTTTTTTTTTTAAAAGAAAAAAAAAATAAAGATTTGTTTTTATTGTGATAGATTCTTTCGGGTTTTATTGGCCTTTGGGCTTTTTTTTGGTATTTTCTTTTATCCTCTTGTTGTTTTTCAATTCAAAATGTGATGTTTTTTTTTACTTAATTTTACCTTATAGGATTTTCACCTCTTTTTTATTTTTTAGTTTTTTTTTTTAATTTTATTCTCTAACGTTGATTTTTTATTTAATTGTATCCTTTATAATTCAATTAATATTAAATCATTCTTTATATTTGTTTGATCATATAATAATAATAATAATAGTAATAATAATAATAAAAACTTGCCCTATCAACAAGATCATGTTGAAGCAAATCTTAAGTTTGGCTTCCGATTTCATCCAAAAAGTTGTCATCAAAAATTCTGATCTTCTCAATTTAACCCAAATTATGCTTCCAAACTTAATTTCTCATCAATTAAGCCCTTAATAAAATTAATTTGATCCATTTAAAGTATAATTAAGTCCTTGTGCTTAATTAAATCCTTTAATTGGGCTCTCAATTAATCCCTAAACATAATTACACTTTAAATTGACCAACGATTAAATCAAATTGGCTCATAAAAATATAATTATTTCTCACACAAATTTATCTAATAATAAATTATTTTAACCTTGAATCTGCATTTTCCTTCATTTTTAGGCACAAAAGAAGTACAATCGAGCTCTCGAAACGTCCAAAATTTCCACCTTGATTTTTCTATTAACACCAACCTCTTTTATTTTATTTTTGTCATCTTTGATTAGATTTTAGAGGCTAACCTAGAAATTAGATTATGACAATAACTATTAGCTTAGTCATCATATTTGTATCGATCATTTGCACTCACAACCTCAAATTCAGGAGCAAGAGAAGTTATATATTAATTAACAAGCTCAACTGAGTCAACATCTACGTCATCCTCCCCTTCTTTCTCTTTCTTCTCAATCTCAAATCCATCAATATGATAGTCATATTCATTGTAACTTGGTCCAAATACTCTATAGTAATAAAACAAATATCATGTCCAACTAAGGTTTAAATATTAACAATTTATTGCACCAATTTGCCTATTTGTATTATCATCTAACTTTATGGACTAGTTGCTAGTGATACCTGTATGGTTCTTTAAGAGTTAATTAGAGCCCGAGTGAGCTTTATACTAAATATTGAAGAAAAAACGACTTTTCATTAGCTATATTTCTAGATATAAATATAATACTAATATTTATTTTTATATTTAAAGTTATAATTAAAAATATTTTGATATAATTGAGTAATAAAAGTAAATTATGGAAAAAATTCTATATAGTATTTGCCAACCGAAATTATTAGATACCCTACTTTCTTTCGCATAAAATAAAAACTACCACTTTCATTATCATGATAACTACCTATGAGTCAGTAAGAAAAGAAATAATGTACAGTATCCATGCATAAAAACTATTATGATTTGAAAATAAAGTTTCAATCTATTTATCTCTTTTTATATATAAAAACATTGAATTTGTTATTTACACTTGAAGTTGAAATGTGCCCTTTTCAATTTACTCCTACAAGGATATTTTCGTACAATATGCTCCCTGCAAGGATATATATATAAACTTGCACCAAAAATCTCTGAGTGAAAAGAAATGCCTGTTCCCTGTCCCTTCTTCACCTTCCTCTTTCCCTCTTGATAAATTTCAATGGCTTCTCAATCCCATTCCCATCACCAAACCCCACAGTCCATAAACTCACAAACCCTATACTACAAATCCCTCACTTCACTTTCCCTCCAAGTCCCTCCAACCCCACCACCCTCCCTCCCTCTCCCTCCTTCTCTCCCTCCTTCAAAACTCATCCCCAAAACCCGTTTCCTCATCGACGGATTCCGCTTTTCCTCCCCTTCTATCACCGCCTACTTCCTCTCCCACTTCCATTCTGACCATTACACTGGTCTTTCGTCTCATTGGAATCAAGGTATCATTTTTTGTTCCCCAATCACTGCCTCTCTTGTCACTAGTATCCTTAATGTCCCTGAATGTTTTGTCTTTTCGCTTCCTTTGAATCGTGCTGTTGACATTGATGGTGTTGGAGTTACTTTAGTGGATGCTAATCACTGTCCTGGTGCTGTTCAGTTTTTGTTGAAAGTGCCCATTTGTAAGAATTTAGAGAATTTTGAGCAGTATGTTCATACTGGTGATTTTAGGTACTCTTGTGAGATGAAAGATGATGTTTTTTTGAGAGGTTTTGTGGGGTGTAATGCAGTTTTTTTGGATACTACTTATTGTCATCCGAAATTTGTGTTTCCTTTACAAGAGGAGTCGGTTGATTATGTTGTTAGTGCGATTGAGAAGATAGGAGGAGAGGGGTTTAGTGTGGGTTTAGAGAAGAGGGTTTTGTTTCTCGTGGCTACTTATGTGGTGGGGAAAGAGAAGATTTTGATTGAGATTGCACGGAGGTGCAATAGGAAGGTCTTCGTGGATGCGAGGAAAATGGAGGTTTTGAGGATTTTGGGGTACGGGGAGAGTGGGTTGTTTACAGAGGATGAAAATGAGAGTGATGTGCATGTTGTTGGCTGGAATATTTTGGGGGAAACTTGGCCTTATTTTCGGCCGAATTTTGTGAAAATGAAGGAAATTATGGTGGAAAGAGGTTACAATAAGGTTGTGGGGTTTGTGCCAACTGGGTGGACTTATGAAGTGAAACGTAATAAGTTTGCAGTGAGATCAAAGGATTCATGTGAGATTCATCTTGTGCCATATAGTGAGCATTCAAATTACAATGAACTCAGGGAGTTTGTGAAGTTTTTGAGACCTAAACGTGTTATTCCTACTGTTGGCGTGGATGTTGAAAAACTCGATAGTAAACTTGCTGCTAAAATGCAGAAGCATTTTGCTGGGTTGGTTGACGAGATGGCTAATAAGAAGGAATTTTTAAAGGGTTTTCTTCACGGGTCGTCTGAGAATGATGAGAAGGTTGAAATGGATGCTGTCTCAGGTTTGAACGAGGGGCTGGCACAGGAGAAAAAGTTAAAGGAGTCAGTTGAAATGAAAGCCCATGAGAATAAGGACACTGTTTCTGTTCTCAACTCCTCATCTACGCTGCAAGAATCTCCTTCTCAAAATTTAAGCATGCCAAATGATGAGGAAAGAGATAAACTCATTCATGAATTGAGTGATTGTTTGCCCACATGGGTTACTCGGGACCAAATGTTAGATTTAATCAGCACTCCTGGGAGGAATATTGTTGAAGCAGTTTCTAGCTTTTATGAACGTGAAACGGAATTCCATGATCAAGTATTTGCTTGTAGAGTAACTGTTTCTTCATCTGTGACGGTTCCATTATATGACTCTGAATCACCTTCAAAACCAGTTTCTATTGATAGTGATAGTCGAAGTACGGGTTTTCTGTCAAGTCAAAACTATAAGTCACCTAGCAAGAACCCTAAATTAAAGGGTGGTAAATCCCCTGGAAAAAGGAAGAGGAATGTTGACAAAAAGCCTGGCAAGAAAGAAAAAATTAATTCAAAGCTGGAATCTGGTGGGTCGAAGCAATCCACCATTACTAAGTTTTTCAATAAGGTTTTGCCTGATGCTTCTCAAGTTAGCGTGGTTGCATCTATATCTGAGCAATGCCCTGAAGATGAAAATTTGTTGCAAAATGATGATGAAACAGAGTCATACAGGGAGGAGGTAGATCAGTTTATTCAGATAATTGATGGCAATGAGTCAACAAGAGGTTATGCTGCCACCATCATTAAGAAGACAGAAGGGGATATTAACAAGGCTCTGGACATGCATTATGGTGATCCCAAGGGAAACCTTGGCAAGAGTATAGAGGCTTTGGTGGTTTCTGGCAATATGGTTGAGCGCCAGTGCAAAACTGGCTCCTCTTCTGCCAGGGAGAAAAAAATGTTTGGGGAAATAGAAAATATGGTTGATCTATCCGTTCAGGGATCAATAATAAAAAATGTGGATGCAACTCCTGTATCACTACCAACAGAAAAATATAATCCCATAGATCATGGTTTGTCTCTTCACTTTTGAAGTTTATTAACTTGCTGGTTTCTCACATTCTCTCTATGTTGCATTAAGTTCTGAAGTTACGCAGCATGCTGGAATGGTGGACAACCTGCACCATATATCCATCTTGCACGTACTTTTGACCTGGTCGAGGCAGAAAAAGGAAAGATCAAAGCTACTTCATTATTGTGCAATATGTTTAGAAGGTTTCCTCATAGGCTGCCCTTTTTCTTTATTCATAAAATCAAGGGGTGCACTATGGTAATACTTAGCTCAGCAGGAAGTGTTGCTTGCAATTTTTTTGTGTCATGCAGTTTGCTGGCATTGTCTCCTGAGGATGTGTTGCCTGCTGTCTATCTGTGCACAAATAAGATTGCTGCTGATCATGAAAATGTGGTTAGTGGACTTCTTTCTTGAATTTTTTGTTTTGCTTTTATCAGTCATGGGATTTAATTACATTCCATCCTCTTTAGGTCTCATCATGCAAACTTTTAACATTTTGGTTGGAATTATAACTTGTAGAACATTTTATTTCTGGACCGAATGATCTCCGGATTATGAAATTCACATATATGTTTTCGGGGTCAAATATTTAGAATATACATATGCTATGTAATAGCATTATAATCATGTTTTATTTTTTAGGAGATATGGACATATTTCTCCCTTTTCTTCTTCCGAGAATGAGATATGGACTTGCTTACATGTGGTTTAACAGTATGAACTTTTTGTCTTTTCATAAGTGAGCTGGCATCCATAATTCTTTTTTCACCTTGTGTTTCTCAGTTGACTATAATTCAATTGAATCTCGATCCAGTCCAAAAGCTAAGCCTTGGTCTTAAAGTAGTTGGCTCAGCTGCATGGATCCATTTTTCCCCATTCTTTTGTCAGGGCTAAAACAAAGCCTTCTGTAATTAATAAGTCTTTTTATCATTTAGCTCACATCTTGCTTCATTGAATTCTTCTACTCTATCATTTGCTCTGCTTCCCAGCTGCATGTTTTTACTGAAAAGCAATGGAGATGCTTTATATCTCCAGGGTTGAACGCTTGGTGATTTCTCTGAAATAGAAAAAAAAAAAGATGTACCAATGAGCCTTGAATTTTTCAGGAACTAAACATAGGTGGAACCTTGGTCACATCGGCTTTGGAAGAGGCATGTGGAACAAACCGGTCTAAAATAAGGGAAATGTACAGTAGTATGGGGGATCTTGGTAGGAAAAATATTCCCTCAAACTTTGATCAATTATGATTTTTTATTATTAGTTTCATTTTCCTGCTAGTTTTTTTCCCTTCAGTATGGCCTAATGAACAGATATATTGTTTGTGGCTAAAGGTGACGTTGCTCAAGTTTGCAGACAAACACAGACATTACTAGCTCCCCCCCCTCCCCTTCTTATTAAAGATGTATTTTCTGCGCTGCAGAAGATAAGGTATGGCTAGTGTTTCTGATTCAGATAGAACTACAACTTTAATGGGATTATTGATGGGATGGCTATGAGCATTGTTTTCTGGTGACGACACTCTTTAACAGAAGTGAACTCAGCTTTAGGAGGCGAGAATCAGGCAAATTTCTTAGAAGTAAAGGTCTTTTTTTTGTTGATGAATTTTGAGGGGACTGTTAAAGCTTCATTGGGCTTAGGCAGTCAAGTATCATCTTTACCTTATTCTTTCTCTCTTTTGTGATTTTGTAGCAGTTATCACTAGACAATCTAATGGTGCAAAGTCATAGAAGGAGATCATTACTAATTACAAATAAGATTGCAAATACAATTTTTTTCTGTGGATTCTAGTTGCTGCTGGATGAAGGATTGCATCCTTAATGATATGTTGTTGTGATCCATGCAGGAATTGCCTAGAAGTTGAACAATCTTACACTGGAAGTAACTGATTATGCTTGCAGCTTCTTTGTCTAAAAGCTAGAAATTAAATAATCACATTACTTCTAAAACTCCTAGATGATTAGAATAATATGAAAACGAGTGCGATGATCCATATATATATAACCTATCACTTAATTTACTGGCAAGCTCATTGTCACACAAGTCAATAGCTTTGTTCATGTTTTTCTCATGTAAGATTCTCCAGTTTACAAACAGGTAGTGGAAGTACTGGTCGAAAGAAGAGCCTCATTGTGAATCTCATGCATTCATGTAGGGAGAAGGAGATGAAGTTTATTGTCAGAACTTTGGTAAGAGTCCTGCACAGCCTTTCAGGATTATGACCATATTAGGTATTCTATAATCATTTTATTATTCAAGTAGATAAGCTACTGGTCTTTGCTGCTCTTATCAAACAATATGGATTTGAAAAGGTGGCAGGATGATTTAGTCCTGAAATCCTAGTTCAGTTTAATAATCTTTTTCACTTGGATCTGTACTTACATCCAGTTGTCTATCTTTATGCATTGAGTTCTCCCTACTCCATGCATTACTCTTAGGAAGGAAGATGAATGCATTGATATTATCATGCTTTTCTTCTAATTCATCTTAATTCTTATTCACTCTGGACTCCCATTGTGCCCTTCTGTTATTTTGTAAGGGTTACTGACCACTCGAGCATATCACAGAATTTATGATCTCATTTTCTTACAAAGGCTCTACTTCTTGTCTTGTGATCTGAGCATATAGATCTAGGAGTTGATCTTCATAATTTGTTGTTGTACTTGTCTTTCTCCATCATAAGTTATTGTGATGGAACCAATCAAATAAAACTCATTTTGCAAATCTTCTGTAGTGGCTACTTCAGTCATTGTGTCTTTGTTAGTCATTTTAAAACCATTCATATACTTTGATTGAGGTTAGTTTCTGGTATCAGTGATTTATACAACTTTCTCTAAAGGTAATTGTAATTTCTGAATTTGGTTGAGAGAGATTTCAGCAACTGTCCTTAAGCTGGTAATTTATTGCTATACTGAGTCTATTTCCCTATGAAATAGTAAATTTCCCCCATCTTGGGAGTCCTAAAATACCTGGGATTTGGGTTATCAATAGCCTACACACAGAAAAACTTTCCATTTTCTGGTTATAATTACACACACACACACACACACACACACACATATATGTAAAGAAAAGATGGAAGTCTGTTGAAAAATACCAGTAATTCATCAACTTAAATAAAAAGAGAATGGCAAGAAAAATTTTGCTGCTTTGTTGTTTTGCTGCTTGTGATCAGGCACCCTAATACATACATAGGCCATTTATCTTTTATTCTAAATTCATAGAGATATGAAAGCCAAATATTGAAATAATTTTTAAAAATCTGCTGTGCTGTAGTTTTTTTTATTTTTCTTGCTATATGAACAGGTAAGGAATTTACGGATTGGAGCAATGATGAGAACTATCCTACCTGCTTTAGCTCAAGCTGTTGTTTTGAATTCCTTTTCTTCTGATGAATGTAAAGCTGAGAATGTGAAGGAGAAACTTCAGGTTTGGTTTCTAATTTCTATATACCCAGATGCTTGATAACAACATTTTTCTTTTTCTTTTTCTTTCCTTTCAACTGTTTGCTTTACTTGATTTAGCTGTATTATATTAAAGTAACGTATTATTTTTACGCAGTAAATGGTAGGTTGAGTGATTTCTGACCACTCATGTATCTTGATGCTAAATGAACTTTTGTCCACTTTCTATGAAAAGTTCAACCTGCATTTCTAGACACATAGATGATGTTCTGTGTTTAAATTGCTGATCCAATATTTATTTCTGTTACTGGCAGTACATTTCCACAGCAGTGGTTGAAGTTTATAACATCCTTCCTGCTCTGGTAAGTTGCTAGTATTTGACTCAAGTCATTTTCCTTATTCTTTTGATGTTTTCATCATGTACTTCCATTATATCATGCCAGATGTTCTAAACAGGATTTGGTTGTTCCTTCACTCATAAATGAAGGCATTGGATTTTCATCATCAACTTTATCAATGGTTGCCGGGATACCTCTTAAACCAATGCTTGCAAAGTACAGATTAATTTAAATCACTTCAAGCTTATTATTTGTTCATACTTCCCATTAAATATACTGTACTAATTCCTTGACTCATTGTGTGCTTTTGGATGATAGAATTACAAATGGAGTTGCTCAAGTACTAAAGCTCTTTGAAAATAAAGCTTTTACATGTGAATACAAGTGCGTGCTCCTCTTTTCATGACACTTTTTTTAAAGTTTTTTTCCATTGCTTTCTATGTGCCTTTCCCTTTTGATGATGATTAGGTACAGGGTTTTTGAAGAAAACCTAGTAGTCACATCAATGTATGCCAACTAGCATTTTATGCTTACATTACCTACAACAGTGGAGATTCCGGGTATCACATTGATTAGAGATATTGGTAATTACTTTAGGAGAACAGTAGCAATTGTAAACCCTTCATAGAAATGAAAGAGCCTTGATGCAAGCAAAGATGATACATGTAACTGATCAATCTCCAGATCATTCAATGCCATAATAACAACAAATGCCATTGTTCCTAGCAATATGGTTTTAAATTGCAGCTTGAATTTGAGATTTGTGGTCATATTTGTTCCTGCAGCTCTTTGATTTATGAAAAGTCAGCATTAGGAGCTGTAACTTTTTAACTTGAGTCTCCTTTCTTTTTTAGTGCGTTTAGCTGTTGACATCAAGATAAGCTCTTTGCCAGATATTTTTATGTACTCAGCATTATGGAGCTCTTCTTCTAAGAATCATAGTTTGATTGTTGTCTTTAATTGATTGAGTTGGGAAAACATGTATGCACAATATGTGATATCCTATTTGGGTTTTTTTCTTAGATTAATGCAGGATTCCTCATGGAACTTTTTTTTGTGTGTCTAATTTCAGATATGATGGTCAGCGTGCCCAAATTCACAAAATGCCAGATGGCACTGTACGTATCTATTCACGAAATGGGGATGAAACCTCTTCAAGGTTTCCTGATTTGATCAAGATAATTGAGGAATCCTGTAAACCTGCTGCAGTGACTTTAATAGTGGATGCGGAGGTTATATATTTTACAGTGGAAAGTGTTTTAGTTCGTTATGACAATTTTATTTAATTATTATACTTCAGCTTACATTACATTAGTAAATTATTGTTCCTCAAGATCCAATTGTGTATAAACTAGCAGTACCTTTTGGATCAGGTAGTTGCAGTTGATAGAAAGAATGGCTGCAAGCTCAAGTCCTTTCAAGAGCTATCTTCAAGGGAGAGAGGGAGCAAAGATTCTTCCATTGCTGTGAATAAGATAAAGGTTTGATCTATTGTCAATTATTATGTATCCACTTGCATTATATGCGTGATGATGTAATCCTTGACACCAGTTATAAATTGGTAACTAGCATGCGTTGTGCTTGCCATTAGGTGTTTAGAGTGTGTCTGGGTGTGGGAATAAGCTTAATGTCTTCTTAAAGTGATGGAAAATGTTTGTTTAAGCCTGATGCTGGTGAATGGATAATAAGTGTGCCTGACGGGCTGAGAAAGCAAGAGAATGGGGGCATAGTAAAGTGATGGGTTTAATTGTGTAATATTTTCCTATTTGTATCATCATTTTCCTTTGTCTTGTTGATGTGATATGGTCTAATTTCATTTTCAGTGATGATTACTATTCTGATTTTGTATTTTATCTGATGTTTCCATTGCACGCAGGTTGATATATGCGTGTTTGTCTTTGATATCATGTTTGCTAATGGAGAACAGTAATTTCTTGAACCCTCTCTTGGAATTTCCTTACATGTGTCAATTTCTAAGCTACCAGATGATTTCTTGAGAGTTGGATTTGATATTATTTGTGGTAATGCAATTGTGTTAGCTTGTTTGGTTACTTTTTTTTTAAAAAAAAAAAAAACTAAAGGGGAAGGTAGGTTATTGTACCCTAAGACACAAAAAAAATATTTATTATAATAGTGCACTTACTAAATTATCCCTTGGTCATTAGAACTTCAACTAGACATGGGATAAAGTGATCTTTTTATCATGACAATTATCTTTAAATTATATGAGGTTAGATTTGTCATTTTGTTTTATTTACAGTAAATTACTAATTTAACCATATTAAAATAATCTAATGCTTACCACATGGTTTTTTTTAATATTTTTAAAATAATGTAATTATTTTGATTCCTTTAAAGTCAAAACCAACAAAACTTGCTTATCCAATGACTTTTTTATAATTTTATTTGTTTTTATTGTAAATTATAAGGGTATCCGGGGGCATTGCTGTAAATTGTATTATTAAATATAATTATAAAAATTTGTTGAGCACACCCCCTGTGCTTTTCGGATAGTGCGTGAGGGGCTGTTTGATAACCAAATGCTGCCTTCCAGGGCAGGGTTTGAAGGTTCTCGAAGCCCCCAATCTAATGAGGCATCGCATGTTCTAAGATTCTAAAGATTTTGCTCTTTTTAGTATATTTTTTTATCTTGAATAATCTATAACATTGATATGCCTTTTCAATTTCAATTCTTTTAAGTTTTTTAATCTTTCAATTTGATTATCGCTCTTTTGATTTTTTTCTTTGAATTGATTTGTTTTATCATTTCACCTTTCTATAGTTTTTTTCGTATCAAATTTAATTCCTATTCTTTTGATTGCTAATTTGATTTTGCTTCGACAAGCTAATATTTGAAATCAATTCTTAAATTGATTTTATTTTACGGTTTCACCCTTTTTGAATTTTTGTCCTTTCAAATTTAATTTATATTCTTTTGATTGATAATTTTGTTGCTTTGATAGCTTTTTAGAATTGATATTTTAAATTGGTTAATAATAAACTTCTTGATTGGACTCGAATCAAGGGTTTCATGGGTTGTGAGTTTTTAAGATTTAACTAGGTTTGGATGTTTGTCCAAGTTTACTTGGTATTTTTTTCATTATCTAAGCTATAAAAAAAATTCATGTTTCATCCTTCAATGTTTATTCAATTAAAGACCGAGTTATGTTTTTTTCATGTTTCATCCTTCAATGTTTATTCATTTGAAGACCAAGTTCTGTTTTTGTAGTGTACTTTCTATAGAATTTTTAGTTGATCTAGAAAATAATCTTGTCTCAATTCTTTTTGTATATCATTCTTTGTTGGGTTCTGTTTTTTTTTTCCTACATCCCTTTCTTCAATATTTGAAATGATTTTTAAAAACAATTTATAAAGTTAGAATTCTTCTTCTATTTCATCCCTTTAATTCTTTTGAATGTATTTTTTATTCTTTTCATTGTTATTTGTTTTATTTGAGATAAATTATTTTTTATTTGTTTTCTCTAGGATCTTAATTTGATTTTAAAAATCTTGAGTTTTTGTATTTGTTGTTCTTTGTTGGATTTACTTTGGCTAAACAATATTAAATTTGTTAGAAATTGAACTTCTTGATTCATCCCGGATCTAAGATTAATGGGTTGCTAGCTTGAGATTTTTGCCCAGCTTTAGAACATCCTAAGTTTTTTGGTTTATTTTTTTTTTAAAAATCTTGTTTTCCCCCCTCAATTTTATCATTCAACATTTATATTATTAGTGATTCGTTGTTGTTTTTTTCTTATTTTCCTTTTATATATTTTTTAAGCATGCATTTTTTGTATTTTCCTTTTTTTTCTAGGTTTGTCCATATACTAGTCTTTTTTTCTTGGTTGCGTCTAGGTCTCAAGTAACATTTTAAAAAAGTAAAAATAAAAACACGTGTTATAAAATTACAAATTCTTTTCAATTTCATCATTTTTATTTTTATCTTTTAAATTTAATCTCAGTTTTTTTTATTGTTATTTGTTTTGTTTAGGGTTAATTTTTAGATTATGTTTCCATAGTCTCATCCCAGTATTTTTTTGTATCAAATTTGATCATTGTGCTTTTTGTTGCTATCTTTGTTCTTACAAGTTTTTAAGATTGATATTCTTTTCATGATTTCATCCTTCAAAATTAAATTGGTTGATAATTAATATATCTTGATTCCATTTGGATCTAGATTTTTATGCGTTGTGAGTTTTAAAGATTTGATCAAGTGTAGGAGGTTTGCTTACTATTTTTTTTTGAAAAAATAATTAGTTTTTCTTTGTTATTTTTTTGATTTGATGAAAGGTTAGTCTCTGATTCATGAGCAAAGTTACTGGTTTCAAAGGTTTACTTGAGTTGATTTTGTTTTTTATCATATTTAAATTTATTTAATTTAATTTTATCATTCAATATTTCTGTATTGAAAATTGATCTTGGTACTTTTTTTTTCACTCTTTTCAAATGTTTTTTTTCTTGCTTTTATTTTTATGAGATTATCTTACTCTTATGTCCATTGTCACGGAGTTTGTAAGTTAACTCTATTTAACCGAGTTTTTTTTTTTGCTTTTTTTATTTAATTTGTCCTTAAATGTTGAGTTTTTCAGATTTAGGATGAGATTCTGTTTGGTTTGTTTTATTTCTTTTTTGATATCATTTTTTTGTTATTTTTTTTAATTCATATTTTTTAAATTATCAATTGATCTGATGACTTGGGTTTTGAAAGTTTTTGAGAAGAATACGAAGTTCTCTATCTTTTCTTATCATGATAATAGAAGTTAGAAGAGTTATTTATACCCAAAGTAGTGCTGGTAGAAGTCTATCCTAATCTACCAGATTACATAAAAATAGGAAATGTCAAAAGAATAGGAGGCACTAACATACTCTCCTAACAAACTTATTCAAATCTGAATTTGAAACAGAAACTAATTATCCTTATCTTCAATAGGTCATATTTTTTTTCCATGGCATTTTTTTCATGCTGATTTTTTTTTTTACCAGCATGTGACAAAGCGCGGGCCGCAAATCTAGAAATTACCATGGTAGTTCTGTTATGCCGCTAGCTCTAACTAACTCGAGATCAAGGTTTCATTGAGTTGAGATTCCATTGTCTGTGTCAAGGTTGTCAAACTTGCTTTTTTGACACGACACAAAATTGTAATTTGAACTCGGATCGTAAAATCGTAAGTAAAATATTTCTGTAAAAAAATCGTAAAATCACAAGTACAATGGTTTTGGTACAAAAATCGTAAAATCGTTAGTAAAATATTTTTGAATACAATACAACACAATTATAGCCATAAAACTTCATTAGTTAAGGGTCATACATGATTTAAAATAACCTAAAAATACAATACAAAACAATTATGTCCATAGAATTTCATTTGTAAAAACTAACAAATTTAAAATAAATACTCTGCTAGTGTGCTATGTAAACTAAAATCAGCCTCATTACCTTCATCTTCCTCGTTATTTCTAAGACATTCATCAAAAGCATTACTATTGAAAGGATTACTACTACTACTGGTTCCAACACCGATATTGCTAATACTAGCTCCAATTCCAACATCAGTATTTAGCTCCAAACTCCTTGATTTATCTGGATTGACATCATTCGGAATCACTTCTTTTGACGAATTGATGACAAGCAATGCACCGAGTTGTTTCCCCTCAATTCACTCGGAACCCGAATACCCTATCACCCGATATTGTCATTTCGGCTCCACGAAACACTAAAGTTACCATTGGCAACAGTGGTAAAACACATTGATTTAGCGGGACAAGGTAACATAAATCCATAGCCCCTTGAAATACAAAATCTGGATCCTCTAAAACCTTTAAAAGACTGCTGGTTTGGTTCAAAAACGCAATTCTCAAAGCAATGTAAGCAGATCCGAGTAAGAACATGAACTGGGTTCCCGAGTCACCATGGTCTGACCAGCACCTGTATGATCCGGTTCAAAAGTTGATTTCGGTATAGGAAGCAACCTATCTAAAACTTTAATGCCTTCAAGTTGTACTATGTACACAACCAGATCAAAGTAAGGCAAGATTTTCATCCGAGAAAGAAGCGTTAGCATAAGAAAGGGTGGCGTGATAGAGGTTATTGGAGTCGCATGAAGCTGGTATAGGGAAGTCCTGGGTCCGGTTGGTGTAGGTGGGTGAAGAACAAGGGATGGTTTGGTAAGATGTGGATCAGTCTGGGTCGAATGTAGTCGGGTAGGATAGTGTTTTGTTGCAGTGAAGCCAAGAGAGCTCACTTCCAGTGTCGATTACCATGGAGACATTTTGTGGTGGAATGCCAACTGTGAGAGAGATAGTAAGACTCACATTGTGGTGGAAAGGAAGCTTGTTTGGTGATCTGGATACTAACCCGGAAGGGATAACCTGAGTTTTGAGTGGCAAGATCAACATTTTTGGTGAAGAAGACAAGCGGTGTTGAGATTCCATAATCAAAAGAAGTGTTAAGACAGTGTGACAGTGAAGTGACGAGTTGAAGATTGATGAAAGGAGAGGAGATGAGCTGGGAGGGATGAGAAGATAGTAAAAAGAATTGGGAAAATTAATTAACGTGAACAGTAGAAGAGGGATGAGCCGGGATTGTAAAATTGGATCAATTCAGTCCGATTTTACAAGTCAACCCGATTTTACCGAGTTTGGACTGATTTTAGTGGGTTTTGATTATTTAACCCGATTTTACTAGGTTTGTTCGTTTGACTCGTAAAATCAAACTGTGATTTTAACAACATTGGTCTGTGCTATAGGTAAGGGGATAAAATTATCAAGGCAATCAGATAAACTAGATATGAACTTTAACATGTAGTATTTGTTCTCAAAATCATTAGTTTAAGAATAGTCTTTAATTCCATCAAAAGATGAAAGTATGTTGATGTCTCAAAATTAAATAATGAGATCATTGTCACTCCTGATCTGACAACAAGGTTTGGAGCATTCTGTTACAATTTTTAAGATACCGCATCAGTTATGAAAGTGCTTTCATTATGTGCGGTTCCCATCTATTGAGAATCAATCAAGCCATATGGATTAGGTAGGCTAAATTTCACTCTTTTTAAACTGGTTAATCTTCTGTTGCAGGCTGTTGGAGCTTCCTCTCCGCCAAAGGCGACAATGTATGCATTTTTCTTATTCGTTGAGGATGTGTTCTCTTCTTTTATTTAACTGGTTAATAACTTCTTTTCCATGTAAGTGTTGCGTGTTTCAACTCTAACCCTCTTCTGTAATAACACAGACTTGAAAGACTTGTTTTGTGACGAGAGATTAGGTTGTTTTGAATATGCGAAGGAGATGACGGTAACTGCTGTGATTTTACCAGTTTACATAATCAGTTCTTTTCAGTATTTTAAGTGGCTCTATGCTTTGTAGGTTGAAGCACAGGATGCAACTTTGACCAATGATGCAACTTTGACCAAGATGAAATCTTTCCTTGAAGATGCTTTGCGGTCCTCATGTGAAGGGATTATGGTGAAATCTCTAGATATCGATGCGGGATACTTTCCATCAAAACGGACTGATGGATGGTTAAAGGTTCGATTTTATTTATTTATTTATTTTCATAAAAATAAAAAGATTATTAGTTACTGGTTGAACTGATGATTCTTTGCAGGTCAAGAAGGATTATGTTGAAGGACTGAATGATTCTCTTGATTTAGTCCCGATTGGTGCTTGGCATGGAAATGGTAGAAAAGCAGGATGGTAGTAACCTTTTCCTTTTCCTCCCCTTTCATACCAGCGTTGCTTGTAATATTCTTGTGTCATTTTTTTCTCTGTTTGCTATGATAAAAATACACAAGAATTAAGTTTATTTTGCTGTTATTGATAAACCACAATGAAATCATTGTGAACAAGTTGGAGATTGGGGTCTGTACTACAGCACTCAAGCTCAAAAAATGAGGTCAAAGAATGTAATTTCAGGAAAAAGAAACTGAAAGAAGAAAAAGAAAGAAAAGTTTGATGTGCTGTTATGTTCTCTTCTATTCCATGCACTTGCTAAGTATTTTGTGGGTGTATGCATGACATGTCAAAGTGATGTTGTTACTCTTGATCATCTGACTCTTATTGTGTTGCAGGTTTAGTCCATTCCTCATGGCATGCTACAACCCTGAGACTGAGGAATTTCAAAGTGTGTGCCGTGTCATGTCTGGGTTCTCAGATGCTTTTTATATAGAGGTAAATGGATTTAATGATTCTCATGTAGATAACTATCAAGGATATGGTGGATTTAAACAGAATTGTCTTTCTATTTCAAGTTCCTCCCGTAGAAGACTCTAAATTTTTAACATATGGGGAAGTACCTCTGATCTTAAAGAAATCTTGAGCGAATTGACATCATCATACTCTCTTCCCAAGTATTTCATTATGAACTTTCTTCCCGAGTATTACATGATGAACTTTAGAAGGGTGGTGGCGCTGCGCATATTTCAGTTAGCCATATAGGTTCCATAAGGAGTACTGCTATTTACATGGATAGTCAATTCAGCTAGTTGTGCTGGAAGGAGATTCTCTGATAGTACCTACCTGTAATGTAGATTTTTGGATCAGTAACCTAACATGTAAGTCTTTAGATTGCAATTCGCAACTCTTATATAAAAAAAAGTGAATAAGAAAGTAAAGCAGTTCTTGACACGTAAAATATTTGAAAAATTAAGAAAGTATTTCTTGCTCGTCGATTTGTTGTCCTGATCTTGGATTGATGGTTTTTGAGACTGATTTCCCTTACTCTCTGGAGTCTATCATTCTAATCCTCCAAGGTAATAACTGAGTTGCAGATGAAAGAATTCTTCTCTGGAGATAGGATCTTGGCCAAAAAGCCACCATACTATCGAACTGTGGAGGCGCCAGATATGTGGTTTTCTCCAGAAGTTGTATGGGAAATAAGAGGTGCTGACTTTACAATTTCACCTGTTCACCAGGCTGCTGTAGGTTTAGTTCATCAATCTCGTGGCATCTCAATCAGATTTCCAAGATTTATTCACTCCATACCGGATAGAAATCCAGAGGAATGTAGCACAGCAGCAGATATAGCTGAAATGTTTAATTCTCAAACAAGGAAGATGGACGTGACTGCTGAAAGATGATTGTTTTTTCAGCAATCTTGTACATAAGATCTTCTTGCTGCTAAAGTTTGTGTTAGGCAATGTGTGAATAGGCTATTTCTTGTTAATAAGATGGCCTGTTGCCATGTTTTGTAGCCTCTTTTGGCTGTTGCATAGCCTTGTGATGATGCAAACATGATGCTTAGTCAATTTTTGAATCATTATTGATTGAATGCCTTCTGTTGTGCATAATTCTCTTCGGCCTCCTCATCGGCCACTCCATCTGTGGCCATGAAACTGTAATCCATCTGTCAATTCCAATATATTTATTGACCTGTTTTGCCCGACATCCGTTCGCCAAGTTTAAAATATTTGCTCGAGCACCGAGCCTTCATGGAAATTTGAGTAAATTATAACTTAAATCTCTGTGATTTTATTATCTTGCAAGTCATATTTGCTTGGCCAAAGACAACCAGAAATCAAAATTAAGAGTCTCATACCACAATTAAATAAATAAGAGAATAAAATATAATACACAAAATAAAAATTAGAATTTATGGTTAGAGCAAGTTATATAACCCATGCCACGATTATCCTTGGACACCGTTCAAATCACAACAACATTATGTCTTAGGTTCACAAAGTTTTTATTAGCGAATCTCCATTCGTCTCCTCTTTATTATTACTATTTTTTTTCTTCTTTTTGATCAAAGTAATTTCTTAAATCACACAAAAAAACAAAATTAATGAATAGAAATTGAAAAACTGGAAATGTAGAAATTTATACAAGAGGGCACTCATGTTGATTTGGGTGGCATGAACAACAAGAACCAGCTTGCAGCTAGCGTAGTTCATTTACTTTTTTTCTTTCAAATTAGTCCATAAACTTTTAGATTATACAAGAGGGGATGCCATGTGTGTATTTTATCGTTGGAGTTATTTTAAGTAAAAAAACTTAAACAAATGTTATGTAAATGGGTATAATCCTGATTCTTTTCTTCAATAAAATTGGGTATCTACAATCCTCATTCAATTTCTTGTTTTCTTAAATTTGATTTTTATTTTTTTAATTGTTATTTATAGAATGTGAAATTATTTCTAGAATTGATTTTTTTGTGACATCACCCTTCATTATTTTTTTCCTATTTGATTTCATCACTATTCTTTTGATTGTTGTTTTTTTCGCAAAAGTTTTTAGATTGATATTTTTTTAACCTATTTTGACTTTTAATATTTAATTGGTTTAGATTTAAGCTCCTTGGTTAAACCAGTACTTAGAATTTCATGGGTTTTAAGTTTTGAAAATTAATTCAATTTTAAAGGGTTTGTTTAGGATTGTTTTAATTTATTTGTTTTTTTATTATTTTAATTTTATCATTTAATATCTATTCGGTTGAAAGTTGGACTCTATATTTTTTTTTAACTTTATACATTCTTTTTTATTTGTTTAATTGAGCTATTCCAAGTTTTTTTTATTAAATTTATTTTTAAAAATATTTTTTAAAAATAAATAAATAATAATACTTAATTAAAAACAGAGGAATGATCATTTACTTCAATTTTTCTTACATTTTTAAGGCACTCTTATAGCAACCCATGAAGTTTCTTTCAATATCATCATTCAACCTCTTATAAAGGTTGGAAATGTTTTAACAAGCTTTTCTAGTGATGAGTCATTTCTTTTATTTAATCATTAACAAATATGTTTTTTTAACAATTCATCTATTATTATGACGTATAATTCAAATCAAGTTGTTATATTACTTCATCTTATTATATACAATCCAGTACATAACCTAAGCATCAAGTTTTCTTGTTTTTATTTTAATACTATAGTTATTTAAAATCTATATTGTATATTAAAAGAAATTTGATAAGCCTGCTATGCAGCATGAGTCACTCAGCTAGTCAGGATTAAAATGTAAAACTTGATAACTCGAGCATTTCCAACGAGGCCCTAATAATAGCCTGAGGCTCCCTCCCAAATCAATTCCCGCTCCCTCATTTCAATTCTCCCGCCATTCCCAATCATTAATAACAAAAACCCTAATACAAAATTCAATTCGAAGTAACCCTGTAATCACTCTCGATTTTGAGGTTGGGGTTTCTTCTGTTCTGGGTTTTAGATGAAGGTTTTAGAACCTTAGGGGTTTTGTGTTTTGATCTGATAGAAAGACGGTTGATAATGAGTGCAGTGAATCTTACTAACGTTACCGTGCTAGATAATCCGGCGCCGTTTTTGTCCCCATTTCAGTTCGAGATCTCTTATGAGTGTTTGACTCCTCTTAAAGACGGTACCCTTCTCACTGTGTTCGAATCTTTAGTGCTTTTACCTTTAATTTTTTATTAATATTTTTCATTAGTTTGTGAGCTGTTGAGAAACTGAAACAAAATTGTGATATGGGTTTTGATATAAATCCTTTAAAAGGTGATTTTTGTAGCCCAGTGAGTTTGCTTTGTTTTTTTTCTTACGCTGTTTTTAGGGATTTAGGTTCTGGTGTCAGAAGTTTGTTCTTTAAATAATTTAAGTGGTGTGTATGCGTGGTTAAATGGCATATATATATATAGCTAGGGTTGTTTGTTCGTTTCTCTTTTTAAATTTTGAATGGGAATCAAAGATGGTTTGATTTTATTGAAAGGGTCTATTATTGTTGTGCATCTGACCTTGCAATATTTAGTTGCTGATGGGAATTAATTACTACTTTCGTCTTCTATGTTGGTGGAATCTCAGGTGTTAACCTGATGCTCTTGTTGTAATTTAACCCGTTAGATATGTTAGTTCTTGTCGCCGGTAGGGACCTGATCAAAAACCAAATCTAACAACATTTTGGCATCTCTTTGATTCTTTGAATGATTACGAACCAGTCCTTTAGTTTGTATCTAACCTGTCATGATTTTTCAGGATATTGTGTCATGATTGCATGAAGCTAGTGCCTATGTTTGTCATTTTGAGTGATATTAACTTCAGACTCTTTCTAAAATATCGTGTGCATCAGTGATGCTAGAGAGAATGGTCCTTCAACTTCCTTCATTTAAATGCTCAGTGCTTTACTTTTGTGCTATAGTGGCACTTTTGTAGCGTATACCTGCCTTTGCAATTGTTGTTGTGAGTCAGATAGCCTCCAAGGCTCCGATTAGTTTTCTGTAGATTGTATGGTGTGCAAGGATGTCTTTAAGAGCAACATGTAGTGCACAAATGAACTTCATGAGAAAATAAAGATAAAGAAATCCCAAAATGATGAAATATTGTGGATTGACATACTTTTATTTACCAGATCTGGATCATGTACTTATTTTTTACTGTTTGAAATTCATTGCATTTTAAGACAAGTATTTTGAGCCCGTTTGTTTTTGCGTTTTAAAATTGTCTTTGAAAAACATTAAAAAATATTTATTTTCTTTGCTTCTAATTAATTTTTTTGGTGTTTTCAAATTGTTTTAATATATTGATGTCAAAAATAAAGTAAAATAAAAATAAAAATAAAAATTCAATGCATTAAGTGAAAAATATTTTGAAAAATAACTGCTACTACAATATCAAACAGGCTCTTTATGATGGACTAAGTAATTTTGTTGGTATATTATGTTTTTATGTATCTTTTAATGTAAATATCCCGCATGGTGTGGGAACTTGAATTGATCTTGTTTCTTTTCAGCCAAACTGTCTTTTGGATTTTTAACATTGTTTGTTCTTCTTATAAAAGAATGTTCCATTTTGTTATTGTGATGCAGATTTGGAATGGAAACTAATCTATGTGGGGTCTGCTGAGGACGAAACATACGACCAACTATTGGAGAGTGTACTTGTTGGGCCTGTCAATGTTGGAAATTATCGTTTTGTCTTACAGGCAATTCTCTTTGAACATTTGCTTAGATTCTTCAAATTACTCTCCTATTTTGTTTCTGATCTGAGTAAATTCTGATTCTTGCATGCTGTACGAATGCTTTGCAGGCAGACCCACCTGACCCATCAAAGATTCGTGATGAAGATATCATTGGTGTCACAGTACTTTTGTTGACGTGCTCTTATTTAGGCCAGGAATTTGTTCGAGTTGGCTACTATGTGAACAACGATTATGAAGATGAGCAGCTTAGAGAGGAACCTCCACCTAAAGTGTTGATTGATAAGGTCCAAAGAAACATCCTATCTGATAAACCCAGGGTTACAAAGTTCCCCATTAATTTTTATCCTGAAAATACTGAAGGTGCAGAGGAACCCCCTGTGAACGATCAACCTGCTGAAACTGATGGAAATGAAGAACGACAGCCTGCTTCTCCTCCTCATTCTTCAGATAAAGAGGGGCCTTAAGTTGCAATTAGCATCAACTCCTGGCCTCCCAAGTTTCTCGTTCAGGTTCATATTATCAGGTTTTTAGGTGATGCCTTCCATATATTTTGATGTGCGGAATGTGAAGAACTGTTGTATCTGGAAAGCAAGGAGTGATGGTTTATTCACCGGGCTGAACTGGCTGTTTTTTTTTCTCTTCCTTGTATTTTTGTCATTGATACAGTTTTAGTTCTGAGGTGACTGATTTGTATTCTAATCGGATGGTCTTAGTTTGTGATAAGCTGATAGTATGAATAGATGCATCCTAGGCTCTTGTGATTTCAACATCTAATATACAAAGTGTGTTTCTTTTCTGACATTTTCTTAGAGCAGTGTTTGTGTTTTCCTCTTGATGTTTCTGTATTCTTGGTAGGTATTTTCTCATATTCATAATATGAAACAGCAAAATGATCCCTGTGATCCGCAACAATGATGCTTCAATGTGGTTAGTCGGGGGTTGATTTATATCCCTGAGCACTGCTTTTTCACTTCTCTCCAGAGGTAGATCTACATGCGGGTGGCCACTCCTAGAATCAAAGTAAAAATAACTTGCTGTGAAGTTTGATTTAGTCAAAATCCAAATCAAACTTCATTTGGTGGTCAAGGATCCAAATTTTGGACTTCAATCTTCGAGCAATTTGAGATTGTTCACTTGCCTAACCTGTATAGTTCTGATGTATTGTTAACGAAATAAGAGTTTCGAACTTGCAATGGTTCCATTCGCACTTACAATGATGTATTGCCTAAACTTTTTTTTTTGAAATATTATTATATTATTAAATAAAAATTAAAAACATGTTAACTTGAATTCTTATAATCAAACTATGTTTTAAAAAAAATTAGATTGTCTTTAGATTTATTAAGTTAGCAGAGTCATATCATATCAATCTCTGCATTGTTTAATTTTTTTAATTAGTAACACAAATATTTTTCTTATGTTCATCTAACTTGCAGTGCTAGTGTGAGCAATGATCTAGCTAACAAAAGCTACATCATGAAAGATTTTCATTGTAGATTATGAGTCAAATCATTGTTAATTAGAGTATTAATTTTCACGATTTTACCACTCCATTCAAAAAACTAACATCGGTTATTGGGAGAATTTAGATCTTTTCACAAGGTCTATTACTCATTACCAAATTGATTAGGGACAAATAAGTCTTTTTTCCTCTTCAAATACACAATTAAACAATCAAAATACCATTGAAAGAAAAATATTCATATTTTCACAATGATTTTCTCATCATTAGCAATTTATTAAGAGGTAATTTGCTACCTGACCAAATATAAAAAACAAAAATAAAAAAAAACAGTGAAACTATTAAAATATTCTTAATACAAAAATCTTAAAAATGATGTTAAAAGGCTTTTTTTCTCTACATAATGGTTTTTATTGTTATCATGTTAGCTCATAGAATTTTAGTATTTGACAAAATAAAAAAAAATTGGGGCTTTAGTAGCATACTCTTAATGTGTGGGAAACACCCAATTTTTATGTAGCACATGTAGTGCCTTCTAGCATTCAAAAATATCATTTTGCCATGTTGAATATGATGTTGCATCCTCTTGTTAGTGGTGTGATACATGTTGGATGTGGTGATCTGATTTGTCATCGAAACATCTTTTTTTCTTTCTTTTCTCATGATTTATTTGGAAATTACAACTTGACCCTTTTGTTGTTGGTATTTCAATTACAATTTTTTTGTTATTTTTTTCAATTTGCCCCCCATTCTTTTGATTATTTTTTGGTTTTTTGTTGAATTAATTTTTCTTTTTAATTTCACCATTCAATAAAAAAAATAAGATTCATTTTGTATTTAAATTTTAATCTCTATTTATTTAATTGTCATTTTTTTGGTTTTGGATCTTTTTGTGTAATTGATATTCTTTTTTCAAGTTAATCTTTCAACATTTAATTAGTTGGGAGTTTTGTATTTTTTTTCAAATATAGTGTTTCCGATCTAATGCTCTAAGGCATGAGTTTGAAAGTCTACATAGTTTGACATCATTTATTTTTTTAGCTTTGTGATTTTTTTTTTGATTTTTTTATATCAAGTTATCCTCGTCTCATGAATTGGATTACAGGTTAATCTAAGTTAGCTCACCATTTTATTTTATGAGTTACAGGTTTGTCATTTTAACTTAAATTAACCGAATCCATTTTTTTTTTCTTTTTTAAACCAATTTTGTCCATTTCTTGTCATTATTGTTTTATCATTTAATTAAAATACATTAACTTATTTGATCTAGTTTGGTTTGATTCAAGTCACAATTTTTTTTACGGGTAGATCACTAGTGAATCACTAAAGGAGCATTGATAATATTTTTTATGATTTTTTTTTTTATCATAGTTGATTTTTATTGACATCTCAAGCTATAGAGAATTGTTCAAAGTGTTGGATGATAATGGGGATGGGCATCATTATCATAGAAAACTGACACGACACTAGCAGAAAAATCAATCTCTCTCAAAGAAGATTTATCCCTTGATTGAATTTCTGAAAAACAGAGTGAAGAAGAAAATGAAAGGAACAAGCACAAAAAGAATCGTTATTACTTTTGATTCCCGAGCCTTTTCCCTCATTTTTCTTAAAAAATTATTACAAAAATAAAAGAGTGCAAGAAGACTAGGAAAGGAAAGGAAAGGAGCAGATAATCTGTATTCTCTACAAATATAATTTGCTTGACTATAAATAAAACTTTGAATGATCCTTCCAATGACCGATACAAAGCTCAAAGACACAAGTCAATAGGGTAGCAACCAATTTCAAAATGAATCCTGAACTTTGACAAGGCTTTTCAGCTTGGTTTTGATTCTTGGAGAACAGCTGAGAGAAAGATATCAGAGCAAATACAATGGTGTACATAGTACCCAATTAATTTACCAGAAAAACACAGTTAAGCAAAGTTCCAGTGCTATCAAAACAAAAGAAAGCACGGTGCAATTCCAGACCTTACAAACGTAAACTTGAAGGGGGCAAAGAAACAAATAATTGTCAACTGTAATTTATCATGCCAAGATTTAAAAGAGCACAGTATAGCACGCCACATGTTAGTAACTGCAAAAAAAGTAGCAAACACAAATGAAGCATCCTTCACTTCTCATTTTTACGCCTTTTCTTGGGAGGACTTTTTGTTTTTGATGTTGTTTTCTCCATGCTTGCAGCATCCCCCTCTTTCTGCAGTTAAAATTGATTCAAACAACCTCACCACAATTTAAATCAAACATGCACATGAAAGTAATTAAACAAACAATTTATACCTTCTTCTGTAATCTCTTCCTTTGCCGCTGCCGCCCCCCTTTATTTTTCTTTGTCGAGGTACACTATAAGTCAAAACTAGATTAGCCACAGGAATATCTTATGTTCAATAAGCCAATGTACTCATTTAGTTTCAAGAAGAAGCAACCTGTGCAAGAGCCACAGTTCGAGCATGTCTCTCTGCATGTGTCTCCTCGTCCATGTTCTCAATTTCCCCATCACTGTTAAGCATTACCTTTAGCCTATTTTCCTTCATCAATTTCTCAGATCGAGCATGTCTCTACAACCGAAAACAAAACTTAATTAAATAATGGAAAACTAAAGCTAAGTACCAGCTTTCAAAGTTTTCAATTCCATGCCAATCAATCTGAAAGTAAAAGCAGTTATGGAGAGTTATGTTCATGTCATCCATGTCATGGTAAGGTACTGACAAATACTCATCTTATAACCACACAAAATAGTACATTGGAGCAGCCAGCGATATTTAATGTTCCACATGGAAAAGTGATAACGAATATACATTTTATATTAATGACTGCATTGAAAATGGATGATCTCTACCCTGTTTTTCATAATTGGAAAAAGATCAAAATGATAATACAAGAAAACTAAATGAAAAAGATGTGATTATGCTTGCCAGCATAATTCATCTAACAGGGAACACACAAAAAAGAAGGGTAGGAGGAGAAAAAGGAGTGAATTACATCTACAATGACTTTGGAAATTATAAAAAGAAAAGAGCAAAACAATCTATTTGACCAATAACTATATCATTTACAAATTGCCTTATCAACTGGTACTGCTTCCTTGTGCATTTGATTCCTAATGGTGGGATATAGAATTGTTAGCACAAAATTCATTTTCACAACGAAACAGGAGCATGCCATGCCTTACCTTAGAGATAAGATGAGTCCTCATTGTCTCCTCAGTCAAACAG
Organism: Salix caprea; assembly: GCA_964035475.1. Taxonomy (NCBI): domain Eukaryota; kingdom Viridiplantae; phylum Streptophyta; class Magnoliopsida; order Malpighiales; family Salicaceae; genus Salix; species Salix caprea. The sequence goes on from OZ037745.1 coordinate 9,354,677, forward strand.
ATAATTCGAGGACAGATCCTGCACTTATAAACTGATTTGCACTTTAATATACAATCTGGAACATCGTCTGGCACTGATTCCTCTGCTGTGGCATTAGATTGCTTCTTGAGTATTTCAATGCCTGTACGGGTGTTTATGTCATCTGCAGTTTCATCATCATCAGACATTTCAAAATAATAATAATCCAATCTTGAAAGCAAATGTTAAGTTATCCATTAAAATAACTAATCAAACAGGATGAATTGGTTAGTGAACATCCACAACTACAAAACATCTTGACCTGAGCAAGGGCTCAAAATAACAGACAGAAGTTGCCCATAGGATCATAGTGCAATCAAAACAGCAAACTAGAAACAGTTTGATGAGGACATGGGACCCGAGACATGGTTCACATGTTTGTATGATCTATGATGATGGAGGATAGCCCGACCCTTGTGTTATTGGTTTTTTATTTAGGTTTATTTACCGGGATTAATTTAGTTATTGTTTGATATTTTTTTGTGGGTTATTAGCTAGGTTTTTGGTATTTATATTCTAAATGTTAGACAGTTTCAATGAACTGAATAAAAATTTATAGAGTTGCAACTTTCGAGCCCTTATTCTTTCTCTTCTTCAGCTTTTGTTCTTCTCTTTCTTTGGCTTCTTCTTCTTAGCTTATTACATCATCTTCGAATCTCTTTTGCCCCGCATCACAATCATACAAAATGCCATGGATAATTAATCTATGCTACCCAGTTACAATTATAACAAATATGACTCATTTGATCCTTCAAAAAGAATCATAAAAGACAATTTATCCTCTGATATGCATATAGCCTTCCTACATAAAAAAATTTCAATACCATAAATGAAAAAAAAAAAAAAAATCCTACCTGATGAATAACCATCAATCACATTTGCTGAGCTATCCTCACTCTCATAACCTGCAACATATCAATGAACCATAAGAAACCAGTCAGACAGCAAAATACTAATCCTAAAGGCAAACCAGTTTACTTGCAAAAAGAAAAACTTTTAATGAAAACAAGCAAATAACTAAAAATAACAATTAAAATACATGATGGCATGAAAAGTAAAACACAATTTGCTAGTGCTAAACTATCAGAATGGCTACCCAAAACCACTTCTTTTCTAGAAAGACCAAAACTTTTCACTAATATCAACAATGTAACCCAGACCCACTAAGCCAAATTAAGTAAAAAATAGGATTAACAACAAACCTGATGATGATGAAGCCTCTGACTCGCTGTCCTCTTTTGGCTCAGCAACTGTATCATCATCCTCAGATTCACTAGTTTTTTCTGGGTCAGCAACTACATCATCCTCTGATTGTTCAGTAGAGTCAGCTTCAGAATCCGAAGAAGAAGATGATGAATCAGAGGAAGCTTCGTCCTTCTCTCCATGCTCTGCTTTAAAAAATCTCCTCTTTATCATGTTTTTTCCTAAGCAGCAAGCAATTATGGTTAGTCAAATTGAATAAAAAAGAATTGGTTTGGTAAAAATAAAGTGGAGGAAAAGGAAACAAGAGATTGAGAGAGGGAAAGGGAAAGGGAGAGAGAGGGGCAAGACTTACTTGGAATCGGATGGCAGATAGGCGACGGCTTGCTCGCAAAGAGACAGGGTTTTGGGTTTTGCAGGTGACGACTGCGTGCCTGATTTTAGGTGAGGTATTTTTTAAAAAAATATATTAAAATAATATTTTTTTTATTTTTTTAAAATATTTTTAATTACAACACATAAAAATAATTTAAAAATATTAATTTTTTTAAATTTAAATATAAAATAAAAATAATTTTTAAAAATATTTTTAAAACACAATATCAAACCTAACTAAAAATTTAATCCTTGTTTCAGTACTTCTTTCAAAGTACAATAAGGTTTATATGAATATTTTTATTTTTATTTTAAATTAATTTTTTTAATGTTTTTAAACTATTTTGATATATTATTATAAAAAATAATTCAAAAATATAAAAAAATATATTATTATTTTTTTAAAAATATTTTTGATATAGAAAAAAATAAAAATAAAATGCTTTAATGTTTTAAAAAACGTTTAAAACGCAATGTGAAATCCAGAGATAACTTGTTCAGCGACGACCCGACGACCCACGACTTTCCTTTTCTAGCTAATTAATTACTAATCATCCTGCCAATCAAAGAGCGCAGAGTTCAAAGTCAAATTGGCTTTGTCTAAGGTTCATACCGTCTTTTCATCACCTCCATCGCCTTTCCTCTCAACACGAACCTAAAAATCTATCGTTCTTAAATACTGATACTACTAATAATAATAATAAAAAAAAAACACTAAGACTTCGTATATAAAGTATGTTTTAGGGTTGAAAACAGCTTGATAAAGTATATATATTTTTATAATATTATTAGATGAAAACAAGTTGAAATTTGATTTTGATGAATAAAAATGAATACCATTTGTTTGTGAAAAGGAAAGAGGTTAAAGTAGACAAAGTTTTCAAAAGAAAAACTTTAGGATTATAATGAAAACTCGAGAAGATGGAAAGAATATTTACGAGAAACTAATTGAAAAATCAAATCGCAATTTTTGTTGAGAAAGGCATTCCAATCATAGATATTCCAATTATCAATTTTGTTTTAAAGGGAAATATATTATTTAGATTAAATATTTCTAAGTTCTTTTTTTTATATAAACCATTTAAAAATGATATATTTATTATAAAATTATACATTGTATCATATGGATGCTTAAATATCTTTTTATATTCCTATTTTATTTTGTTTATTCATCATTCTTAAGTTTATTTAAATTTCTCTGAGTTAATTTGATTCTGCACCCTCTGATGTTCTTTAAACTTATAAGTATTTATGTACAAGTGCTTATAAATTGATGCATTGTTGAGAGAAAAAGAACACACACACACACACACACATATATATATATATATAAGTAATATGAAATTAGAGTGTTTTCTCTATTTCGATAATCTTTATTGTTTTATCTATTATATTAATTTTTTATTGACTATATTGTATGTTTTTAAACATACAGTTTTTATAAAAATATTTACAAAACAATACTAACCTAAATCTTAAAAAAGATTTCTAAGAACTTAAAATTACCGTTTAAATTATAAAAAAAGAAATATGAATGTCTTAAACCCTAAACATTAAAGAAAAATCTATTTAGAATATCAAAAATCTTAAAAAAGATTTCTGAGAACTTAAAATTACCGTTTAAATTATAAAAAAAGAAATATGAATGTCTTAAACCCTAAACATTAAAGAAAAATCTATTTAAAATATCAATTGATGTATTAAATACACCCTTCCCCAAATGACAATGTCGTCGGTACTAACCTAAAATTTCCCACCAAATGATCTCCTAACCTAACCTCTAAATACTTCACCCACAACCCAACAAGCCTTGTATCCAAATCAAATTCCTCTTCACTCACCTACCAAACCAAACTCCATTGCTCCTCTTTCATGGCAGAATCCAATTCTCAAACCACCTCACAGACCCTCATCGATGGCAACACCCTCGCCGCCAAATCTCTCGCCGCCTACGGCATAACCCACATGTTTGGCGTCGTGGGTATTCCAGTAACCTCCTTTGCCAATCGTGCTGTGGCCGCTGGAATCCGTTTCATTGCCTTTCACAACGAGCAATCTGCTGGGTACGCTGCCTCCGCGTACGGTTACCTCACCGGCCGGCCTGGGATTCTCCTAACAGTCTCTGGGCCGGGTTGCGTTCATGGGCTTGCTGGATTGTCTAATGCCATGATTAATACATGGCCTATGGTCTTGATTTCGGGTTCTTGCGATCAAAACGATGTTGGTAGAGGTGATTTTCAAGAACTTAACCAAATTGAAGCTGCAAAACCGTTTTCCAAACATGTAGGTAAAGCTAAAGACATTAAAGAAATACCTAAATGTTTTTTTGAAGCGCTTGATTCTGCTGTTTTGGGCCGGCCTGGTGGGTGTTACTTGGATCTTCCAACTGACGTTTTGCATCAGACAATATCGGAATCCGAGGCGGATAGTTTGATAAAATCTGCCGTGGATATTTCAGAAATTGAAAAGGGTGCGAAGAAGATGAGTATTGCAAGTTTGGAAGTTGAAAGGGCGGTGGATATGCTTAGAAATGCTGAAAGGCCATTGATTGTGTTTGGAAAAGGTGCTGCTTATGCCCGTGCGGAGAATGAGTTGAAGAGATTAGTGGAAAGTACTGGTTTTCCGTTTCTGCCAACCCCTATGGGAAAAGGGTTGTTGCCTGATACACATGAACTTGCTGCTAGTGCCGCGAGGTCACTTGCTATTGGGAAATGCGATGTTGCGCTTGTGGTTGGCGCGAGGCTTAATTGGTTGTTGCATTTTGGGGAACAGCCAAAGTGGTCTAAGGATGTGAAGTTTATATTGGTTGATGTTAGCGAGGAGGAGATTGAGCTGAGGAAGCCACATTTGGGCTTAGCTGGAGATGCAAAAAAGGTGTTGGAATTGGTAAATAAGGAGATCAAGGAGAATCCTTTTTGTTTAGGGAAGAATCATCCGTGGTTGGAGGCGATTTCAAAGAAGACGAAGGAGAATGTGTCGAGAATGGAAGCACAGTTGGCTAAGGATGTTGTGCCGTTTAATTTTTTGACGCCAATGAGGATTATTAGAAATGCGATTTTAGAAGTGGGGAGTCCTGCACCGGTATTGGTTTCAGAAGGGGCGAATACAATGGACGTTGGCAGAGCTGTTTTGGTTCAGACTGAGCCAAGGACTAGGTTGGATGCTGGAACTTGGGGGACTATGGGTGTTGGTTTGGGTTATTGCATTGCTGCTGCAGTTGCGGAGCCTCATCGCCTTGTGGTTGCAGTAGAGGGCGACTCTGGATTTGGGTTCAGTGCGATGGAAGTTGAGGTATGATCTACATGTTTAATTTTTCGTGCTGAGAACTTTTTGTGATATTTGATTGTTCTAACATTATAATATGATGTGCTTTTCTCCCTTCTCCTCCCTCCCTCGGATACCGCAGCTAGCTGTTTACTGCACTTATTTTCATGTGTATTTTAAAGGGACTATCTTTCTTAGAAGACCGGAAAAGTTTTTGTAATTGTTAAGTAGAAAGTCTTTTTAGGCCAATTGTTTTTTTTTTTGATAACTCCTCTTAGACAAATTCAGATGAGTAGTAAGATAAAAAAAAAAAGAAGGTGCAATGCTCATTTATTACTTGAATATTTTTTTTTTTCAAATCAGAAAATGGAAGCTTTTATCTTGTGAAATCTATGTATTATTGTTGCCTTTAAAGTTAAATGTCTATCGTTGTCTCTGAAAAAAAGCGCCATTTTATCAAATGGTGAATAGTTGGGCTATTCACGTGTCAGCTAATGAGAGCACCACTTCTTTGTCTTCCATTTTCTAATCTTATTATCATATTAGACTAGATATGCAGTCATCAAATGTTAAGCATTTCCTTGCAAAGGGTTAACTTTTATTTAGCTTGAAGTTTGTTTGAAATCAGAAGTTCATGTTCATGCGTGTATATGTTTTCATTGGAAAAGTTGTCTATGCACTGCGTGGGGTATAAACTTACATGACTAGTATACTTTGGGAATTTAAAGAAAATAGCAGATTTATAGTATTAAGTAGTATACTATGTGATGTATGGATTAGCTTATTATATTACATTGGTCAAAGTACATTTGCTTTTAAAAAGTTTTTAGGAATGGGAAGGATACTCTAAAACCAGCTGTATGCTGGTCTTCGAATAACCTTTTTATTCATCACTAAACTTTACCTTTTAGCAAGTTAGTCATGAAGCATATGTCTTAGAATTAAAAGATTTTAGGGGTTGAAAATGAATGCGGTGGCATGAAAGCATATATAGATTTTGATAAAATCTCAATCGACTTAACTAATCTGCAGATGCCTTTGTTGTTTTGTACCCTTTCTTAAGAAGGTTTGTAAAATCTGTCCTTTAATGAATTAGATGAGAAAAAATAATGATAATAATTAAAGAAAAGACAATGCTCCTGTTGAAATTTTCAAGTCACCCTTTGTTTTTGCTTGCCTCATGATACAACATAAAAACAACAGGTTACATTTATATTGTAAAATCTTACATTTATATTGTAAAATCTTTTGTAGACATTGGTTCGTTACCAGCTGCCCGTGATCGTGATAGTTTTTAACAATGGTGGTGTTTATGGTGGTGATCGGAGGAACCCTGAAGAAATTGCAGGGCCTTTTAAAGATGATCCAGCACCCACTTCTTTTGTCCCTGGTGCTGCTTATCATGTTTTAATTGAAGCTTTTGGGGGGAAGGGTTATCTTGTCGGGACACCTGATGAACTCAAGTCTGCCCTTTCTGAATCCTTCTCTGCAAGAAAGCCAGCTGTAATAAATGTTATCATTGACCCTTATGCCGGTGCAGAAAGTGGTAGGATGCAGCACAAAAACTAAGGTAACCTTCAAACTTCCCTTTGTTTTAATCTGTACATCCTCTGGCTGAACTGGTTTTGCCGGATCTTGTTTAATAATGTAAAATCATTTGAGTTCCGTGTGTTTCTCCTGTTAGATCTTCTTCTGCAGGCATGCATGCAGAAGAAGAATAAATTATCAATAAAACAGAGTCTTACATATTTTGTAGTATCCTGGCATGAAATAGCACATTATAGATTCTCGGGAAGGATGAAAGAGGATAGGTTTGGCAAGGACCAGGCTGTAATATGATATCCGTGTATAGGATTGACGTGCCAGTCATATAATGATGGTGAATGAATTAAGGACTGGGTTCTCATTGTACCTTTTTGTTTAGTTTCCTGTAATCAAATGGAAATATTGCAGCTAATAAACTAGTTTGTTTAGAGAATTGCAATGTAAGATCTAAGAAATTAACTCCAGTACGTGGTAAAAATTGAAATTAAGCGTAGAATTGAACTTGCCATTTGTTTTTCATTTTCCTTTTTGCAGTGGTTTATTTATTATCACTTGAAGAAGACTGCGTGCCGATGGCTTGACAAATCAACTTTCCCTAGCTCTCAGCCCTCCATATATGAATTGTATATCAAATGGGTAGATGTATTGACCATACGTATTTATTTTTTATGTTTTTAATAGATGGACCATGCCGTATAATAATTTGATATGGACCATTTTCTTTATTTTGTTCTTTAGATGATTTTTTTTTTTTGTTTTTATTGGTTTCAATCATTTCCTTGCAACCCTTTATTGATTCGATTAATACATAACAAATGGGTTTTCTTGTATGGTTTTGTGTCTCCTTCTGAATGGGAGCAATTCATAAAAATCCAGATCATGAAGCTGCAAAACTCCAAACCAATGAAAGTCAAGATAGACTATTATGCGTCGTCGTAAAGAAACGAGGAAAACGAAAAATAAAGAGTTTTTTCTCGATCAGCATGTAGTTTCTGCAGTTCTTTGTCTGTCTGAGGTTTGTCCATAGATTTTGGCATCGTCCTTTACATGAGATAATATAAGAATGTGTTAGCTGACATTTAAACACAATGAAGTTAATCGCAAGATACAGAGCTGTCAAAATAATAACTTGAACAATAAAATAATCAATTCAATTTTTAGGAGAGGAGATTTAAAAGGATGGTGAAGCTGCAATGAAGAAGTCATGAGAAATCGATGTTCAGCGATGGAAAACCAATGTCCTGTTGTTGTTGGTGTTATTGTGGTGGTGGTGGTGGTGGTGGTGGTGGTGGTGGTGGTGGGACTTATTGTACAAAGACTATAATTTTGCATGCATTAGTAAGGGTGTTTTACCCTTCTAATATAGTTTGATAAGAGTTATGGAAAATAATACATGTTTGAAAAATAATATAGTTTGAATATAACCTTGTTTGTAAATATATATATATTTTTTTTGTAAGCAATTGTTACTAGAAAAATGATTGTTTAGTTAAAAAGCAAAAATACATGTCTGATGCAAGTTAATTGATATAGATAAGTAGAGGGAAAAACAAATGGAGGAAGAAAAAATAGATAAGATAAGTAGAGGGAAAAACAAATGGAGGAAGAAAAATAAAATAAGAAAGAAAAAATGGTTCACTACGGATATACTAGAGTTTTATTTTTGACATCCTTTGTATTGTTAAAAAGAGATAATTCTAATCATACTATAAAAGACTATCAAATGAGTTCGTAGACCTGTGTTTTTGTTTGGTGTTGATTTGAGGTTAAACTATTTTAGGGTTAATTATCTTTAAATAAAACTATTAACCAATTATGACTTTATTTTGCAGTCTTGCAAGTTGCAAGGTGTGGTTATTTTTTTTTTTTATATATATATTTTTTAACCGGTACTAGGTGTGTCTAAAACAAAACTCCAATTTATCTTCGAGTAACCCATTCTTTATTTTCCTTTTTTTTTCGTTTCTTCCTTTCTCGTTTCTTCCATATTAGGTCATACCCGCACAAGACTATAGTCTACTTAAAAAGATTTTTTCACCTAAACTAAGATTTTTACATGAAAATATGCGATTAGGGGTACATGCATGATTGATCATTAGTTTAGGCTATTAATTAGGTTAGGGGTACTACTGCTCATCTTGGAAACTCTCGTGCATGCAAGCTCAATGTGGATTGGTGATTGAGGTATGACTGCAATAACATTCCGCTACCACCGTGAATTTTTTTTATTTTAAATTAAATATTTCTGGTATTTTAGATTATTTTTATGTGTTGATATTAAAAATAATTTTTAAAAATAAAAAAAAATATTATTTTTAATGAAATTTTAAATGAAAAGTATTTTCAAAAGCAAGCTCAACCACACTCTCAAACAACTTCTTTTTGTTTCTTTGTGCTTCATTAAGATCTTTGAGGTTTCGTGTAATCCGTTTTAATATGATGATGTTAAAAATAATTTTAAAAAATAAAAATATATATTTTTAAGAAAATATTTTTTTTTTTTTAAAAATCAACATTCTTAAACACCTCTAAAACAATAATATTTTATGATATTACTATAAATTTTAATTATCGATGCTTAATTTATTTATAAGTCAATAACCATATAAGCAAGATATTATTTAGTGAATTAATTAATATTATCAACCTTGCAAAATTTTAGATGAAAAATAAGGAGAATTAAAAAATTGGCACACGTCAATAGCATGCTTCCTCTCCCACGTTGTTTTTTTTTTTTTTGTCTGTTTAAGGAAAACCAATGCTTCTCCTCCCACAATTTTTTGTTGGGAAAAAAATATTTTTATCTCTAATATATTATTTGATTCTTAATTTCATCTCTAAAAATTACCTTTTGAATTTCATCTCTACTGTATAAGTATGTCTTAATTGGGTCTTTCGTATAAAAATCTTCTTTTTTTTTTTAGTATAAAATATCAAAACTGCTCAGATTCGTTTCATTGCGTAAAATAAAATTAAAAAAAATCTTATAAAACATAGATAAAAACTCTATTGAGAAATTGTTGTGTGTTAACGCGAACTTCATGGATATAAAGATCTATCTCATAACCTAAAAATAATGTTTAATGAGTTAATCTAAGTTGATTTGAGTTTAAAAAGGACAATCGAGAATATATTTTATAATTTATCTTTATTTAATCTCTATGATGTTATCTTTGTCTCATAACCAAAATCACTAATTTGGTAAGTTAATATGATTTAAATAAGGTTATTTTTTTTTCTATGAGGTTATCTTCATGTGACAACTTTGGTCATAAGTTTGGTGGATTAACTCAAGTTCTTTCTTATGTTTTTATAATTGATTTCTAGTATAAGTATGTCTTAATTGGGTCACTGGCTTTAATCTTCCCGTAAGATTTTTTTTTTATCTTTCTCTATCTTGTTACTCGTATATGAACTAATAAGATTTTTTTTTTAGATTTAAGGAAATTTTAAATCTTGAAAATTATATTTTATATCAAGTAAAATCTTAATTATATTAAATTTTTATAAAAAATACATATATTGAATCGAACTCAATACTAGCTATACTGATCTCTAATACTTTATCATCATGAGTTTCCTTAGAAAAAATTGATAAAATCTTTATTTATCGAACTCCATTTTGTCAAAGCCTAAGGTAGAATTTGAGAACTTGGAAATCACATGCTAAGCATAAGTAGGGCTGCTCTAGTTCGAACAAATATGCAATCAATTTGAAATGTTTATGCATCCAAGATATTGTTGTTGAAGCTATTCTTTACAATCTTGAAATGCATAGCGAGATTCATTAATGGGAGGTTTAAGCCGATTTAGTTACTGATCGATGCGTCTCAGTTTTTAATTCTTGAATTAAGCTTGAACCTATTATGCAGATCTTAAGTTTTTTATCATCATGTCATGTCACGCAACGCCACGCCTCTTGAGAGAACATGTTAACTTACACTTAAAAATAAGTGGGCATGGGTTGAGTGAGTCTTATACTCGGAAGATACTCTTCGACTAAAATCTGATTTATCATATCAAATTTCCTAATAAATTAATATAAATATTTTTTATAGTGAAAATTAATAAAAATATTTTTTATAGTGAAAATTAATAATAGACGCCAACAATTGCCACCGGCCAATTTGCAAGACTGTCTCTTCAGCTACCAGTATCTTTATTACTGGACACAGACTGCTTGTTCAATTTATGCATGATTTTTTTTTTCAAAGTGAAAACACGGCATCACAATTTAATAACCACCAGACTTGTCATACTCAAAATTGATTGCAAATAAACTCAAAAAATTAATGCATAAACAAACGTTAATCACCAGACTCATCCTCCTCAAAACTGATTGCAAATAAACAGCATCCCTTTCATGATGTCTAAAGAAGGAGTTATTTGATAAAAAAAATTGTGTTTTTCTTCAATTTCTTCCTGCTATGACTCCAAACATGAACTCTGTGAATCACAAAACTCATTTAAAACATAGAATCTGACAGAGTTAGGTTAATAATAAGGCAAAATAAGCTCACTTGGAGGATTACTTACTAACCACCAAGTCATCTGTTTGACTGAAAAGTTGGAGGCCAGCGTACCATCCATTTTCTCAAGGGTCAACTGAGAATTATCAACAGCGATTCCTATTTCATTGGTTTATATTAATAAAATAATTACTCAACCCGATTTCACGCTATCTAAATAAAATTTTGGATGATGGAATGCATGCTCTACTTCAACAATAATATATATTTCTCTACGAATAACTTACATTTTCAAGTTTCATAAACAAATCCGCTCCAGCTAATCATCTTCCAGGGCTTTGGACAAATTATAATGTCGAAAGGTATCGTTCATTTTAGAACAGAACTTGCTTATCACGGCTTCGATATATATATATATATATATATATATATATATCCATATAGCTGCAATAAATGCGCTAGCAGGGTAGATACTGTAGATTTGGTTAAACATGTGGGAGCTTGTGTGCCAGTAATCAGCAAACAAGTCCAAGTGTGTGCAATGAATGTTCTTTAATGCAGTTCTGGCATCGATCTCTGTTTCCTTGCAATCTCACTCTCTCCTTTTCTCCTCCTCTTCGCAAATCTACTGTTTCACATTAGGAGCACTTGTACCTCATAAGCTCCAAGTTTCACCAAGTCGATGGAAGATCAGCCATTGTTGCCCAAACGCAAGACTGAGGAGAAGAAATGGGTGCTAACATGGGATGGCTTTGTGGAAGAGATAAAAAGAGTGAGCCGCATGGCAGCTCCGATGATGGTGGCATCGGTGACACTGTACCTACTTCAGGTGGTGTCATTGATGATGGCAGGGCACTTGAGTGAGTTGTCACTCTCTGGAGTGTCGATTGCTACCTCTTTCACCAATGTCACTGGCTTCAGTCTCCTGGTAAATCGAAGTCTTCTATTCTCTCCTTCGTTATGTATGCTGCAACTTTTCCTTATCTCATTCCTATGATAAATAGAGAATCTCTTTATTACTATACAGAAGTGGTAAGATGATATTGGAAGCCAAGGGAACTAATTTCTATCACCTTGCAATTAATTCCAGTTTGACTTCACATGATGCTTGAACTCAACTTTTTCCCAGAATCCATAACTGTGTACTGAATAGATCTTGGCTGTGAAAGCAAATTCAAGGTCAATTTTACTAGACGAACTGGGATATCTCAGTTTAGTACTTACTAAATATCTGGGCGCTCGCGCAATATCCTAAAAAATCTAAACAAGTGAGATGATCTTATTCCAGTTTCAATTTTTTCACCATGTAATCTCTTCATTTGAAAACCAATCAGGTGGGATTGTCTGGAGGATTAGAAACTCTATGTGGGCAAGCTTATGGAGCAGAGCAATATAAAAAGTTTGGGAGCTATACATATTGTGCAATAATATCTCTTATTGTAACAAGTATCCCGGTATCTGTGCTTTGGATATTCATGGACAGGTTATTAATAGCAATAGGCCAGGATCCTGACATCTCAATCGTAGCATGCCAATACGCGATTCGGCTTATTCCTGCATTATTTGCCTATTCCATTCTCCAGCCGCTGCTCCGCTACTTCCAGTCGCAGAGCTTGATTCACCCCATACTTACGAGCACCTGTGCAGCTCTGTGTTTCCATATTCCTCTCTGCTGGGCTCTAATATATAAATGGGAGCTAGGAAACGCAGGAGCAGCATTCGCCATCGGTGCGTCTTATTGGTTAAATGTGATCTTGCTTGCACTCTACATGGTGTTCTCTTCATCATGTGGGAAAACCCGGACCATCTACTGGAATGATATTCTCTCAAGCATTACTAAGTTTTTTCACCTCGCTCTCCCTTCTGCTGTGATGGTTTGGTAAATTTTCTCTGCATGTTTTCGAGCTCCTGTTTTCTCCGGTCTGATTTCTTATTGGTCTTATTTTGTTCTTTTCATTTCAATGATCGTAGTCTTGAATGGTGGACCTTTGAGCTAGTTATATTACTGGCAGGACTACTCCCGGATCCGAAGCTTCAAACATCTGTTCTTTCTGTCTGGTATGGTTCTTCACCTCAACTTTCATCATGGTTTATAAGGATTCAGCTGGAAATTTGGAATGCTTCTGATTAGCTTTGTTTTCTTGTAATCAGTCTCACTACCACTTCACTGCACTTCTTTGTACAGTATGGGATCGGTGCAGCTGGGAGGTTTGATTTCCAACTTGCACCCCAAGAATTGTCCATGGATAAGAAATACTATCTACTTGCATTCTAATAACAAGCCTCACTTTGGCAGCACTCGGATTTCAAACGAGTTAGGAGCTGGAAATCATCAGGCAGCTCGGGTTGCGGTCCAGGCAGTATTGATCATTTCAATTACGGAGGCAGCTATTGCTAGCATAATCCTGTTCTTTTGCCGTCACATTTTTGGATATGCTTTTAGTAATGACGAGGGAGTTGTCGACTATGTTGCCGAACTAGCTCCCCTGCTTTGTCTCTCACTTGTCTTGGACGGCTTACAGGCAATATTTTCTGGTCAGTTTCCCACCATCTTGCAATGAAATTTTAACATGCGAGAATAATATAAATCATATTAAGCTTTTAGGTAAGATATTCTTTAATACGAGTTCGAATCTCATCACCCTCATTCTATTTGATAAAAGTCAAGCACAGGGTAGAATGGGTCTGTGTGCAAGTTTCAAGCCCAAAAGGCTTTCACTTGAGGGGGGGTGTTAGAGAATAATATAAATTATATTCTGGGGTCTGACCTAACACATATATGACTTATATGAGATAGTTCCTTAACACATATAAGCTTCTTTCAAGCAATTTGGACTTCTAGATCATGTAATTGCTTCAACCTGAACAGCAGGATGATATGAACACGGAGCAAGGTTTAGTAACTTCTCAGTGCGAGTCCCATCTAACTTTGTCATCTGTTACGACGGATTCAAATCGATTCTTTCACCTATATAATGCAGGGATTGCCAGGGGATGTGGGTGGCAGCACGTAGGAGCCTATGTCAACCTCGGAGCATATTATCTTGTTGCAACCCCACTAGCTGTTCTTCTGTGCTTTGTGCTGCATCTTGGAAGCAAAGGGCTTTGGACGGGACTTTTAATAGGGAATGTTGCTCAAGTAACGTCATTTGCTGTCATAACTGCGTTGACAAATTGGCAAAAACAGGTTCTTCTTCTGCACTTTCTTTCCCATCTTTCTAGTTTTCTTCTTCTTCCTGTTTGCTTTAGCTTGTGCAGCTTTGTGTTTTGGTTCTCAAGTTTGTTTCTTTTATCTATAATTGAAGTTCCTATTGTATAATAAAGATTAAAAGAAAGAGCTAACTTTAGTCTAATTCTGGTTATGTTTGCATAACGCAGGCAGCCACGGCCAGGGAGAGGATCTTCGAGGGATCCATTTTAGCTGACAATGGACTGGCTTGAACTTTGGAAACGATCAGTGGATAAATCAAAATTGTATTTTTATTTCATATTAACAAGTGATTAGAAGTGCAACAACTTATATTTTTAAAAAGTTTAGGAGAAATAACATAGTTTTTTTTAAAAACTGATTATTAAATAACTGTTATTCATAATAGCAATTTAAATAAAAGTCACGATTCTACATCACAGTTTTAATGAAACTGATATTTATAATAACATTTCTTTAATAATTGCAATTCATAACAGCAGTTACGTAATAAAATCACGATTCTAATAAAAGACCAACATCAGCTCATTTTCATGTATTGATATCAAAAAAAAAAAATTAAAATAAAAAAAAATATTTAAATATATTTTTAAACAAAAGATATTTTTTAAAATAACTGCAATTACACTTTCAAACAAACACTAAGAGAATTGAGCGAACAAAACTCATTTTCACGTGTTTGTTCAAAAAAAAAAAAAGCCAATATAAGGGACTGTTTGTTTTTGTATTCGAAAAATGCTTTTGAAAAAAATTTAATAAAAAATATTTTTATTTTTTACTTAAAATTAAAAAAAAAAATTATTGTTTTTAGATCATTTTCATATGATGATGTCAAAAATAATTTTTAAAAAATAAAAAGCAATATTGGTCGATGTATCACTTGTTGTTGATCATCTGAGTTGATACATCTTTGTCTTCTCTTTCATTATTGGTGGCCATGCAGTCCAAATACGGTCGATGTATCACTAGTAACCATTTTCTTGTTCTTTTATTTTTCTCTCTTACCCAGCAAATACATTATGGTCAAGTTTATGGTTTTTATTTTTTCAATAGTAGGAGTAGTGGAGGTGACATCGATCTTGTAGGTTTTCCAAAATCGAATGATTATTTCAAAGCCAAATCGAAGCAAGAGATGACGCTATACTTCAAGTCTCTATAGCAAGAACTGGGAATTGAATCTGAAATTGAATTGGACAAGAAATCATGAAGTAGAATTAGATACTTTTCTTTGACCATGGAATAATCAGTCGGGATGAAATGACCAAGTTGGACAACACTATTCCTCTTCTACCTCATCCAATTCTAATTACTGGTCGTCTTTTTGGAATCCACTGGATTCTTTGTTGCTGAAGAGCACCCTATCCTGTAAGTTCTCACATGAAATTAAGAAACAATGCATCTCTCCTCCTCTCTGTTTTTATCATCAACCTTTTTGAGTGAAGATTGAGCTGGTGAGCCAAAATGATTCGAGCACAAGTGCAATTTTAGATAATATGTTTAGTATAAGAATTTATTGGACTTAGTTTAGGGTTTGGAGAAATCATACAGCATATATAAAATACAGAATTAAATACAAGTAAATGCTATGAAACTTCATTTTAGCTAACACAAAAGGAGGGGGGGAAAGTGACTTCGAATGGAAAATGCATACATCTCTTTTGGGTTTTTCCAAAATTGAACAGCGATTTGTTATTAAAAAAATGAAGTTTATCAGTCGAACAGATACTCGCACAATATACGAGTCACTATAACAAGCTCTAATTGGATAACCTGTAGATTTTTGAAGAAGAACTACTCATTACATCTGAATTTGGATGCAAATAGTACTTCATCACGTCAAGAATTCGATCTCCACTTGGATTTCTGAAAGGAATCACCATTTTCACAGATGACTTTCGTCACCGAGAATCCTCCACTGAGCTGCATAAATTTGCTTGAAATTTTATATATTCTCCATTCAATAAATATATTTTAGGAGATCATGCAACCACTTTTGGTATTTCATATCAACAATCAGACTTTTTTTATATATGCGTGTGATTTTTGTCTCGTGGACGTCAAAATCAGATGTTTATCGTTCATTTCTAAGCATTTTACTGGGGCATTGTTAAGTTTATCGAGGCAGGTCGATTCCCAATTTTCCTCACATGTCCAAAGTCATAATCAAGGTATCCATCATAGAAGCTTTATGGCTTTAAATGGTTGGAGCCTTGAATAAATATATTAAATTATAATTATTTATTGATCATTATTGCAGTGTGCTTTTGGTTCACCGAATTGAAGGAGAAAATGAGCTCAAACAGTAGGATTCTACATATTATTGTATGTTTGGTTTACCTCAGGAATCCAATTTTTCCATCGAATTTTTCTAGAACTCTTGCTTTTCCATACCCGAGAGTGATTCTTTCCACTGTTTTGAGAATAGAGTTAATGTTGTTTTTAAAATGATTTTCGTTTATAAATGTATTAAAATAATATATATATTTTCATTTAAAAAAAAAATATTTTTGATATCAGCACATAAAAATAATATAAAAATATAAAAAAAATAATTTAAAGTTAAAACAAAAAATTATTTATTTTTTATAAAATATTTTTGAAATGCAATGCTAAACAAGGTTTCAACTTAAGAGAATGAATACATCAAATATGTTTAGAATTCTTAAGGGAAATATGTGTGTGTCTCGTTAAGAAAATTTTTAAAAAATTGATTAATTCTCAACAATTGCTTTCCCGAAAAATCACTTACCTCAGAGAGTAATTCTTGAGATAAAGTAACATTTTTTAAACCAAACCCCACCAAATTGTTTTATCCAATGATATATTATTTTACTCTTTGAATTAAAATACCACTAAGGGCAGGACTTAAATGCGAGATTTAATTATTGGAATAAAGTAGATTACTTGAATTTATTTTTATTTTGAATTTTTGTAATTCAAAACAAAGCAGTCAGAAAAAAAAACTATTCACTAAATATAAATTAAATAAAGTTTTTTAAAAAACAAATATAATTATAGGAAATAAAAAAATTAAATTAACATGTGGTTTTTCTAAGAAAATCAAACATTACGTAATTTTAACAAGATTCATAGAAACTCTCACAATAACCTTAATATTTGCTTTTCTACATATTGCACTATTTCCTTTTCTATTTTTTTTTTTATTATTTTCATTTGTAAATAATATCTTAGAATTAGTTAATGCATCAACTAAAACTAATTATTTTTCTCAATTAAGCTTAGGGACATATATACCCTATATCTCCAGGTGAATATGTAAATAATGTTTTGTAGATACTGGACCCAGAAAATAACAAAAGAAATTAAAATATACCTCAAGTTAATCTCATAGAATTACATTTCACAATTTTCTTGAGATATAAATTCAAAACTACAGTTTAAGATTTTTTAAGTTATTTTACATTTTTAACGAACACCTTCTCAATTGTCATCTAAAAAACGCAAATTATAATTTTAATAGCTAAATTTACTATAAAACACAATCGCTAAATTGTTTTTTTAAAAAAAGTAAAAAAGTGGGGTCAGACAGTCTCTTAAATCCCATCTGATTATAAGGAAATCCCTCTTGGTTGTCTTCACTGTATTCATAAAACGTAATTGAGAGATGTTCAATCATTATAATTCCTAGCTTATTCTCCCTCTCACTTTCCCTATAACAGATGATCAGTGCTGCTGATGTGTGTTAACTTTCATAAATATATTTTCATGGACTTTTATGAAATGCGTGGCAAACTAGCTAGCTAGTCTGAAACTACTGATGGCTGTAAGCTTGATCTAGCTCCTGGTGCTAGATGATTTAAGGGGAAGTTTTTGAAGAACAGCAATGACAACGAAACCAAGAAAACCCTAAAACTCGTAGCAAATATGTCACGGCTTTGATCTAGGCAATGAGTTTTCGCTATATATGCAGCCAAAATTTTCATGGCTCTGTCATCTTACTGCCACAGGCAATTACTGCATAGTTAACATCCAGTGAACTATAAATTAATGCAATCCTTCCTTGTCAGCTTCAGATATACAGGAATATTGGAAAATGCATGCAATCTCTGAACAAAATGTAAAGTTCATTACATATTTACAAAGCTATATGCTGGCCTTCTGTGAGAAATCTAGCTAGCTAATTTATCCAAAAATGGTTTGTTTCAGTGTTAGTAGACATTAAGGTCTCTGGGAACAACAATATATGAATATAAGACCAAGTTGATAAATATATTCTTGATGATCAACATCAGCAAAAAAAGAAGAAGGATATATGTTCAAATATTGGTGGAGATCATAACAGCGAAGTGATGGAGACCCGCATCTTTAATCTACTACAGCTCTAGATTGGAATTTGCAGGAAAAACCTACTCGTTTTCGCAGCACCCAAACATTTTCTTTTCATTATGATTAAACAAAAAGCGAAGTTAATACAATAGAAAACTCTGTGAAAGCGGAAAACTATACTTCAGCTAGCAGAAGAAGGAGTATAGTAATACATAAATCACAAAATCATAGCCAATACGAAAAATCGCTAAGCTTGCTGGTGGTCAGTACGACTGTCATAGTGTTGTTGAAGATGATCTATGTGATTCCACTTTGGGATGCTTTTGTATTCCCAGTAATTTACCCCTGCAAATGGTATTACAGGATTTTTATGGTCACAGTACTGACCACCAGCACACCATATATATATATATATATATATATATATATATGGAGTTGGTGGTCAGTACTGTGATAGTGTCGTCGAAGATGATCTGTGTGATTCCACTTTGGAATGCTTTGATGTTCTTAGCTAACCATTTATATCTGCAAAAGATATTAGAGGAATATGAGAACGAAACAATCAAATTAACAAAACATTTTATTCAGATCTCCAGCAAGCACTCGGTGAAAAACAAACCTCAAAATGAGCATGGGCAAAGAAAATAATTTGGTTAGATATATTGAAATGAAAATAACATTTTATAAATATATAAAAGATGGAGTGAAGGCTGGAGTTGATGACAGGAGAGTAGAGAGCACAAAGGAGGGAGATGCAAACTTCATGCATTTCATCATCAGTGCTCTCTATCTTCTGTCAACAACATCTTCACTGCCTTCTTCACATAATAATAATTGAAAAAAAAACATTATAAGTAAAAGAGCCTCTGAGCTCAGAGCTCGGGATTCCTAGCCCTAGATCATTTGAGAAGACAACTGTGGAATGGAAGAGACAAGGGAGAGGTTTTTGTGTATGACCTAGTTGGTCTCCAACGTCTCAATTTATAGGAGAAAACGGTGAAATAATGGCTGGACCCCTGCCACTTCTTCATGAGATAGGTGTGCATCTATCTGTAAGAAAAAGTGCGCCCAACTTGAAACTTCTGATGATTTAAGAATCACCCGTTACGCATTGTCTAAGAATATTACCGCGGATCGTGTTAGGAGAAAGAATTGTCACCCCATTTGCGTTGCCTACCTCTAAATTATTTTGAACAAATAAATCTGTGGCTGTCAAATTAAATCTGGTTTCATGGGCTGGCCTTTGAAATGTAGAGCTCAGAGCCTAATCCGAGTTCAAGATTTTGATCTAAGTTTGACGTGGTCAGGTTTTTAATAACCTAAATAAAAATAAATAAAAAAATCAAGAAAAATTATGTCTAAGATCTCATTCATAGTACAACATCATAATTCATCGACAGACTCCCCAAGAGAAATATTTTGTCACCATGTTTAATAGAAATATCGTAGACAAATTTAAAATTGTTATAACTTACAGCATCGTCAGTCCTCCCCTATTCTTCTTCTTCTTCATCTTGTTCCTAAACTTCATATCAAAATAGCAACCCCTCATCTTTGTTTCACCATAAATCTAAGCCTCGTCATCATAAACTTCACCACCTCAACACTCAGTAATGTCAATATCATTATCTTTATTTATTTTTTATAAATATCCCCTACACCAAGTAAAATTTTGTTTGGTTTTGAGTTGATAAACAATAATCTGTTTTGAATTGATATCATGATTAAAATAGCCTTGATAAAAATATTTTATAATAAATTTCCAGATTTTGTGGAAGATCATCATGCCATTAATTTTGAATTTCCCACTTTTTCTTACATTCCTATATTTAATAGTCGGAATTATGACCTACTCGCGAGATACTTTTTCATTCTTTTAAGTTAGACTTTGAAGATATATATTGTTTCAACTAATTTTGCTATTTGTTTTCCAAATTCTTGGCTTAATTTTGGATCTTATGTTATTTCTTTTTTTATTAAGGATTCTGATTACTCTACTTGAAAAGATTGGTTTCTAGTCAATTTAAATAGTTAAAAACATATTAAAGAAGCAGAATATATCAAAAACACTAATTCAATACCAAAATGCGAACTAATATTTTGTGTACAATTCCATTTTGACAGCAATTCTATTCTTTTCTTTTCTTTTCTTGCTTGTTGTCTTTGCGTGTTGTTTAAAGAGAAGAGGAAACATAAAGTGCATCCAGGATCGAATAGCGTAGTGTTTGGAGTTAGTAGTAGCATGCAAAGAACAGGGATGAGCTCTTGAATTCGAATCCCAAGTATCATTTATCAATTTGTGGCTAACATTCTTAAACGTATGCATGTCTACCTGAGTACAATTTTTTTACCAAATTAGAGATTTCACAATATATATTAACCTAAATGTAATGATGTGATGATGCACTACTAGAATGGGCTGTTTTATTAATAGGAATTTTTGGTGGCAATGTAATGTATTTTTTATCGACAATATTATGGATCAAATACTGATAAATATATTTCATTTACATATAAATTAGCTGATTTTGTTGTAGCGATACTTCCAACATATAATAAACTTATAAATATCCATGGTGTTGGCTAGAATCCACGGTTGCTTTAAAAGTATTTTTCGTTTAGAATTGTATTAAAATGATATTTTTTTAAAAAAAAAATATTTTTGACATCAGCAAATAAAAATGATCTAAAAACACTAATTTTTTTCAAAAATATTTATATAACGCAGTATTGAACTCTCTCTCTCTCTCTCTCTCTCTCTCTCTCTATATATATATATATATATATATATATATATATATCTTGCTCCATGGGAGTGAGTGATGGTTATATCAGTCAAATTAGGTCATTGGGCATAGATGCTAGTTGACGAGAAGCATGGAGAAGAAAGCTGAAAGCTGGCCAATCGCCCGTCACTAAAATGCTATCCTGCTTTTTCTTCGTCAATCGTCATCATCATCCATCAGTTTTGCTAGAAAACTCATGGGGAGGTGACCGACGACTACAATCTTTCCACCTGTCATCCCCCCACAACCTCCTTTTCTCTCTCAACAGACCTCATCCTCAGCTTATCTTCTCCATCAATCTTTCCAGTTCGATCAAGATATTTTGGCCAGCTCGAATTATGAGGCTGCATTGATCCAAGCATACCATTCTGTGACCAAACGAGTTGGAAGGGTTTCATCAATTCGACGGAACAGCCTGCAAAAAGCCAGATTCCATTCCATCAACTGGGGGAGGAGCCCAGTTCCATCGAGAGAGAGAATAAAGACAAGTAGCTTGCTAGCTATAATTGGTATCCTCCCACGTGCCAGTTCTTGGACTTATCCTTTTTGGGAGCCTGACCTTATCAGAACAGGATTACGTGCTTTCCCTATTTGGGCAGGAAAACCCAGGTAGATACTCCTCTGCTGTCCACCATACTCATTTCAGGAGCTTGATTTTCTCTTCGGGACTTGCTTCATTAACGACGTAAAAGAAAACAAAAGGGAAGAAACCTGCAACATTTTATATGGTGATATGGTGATAAGAAGTTTGGAATTAGATTGTTTAATGGTGGTTGTTTAATTTTCAAAGTATTTTCTAATTTTCATCGTACTTAAAATGAGACAACACCGTGTACTTACAATTATTCAAGTAGATTCTACCGATGTAGTTTTATTGTAGATCAATTTGCAATAACCACGGTAAGAAAACCTTAAAATTAATCTAAGAAGATGTTGTTCTTGTTATTTTCATAATCTATTTTGGGTTTTCAACCTTAATTTCAGATTTTGTTTTTCCTATTTGCTTAAGAATTTTGAGTTTTCGTATTTTAAACCTATCTACAGCAATCTTTCTTGAGAAGCAGGCGATTAAAGATAAATATCTCAGCAATGAATTTAGTATCGAGATCGTGTTCATCATCCCTGATCTTAATTTGAATCCTATTCTTCTTAGATTCCACTTGGTCACAAATTCCATCATTCAAACTGTTATTAATTAATTTAATTACTATAGCAGATCGAGATGGTTAAAATGGACGTATGATGGGGCAAACACTCTCCTTTAGATACAATATGAATCAAAATCTAGTGGAAGAAGCTAAGTAATTGCTTTATGGTTTCCTGCTTTGGAAGAGGAATGGAGAATTTCTTGTTTGGTATTGATTGGGAAACTTTATTCCACCTGTTTTGGCCAAACAAAGATGAGCACGTCCTCTCCTCTTTTCGACCTCTTTACGTCTGCATGTTATGGGCACTTAGCAAGCTGTTCTAGTGGAGGGCCCCCTTCTCTGATCCCTCATTCTCTGGTCAGCCATGAGAAAATTGTCAAGTCACAATTCCTCCCATCATCCACTACATGTATTTTTTATATATATAAAACCCATTTTATTACCTCCCTGTTTTTTAAGGGAGGTAAACTATGCAGTTAAATTAAATGGGTGTTTAGTATTGTGGTACAAACTCAATTTGAGAAGAAAAAAACTCCTAGTTTTAGTATTTGGTTAAAGTTAAAATACATACATATTGTACGAGTCTCATAGAGTAAAATGAACGTAACGTTGGTAGATGAAAAGCAGCTAATAACTGATCTAATTACTTCCAAATCAATTTGAATGAAAAATATAAAGGAAGCACTAAAGATTTTAATTTCTCTTGAAAAATATGGAGTCAATTAGTCCCTATTAATTTGCAACTAGCAAACCAAGGAATATCTTAATATCACTAACAATATTGTTCAGGTTGTATTAATTTGTTAACGTTTGGCATTTGTTTTAAAGAATATGAACTCTTCACTTCATGTATAGCTGGGCTCTCCCTTCTCGAGGTATCAAATGTGATGTTGATCCTGGTCATTTTATGTACACTAGATATGCTGAATTATTTTATTTTATTTCTTATGTAAAAAAAGTGATATATAAAAAAAAATCAATTTATTAGTTAAAGGGACAGTTTAAATAATATGAAAGAAAAATAATAAATAAACTGATAAAAAAAAATGACACCCGAGCTTATTCGAATTATTCCAACAACTCAATGCTAATCTAATCTAATGCTAATCTGTGAAGAATCTATGTGGGTGACTTGACAGGATTCATTTATCTTGGGTAATGGTTTTTTGTCTACCACGGTGAATATTCAGAATTAACACCAAGAATTCTTGAGGGGAATTACTAATATTTCAAATGTCAGCATTGCTTGTAGGTCTAGTACCTGTATCAGAGTGAAGACTAAATAAACTTGTTATTAAAATCCAAAAATGTATACAAAAACTCCAAAAAGTGAACTTATTCTCGATTAAAACATTTATTTTTGAGATATTTGATTGTATACACACATAAAAACACTAAAAACAATATTTTGATATTATCTTTTGATAATTTGATTTTTATAAAGGCACGTTTGATAAAATAATAAAAATAGGGACAAGTTAAAACTAAGAAAATGACATGCGTTTGCGTTTGTTAAATATAACCTTAATCCAAGGGTTGGAGTGGTTGGGTCCGAGGTCCACTACCAGCCCAATTTGATTGGGCCTTTAGTTTAATTTCTCCTTGCTCGAACGGTTCACATATTTTTTTTGCTGGAGATTTTTGTGTTTATTTTTCTTTTTTTACTCTCCGTCTTTGATAGATTGGTAGAGTGTTACTTCTTGACTAATTTCACTCTAATATACTTTTTAATCTGAAAAAAATATATATATTTTTATTTTATATTTTATATTAAAAAATATAATGTTTTTATATCATTTTCATGTACTGATGTCAAAACTGATTTAAAAAAAATATATATTTTGATGTATTTATAAACAAAAGGTATTTTTAAAAATAAACTCAATCATACTCTCAAGCAGACACATGATAATAGAATCTTAAATGATAACTCGAGAAGCAAGCCTAATTACCAAATAAAATAAACTAAACCAAGCCTATCAAAGTTATTTTTGGCTAAATTTATGACATTTTTGTTAGCCATGAATGATTTTGCTAAAGGAATCGGATTCATGGCCTGAGACAGCTTTTAATTGTATGATCAAGGCAAAACGCTTTTGTAATTACAATTATATTCTTTACCCCCTCTTCATTCTGATATATAGTTTATCAAATTTAATTTAATTTTAATAATTATGAAATGAAATAACTAACAACATTAATCAGCACCGATGTATCAATAGAAACTTATAATTAATTAATATACACATAAGATAAATAAATGATTATAAACTTGTACAAAATTATAACTAAGTCAATGTTTTTATTTGTGATAATCATTCTACAAATAGACAATCTCAAAGTTTAGAACTCCTTTTATTTTTAGGAAAAACCAAACAAGTATTTATTGGTGTTTGAATCTAGATGAATTAATCTATCCAAAAACATATATAATAAATGCTCGTCTTCTCTATATGAAATTAGCAAATTAGTACAATTATTTAATGGGATCCTATTGATTTCTTTCCACCATTTCAAGGTCAATGTTTCATGCCAATTCTAGATTTATGTATGTAAACTCTTGCATTCGTGAATCTTACGATGATGTCTAAACTTGCTAGCTCGTACGTATATTGGTGGTTTGTGATTGTCCATGGGTGGGGTCAATTATTTTAATGTAAGACAAAATTATTTTTAGATGTCACCACCATGTTTTAAATATATACACATATATAAATTGGACTCTTTGAAAAATTAAGCTCAATAATTTTTCTATTTTGTCTTGTATTATGTTATCTTGTTTGTATGATCCAACTTGCGAGACTTAACAATTTTACTCGGGTTTACAATATATATAAGGTTATATCGATCTCATGACTTGGACAATATATTTGGCCAATTAACTTAAGTATTTTTTTGGGGTCTCTTTTGTAATATAAAATCCCCTTAAAATACCCGAGTTAATTGACCAAACATATCATTCATGTCATGAGATCATCATAATTTAATTGAAAAGAAACTAAAAAAAATTATAAAGCCTGTTTTACAAAATAAACTAAGCTGAAGAGTAAAATTAAAAAGAAAATAAAGAGTGCATAAAAAAAGACAAATGATGTTTGATTAACTTTTAAACCAAAAACCCAAGTCACAAACCAAAAGCTCCCTACCTGGGAAAAACATGAAAAATAATTTCCAATAAATCAATGTCGAATAATAAAATTGAAAAACAAATACAAAATAATCCATACTAAAAAAAAAGCAATGAAGAAAATGAGGATCAAATTTGAAAAAAAAAAAACAAATGAGAGGACAACTTAGAATTTTGAATTAAAGGGGAAAGCTGAAAAGAAAAACCAAATTTATAATCAGATCCAAAACAGAAATAAGAATCATATTTGAAAAAAATAACAAACCATAATTTAGGTTCAATGATAAAATTGAAAATAAATCAAGATTAGAAAAAAAGGTCAAGAAAAAAATTAAAGAAAAAACTAAATTTGAAATATTAGAATAAGATGACAACTTTAAAATTTTAAATGAATAGTGAAAATTTCAAGTATAGAAAAGAGAAAAGAAAATAAAATTGTCACGACTACACGCACTCATCCCTATGAAAAGAGATGCCTTGATGTTTTCAAATGCTGTGTAAGTTATTGTTTGGATATTAAGAGACACTATATACACCGTCAAAAAAAAAATAGGCACCTTCTATTAATTGGTGTTTGTGTTGACACATTGGCCAACTTTGATTTTTAAATTAATTTTTTTATATATTAAAATCTCAAATTAGTTCTTAGTCAATTTAATAATAATAAAAAAGTTGGATGAAAATATGAAAAGCCTTTATATGCCAGTCAAATAAGTTTTATTTTCTTCGTATAATAATCTAGTTATTTTATTGTGTTCTTAAGAAGCACAAAGATAGATTTGCCTCCCATCAAATGGAATTTTACAAAACGATTTTATCAGAGTCAATAACCAGTGTACTGATTTTTTAGAGAAGATAAAATGAATATTACACTGTTGTAATAATATATGATGAATCCTCTCACATCAAACAATATATTTCTCTACCCTAATGGTAGTCCATAATGGATGGCATCATCATACAATGTAGAATTTAATGTGATCAAGGAGAGAGATCTTCCCTCCAAGACTAGACTAGCTATCATCACTTCATTCTACATCATAAACTTGAAGCCTCAACAGAAGCTTCCCAGATCTAACTATTTATTAAATAATCCTCCATTACTACTCTATATATATTTTATATATTCAAGCAATGCACTCATGCATACTTGAGCGTCAACACATCACCGACAACGGTAGTTGGTGTTGTCGATACCTCATTGGATTAAGACACCAGCCTTCAGATGGCCCGGATTCATAAACAGCTAGCAGCATCTGTCCACCTACATACATATGATAAACATGGAACGACGACATTTTTCACAATATGTACGTGTGTGTGTGTGGTGGGTATCAACATCCGAATGTACGTATGCGTAAATATATATTAACTATAAAATAAATCCCGTCGATGTTTTACTGTAGCTGCGTGCACTGTGCACGCAGACTCAGTTGCACTGTGGATTGCGACAGTATTTTTTTTTTTTTTTCATTTTGTGAACAGTGTTGTCACGGTTTTAGCCCCCGAAAACGCCAAAAATCTGTACACTAAAACGCCAAAATTATGCACAGTGACGAGGGCCTTTCTCGGTTTTTCACAGTCCATTTGCACAGTGCACAGACGATAAAGGCCCCCGAAACGGACAAAATAGCGCACAGTGAACGGGGGCAGCTGCGTCCTTTCCCATCCGGTTTTTCCGTAAATATCGGTAGGGTCAGGGGCCTCTTGGTAATTATCCCATTTGTTTATTATTTTTTCCGATTAACTGCTGGCGCGTCATGCGGACGCGACAGCAGCGCTCGACGCTAACGCGCCTTTTAGGAGGCGCGTGCGCCTTATTCCCGCCGTTAAAAATTCCGTTCCGCCGCACAGAACGATGCGCATGACGGTCATCTATCTTCCGTCGCGGCGCGTTCCGGTCATACATGGCCGGTTAAGCGAGGGTGGACGGTTTTTTGTCGGCTGCCGCGTTTCTCTCTCCTGCCGCCGCAAACTCTGCTTCGGTCCCCGATGTCTGTGAAAAGTTTATTTTGGTCCCTGATGTTTTGATTTCTGATTTCTTTTCCGTTCCTTTAATTTATTCGGTACAGATGTTTGAATTTATTTTAATTTGGTCCTTTAATTAAAATTAGTCATATATACAACATTTCATTTCAGTCCCTCTTCTTCTAATTTTTTTGTAACATTACACAGCAATTAAACTTATTATTTCATGATTTATTTTTGTCCCAAGATTTGTTTTCTTTTCAATTGTATCCTTTAATTGGAATTAATCATATATTTTATTTTTCATTGTGGTCCTTATTCTTTTTATTTTGTTATTTTATATTGATTCATTTGTTCTTTTTTTAATTCTTGGATAATATTTATTTTATATTATTAATAATAATATTAATAATTATTATAATTAGAATTATAATAATAATAATTTAATTGTTTTTGTTGCTTACTCTTTTGTTAATGTTTTTTTTCCCTCTGGATAATTTAATAATTTTTATTGTTTTGACAGTAATAGCAATGATAATTTTTATTTTTTTTATTTTTTTTTTCTTTTGTTAAAGTTTCTTGGATATTTTTTCTATTTCATTTATTTTTGTTTCTTTCATTACTACCATAATAATAATAATAATAACAATAATAATAATAATCATAATAATAATAATAATAATAATAATAATAATAATAATAATAATAATAATAATAATAATAATAATTAAAATAATAATAATAATAATAATAATAATAATAATAATAATAATTAAAATTTAATTGTTTCTTTTACTTACTCTTTTGTTAATGTTTTTAAGTGTTTTTTTTCAGGATAATTTGAAAATTTTTATTGTTCTAATAGTAAAAGCAATGATAATTTTAGATTTTAAGGCTTTGATTTTGATAAGGTGTGTTCAACTACTTTATTATATTAATTTTTGCATATATAAATATTGTATTTTTATTTTGATCCGGCAAATCAAAGCATTTAGTTTTTATATTTTTGTATATAAAAATTGTTCGCTCAACCCGCAACGTAGAATATATATTTTTTTAAATTTTCAGATTAGATGATTTTTTTCGGCTAATAAATTTTTTTTATTTTTATTTGCTCTTTGTATTAAATATTTTTATAAGAAAAAACAAAATTACTGAAATTATCTGCACACTAATAATTTCAGTAATTTTGTTTTTTCTTATAAACATATTTTACTCTTTTTTCTAATGTTAGTTCGCGCTCTTTTGTGATCGTTTATGACGTAGTACCTATATTCTAAAAGATTCAATCTATGCTTGCGTAATAAACTCAACTCAAAATTGTATACATTTTATCTCTTAATCTATAACTTTTATTTACTTATATCATATAAATTTATCATTATAAATTTAATTATGTTAAATTATATACACAAGAATACCCGCGGCAACGCGGAGGGGAATTTGCTAGTATATTATAAACGTGATCAATTTGACAGTGAAAGCAAAGAAAACCATGTAACGAACTTGAATTATTGAAAGCTGCGTAGCGTACTAGCTATTGCATAGATCAATAGATCATCATCATTACAGAGGTTGGGAGTTTGGTCTAGTTTTGGTTGGTGGGTTGTTCGTTCATAAACAATAATACCTCCAAGCCCCACTTGAAATATTTCCTACAACAAAAAAGATATCCAATTCTCTCATCGCCCTCAATTTCTATCACATACAATTAACTACTCCTTTTATTTGATGCATGAATATTACTGAACATTAGGTTTATATATACACATCGCTCGCCCCACTTGCTTAATCTTTACGCCTCCCTCCTTTTCAATCAATCAAATATTCAAAAGTCCAAATTAATCCATGCATTTATTTGAAGGTTATCAACGAGGACCCAGCAGTAACCTGTCTTGGTCAGTGAGAGAGTGGCGAAAGTGGCATCGGTGACCATAAGGACAAGCCCCGCCAGCAAGAACCATACGGCAAGCTTGAGTCTTGTACCTCGGGTGCCTGATAACTGGACGTAGCTCGCCAATACCATGAGCAAACTGACAATGGTTACCATAAGGACACGTGCCTGTCTCTTGCCACTTGTTGCATAGCTCTGTCTTCCACATCCCTTGATTAAACACCTCCAACTCCATTCCAGAAGCTATTTCCTCCTCCGATCTCTTCCCTCCTCCTCCTCCTCCTCCCCCTCCCCCTCCCCCTCCCCCTCCCCCTCCCCCTCCGGGCACATACACCCTCTGCTGCATCTGCATACACTAACTTGTATAAAATCCCTTTTCAACCACAGCAAAAATAATGATCTTTTTTAATCAATGCAAGAAATTTGTCTTCATGTCCAATTTCAATTGTGAATATAATTAATAATATGATGGAAAACTC
The DNA here is from genome assembly GCA_964035475.1 of Salix caprea. Classification (NCBI taxonomy): domain Eukaryota; kingdom Viridiplantae; phylum Streptophyta; class Magnoliopsida; order Malpighiales; family Salicaceae; genus Salix; species Salix caprea. Next base: position 9,384,445 of record OZ037745.1, read on the forward strand.
GATTCTAAAGGAGTGAATGATTCGAACATCTTTTTCAATCAAATTAATACTATTGGAATAAAATATTGCACAACCAATCCTTGACAATATTCGAAGGATCAAAGAGCATAAAATGTATCACTGTGATTAACCAATAAATCAGTACTCTTTATATAAAATTTAATCATCCAATTTTATTTGTGCATAAATTATTCTTCTTGATATTGGTAAGAAACTCTATTCTACAAATTAGGCTTTAGATACGTGCACATTACAATTTAATATTTAATTCATCTTCCATTCTTTCAATTAATTCTATAGTTTGTTGTAAAATTAAATAAATAAAATAATATTATTAAAAGCTATTATTACACATCCAATTTGGACTAACAGAAAACCGATCGGACAAAATCTACGGCTATTTTTAGCTAATATATATATATATATATATATATATATATATATATATATATATATATATATATATATATATATATATATAACCCGCCATCAATTAAGAATATAAATGAGACCAATAAATTGTGAGTTTGAAGATAACAGTGAGAACAGGAGAGGACGAAGTTTTAATATCAAACTGATAGCTGCATTTCTAACTAGCATAACCGGACGAACTAGACACAGTAACTGAAACGAACACACACAGTTTACGTGCTACGTTTGCATTGCAATGGAAACTTGAAATCTAAGCAAAACTCAAAGAAATCTCAACTAACCGATCCAGAAACGAGTTGATCGAGTTGACTCGCCACACGAGACCGAGTTGAGTTACTGCTAGCACTACCGCGACCGCCTCCATTGTTACTCACATTACCAGAAACCGCTTGATTCACCTTAACGAAACCAGTAGATCTGACGGAAATACTCTTCGGCAACGTCACTCTCTCTGTCCCCACGTTATTAGCATTATTCCTCCTCTCAAATGCAACATCACGACTGTTTCCCAAAGTACGGTTCTGATGCTGCACCACGGAGGCTTGAGAAGAGAGGCTGATAAGCTTGACGAGCTCATTATTTGCGACTTTGAGATCTGCATTTTCTCGACGAATCAACTCGAGTTCATTGGTTAGGGTTTGGAGGCGCGCGAGAGAGAGATTGTAGTGATCGCAGAGGTCCTGGTACTCGAGAATCAGTCGAGCCTGGCGGAGGCGGCTCTCGGTGGAGATTTCATCTGCGGCGGTGGAGGAGGAAGGCGAGGCTGTGGTGGAGGGGGTGAAAGAGAGCGAGTTCGGGAGCTGTGAAGGTTTTGGCGGGAAAACTGAGTGGTAGAGAGAGGTGAAATGGGATGCGAATTGATCCTGATCGTGTGCTTCGTGTGCTTGGTGGTAATCAAACGGTGCTGAATGTGCAGCAGTTTTTGAATCAGACGGTGGTGATTCTGTTTTCTCCATTTCTTGCGAGAGAGAGAGAGAGAGAGAGAGATGAAGCTTCTTTACAGCATATATACACCCCCCGCAGCCGGCTTTCAAATCTGGTACTCACCAAAGCTTGATGGGTAATTTGCGGGAACCAATCCTGTTCGTCTTACTCAAGCTTTATCAACACGTGGACGAACGTTATTGGGTAGAAATGGTGAGAGCCAACGGTGCAGTAACAGGATAGCAAAATCTTTCAAAAAGGCATTTGTTTCCCGCCGAGGGGAGTGAGAAACCGTTAGAGAAACTGCAACAGAAACAGAAAAGGCAGTTTCAGAGAGAGAGAGAGAGAATAAAATAAGAGTAGAGAGAGAGAGAGGGTGATGGATGCAAAGGAGAGGAGAGAGTATATATAAATATATATATTAGAGTTAGTTAGATAGAAAAGGAAAGGTGGTTAGGAGGAGGAGGAGGAGGAGGGAGGAGTGGCAAAGAAGGAAGGGAGGGAGGTGAAGAATGGAGTTTGAAGGTTTTGAATATAATTGGGTATAATCATGGTGAGTGATTAAGGTATGGTTTGTATGTCTATTTTAAGTAAGGTTTTTTTAATAATTTTGTTTTTGTTTGCTTCCTTATCACTACTTTAACTAACCATGGTCCCTCCCTCTTCTTCCTTCCTTTCAATGGAAACCATTGTAATGTTTGTTGCTTCATCACTGACATTATTATTATTATTATTATTATTATTATTTCTCAATATTTCCCCTTATGACCTGTTCTTTTCTTCAACCTATACTCACCCAAAAACATTTATAAAGCACTACCACGACCTTAATTAACCTCATTATACCATCAAATTAGACTTTAATACATAACGAGAAAAAAATTAATTATTTATTTTATTTTTAAATTTCAATTGTTTTAAATCAATAAAATTGGAATTATGCTAAATCGGGGATTAACCCAGCATCAGAACCTATTATTAACATCGCAAGAACTTTATATCAAGACAATCAAAACAAAATATAAAGACTAACCTTTCATAAATTCAGTGTGAAACGATAAAAAATAAGCTAGGTGTCAAAAATTTGAAACCCCCCTTGTTTTAATTTTTTTATGTGTATAAAAATCAAAATTATTATTATTATTAAAAAAAAATTATCACGTGTCACCGATCTAGTTTTTCCTGGAGAATGATGGATTCGTTATGAATGTTTGGGGGGGGAGGGGGGGGGGGGGGGGTTACTTTTCAAAAATTGTCTTGAAAAAAAAAAGATAATTTTTAATTTTTACTTAAAATTAAAAAAATTTAGTGTTTTGAGATCATTTTCATATGCTGATATTAAAAATATTTTTTTTAAAAATAAATAAATATTATTTTAATACAACTCTAAACAAAAATTATTTTAAAAAACAACTTCAACCCAAAGTTGTCAATTCCATTTCGACAGGTGCTTCGTTTTTTAATTGAAATGGAATGTTTTGGCGCGTCGTTTTGTGGTATATATATACATATATATATTATTTCAAATCCAAAAATAAAATTATTTAGAGTTGTGCAATAGAATCTAAAAAAAGACACAATAAAATAATTTTTCTAAATATGTATAATATTACAAGAATATCATCATCAATCTCACAAGGTCATTACATTCTATGATTACTCTTAAATTTTAACATAATATATATAAATATATCAAGAGACTTCTCGTAAAATTTCATCTTAATATAACGGTCGGATTAAGAAATAGGATTGATATTTCTAAATTATTCATTATTTAAAAAAATACTATTTGGCCGAAACAGAACAACCAGAACTAAACTGTAACATTCCAACTGAAATTTGAAAAAAAAAATCTGAAATAAACTAAAATTTGAAACAAAATAAAAACTATATAGTTTTATCTTATTTTTTAACTAATACAAAATATTTTTACCGTTTCTGCACCAAGTTAACAACACTGATTTCAACCGCAGTAATCTAGTTAGAAACATACGGTGAATGTGATCCATGTGTGAAAATAATCAAGAGAAGAAAAAAACATGCAGTTCAAGTCAACAAAATCTGGCTAGACAACCGAGGTTTCTAGTTCTCTTTTCGGTTTTGAAAATTTTTATTTTAAATTTAAATTTAAATTAAAAAAAATAGTATTTTTATATTATTTTTATATATTAATATCAAAAATAATTTTTAAAAATAAAAAAAATATTTTAATATCCCGGACGCATTGAAAATAACTACGGATTATCTTTAAGAATCTGAGTTGAATAACAAAACATTTTCTTTGAAACTTCCTTAACTTGTTCATCTCATAATTATGTCCAAGTTCAGATATTTATGGATTGATAATTTTAATAAATCCAAATTAAAAAGTCATCGACGCTGTCTGTTTGAAATTTAAAGTCAATATAGAATAAATGTCATGAAAGTATTTTTAATTGTAACTCAAAACATATATATATATATATATATATATATATATTTGTTTTGAGTTACAATTAAAAATACTTCCATGTGTTTATATTTATTAAAATAAAACTGCATGGAAATCCTATAGCATTTAAAAAATTGCCGGTCGTGAAGTCCATGCACAAATTTTTTATGTTGCATTTTTATCATTTTTTTTCGTTGTGTATTCAAAAGGATAAAAATCAAATTTTAATTATTATTAAAATAATTTATCACGTGTCACCGTCTCACCTATCTAGTTTTTCCTAGAGAGGATGGATTTGTTATGTATATTTAATTATTGTGTTTCAAAAATATTTTAAAAAAAAATTGATTTTTATTTTTTTATTTTAAATTAATATTTTTTTTGATAGTTTTAGATTATTTTCATATACTAATAACAAAATTAATTTTTAAATCTATAAAAATATTATTTTAATATAATTTAAATAAAAATTATTTTAAAAAATAACTTGACAGACATTAATATGGTTAGGAACATACGGTGAATATGGTCCACGTGTGAAAAGGATCAAGAAGAAGAAAAAAGCATGCTGTTCAAGTCGGCCCAGGGCTGTTTGGCATTCCGATCGAAAAGTGTTTAAGAATCTGATAATTATGTCCAACTGCAGATATTTATGGATTGAGAATTTTCATAAATCCAAATTAAAAAGTCATTGGCGCCGTCTGTTTGAAATTTAGAGGAAGTCAATATAGAATAAATGACATTATATATATACACTTTTAAAATGTTCAACTAGGATCAGCACTTTTAATTTAAACTTATTAGATTATTCTTTATCATATTTATATTTTAATATATAGCTATTTGTTTTGATAATATTATGAATTTATTATTTCAGCTTCCAACTAACCCTATAAATAAAATAAAGCAAGCTTTCTCTTCGGTGCCGTTCAAGTTTGTTTTATTTCTTTTGAAATATAAGAAATAGTTTGTATTATAACTCTCATGAAAAAACAAAAAAAAAACACAAAGAAATATTAAAATATAACGGGTTTCATATCCTTTACATACTTATAATTGGATATTTTGGTTTGAAATCATACAAGCTTTGCATTTCAGTCCCTCTGCTAAAATTGCACGAGAAACATTTCTAAATGTCTACTGAAGATACGACATCGTAGAACCTTACAACAAGGAAGAAGCTGAACATTCTAACCTCACTTGATTGCTCTACCCTGTAGATAATTCTCTGGTTGCGAGCAGATTCTTATAAATCTCATAAACCAATCGTTTCTCGAAAGCTTCACTCGGGTAAATAGCTTTGGCCTGCCTGCCGCTGGGAACCCTTTTGTTTCCAAAAACAGGTGTTCCATCCGCACTACCAGTAACACTAAGGATCATGTTGATGTAAGCGTTCTTGAGCTTTCTCAACAGCTTCAATGGAGAAGCGATGTTCTTTAAAATTCTTAACTTGGGCACTGCTTTTATCTTCCATGCCCTCCGTGAGCCACCTCCAAGTCTTGCGACGGTCGTGTTCTTCCGGGCTGTGATCGCGCCGTCGAGTCGCCGGTATCGCTTTCTCCTCCAGTATCTCCTCCAGGAACCGTGGAAGGAGGTGGGAGCTGGTTCCATGTTCAGTGCTTGGGAGAAAGAGAAGAAGGCTGTTGGTTTTCTTCTTCTTTCTTGATAGGATCAGGAGGGAGTTGTGAGTTTGTGCTGTGGATTGGTGAGATAAGAGCATGATTTATACGAGGAATTAAGGTGGTTTGCTGGCGTGTGAACTGAGAATTGAAAAGTATATATGTGTCATGAACTATAACGAGGAAGGTCAAAAAAAGCTAGTTGAGAGTCATCAAGTTGAATTTATGACAATTGTTTGGTCCACTATTTTAGGCTGTTTGTTTTGACTTTTGTTGGGAGGCAAGAATTAACAACACATCCCACCAAAGTATATTTTATGATCTGAGTGAGTAAAATTTTGATTTGAATATGAGATTTATTGTATAAATTTAAATTTTTTTATTATCACGTTATATTTTTTAGAGATATTTTTGTCTAGAATAGCTTACAGATAAAATGCAATTTTGTATTTGATGTTTATTTTTGTATAGGAAACAATTAGTTAAATATTAAATATATGGTGAAGAAATGCATGCATATTTTGGTAAATATTTTCCCAACTAAAAAAATAAATTTCATGTGACTTTTATTTTTTACTCGAATTAAGTCGTCATTGGTATATGCTCTATGCTCTACTATTTTTCAGTTAATTATGTGTCAAATAAAAATAAATATAATTATGAGGTCTAACAATAAAATGACTTTTTTTTTTTAAAGTAGAATTTTTAACCAATAACATTTTTTGTCTTTTTATTTTTATAATACAGCAAAAATATATTTTTGCTCTTTTAAATAGACAAGGAAAGGCATGCATTCGGGAAGGGGCATTTAAGTCCTCTTCTAATTTTTTTTCTTAAACAATCGTAAACATTTTGGTCTTTTGATGTTAAGGCTATCGGTAGGGATCTACGTCTTTTGAATGGCGCATGTAGCTGAACCTGTCTTTTTTTTTTTGTGGCGCTGGAGCCTGGAAGCATCATCATGTTTACGACTGTTAGTACTGATTATTTTTCTTGTTTTTTTCTCCGTCCTACTTAAAAAATACATGTTTTTTTTTTATTTTAATTTCAATTTTTATTCTTATCTTTTTTCTTACATAAAAGTCCTTTTGTTTTCAATTGAGTTCTTTAATTACATCTTGTCATATTTTTTTTCCAATTAAATCCTTCTTTTTTTTGTTTCTAATTTTCATCGTTGACTTTTTTGTTAAAGTTTTATTGGTTTTTAATTTCATCATTTAATCAAAGTTTATGATGTATTATTGTTTTTTTCAATTTGCCCTTATTTCTTTCATTTGATATTTTCTTTTGTTAAAATAATTTTTCTTTTCAATTTAACCCTTGAATTGAGGTTTTATATAGCTGACCTCTAATTTATTTTTTATTGTGATTTTAACCTCATTCTTTTAATTAAATTTTTTAAAATCCTTTTGTGTTGTTGATTTTCATCCTAGTTTCATCATTCGACATTTGAGTTGTTGGGGATCTCACTTTTTTTTTTTTTTTATGATGTTTCCTAACTAATACTTTGGATCGTGTATTTGAAAAGTTAATACAATTCAACATTTTTTTTGGTCCCTTTCTATTTCATTGTTCTACATTATTTTTTTAAATAGTTTTTGTGATTGATTTCAATTCTTTTATTGGTTTTTTCTGTCTCATGAACCATAAGTTTTATAGGGTATTATTAGTAAACATTTTTTTTTAAAAAAAAGAAGTAATTATTCTGTATGTATTTAGATTTTAAAAATATTATTTTGACTCATCTATTATTTTCTTTATTTTGTATAGATGGATTATGTTTTTAAAATAAAAATATCTATTTTTAGATAATATATCTAGCATGATAGGCCTTGCATAGTAATTTATTTTATGTTATTCAATCAGTAAATTTCTATTTCTATTATCTTTAATTGATTTTAATAATCAAATTCAATAAACATAACTAGGTAAATGTATCATTCTACTTCTTGTTGGTTTTTTTTTGTTTATTTATAAAAATTTACATAAAATGTTTTATATAAAAAAAACATGTCAATATCTTCTTTTTTTTATAAAAAAAAATCACAACTCACATTAGAAAAAATAGCTAATACTATATAATATATGTGTATAAGCACTACCCCCACAACCTCAGTCCAATAATTGTCCAAAATCTTATCCTTCACCCACTTCATGAAATGAAGCCGAAGTCCAGAACCCACACTGAAACTAAAAACTCAAACTCCCTTTGGAAATGGAACACAAATGACAGCAAGAAGAAGAATGGAATTCAATTCCCAGTGCCTGAATTCCTACAGGACAGCTGCAAGAAGTTTGAGGAAACAATAATGGGTCCTGGAGGTGGTGTTGGAATCGGGTGTGGTATTGGAGCAGGCATCGGGTGGGTGGGTGGAGCCGGGTACGGTGGCCGGACGTGGAACCAAACGAAGCTAGTTTTTGGGGTTGGTATGGGTTGTGGTGTCGGGTTCGGGTTTGGATATGGTAATGGTCTTGGACATGGTTTGAGTTTGGATTCCCTGGAGTCTTACTTCACGGAGATCGGATTTTAACAAGAAAAGGGTTATTATTACTATGATGTGATTTTTGGGGTTTGTGTTTATTTTTCCTCTTCTTTCATTGTTGATTACATTTTTGTATTATTAATTTGGGTTTGAGCAAAATAAATAAATAAATAATTTTTTGTTTAAATGTGGACTCTCATTAAAAGATTATCGAAAGCAGATACAGTGGCTGTATTTATTACAAGATTTGCAGTCATTTTTAGGGATAGTTTTCAAATTCATTGACTTGAGCTACAAATTGAAAATAATTTGCAACAAAAGAGTTACCAATTCAAATTTCAAAGGGCTCTCATCATCCTATGGGATTCGTTGGAAGGACAATCTAACACGATTGCTTGGTATCCCAATGCTGTAAAATACGAAATTTCCAAGAGAAAACAAGCAAACTTCTGAGGTCATGGAATTGAAATAATTGCAATTGACAAATGCTTTAGCAAACTCAAGACTGTCTTTTTTATAATCCTGCTTTCAGTCTTGGGGAAAGATACCTTGGATTTAGAAATTCCCGAGACAATTGAACTGCGCTTCGCCGCAATTAAAATTATATTTTTTTTAAATATGTTTTTAAAAATTGTGAAGAATTTTTTTTCATAACATTATAGATCTGGAATAGGGGTAAAATAATAAATTTGGACAGAATTTTATGAGGTGTAAGCTTCTAATAAAATATATAAATATTAAATCGATATAAATTTATTTATTTAATAGATTTAAATGAAAATTTAATGATTTTTTTTAAAATAATGTTAAGCAACAAAACTTTTTTAAAAATTAGACAAAAAAAAAAAAAGATAACACTAAGCCACAATCATTTTTTCAAACCATCAATTTGGGATATTAGATCTGAAATACTATATATAGAAGAGTTGCCCAACTCAATTCTTAATAAATACAACATTGAATGATGAGTTATTTGAATTGTTATTCTCATTGTTATTATTATGATTGTTAAATTGTCACTATCATTATAACTATCACAATTACTATAAATAATTAATAGTTTAATTATTATTGATATTACTATCGTTGTCACCATTATTATTGTTATTATCGTCTTCATCATTATCACAATAACTATTACTAGCTAAACCATCATTACAATTATTATCATCACAGCTATAACTACCACTATTTTTATTTTTATTATTACTATTATCATATTAGTAGTACAATTATTTAATTATTAGTATTCTTAGTATCACTATCACCACCATCATTGCCATCACAATTATAACTATTATTATTATTATTAACACTATTATTTTTATTAATATTATTAAAATTATCATTATTATTATTATTATCATTATTATAATTGTTTTATAATTATTGATATTCTTAATATTATTTTATGAGTTATTGTTATCACTATTATTATTATTATTATTAACAGTATTATTGTTATTAATATTATTAAAATCACTATTAGTATTGTTATCATTATTAAAATATCAAAAATATTATTAGCATAAAACATTCATTTGATCTGAAGAACAAATAAAAATTATTAAATTACCTTAAAAAATACAATAAATAACCCAAAATGTTTAGCAAAATAGAAAGCAAGAAAATAATAAATAAAAAAACAATCACTAAAATATTAGTATTGCCTAAACAAAAAAAATCAGAAAATTATCCCAAGTAAGAAAATAAAAAATGACAAAACTTTAACAGAAGAGCAAATAAAAAAATAATAATTATTGGAAAATTGGAAAAAAACTCTATTACCAATTGTTCGAATGTATAGGTGCCCACTATTTCAATTTAAAAATTCTAGCCCTTAGCTAAGAATTAATTGAAATATTTCAGCCCTTAGCTGAGAACAAAGAACAAAGAGCAAAGAGATCAATGACAAAACTAAGATAAATATTTTTAGCATAAAAAATCATTTGATTTGAAGAAGAAATAAAAATAAAAAAACAAATATCAATTTTAAAATGATCAACATAAATTAAAATTTAAGGATTACATTGAATAAAAAGAAAACCTTAACAAAAGAGAAAATAATAAAAATTAAAAATTAAAAATTAAAAGTATATATACATAAATATGAATAAAATATAGGGACTGCTTCAAAAAGACTAAAAAATTTAAAGGATTTAAAACCAAATAAAAAACTTAAAGAATAAGGACCAAAATAAAAAATAAAATATATGATCAATTTTAATGGAAGAACAAAATTAAAACAAATCAAATCTTCTATAGAAGAATCATGATGAAAAAAAATCAAAAGATCAAGGACTGAAATGCACAAATCATAAACAAATATGACTTGTATATGTATTTGTTCCAGGAGAGAGAAAAGAAAAAAAATCAACCATCGACGAATCTCCAAACACCATGTGCATCGTCATGGTGAAGAGATCATAGTGGCGCATCCAGTGAGAAGACGACTAGATATTTTTAGTCACTGCATGACGCTTCATGCATCGTCTGCTTGGAATGGACAGAAAAAAATTGTCAGCGTGTCAATAGTTTTTTCAAAAACATATTAAAAAAAATATGAAATCACCAAAACATCCCAAAAAACCATACTTATAATAAAAAAAAAAAACACATACGCAAGTATCATAACTCTTTGTTTTTATCTTTTTCAAGAATAAATTAGTTTTTTTATCATTCATAAAAATGAAAAAACCAATAATATCCTTGTCGACCATTTCTTTTGGTCTCATTTAGACACATTATCAAACAGGGTCAATCAGCCACCAATATATCATAGCTTATGATAAGTTAGTGTTTGCTAATGTGTTTTTTTTTTTGGACATCTGATAAACACTTTAGCAAACAGGGTGAACGCAGCCACCGGCATCGAAATAAAGCCAGCGAAAAAACAGAAAAATGCCCTTAAGAAGTAGAGAAAAACACAAGAAATTTAACAGAAACCAGAATTTCTTCTTCAAAAGGTGAAGTTCGACCCAAGAGACAAATAAACAGAGACAAGATGAAGGTTTTTCGAAAACAACAAAAATCAAAAAATTATCCCGAGTAAGAAAATAAAAAATCCAAAAACTTTTTTTTAAAAATAAACAGAAAATAATAATAAAAAACTAAAATAAATATTACTAGCATGAAAAATTATTTGATTTGAAGAACAAATAAAAATAATAATAATAAAAAAGAACAAATATCAATTTTAAAATGATCAACACAAATTAAAATTGAAGTACTAAATTGAATAAAAATAAAACCTAAGCAAAAGCAAAAATGATAAAAATTAAAAATCAAAAACCAAGAGTGTAGAAAATAAATTCAATACCCCTAGGCCAACTCTTTATTTTTATTTTTTCCAAGGGCAAATTAGTTTTTTTATCATTCATAAAAATAAAAAAATCAACAACACCCACATTTTTTTTTTTATCGAAGAACAAAAGTGTTATTTTACAGTTTATTAAAAAACAAAATATCAAGAATAACCATGAACATACCCAAACCAGTAATTAATCTTTATGAGCGGAAAGACATAACAGTAATTACACTGTTCATAGAACTAAGCGACACCGTTTAACTCTGTTCTTAAGAGCCCATTTATTGCCCACTAAACCTTCTAATAAACATACTTCAAGTTTGAGAATCAATTCACAGGCGCAGAAACATCATGGCAGCAAGATTCGAGAAAGAAAAGGGATCCAAATGTCTGCATTATTCGAAACTTTTACCAATTTTACAGAAGCAACTGCAAAACATGAAACTGCTCAAAGCAAGCATAAGTTCCCCCAACTACATTCCGTACATCTGATGAACACATTAGCAAACAGAGGGTCAACCCATAATGATGGCAAGCTTTGAATAAAGCCAGCGAAAAAACAGAAAAATGCCCAACACAAGAAATTTAACAGAGACCAGAAATTCTTCTTCAAAAGGTGAAGTTCGAACCAGGAGACAAATAAACAGAGACAACATGAAGTTTTATCTACTGCAACATTAAGTTCTTATTCCAAATAGTAAAAGTACAGAGGGCAAATCAAATTCCTGTCTAAGAAGATGATTGATCACTCTTGTCCTTGTTAGAACAGATCGTCCCAACAAGGGCCTCGATCTCTTCCTTGACTCGTCCAAACATGCCTGGTCCTTTAACTTCATCGATCGGAGTATCCTTATCAATAACATCGCTTCTCCCGTGCGTTTCTTGAAGATCGTATGGAGATTTTTCACTACGAGTCATTGCTTCTGACTCTCTTTCCATCGCATTTGGTGCTGCTTTTAAATCCTGTTCTTCTGCATCAAAACCACCAAAAATTGAGAATTTTACATCAAAATTATGTTTTAATCAAAGCCCATCAAGAAAATGGACAAAATCAATCTTTATTATCAAATATAATACCTGATGATGAAGGATTTTTTGGGTCTGCTTTCGGTTCTGCCATTGAAATTTCTTGGATTAAAATTTGCGCCTCGGTTTCAAGGACAATTCCGAATAAAAAATATCTTTTCACTGTTTATGTAATCACTTTTTATCATCTCACACGTCACTTCATTTGAGCAATGACTTTCTAAAATCTAAATAAAATCTCCCTTTTATCCTTAAATTTTTATTTTATACCAATAAATTATTTGTAATTTAAATTAGCATATAATCATATATTTTTATAAAAAAATAAATTAAAAATTAGAGGACATAAGTGATAAACATGAATAAAAAAAAGATGATGCCTTTTAATTTTATTTGAAAAATACATTTATGTCCCTCTTCTTTTTCCTATCAATCCATCTAATTTAAAAAAAAAAATTGATATCAATTTTTTTTTATCAAGTAAGGTATAAAAATTTATATAATTTGTATAAAAATAAATACTTTAAGATTAAGTCTTGTTTTGTATCTTGGGCTTTGTTGATTGATTTTTTTATTAAGTTATTCTCGACCAATCATTTCATTAATTTTTTTTTATCTATTTGTTATAATTAAAAAATATATAAAATTAATATGTGAAGTAAAAGGTCAATAACTATAATATTTTGTTTGATAAAGTTTTACACCTCGTCTCGACTTGATTTTTGTATATAAATAGGCTGAAAAATATGGGTTGTGTATCATGCAATTCTAGTGGGTGATGTGGCAGCTACTAAGAAGGGTAAGAGATGGCTATCATTGACTTTGGATGAAGTTGTCCGAACATGTATCACGTTTTGCCTGACTTTTTTTTATCACTTGTGTTTGACAAGTTCCATGTTCTCTTGTGAACTTGTTGCTATGTTTTCTCCTTTATTTATTGTTTTTCCTTGCGTTAGTGTTATTATAACATGCAAAACACTATGTGAAAGAAATACCTTTATGAGATTTGATTTCAACATTGGAACTGGTGGTTTGTTATTATGTCAATTTTAGCACATATTTTTTTTTTTATGCGAGGAAACTCTATCTCTTAAAAAATATATTTTTTAATAACTTTTAATATATATATGTATCAAAAACTATATTGGACGGTAGGAAAATTGATGCGAGGAAACTCTATCTCTTAAAAAAACTTGAATAATATTAGATTATCTAAATGTATTAATATTAAAAATAACTTTTAATATATATATGTATCAAAAACTTCCTCTAATTCTATTTAAACAGTCTAAATAAAACGTCTGATATTTGATAAGTTTAAAGAAGAAAGAAAATAGAAAATAGATTGGACGGTAGGAGAATTGATGTGGCTGGACTAGGAACACAATGCAGCTTCACATGCACATCCTTATGGTACATAACTACACATGATTCGAGGCTTGCTTGTCAAAAACAAGATGAAATTAAACCACTGTAGTTAAACATTACTGTACTGTTATAGATATTTTGTAATATGCTTGCCTGTAAAAAACAAGATTAAATTGCTAAGGAAAACACAAATTAAGTTGACAAACAAAGAATTAAGATGAAAGAGAGGTAGGAAGAAAGATTTGCTGTATGAATTACCAAAAGTAATCAATTGGCTAGCATTTCTGAGACAATAAATCACTTCCATGAAGCTTCATGTTCAGTTTCGTCAATTGATCACCAGACAGCAGCGTTTTAGAATTTCCATGCTGCGACTGACAATTCTCCACAGACAAGGGTAGTAGCTCAACAAGCTGGGAAAAAAAAAAGAACATGGATTTTGAAATAGATGTCAGATAAAAAAAGGGACTCAAATGCGGATCAACATGATGGAGAGATGTAGATGTAGTCATACCTTATTTCTTACACCAGTTTCAGAACTCCGACAAGGATTGTGATTATATCTCACTGCTACTGTCATCAGAATTGGAGCTCTGCTGGGAAATTAAGGAGGGTATAGTTATCATTTGGCTGGCTTTTAAAATTCCACATTACACAACATAATCATGCAAGTTATCAAACAAAATTCGCAGATGATCTTTCTTCGACAGAACCTGCATGATTACCAAGGTCAACTCATGATTACCAAGTTCAACTCATATGAAATAAAAGAAGGCATCAGAAAATGATTGTGTTCCTCAATAATTTCGAAGCTCGTTTGTATTACTTCAGCATATCTTACAATTCTCAATATGGGATTGCAGATATCCGCGTTAGAGAAAGATCATCAAAGCGAGGAAACTTGATAGTTACATCTTGTAGAGACCTGCGGTAGAACTTTGAATGTGCTTTCTCGCCTCCACGAAGTACAATCTAACTTCATTTCTATCTATAAATTTACATTGTATTTCAAAATTATTTGTTTTTTTGAAATGGATATCGTATTATTTGTTTTTTTTTTAAATTATCTTGAATTTTTTTAGTTAAATTACGTTTTACTGGACATTCATGTTATCTATAAATTTCATATTTGACATTGTATTTCAAAATTATATATATATATATATATATATATATAATTATTTTGATTTTTTTTTAGTTAAATTAAGTTTTACTGGACATTCATGTTATCTATAAATTTCATATTTGACATTGTATTTCAAAATTATATATATATATATATATATATATATATAATTATAGTTATTTTAGATTATTTTCATGTATTGATATAAAAAATGATTTTTAAAAAATAAAAAATATTATTTTAATATATTTATGAATAAAAAACATTTTAAAAAATAACTTCAATTACACTCCAAAACATGAGTTCGAGATCACCAAGTTTACTATGATACATTTAATCAAAAATCATACAAATAAAAACTTTATAGTATAAAATATATTAGCAATGCCTTATTATGTTTATATTCAAGGAAAAGTTTGATCCGAACAACAGCATAGTACAATTTTATAAATGCTTTTTTTATGATACGATGATACCTATTTATTAGAGATAAACATAAATAATATCTTGAACTCATCAAGTCATTAAAATATTTAAATTGAGTGAATTTTTAATATTTTATAAAGCCTTAACTAACCAAGGATAACAAATTTAAATTCCACACCTTTGACTATAGCCAATGGCGTAGCAATGTTTTGTTGACGAGTCTTCATTGGGGGTCGATCCTGCGTGTCTATCTCTATCATCGACAGTGAAAAAATCCCATTGATATTATCTCCAAGATCACGTGTATGCATGTGCCATGTTGACTTTCAGACTATATTCATGATTTTTTTCAAATAATTAAAAATAAGGGCTATATTTTTTATTTAGAGCAGAAAGGTTAAACCATAAGAGCAGAATTGCAGATGTTTAATCAGTAAAACAAGAAATGAAGATAAAAAAAAAATCATTAAAATCTGTGGTTAAGTTTTAAATCTGAACCCTCCAATAATAATCCAAGGGAGAAAGTGGGAATGCTGAGATCCAATGACTGCAAAGTACTGTGTATGATTTCAATCCCATTAGATTCCTTTACAAAACATCCATGAATTGGTAAATTTTCCTTTACTACTTGTGTTAATGTTGCTCATGTATATATATATAATTTATTAATAAAATTTATTTATTTTTAATATTAAAAAAATCAATTATGAATGTGTTAATATTAAGCATTACCGAATTTAAAGGGTTGGTTTAGTGATTGAAAACTTTTTCCACATTTCTCGAGTTTTTAGATTCAAACCTTGAGATTAATATTTTAGAAAATTTTAATAGATTATTTTGACTACATTAAACAATTATAATCAAGTATTTTACTAATGAATACAACATTTAATAAATAAACCAAGAGTGAAAATAAAGTTCTAGAGATAAAAATACTTTGTGTAATCACAAAACTAAGAATTATGTCGTCTTCTATGCTCACATGAATCGCATGGCCAACGATAATGAAATCATTGCATCTAGTGCCCATTGCGTAATCTCGAAAGATAAATACAAGTAAGGACTAGAAATACATACATATTGATATCTTTTTTAGGCAAAGCTTTTTAGAGCAATATCATTATCCCAAGGAATGAAATTTTATGGTGTATAATATCATCTAAAGGTCTAATGAATTTGTCCTATCTATTAGCAACATTATCTCCCTTCGAAGATAGTTAATGCCAACTAATCAAATAACGAGAAGAAAAAAACAACAAAAAAGAAAAAAAGGTATGAGCATGTGATAACTATTGAAATTAGTTTTAAAATATATAATAATCTTTCTAAATTCAAGTTATATGTGAGATTCATTTATATTTGTGGTTAAAATTATGTTAGGATTTTAGTATCTAACATGAGTACTTTAACAAGAAATATTAACGTGTTTTAAAAACCAATTACAAATGATAATTTGTTCTCAATAAACCCTTTTATAGTAAATTTTTTAACTCATAAATAGTTTTGTGGATTGGAATGAGTCTATGTGCTTATAAGTTTGGGATTGAATTTGGATAATAAAAACTATTTTTTGATATGAAGTCCATGTTTGATCAGTAATTTATTTTTAATCCCTAAAATATCTTAGTAAATGATATAATACATTAATTATATGATGAAATGAATGTATTCATGAGTATGTTTCATGAATTTGAATATTCATGAGTTGTTTCATGGATTATGAGTAATTTATAAACTATAAGCATCATCATAAATTAATAAACATTCATGAATTATGAGTATTAATGTTTTGTTTTCAAGTCCTACAAATAAGTGTATTGGATAGTGGAAAAGAATGAAGAATGTTGTTGAGTTCTTTTCTCTTTTTATTGAAGGTTAACCTAAAAAAATGTTTTTTCATTATTTGTTTCTATCCTGAGCTTAAGTTTGATTTTCAAGGAAAATAAGTACTCTAAACTAGTTTAGATTAAGTATAATTTCAATATTGGGTTAGTTTGCATGTTATGATTGTTTTTCTATATTTTTGCACATTGCTCTTAACTTGCTCTTGGAATTTAATCCCTAAATGCTTATTCATATTTTACTATATTATCATTGTTAACCATTACAAGGATTATAATAAAACAATAATAAAAAGACTACAAAAAAAAGCTAGGAGCAAAATTGAACTTTAGGGATAACAATACAACACCAGAAAAAATGCTAAAATAAAGACTTGAAATATTGTTGAAACATGTTAACCATGTGGCACCACTTAGTAGAACTTGAAAATATATGCTTCAAAACACACTTCTCACACGCCCTGTATATAGACAAAAAAGCAAACACAAAAATTAGAGCAACAAATCTTCTCCTATAAATTCTTAAAGGTTGTCAAAATTAATCTTGATTTATTAGTGGATTCCTTATAAAATCAAGGTTGTGATTTGGTTTTTGGTATAAAAAAAGATAGTTTGAGTTTTTTGTTTTTAGACAAAGTTGTTACAACTTAGACAAGTTTTTTAGTGGGCTACTGCTAGTAAATCTTGTTGGGTTTTCATCTAAACATGAGGAAGGATAAGGTGTTAATGGTTAGGCTTACAGAAATATTCTTGTTTGAGAATTGGATAAACAAGGTGTTTATGATGATTTTAGAATGAAGCTACTTTGGTTTTAGTCAAAGAGACAATTGGTTTTTAGAGGTTGTGTCGTGGGTAAAAGATGTTGATTTTAGCATGTTTGACATTGAGATGATAATTGTTTTTCAATGTGTTTTTTATTCAAAAATGTATTTTTTTTTGAAAAATGTATTTTTTGATGAAAAATGTATTTTTTGAATCAATAAATAAAAAAATACTAAAAAATAATTTTAAATAAAATAAATGCATTTTTAGGAACAAGAGTTTTGACATCAATGCCAAAACATATTTTTAGTGTGTTTAGGACCATAGTGAGTTTGAGTTTTTTTGGCGGGGTAAAAAACAACCAAAGAACATGCATTTGTAAATTTTAGTGAAGTGCAAGTTGTGCTTAGATAAGTTGTGTATCAAAAAAATAAAAATAAAACTCAAACTCACTTTAAATCACTATATGGTTATATAGTGGCATATGTTTTTTTTTTTTTTTTTTAATTTGTAATGGCTTATGAAAGAAATATGTTGGTTCAATTGGGTTAGGTGTTGGGAGTTTTCATTTTTTTTTCAATTATATGTATTTCTCTTCCCTATTCGATAAAAAATGTTTTGGTCCTAGAACCATCATTGAATTTAAGCATATGTATTTATAGTAAAAGAGCTCGACATTATACGGAAATTTAACCCGTATCTCTTTTGAAATTTGATTTTGAGAAGAAAAAAATATGATAAAAAATTTATATTGATGACCTTATTTTCTAGATCTTAGAAAAACCAACCATATACTTTAGCTGTTGATTTTTCCAACAATTGACATATCGTATCCTTGATCAAAATCAGTTTCTAACCTTTTAATTTCTAAATTTAACTTCAAATAAGAAATAAAAAAATAAGGTCAAGATTAGACTATGCCAAATTGTCTATTGTTAGTATTACTACTATTACTACTAACTATTACTATTACTATTATTATTATTATTATTATTATTATTATTAAATCATAACCTTTAATAAATTAGTTATTTTTATAATGTTTTTTTTCCTTCTTCATCATCTAAAACCTGTCCCAAGTTAACCAATCCTTATCATATCACCTCTCATTGTTAAAAATAGCTATAAAATGGTTTATTTTCTTCATCCTTTTCTGTTATATTTTTGTTCCAAAATTACTTATAAATTACAAATCCAAAAAGAAATAAGAGAGAGCCACAAATTCCCATTGAAACTTTTCACTATTATACTGGAAAAGTTGAAGTGATAGGATCAAATTATAATATTGAATATTCTTCAGGGACAAGTTTAAGTTTATCCTAATTTAACGCTGCTTCTCTGTGCTTACCGCATTAAAATATAAAAAGCGCTACCACGTAACCCAATCCCAGCTTCTACTCCCTAGATCACCATCGCCATCTCCAGTGCACCGCCACGCCATGGACCCCCAGCCACTGCCACAACCGCAACCACAACCACAACTTCAACCACCAGCCACCACACCAAAGATTCGCCTAATGTGCAGTTACGGTGGCCACATAATCCCACACCCCCACATCAAATCCCTCATCTATTCAGGTGGTGACACCCGCCTCATCACCATCCCCACTGGTACGAGCACCGGGACCGCCACCACAAACACCACTGCCATCGGTCTCACGCTCTCATCTTTAATCACTCACCTATCAACAACTCTGAAAATAACCACGCCAATCACTTTGAAATACCAACTTCCACATCACAATCTTGATTCTCTCATTTCGCTTTCTACAGATGAAGATGTTCTTGTCATGCTTGATGAGCACCAAAACAACCTTACACCTTCACGTATTAGATTATATGTGTTTCCAACCAAACCTTTTTTGAGTCAGCCGGAGTCAAAGTCTACAACTCAGTTAACTCACCCGAAGACTGAAACTTGGTTTGTTGATGCATTGAAGAATACAAAGATTGTGCATCTTGAGGGTAATGGTAATGGTAGTAATGGTGGTAGGTTCTGTGGTGCCGAGTCTATGGTTTTGGAAACTTCTTCTTCTTTTGGGTCTACTTCGTCTCCGGTTTCGTCGTCTATTTTGGGTGTTAAAGGTGGTTTTGTTGAGGACAATGACACTAGTTTGGTGGATAATAAGGTTAAATTGCCTACCCCGGAAGGAGTTTCTTGGTATTTCTTCTTATAAGAGTTTCGATTTTTATGTTATCTTTTGAGTTTGTAAGGTTAGTTTTTGCATTTGTTGTTGGATAGTTTTGAAAAGTATGGAAATTTAGATTCTTAGGATGTTAAAAGTTCTGTTCTTCATAGTGGAAATGTAGTTAAGTTAGTTGATTGCATCGTTGATTGTTATATAGTCGATTATTTGGTATTATGTAGTAAGTGTTTTATTTTTATGTTTCGGGAATGAGTTTCTTCAATCTGTTAATTATTTGTTTTTTGGAAAATCTTGAAAAGAATGCAAATGTTGTCTTTTTGTGGTAAAGTTATTTTCTTTTGATGGTGATGAATATAATCTGTAGTTAATTGTTCGCAGTTTTTAGTTTTTGATGTTTTATCTCGTGGGACTTTCTAAGGTTTGCTGTTTTTTAAATGAACATCTTTAAAGATAGTAGTAACATTGGATATTTTAGATGTTAAAGTTATGTTATTTTGGGTGTAAATGAATGTAATGGTTGTTGTAACTTTGGTTATTGCAGTGATCATGGTCCGGGAACTGCGGTTTGTCAGGATCCACAGTTTGCGACGTATCAAGATCCAGTTGGGGCTGTTACTTCAGTGGAGAGTAGAGTTTCTCATACAAATCTATTTGAATCAGAGAGTAAAACCCCTGATCATCCTCCCTCCATCGGGGTTGAGATGCATAAAACAGTTCCTGTTTCTTGGTATCCAGTGTCTTTACAATATGATCAACCACAACAACTGCAATTCATTCATACAGGTGGCCCTCATTATATACCCCAGGACTCAAGTGGTGTAGCGCCAATGTCTTCTTACTATGCGATGAGTTCTCCGGTGTGTCAGCAGCCAGTTTATTATCAGACCAACCAACCTCAGCCGATATACCTAGTGCCGGCGCATCCACATAATTTAGCTGTGCAAGGTGGTTTGATGAACACTGCAACTGTTGCTTCTAGCCGTCCTCCAGCGCATCATAATTCTACCATGCTCCCTCCTCAAGTAGCTTACAATGCCTCTACCGCTTTACCTGCAGCTGATTTAACCTCACAAGTTTATAGAACAATCCCAAGAGAAAGTTCGCCTGATATTGTACCTCATAATGAAAATCAGCAACAATGTGGAGGACTTCCTCAAATGAATCACCAAGCTCAGCCTGTATGTGCTGCTTCCAAGGAGAGTGGCAACTATAGTAAACAAATTGATGAAGATCATGTACATGCCCAAATATACAAGTCTCAGCCACTGCCTCCGACGTTGCCTTCTCAGTATCAAACCATGACCCCAGCCACAACAATCTTGTTATCAGAGGCTATTGCACGGTTAAATACGGATAACATTAAGCAGCAACAGCCGAAAATATCAAGCCGCAATGAGCATAATCTACAGTAAAACAATCCAGGGACAGCTGTTTATGGTAATAACTTGGACTTTCTTTCATGGATTTTAAGTTTTGGTAGTGTAATGTTGTATTAATCTGTAATAGAAGTGATGATCCAATCTTCTTACCCTTTGTTTAATATTCCCTTGTCTGTATGATGGTAATATTGTTTTTTTGAAATTAGGTGCTTAAGGTTATACAACTAAATCCATACAAATCCATGCAATAGTATTCTGCGCTTGAACAATCAGTGTCTGTTTATTCAAATCATACAATAATTTAATCATGTTGGTTAATTTGTCATATTTCTTTAATTCTTTGAAACAAGGGAACTAGATTTTTAATTTCTTGTGATGAGAATTCAGTTTTTGGGGTGTGTTTTTGCGCTCTTGTGTAGAGGTTAATCCTTGGTTCTCAATAAATCAGCTCAAATCCTTAGCTACAAGCATGCCCATGCTTTTAATTCTTATTCTTATTCATTTGTTGTTTGGTGGGGTTCGTGAATGCAAAGTCTAGGAACATGTCATGCATTTGACCATCACTTAGTCCCTGCAATAATGCCCACTGTTTGAGCAGTGTAGATCAAGATTTTCATCTTACAAAGGATGTTGTTGAAGGTTATATGGATGGAACTAAATCTCATCGCTGTGCTCTAGATTAGAGTTAAGGCCTGTTTAACTTCAATCGAAACCCACTTCAATGACTGACTCCAGATAGTTTAATGACTCTTTTCACTTTTTTAGAAAGTAGAAATAGATGGCATGTTTTTGGTGAGACGCGCATAGGGTGATAGGAGGAAGGAATTCCAGTATTTTGGATTTAGGAGTTCTAACCACAATGTAACAAAATCATGGAAAGTAATAATAAAAATCCTGTACGAATTATTTATTTTAGCACAACAAATACTGCAAGACTCAGATGTACATGGTGTCGAATAGAAGTTCAATGTAAGACAACATCCAAACAGAAGGATAAATATTTGTAGCAGGTTAGTAGCTCAACCTTGGGAACAACGCACCCATTGATTTGATTTTTCTGAGGAAGGTGGTGTATAGACTGATTTCCCTCGATGAAAACTGATTTTAAGCTGACGAGACCAATCTTTCCAGATTTTCACTCACATTCTTCATCGAGGGTCTCTTGTCAGGGCTGGCATGAACACATGCTAGAGCAATCTTAAGCACTGCAATCATCTCATGTTCCCTGTCCGAATCACGAGCTAAGAAGGGATCTAGTACTTCGGATGGTGGCTTCACTTCAATGCTAAGCTGAATCCATCGGACTAGATCCATTCCTGACAGACTCATCTGCATAATTGGCGACTTCCCAGAAATGATCTCCAATAGAATCACCCCAAATGAGTAAACATCCCATTTCTGTGATGGTTTTATGACTTTTGAGGACTCGGGAGCTTCGTAACAAGACCCCGGCGTGCTTGAATGTGTTGGTGTCAAAGCATATGGAGAACCCTGTTGTGGTGTTCCGATTGTCATCTGCTCCCCTTGAACTGGTATGGATTCTTCACTTGTATAAGCAAAGCAGTTGAGTCCGAAATCGGAGATGTGGGGCTCCATGTTCTCTCCGAGAAGAACATTGCCGGTCTTTAAATTTCCATGGACATACCTTTTGGGACTGCTTTCATGTAGAAAAGCTAGACCCTTTGCTAATCCTTTCATGATTCTAAGTCGAATGGACCATGAAAGAGGTTTAAAGTATGTCATTCCTGTTCTTCCTGGTCATATTTTGAAGAGATTCAGAGCAGTTAAAGAGAGATTCAAAGCAGTTAATGTGACAGGTGATCGTGATTTCTCTTGAAAAACAACATTATCAATACGGTATCTAACTAGTTTTTTGATTTTCTTATATCGGGAGTCAGGCTGGTACTTACCATGAATTGCAGTGGCAAGGTCACCATTGGGCACGTAATCATAGATAAGCAGCTTCTCGTTGACGCACCAGCAATAAGCTAGAAGGCTGACAATGTTTGGATGCCTGATTTTGCCTATTGCTTCAACCGCGGTTTGAAACTCCCTGAACCTCTGCGATCCTCCATCTTCCAGTCTCCTCACTGCTACAGTTAGCCCCTTTTCAAGAACAACTTTATAGACGATCCCTATACCGCTCTTTCCAACCAGAAAAGCAGCTGCTTTTAGAAGCTGTTCAAGATCAAAACTGACCTTTGAGTCTAATGGGACAAAGGTGTATTGTTCCATGGTTTCCGACAGAGATTCCAAGTCATCTGTTCTGAAGCAGAACATTTCCTTTCTAACCATTGATTTTTCTTCAAAACTACCGCCCTGGGTACGTTTTCTTTCTTTACAGCCATGAACCTTCCTGTACCAGTAACAGAAAGATAAAGCAACCAGGCAAATTCCCACCATTGTGCTGGCAACAGATGCAATCACAACCCAGCTCAATTTCCCTCTCCCTCGCTTGCCCGAGCCGTCTCCTACTGCTAAGGGTTTAGGATCTATAATTGAATTGGAGTTGGCTGAAGGACATGGATTTTTCAGAGGCGGCCCACAGAGAAGAGGGTTCCCAATAAAAGCCGTTGGACCTAAATTAACCAGAGCATCAGTTTGTGGTATTGCACCGCTGAGATTGTTGTAGGTAAGATTGATATAAACCAACTCAGGAAGATCTCCTAGGCTTGCTGGAATAGGGCCATCGAAAAGATTGTGAGATACATCAAGCACTCCCTGCAATCCTGACAAGTTTCCTAGGCTGCCAGGGATCAAACCCCTGAAGCTGTTATGTGAAAGATTCAGTGTCTGAAGCATAACCAAATTGTTACCTATCTCATCTGGTAGAAACCCAGTGAAACTGTTTCGACTGAGTACAAGATTCTTCAGTCTCTTGCATTGAATAAGATATGAAGGTAATGACCCATTGAAAGAATTTTGAGAAAGATCTAGTGTCTGCAGGTTCTTGAGGTTCCCTATCTCTTCAGGAACTGGCCCTGAAAACGAGTTTCCTGAGAGTATCAGGGTTTTCAACCCTGCTGCATTAAAGAGCTCGACTGGCAAGCTTCCAGAGAGGTAGTTACTCTTGAGATTAACATGGCTGAAGGAAACAAGCTTACCAGTATCAAGTCGCAGCACGCCAGCTAGTCCTTTATTTGGAAGCCTGAGAGAAAATACCTTCTCTTCTCTGCATGTAACTCCATACCAAGAACACGGGTTCGCATCTGACGAGTTCCAGTTGTCCAGACTGCGAGCGGTGGAGTCTTTTATTGATTGCTTGAAGGATAGAAGAGCCAGGCCTTCATCATTCACAGCACCAGCAAAAGTAATACAGTGGACAACACATAAAACCAGAGAAACAAGTTGCAGAACCATCTCTACACGAAGGCAAATGTTGAGTGGAGTTCAAAGGAGAAATTTCTGAAGTTGTGGGAAATTTCTAATCTTAATTATAGTGCAGACTGGGAGAAGCCGGTCAATGCAGCCCCACTGTGTCCTAGAATTGAAGTTAAAAGCCAAATCATGTGCCCACCACATTTGCTTTCTCTAAACGCAAACTTAAGTTGGAATTATTGCTAGACAACATGAATTGAACAGCCTTGTTGCAGCATGCTTTCAAGACCAGAATTATACGGGCAGACAGTTCATCATAGTTACTTATTGCCTGGCAAAAAACCTGTCCCGTCAAGTTGCTGGTGCTGTCCAATCCTTAACATCTTCGGATCTGATGGGGGCAGGCTGTGATTTGAAGTCCATAAACTTCTGCGAGGTTGACACTTACAAAGTAATGGTCTATGAATCTCAGTTTCTAGCGTGATTGATGGCGCTATTAGGTGCATGAAAATGCCACTTGATTCGGTAAGACGGTTTGACTTTTTAAGCTCTCCGGTTTTGTCTTGGTTTGTTGGAGGAAAGAAGTCTTCAACCTTTTTATGACTTCCCCCAACCGGGGTTGGTGTCCCTCGTTTTGGCAATACTGGAGAAGCTTGGGGCCCACTTTGGTCCAGATCAAACTTTGGACTAGATTTTGCTTCATTGCTCCCGTTTGTACGGCGTTTCAAACGCTGTTTTCAAAAAAAATAATTTTTTTTTTAATTTTAAATGAATATATTTTGGTGTTTTTAGATCATTTTGATTTACTAATATTAAAAATAATTTTTAAAAAATAAAAAAACATCATTTTGATGTATTTCAGCACGAAAAACACTTTGAAAAGCTATCGCAATCACTCTCCCAAATTGATTAGAGACTACTAAGCGGCTTTGCGGGAACTAACCCTTTTTTAGAAAAAAAGAAGAAGTTTATGTGCCAAAAATAACTTAAAAATTAATTTTAGTAACTCAAGGTGTTATGATGATGAGCTTGTAACCACAATTGTTAAGTTCGAGTCAACCCAAAGTATCCTATCAAGTATTAAAAACTTGTTTTTTTAACATGGTTTTGGTGAACACTTGCATCCACATCTGAAGTACTAGTTTGTCTTGAGTATTGTATTTTTTTACTAGTTTAAATTCATATTTTCATACTATCAAGATACTAAAAATAAGATATATGACTGCCAAAATTGAATATTTACTTGACCAATTTCAATTTTCATTTTATTTTTTAAGTAACAAGATAAGATATAAGATCTACATAAAACATTAAAAATGGAATTCTTAATTATATATCTTCAATATGCTTTCTTCTTGATCTTTTTCTTAATTTCTTCATGAAATCTTTCATGCTTTCTGGTATGATGTTTGTATAAACTTGTTTAAAACTTATTCTCAATTAAATATATTATTAGTTTGATTTTCATATAATTGTTATAATCAATATACATACATACATATATATATATATATATATATAATCATGATTTTCATACTTTTTTTTAAGTTTTGAATATTTAAATATCAACCTTCTTGTAGGTCTAGTATATATATTTTGAATTTTTACCATTAACTCTCATGAATTAAAACCATGAATTAATGAAATATTGATCAAATTCTCATGGATTCAGTCAATTGGTTATTATATTTTGAATTTTTGCATGGAAATAATAAAATATATGATTTTTTTATATTTTTTAGAGACTTAGTCATTTGCAAATAAAATATCTGTCATTTGCAAATAAAATATTTGTTTTTGTTATTTAATACTTTATCCTTTTTTATCATTTATTTGAAACAAAAAAAAAAAAAAACTCACTAAAATTTGTATTTATGCACAAGAACATCCAAAACATGACTGTCTTGTTGGAGACATTCAATCTTCCATTAAAGAGTGAAGAATGCTTCACACAGAACACACAGTTGCTAGTTTCCAGTGCATGACAGTGAATGAAGTGAAGACAAATGAAACTTGGAAGACTAGCACTTATTAGAGACTTTTGTTCCAAATGCTCTCTGTATGCAGCTATTTTCTTCTTCTTCTTCAATTGAAACATAATGACTGGGAGGAAAAAGGTAACTGCACATGCCACATGGTCATAAAAACTTTGAAATACCTTATGGATCCTTGTCAACTCCTTACAATGAAAATCTTGGCCAAAATTGGCTCCACTGTTCATTTCTTCCTAATAGTGATTGAAGTTGATCGAGGAGTCATTCGAACTGCTGGAGAACCAGAATTTCGAAGCTTGGAACGTCTTGATGGAGTCAGATTACCATTAGCTTTCCCGGATTTCCTTGGCAATGGCTGTTGCTGGTTCTCATATTCAAACTTTAAGATGGTAATGTTGGATCATTAATCCAACGTTGGGCTTATATGAGAATAATTATGTGTTTGTAGATTGTCAAATAAAGTGAAGCTTAATTAAAAATGATCTGCCAAGTATTTTTAGGCAATTGAGTTTTTGGTGTATCTAATAGGGTGTGGATCTTTAATGTGCAGAGATTAAAAAATTATTTCTATTTTAGTGATGGGCTAAAATAGGATAGTCCCCAGATTACACGTGCTACTTCATTCTCATACTGACATCTTATTATCAGAGAGAAAACTAAGGTTAAGATAGAAAGAATCAAAAGGCTCTCAAAGGAGAACGTGTTAATCTAGAAGACCATCCGTACAACTCTAGAGAGCGATTTTCGAATATGGATTCAGGTACACTTCTGCTTTATCATTTATGTGTTCTTTATAATTCAACATGAATGTAATTTCTATATGCTATGAAAATCTTGTTCTAACAAGTAATCGATGAACTCTGTTGAGAAGAAGAAGCTCTAGATCTCATGGTTTTTTCAATAACGTTTCGCAGATTCTCAAGAGCTAAAGACTCTGATGATTTGACTCCTTGAGGCTCCTGAATTGCCGCCTGCAATTTTCCGTCAGTGAAGTCCATTTGAGACTCAGTTTTGTGGATTTCTGACCTAATGTTTGCAGTTTCTTCACTGACGAGCTTCTTCTCTTTCCTTGCACCTCCGTTTCGGTCTTCAACTGTTCAAGTGTCACAGACAGACTGGATAAAATTGATTTTGCCTTCTCCTCAACAGCAGATGCAGTTTCCTATTTAGATTTTTCTCTCAGCAGCTTTGATTTCAGATTTTGAGCCAGCTCTCTCCTTTTCTTTCTTCAATCGAACTGTTTCTTCTGCTACATGCCTCAGCTCATGAACTGAAAACCCTCTTCCCTAATCGAAGCCATTTCTTTCTTAGCTGTGTAAAATTCTTCTGCTATGGACTTCAGTGCAGGGGAACCCTCCAATTGCTTGCTTTTCCGAAAACTGTCTCCTCCCAGATGCTTCATACTATCATTTCTTCCCTTAATGTCCATATTCTTGGCAAGTTTTCTTCATTTTGTAACAAATTGACATCATACAATGTAACAGCCAATTCAGACTCAAGATCTTTCGAGCTGTTCTTACTTTCCATCATACAATTCAGCCAATTTTAAGATTAGCATGTAAAAATGATCTAAAAACACTTTGATGAACTGTTTTTGGTCACACACACACACATATATATATATATATATATATATATATATATATATATATATATATATATATATATATAATATAATATAATATAAAAGATTTGATGTGATGACATTAACTAGAACATGTATGGATATTAATTGGAATGTTGAGATGTATACAGATTTTGCGGGTATGATTGAGATTGTTTTTTAAAGTATTTTTTGTTTATAAATATATAAATAATATATTTTTATTTAAAAAAAATTATTTTTGATATTAGTACATGAAAATAATTTAAAAATATATAAAAAATATATTTTTTTTAATTTTTTAAAAAACACTTTTGAAATATATATCATAAATGTTTAGAGAGGAACACGATAACTAAGGATCTTGTATAGTAGGAGCTTTGAGTAAGGGTTTTCGTCTTACTCTCTTTAATTATGTATCTTTCTCTCATAATATTATTATGCAAATAAAATAATATGTAATGTGCAGCACAACTGTTCATCATGGAAAAAAATATGCCTATAGACTGAAAAAGTAATATGAAAAGTCGCAATGAAGCACAAAGATAAAAATATAATATGTGAATCGACCGTCACAAAAATATATATGATAAAAATATTTTACACTATATAATAAAAATACATATTGTTAATTTAATTAAACGAATCCAAAAATACTTTTACAATTAAAAATAAGTCTAAGAATAAAAACCTTATTATTATTATATTTTATTAACAGAAAATACTATTATTTTTTTTATTTTTTTAATAACAATATCAAAACTTTTAAAAGCATATAAAAAATTATTTAACAATAAAATAAATTAAAAAATAAAGCTGAACCGAATATTGTTTTTTTTACCAAACTCATCTAAATGTTAATTGAATCCAAACTTCACCCGAATAAAAAAATAAATTTAGAGAAGCATAACGAATCACAGAAGAGGAATTCGCCGTTGACTTTCCAGCAGGTGACTCAACTTTCATGCACAGCACGCACCCGACAGATCCAAACCATCCACTCAATCTCCCAACTCCCAAGTCATCAAGACCAACACCACAAAACCCAATACTCCAAAACCTCCAAACCACCCGCGATGCGCTGTATCATCCCTCCCCTTCCCTCTCTATCTCTCCCAAAAACAACGAGTACTTCCCCGCTCTGACAGATCTCGATCAAATGGAGTCGTCCCAGTCTTTTGTAACAAAAAACTGAAATTAAAAACTAAATTAAACCTAAAAGAAAAGAAATGGACGTGGAGAGATCGTCGCTGTGCAATTGCGTGGTGAATTTTTTGTTAGAAGAGAAATACATATTAACAGCATTTGAATTGTTGCAAGAATTACTAGATGATGGAAGAGACGATCACGCTATTCGTCTCAAAGAATTCTTCTCTGATACTTCTCACTTTCCTCCTGATCAGATCTCTCGCTTCAACTCTCTACGAGGTTTTCTCGCACTCTTCTTTTATCTTGTTAGTTGCTGATTTTGATAATTTTTTGTTGATTTTTTTATATTTGGATTTGAATGAAAAAATAATTAGGTCGTGTTTGGTACATGATAGTGCAAAGAAATGAATGGTTATTGCGTTTTCTCTCTCGATAGGATTCATTATAGTAATTAAAGTTGAGCTTAAAGTATGAGAATGTAATTAAACTTCGATTATTTTTCTTAATCATGAATTGACATTGCTTTTAAATGTAGTTGATGATGGCAACACAGGAAAACAGTGTGATTAAAATAGCCGATTGCGTTGTGGTTCATGTTATGTAACAGCAAACGTGAATTTGCATTTTCTGGTGGTGATAATTTGGGAAATGTGTAGAATGCATGTAAATAGTATCAGGATTGAGTTATTGAGCAATGAGTTACTGCATTCTTTTATTGATGGTATATTGAATACAGAATGTAAGCAATGTTCTTTTCTGTCCCCTTTGTTGTTGAAAAGCAGTTGCAGATCCTCAGAGTTTGTTAGAAGAGAAAGAAGCTATGGAAGAAAAATTAGCACTTACTGCTTACGAGCTTCGTTTAGCACAAGAGGATATTTCTAAGTTGACTGAATTACAGAAGAAATCAGATTTGTCACTGGCTGAATTGAGTGGTAAACTCTTTCATCTGCTCGATATTAATCTATAACTTTTTATGAGTCATTTTCATATTTGTTGTTTTATTGCACTATCTTTTGATTAATTGGCCACCCTCTTCTTCTTCTCATTGGCTTTCATTTATTATGTAAAATTGTTGTCCTGTCTGGAATCACTTATTTAACTGTAAATATTACTGCATTACAGGACTTACCATGCATAAACAACGTTCATTGCTTAGCCACTTCTTTTGTCATCTTATAAATGTTTCATCTTGGATGAATTTCCAGAGTCAAAGTCAAATTTGTCAGTAAATCTGGGACCAGACATTCTGCGACAAAAGAAGAATGCTTCCCTCACTGACTTGGGTCCTTTGAAAGATAATGAGCGTAGAGATCTTAACTGTGCTGTAAAGGAATATTTACTTTTAGCAGGGTACCGGCTGGCTGCTATGACATTTTATGAAGAAGTATGTATTATGTAAGACATTTAATGCAGCGTGTAGTCTTTTCTGCTGTTGTATACAAGCTTTTTCCTTCTAAATTATTTTATGATTGTTTTATGCTATGTTCTATTTGATTCAGCATTAGACAAAAAACATTGATTGCAGGGGACGGCAGCAGCATTTGTAGGCTGTTCTGCTGATCAAGTGCACTAATCATTAGAAAAGCCTTGAATTGAATCAATTGTTGCAGAAGCAATTGTTGACTGTCCTGCTGATCCAAGGGGTGAAACATAATGCAAACTTATAATGATTAATAACAGAAAGTCTTGAGACATGTAAAGTTTATTTTGATAAATACCTTAGTGCATTTGGCAAGCTAAGAATGAATAAGATGATGTAGGCTTGGGTATTAAGGTAACTTTGAAAACAAACATCTGTCATACTGACTGTTATTTGGATTAGCATGCTTGATCAATCTACCTTGTTACTGTTTGCTTGCTCTTTGCATTGATTTCATATAATTTAGTCCAGTGTTGGGAAATTCTCAAAGTTTGCCATGTGAAAGTTAGGACAAAAAGGAACCTGAGGTAAAATTCATATTGGACAGGGTAATATTATTTCGTCTGTTCATTGCTGTTCAAGGTTGCATCAGAAAACCAATACCTTAATTTCTTTTTTCCATGCATAGAAATGCTTGTAGCTCTTTGCTAATATACAACCTGCAATCAGGTGGATGTGTGTCCCTTGTTTGTGGGTGCTTGTGTACAACTATTTTGAAATATTATCATGGTCAGATAACTTTTTCCACCTCAGGTTACAGATCAGAATTTAGATGTTTGGCAGAATACACCTGCATGTGTCCCAGATGCCTTGCGCCATTATTATTATCAATACCTTTCGTCCACTTCAGAGGCTGCTGAGGTATTTCTTCTTGTACATGTTGGATAAGCTACTTATTGTTTACATATGCTTGAAGATATCTTTGGCAAATGTCAATGGCTACCTTAATTATCTTTGGCAAATGGATAAGCTACTTATTGTTTACACTGCTTCACTAGGCTTGATGAAATGATAACTTTTTTTTCCAATGCTCTTCTTTATCGCAGTTAATCTGCTTTCTTTCTGTTCTGTTCTGTGAGGCTCTCATTGTAATGCATTTTCTTATCATGTGAAATGCTACTGGAAGACCACCTGAAATAAAATATGAAAAAACTATCATTACTACTTTAGAGTTCTATAAGTTCACAAGATTACTGACCTCAATGTGTGAATCATGCTCTACTGCTTTGGTTTTTCTGATGCTTAATCACTGCCTGCAAAAATAGCTAATTTTAAGCAGTAAAAAGAATCATTCCTGAAAGTCATTTCTAGATCACTAAAATCAGTTTGCATATGATTCTATATAGTCTAAGACCCACTAGCATTCTGATCTGTTGTCGGCTTGTATCCTTATTTTTGTTGCTTGTATTGAAACTTAAACACAAATTATATTATTCTTTCTTAGTAAGTTAATACATTTTTCATGCGAAGATCTCAGATTAGACATCTTGGACAAAACATACGGAACAAGTTTGCTCTGATGCTTATTGCAAAATAAGATTTTATGTGCTGAACTGCACATCAATGACATTTTTGCTTTTGTTGCAGGAGAAAATTGCTATGCTTCGAGAAAATGAGTCGTTACTTAAAGCAAATGAAAGGCTGAATAACGAAAAGGAGAAGTTGCTGATAGCTAAAGATTTGTCCAACAATCAAATTAGTGGATTAACTAAATCCTTAGAAGCCGTGCAAAAGGATCTCAAGGACAGGGAGAGCCAAGTAATTTTCATGCAAGGAAAAAACATTATTGTCATGTGAGTGTGTGTGTGTGTGTGTTTAAAGTTTCTCTCTCCCTCTCTTTTTTCAGATACAAGAATTGAAGCAATCGTGGGAGCGCCAAAGAAAGGAAATCAATGATTGCAGATCTGAAATCACTTCATTAAAAATGCACATTGAAGGATCTCGCTCTGGAATGAACATGGTAGCTAGTGATGTTGATGATGTTCAATCCCAGTCCTTGGAAAAGTACAAGGAAGAGATAAAGTCATTGCAGATGGAAATAGTAGGATTGAAGGCAAAGGGAGCATATGCTTCCGAATCCATAGATAACTCCACTTCTGAGAAAGAGAGTCATCAGGCTGAAGAGAAAGTGGTTGAAATAGATGAAGATAAAACTATAGTCTCCCACCCAGTTGATGTGGTAGGAGTTTTGGGCAATGGAGATGTTCTACCACTGTCAATCAATGAAACCAATAAACCTGAGGAAGTCCTGGAAAATTTATTGAACAGTTCAGATGAAAATGCCCCTATTGATAACAGTGTATTAGTCACCAAACAAAATGGTCAAGCAACATCAGAAGATGGTAGGCTACAACTAGAATCAGACAACTTGGGTGATAAAGCTGCTTCTGAGAATATGGCAAGTTCATCTTCTTCCTATCGGACATTATACTCTCTCCCATGTGTTGATTTCTCTTTCACTATAAATTAGGTGGCACCTTTTGTATAAGATGTAGACCTTCCGGCCTATGAATTCTCCTGAATCCTATTGTTTCTAATATCATAATTTCTTAGATAAACTAACCTCCCTCACCACCCAAAAAATAATTTCCCTGGTTTTCTTTTCCATTCTTTTCCTTAGAAGGAATTTATTTATATGCTATATCTGAAATATATATATTTACTTTATAGGGCTTACGAACGATTGAGATCCTTGCTGATGCCTTGCCCAAGATTGTTCCTTATGTTTTGATCAATCACCGAGAGGTATGCCTTAGACTCATTAGTTCTTCAACTGACTTTCAGTTCTGTCGAGAGATGTTTTTCATATACTGTTTTGGTTTTATTTGCTCAGGAGCTTCTTCCCCTAATGATGTGTGCAATTGAGTGTCATCCAGATAGTGGTGTACGAGACTCCTTGACCCACACACTGTTTAATCTGATAAAACGTCCGGATGAGCAGCAGAGACGAATTATAATGGATGTAGGGTCATAATTTTCTCATACTGAAGAAGTTTTAAGCTTTGTAGCAACATGAATATCTAATTTGAGGTTTGTTTCAGGCATGTGTTAGACTTGCTAAGAATGTAGGGCAGATGAGAACAGAAACAGAATTGCTTCCCCAGTGTTGGGAACAAGTGAGTTCAGTGTTGTTTTGCAGGGAATATCAATATTTTCCATAAATGTCCTTTCATCTTTCATTTCATTTCTGCCCCCTCCTCTCTAAGGATCAATTTTACGTGGATTGCAGATAAACCATATGTATGAGGAGCGTAGGTTGCTTGTGGCTCAATCTTGTGGAGAGCTTGCTGAATTCGTCCGCCCTGAGATTTGTGATTCTCTAATTTTGTCCATTGTGCAACAACTGATAGAAGATTCTGCAATTGTTGTACGAGAAGCTGCTGCTCATAATTTGTCTTTGCTACTTCCACTATTCCCAAATGTGGACAAATATTTCAAGGTCAGCCTCACTAAATAAGCTTCGGGGCAATCATGGAGAAGAATTCTGATTTGACCGAATTGGCTACAATGTAAGCTCTAGAACAGGCTGATGGCACGTGGTCTAGGCAATGGAGCCTTTTCCTGGCCACAATATGATGTCTGAGAAGAAAATGAAAATATTGAAGTAAAAAATATTGAAACTTTAAGTTTTTTCAATATCTCACATTGTTTGTTGATAGGTTGAGGAGTTGATGTTCCACTTGGTATGTGATCCCTCTGGAGTGGTGGTGGATACTGCATTGAAAGAACTGCTTCCTGCAGTTATAAAGTGGGGAAACAGACTAGAACACATTTTAAGAGTTCTGCTCTCCCACATCTTGAGCTCTGCTCAGGTTTGGTTGTTTCTAGCAGTTATTTTCTTCTTGATATTCTTCTGTGTTTTTGGTACATTTCTCCTTAAATTTACTCTCTGCTATCTTCAGCATTGTCCACCTCTCTCAGGGGTTGAAGGATCTATGGAATCACATCTACGTGTTTTAGGGGAACGTGAGCGCTGGAATATTGATGTTTTATTAAGAATGCTGGTGGAATTGCTTTCCTCTGTGCACAAGAAAGCAGTTGAGACTTGCCCTCTGTCTTCAGCCTCAGAGTCAAAGGACATGATGTTCTCTACCTCCTTGCTTGAAACGTATGCAAGGTAAGCTCTGGTAGTCTTCTTTTATTCTTTCTTTTCATTTAATTTTATTTAAGTTATTTTTTTGGTTTATTTCCTGGTAAGGGTAACATTTAATAATACTGAGCCTAGTTGTGGCCATAATCACTTAGAAGATATTTTAATGTCATACTAGGGAACATGCTGAATGGCCAGCATTTGATTGGATGCATGTCGATTGCTTTCCTGATCTGATACAACTCGCCTGCATGTTACCTCAGAAAGAAGATAATTTAAGAATTAGAACTACAAAGGTAGCTTTTTCCTGCTTGGAATTTTATTTTATTAAGTCATCTTGACTTCTTTTTGGTGCTTGATGTTATGTATAGTGCTTCCTGTTGTTTCTAACTAAAATGGTTTGCAGTTTTTGCTGGCTGTAAGTGAATACTTTGGGGATTCTTATCTGCTACACATAATGCTGCCCTTATTTTTGGTATCGGTTGGAGATAATGCTGATTTATCTTTTTTCCCTTCTGTCAACCATCCAAGAATAAAAGGTATGATGATAATTTTCTGTGAATTCCTTTCATGTTATTATATTTTATTAATTTCTGCTTTATTGCAGGTTTGAGGCCAAGAACTGCTGTTGCTGAGAGAATTGCTACTATGTGTGTATTGCCACTGCTTTTGGCTGGTGTTTTAGGTGCCCCCAGCCAGCATGAACAGTTAGCAAACTACTTGAGAGGGCTGCTAGTCGATGGCACCCTGAAAGAGAGTCAGTCAACAAAGCACACTGCTGAGATTATTGATGCTGTTCGGTTTCTTTGGTTTGTACTCTGTAGACCGTCATGTGTAGCACTGTATCACTATCTCCAGTTTCAATTTTGACTGATAAGTACCATTTCTTCATGATGCAGCACATTTGAGAAGCACCACAGTATCATTTTCAATATTTTATGGGAAATGGTTGTCAGCTCCAACATAGATATGAAAATCAATGCTGCCAACCTTTTGAAAGCCATGGTAAGTTGCATGTTCCTCTGTAATCATCATTTCCTGCTACCCCAAGCCTAGGTTTAAACATTTTTTTCCCATTCATTTAACAGATGCCATATATTGATGCGAAAGTAGCTTCCACTCATGTTTTGCCCGCGCTGATCACTCTTGGCTCTGACCCAAACCTGAATGTTAAGTATGCCAGCATAGAAGCATTTGGAGCTGTTGCACAACATTTCAAAAATGACATGGTATGTGTGTTTTTTTTCTCTCCAGGAAGTGATTTTTAGTGTTCTTGAAGGAGAAGGTTTCATAAGTTAACTATTGCCATCTTTCAGATTGTTGACAAGATACGTGTCCAAATGGATGCCTTTCTTGAGGATGGATCCCATGAAGCTACTATTGCTGTGGTCCGTGCTTTATTGGTTGCAGTCCCACATACAACAGAGAGACTTAGAGATTATATCCTCAACCTTCATCACAAGAAAAAAAATTAAGTTTTAAGTATATTTATTCAGCAAGCTGAGATTATTTATTGTGTTTTTCACCAGCATCGAGTAGCTCCTAATGTTAAATGAACATGGAGTTAACTTGTGCCAGTTGTTTCTTTGACATTCCAAACATCTCCTCTCCAAGATATTTCAGTTTACAGCCTCGCAAGCTTCTGTAAGTGATGTGATGCGTCGCCGTGAGAGAGCTAATGCTTTCTGTGAATCAATACGTGCCCTTGACGCTACAGGTTTGTCTATTCACCTTCAGTGTTAACAAGTGACTTCTATGAATCTTTGACTAAAATTCCATCAGTGTTTTCATAAGCACTCATCATTACACCGTCTGATCATCTTACTGGTTTTAGCTACCCTCAGCTAGTTAATGGATAAACAAGTTTGCTTCCCATGTCTTATCTGTTTTTACGAGTCAGTGTCAAATGTTTAATCTCTTTTGCTTGTTCCAGATCTTTCTGCAAATAGTGTAAAGGAATTTCTCCTTCCTGCAATACAAAACCTGTTAAGAGACCCGGATGCATTAGATCCAGCTCACAAAGAAGCCCTTGAGATAATAATGAAGGAAAGATCAGGTGGAACTTTAGAGGCTCTTAGTAAAGCGATGGGTGCTCATCTTGGGCTAGCTTCATCAGTCAGTAGTTTCTTTGGAGACAGTGGGCTGTTAGGGAAGAAAGAAGCTTCGGAGCCTGTATCGCCACAGCCTGACTCTCCGAAGGCTGTGCCGCCGCTTCAAGCGGAAGACACAAGATTCAGGCGTATCATGAGAGGTAATTTCTCGGAAATGCTTAGAGGTAAAACAAAGGGCATTGATGAAACAAACCCTAGCCAATAACTTACGTGAACCCATGGCGGGATATGGTGTGTTGCGGGCGTCCTTGTTTTCCATCTCCCGCACTACGTGTTTGATTTTTTATCCCCCAAGATACGAGGTTTTGAGGTAGTGACCTTTTCATCATAGATTTTATTTTTTCTATTCAAGGATCTTACATTGTATAGGTGAAACAGAATGAAGGGTAGATTGCAATTGAAGTATGAATGTTACTACAACCAGTAGCTGCAGAAAGGAAGAAAATAACCCATAATATTTTTTAATCGCCAATATTTCTACCTCCTGCTATGTTGTTACATGCCTATTGAATAAATTGAAATGTAATCTTCTTCGGAAAAATGTCATCTTTGACAGGCGGCTTTGTTTTTGGTCAGCCAGTCATGAATTATACTAGAAAAATGTTATTTTCTTGATAAGAGTATTGCATTATTTTTTATTTTGATTCAAAGAAATTATATCCCGGAAAACGTATTTTGTGGATCTAGATGAGTGAGTAAAATTCTAGCTATTCTAGATTCATATAAGAAGTGCATGTTTTGACTTAAATTCGAGACCTTCTGTGTTTATCGTAAATTTTTTATCATCACGTCATGTTTCATGACGAGTATTGCATTATAATAAAGAGAGCCTTTTGTCAATGCTAGTATTCTAAGATTTCCCAAAAAATCAAGCAACAGGGCGAATTTGATCGAAGAAGATGACTGTGTTGAAAGAAAGAAATAATTTATTAATTTATTTTCTTAAAAAACCCAATATAGAGACTCAATCCAAAGATGCTTTGCTATTAACAAAGAAACAAAACTGTCTTGAAATTGGAAAGATAAGAAAAAGTATTTTTTGTTTGTTAAAATAATATTTTTACCAAAACAATTGCCATAACATGTACCAAGCCTGTCATTTGTTTTTTTTTTTTTTTTTTTCAAATATAGACGCTTGCGATAAGGTCATTTTTCAAACCTCTGTTTCTATATCAATCGAAACTTCCCTCTTATGTAAGCACCAAATTTTGATAGATTGATATATGAACTCACTTAAAATTGATATAATCTCAACTCGGGGTGTAGACTCAACTGATAAAACAAATTGATATATGAACTAACTTAAAAAACGAATCATGAGAACCTATAAAAAAATAACAATTACAAAAAATACGATGAATATAAGATTCAAACCAATCAAATGTGAAAGAATAAAAATTAATAAAAAGTAATTTGTGTCAACTGACCGAGCATGTCAGAGATAAAATCTAGGTTATGAGATAATGATAAAAAATATAAAAAATAAAATAAAATATAAAAAATACAAACAAATAAAATAAACATGAATCCCAAATAAATTTAATATCAAATGATAAGATTGAAAATAAAGTTGATTAAAAGAAAAGGCAAGAAACAAAGCAAAATTTTCATATAGTAAATTACATAAAGACAACCAATAACAATAAATCACCCATCGGTGATCACCCTTCATTTATCTGCCTGACGCCGACTCTCTCCACCGCAATAATCCAATTTCTGTTTTACATTAGACTTAACTATACTTCTAAACAAATTATTCTTCTACTTTTTGTCAATTTAAGATAAGTTTTGAGTCCTATCAAAGTCAAATATAAGTGCAACTAGACAGAGATTTAATATTGTTAACATTTTACCTATTTCACCAACAGTTTAATAATAATAATAATAATAACAATAAAAAAGAAAAGAAAAGAAAAGAGTAATAACCGCGCAGTGTAATTACTGGAGAATAAAATAGAAAAGAATTGTCAAGAATGGGATTCGAACCCATGCCCTTTCGGACCAGTACCTGAAACTGGCGCCTTAGACCAACTCGGCCATCTTGACTCTTGTTATTTTGTAACACTACATATTACAGTTTATCTAAGAACGGACGTCCAACAAAATCCCACCTCTGAAAAATGCTAAAACTAAAAATCACGATAAACTTCTAGCGTTCGCTCTCCTATTTACCTAGTTCTTTAAAATAAAACAATAATGTTACAATGAAAATAATTTATTTGAATTGATGTGACAACCCAATAAATTGAATCTTTTTCAGCTCGAATTTGAGTTGAGTTTGACTACTATAATTATTTACAGGTCATATTAGTTATTAAGCTTGATGCATCTTAATGAGTTGATTAGAAAAAATTAACTAGACTTCAATCGGGTTTTAATTTGAATAAAAAAAAAATATACTAACTTGGTTGAACCCAATTGATCTATATGGATTTTTAGTAATCCGGTTGAGTTAGCTAAAACTCATCTAAATGTAACTATGTTAACACCAGTTTTTTCTTTTTTAAAATAAAACAATTAATTTGAATTGACTTGACAACCACTGAACTTAGGCTCAGTTCAGATGGACAACACATCATCTATCTAAGTGGGTAATGTGTTCCATCTACTTTTTTTTTTTTTTTAATGAGTTCACTTTTTAAAATAAAATAAAAAAATAGGTGCGAGTACCTGAGTTTCCAACCGTAGGTGTGACTTGTTTTCATATGAGCCAAGAATGCACTTATCTCAATATTTTTTAAACCATGAGATTCTTTTTAAATAATTTTTTTAAATAATTATATTCAAATAATATTAGCATCCTTCATAATAATAATAATAAAAATTTCTTTCTAAATAATTATATATAAGCCTAATATGTATAATTTTTTAAATACAGATAAAATATCTATAAAAGGAACAAATTAACAAAGGGAATATATTATTTATTAAAGAGATAGGTTTTTATACTTACTTCTAATCATTAATTTTTTTGGATATTGGTTTTAATTAATTGCTTATAGTTTTGATGCAATAAACCACATAGATAAAGAAAGAATAAAAGGAGAATTTATACTAATAAACTACATTTTTTTCTCTAAGAAAATAAATTATTACCTCTTTTTTTTCTTTTCTTTTTTATGAAAACACATTTTTATTGCCACATAACTAAATAAAAAACAAAAATTGAAGAGCATCCGCGTCACAAAAGAAAATATCATTTAAATTATTTTTTAGCAAATATCTTAATTTGTTTTTATATTTATTGGTCTACATCAACATATACGTCCAGTTAGTTGTGCCATTATGAATGATCTTTCTTATTTAATGTCTTTCGCTTTTATCATCTTGTGATATTTGTTTAACATCTTGTGATATTTGTTTAACATTACGTATTGATCTCTAAGTGGTGGAAAATTAGAGGCTTGAGACAACATAAAGTAGACGTGGATGAACCTCATTTTGCTACAGCAAGAAGAAGGAAAAACAAATTCACGTATTATACTATTTCTTCCTCTCACTTTATGTAGAGTTTGCAAATAAATATTACTAATGAGAAGGGAGAGATCATCATGCGTACTGAATAATTTCTCCAAGAATAAATATAAAGAAGTGATCTCCACTTATTTTTTTTTATTAATGTGGGTGTTCAGGCTAACTTGTGTACACCTCGACTAATCCTATAGGTTCTGAAGTTAACGACTATATAAGTTTTTAGTGATCATCATATTAATAATTACATGGCTCAAAACTTGAGATCACAGAAAAAATAAACTTCTTAATCTTAAGTTTTTATCACTGAACTATCTATTTGATAGTTAATCTCTACTTATTATATCGTCGTGGTGGTGGTGGAGGTTTATAATTAAGCTGTCGCCTTACTGAACACAAAGCCACTTCCAGTAAGAGATTATCGGAAAATATAATCACTCAGTAAGGCTTGTTGGTGGGGTGGAAAATATAATGATAATTGAAGATGGGGTGATAATCATCATTACCATGTGACGAAATTGATTTGTATTACCACGAATGAGAGCTAAGTGGATCTGCTATTATTTAAAAAAAAACAAATTTCAGGTGTCAAATATTGGATGATAAATTAAAATATTATTATAAATATGACCTCCCGTATTTTGTCTGTATTTCCACAAATTTTACATGAAATCAATGCTATTTAAGTGCTGTCCCACCTAAGATTTATAATTCCCAGCTTTCCAAAATGACAAGATTGCATCCTTAATTTTCCACGAAGACAAAAGACTGAAACTAAAACAATTGACTTTTGACTCTATCAAAGGTTAATATATGCAGATTAAAATAATTTGTTTTTCAAATTCCAATCAATTTTGACAGAACCAAAGATTTAGTTACTGAGTTATTCAGATTTCACCAGATGAATTTTAAAAATATATTTTTTTAGCAGAGATGATTCACAAACAGTGTATTTTGTTGAGTGTCTTGCTAGTCCTGATGCACAATGATCAACATAAGAAAACTGCAGTGCCTAATTTTTCATGGGACATCTTGTCAATCAGTTTAACTTTATATTCGTGGAGCAGAAAAATAAAGAAAATTAACTAGGAATGCGACCATACTCAGCACAAGGACAGAAGTTTGAATAGTCAAACATGCTAGACAAATTTCAATAGTCACACGAGAAATTAACAAGACTCCATGTTGATGTCTCGGCCTCGTCTCACAGCAAGCTGTGTGGTCTAATCCTAGTCATAATCTCCCGCACCTGCCGCCATTTATTATGATCGTGACCTCTATAATTGGTGTTCAAACAAATTTTCGCAAGATTTTTAATTATATATTATGACTGGATGTCATCTTTTGTTAGAAGATAAATTCAATCCCAGTGATGAGAAAAATGATTTTTTTGTAAGAAAAGAAAAGAAAAAAAGAAGAAGCAACGTTCATGGTTTAGTTGAGTCATTTAAAGCCTAGATTTCTAAATAAACCAACTTCCGTGGGACTTCCTTGAAAGGATAGGCCCCGCATACTTGGCCACCACCCTTCTATAAATTCTTGGACGGACTCCTGCTCCGATGCAAAATTTCTCGGGCATTGAAAGAAGATAGCAGCTACAAAATTACTGAAGATGAAGAACGTTTCTTTCTTCGTAATCATGGCGGTGGTGGTAATGTTCTTGGCTGAAGCAAAAGTGTCAGAAGCAGTGACCTGTAACCCGGGGGAGTTGAGCTCTTGCCTCGGAGCAATCACGTCCTCTTCACCACCATCAACTACTTGCTGCAGCAAATTGAAGGAGCAGAAGCCTTGTCTCTGTGGATATCTCAAGAATCCAGCCCTCAAGCAGTATGTTTCCTCTCCTGGCGCAAGAAAGGTTGTCAGTGCTTGTGGTGTTCCCTACCCTAGTTGCTAATTATAATTTCTTCCTATATATATATATATAATATGCTTTATGATCAATTATTCGCATTACTATATATATATATATATATATATATATATATATATATATATATATATGAAGACTGAATGATGTTGTTCCATTCCATGTTCTGTAAAATGATGATGTGAATAGGAGCATATATCATCTAAAATAAATTATCATTGGAGGAGATGTGAAGATGATCAAGCTGTAGTGCTAGTAAATCTGTCTGATCAATGAATTATCTTGTGATATATAAATATCGATTATCATTCCTCGATCTTTACTCTCACTTTCACCTCTTTTTTTCTTTTTTGCTCGCTATCAAAGCTTGAACCCTTGAAAAACATCTAAAAACAAATCCTTAGAAGCTCAATAAACTAATATATCAACTTAGATAACCTTTAGATTGGTCTAAAACTATAAAATCAAATCAAAATTATTTTCCCTTTAATTTACATTTTAACAAGATTAAAAGTAAGAAACACCTAAATGGATCCCCTCTCATGAAACAGAGCTAATTGACTCTAAGAGAATATTATTTTC
Organism: Salix caprea; assembly: GCA_964035475.1. NCBI lineage: Eukaryota > Viridiplantae > Streptophyta > Magnoliopsida > Malpighiales > Salicaceae > Salix > Salix caprea. Next base: position 9,427,321 of record OZ037745.1, read on the forward strand.
TTCTTATTTTCAATGATATATATTCTTTCTCCTCCCTCAAATCCAAGGACGTAAACATGAAAAAAAACAAAGTTTTAGATTAAAACCTTAATTTCAAACTAAATTGACCAAAAATTGAACTTGAGAGAATCTCAAAGCACATTTCACTAGAAAAAAACTATGAATGAATGAGGTTGTGTTAAAAGCAGTTGATTTTTTTTTTTTTACTTTCAATTTTGGTTTCCTTATTTTCAATTTTTTGCAAACAATAAAATCTTTTTGTGACACCGTCACTGATAAAAAACAAATTAAAATAAATTATCATGTTCAATGTCCAATTAACATAACATAAAGGGATATAAATAATTTTTTTTGAACTATACAAGAAAAAATCACAATATTGATTTCAATTAAAAAGATAAAGAAAACAATGTACCTCGCTAAAATTGCAATCCAGGTTATGGATTCCACAATGGATTCCACAAAGTTGAATAGCTTCCTTTTTTTCAATGTTAGTTTTTATTTATTCATAAAACTAGATGAAGGAAAATATACAAAAACAATTAACATATTAAAATTAAATTCCTTGGATAATTGGTGTTTGCCAAACACCAATTAACATACTTAAAAAAAAAAAATACAAAAACAACTAACATATTAAAATTAAATTTCAAAACAATATGGTAGATTTGCTTACTTAAGCTGAAGAATCCTAAGAAATATCAAATAAGAACACGGATGCTCATAAACTTAGTGTTCTGGTTGCTAGATTTGTTGTGATTGAGAGGTTGAATTGTGATGAAATTGGGGGGAGAGGGTGGTTAGGGTTGTAGAGGAAAAAATGTAAAAGAAAGAAGGAGAAATAGGAGAGGGGAAGAGGAGACTAGAGTCATAAAGTCATAAATTAAAAGATCACCAACAATTTACTAACAATCCATAGGTAGTACTGTCGGTAACTAAATCACGTTATCATACTTCATATATTTTTGAATCTTATAGTAATTGTGCATGCCAATCCATTGATAACTCCGTCGGTATTTCAGTCTGAAAAAATATCATATCATCTACATCATAGATTTTTTAATCCCACTATAATTCTTTCGGTGTTTACCACCGACACTGATCGACAGAACAATTTCATTGCCATGTTGTTAGTATTTCTATCAAAAATAATTTGATGTCATTGTATGTCATATGTTTTTAATTCCAATATAACTCCCTCGGTGTCTACCACTGATGCTTATCAACAGAACCCTTCCGCTGGTAAAGGCGTTGGTAATGACTATCACTTTCAAGATTATTAAAAAAAGAAGAGTATTTACATCATGGATCTTTATTTGGAACAACATTCATCCATTCAACAACTAGTCAAACATTATACTAGCAATATTACTTTCAAAAACAATTTGAATATTTTCAACAAATAAATATTTTACCCAATTAACAATAACAAAAAAAGACTAAAAAACGTTTAACACATTTAGCCTATCATTCAACTTACGTGGAGATTGAGGATGCTGGCTTGTCTAAGGAGTTTTTTTACAGTACTCTTTGGTCATACCTATCATTCAACTTTGATCAATCTAAGGACGAAGGAGGGAAGGAAAGAAAATGGAAGACAATTGTTTTAATTTAATAGGAGTTGCTTACGTGGATGTCATCAAGCATAATCTTAAACAAACGTTCAACATTCATCCAATTCAAACAACTAATCAAACATTGTGAATGTAACTTAGTTTAACTTCACACATTTATGAATTGATATCTAGCTACCGTTGTACTATGTGAACAAATCTAATTAATATGATATAGCCAAAGTGGTAACGCTTAAAAAAATAATAATTAATTTACTATCTGGAAGAATTTTAAAAACCGATTAATTGATTTTATGTGCAGCTATTTTTTAGACGTGAGTAATATTTTTTATTTTTTTATTTTAAATACAGAAGTAATATTTTTATATATTTTCAAATAAGAAAAACAATCAATCTCTATCATGATAATAAAACACTTACAATATCAGGTTAGTCAACCTTCACCATCATGCTGTCCTTGTAGGGTTATATTTTCTTCTTTCTATTTTGTTTTATTCAAGCAATTACGAAGTGTCCATTCTATATGACAGTAACTGTAAAAAAAATCAACTAAATTCACCAATGATATCTTCTTGCTCCAAAACTAATTTTCTTATTTATGTAGCAACCTTTTTGGTTTTTCAACCTCTCCTTTGTTAAGCGTCATGGCATCAACCAAGCCAGTAAACATACTCGAGATATGCCATGTTAGACCGTCCTCTATCTCTCCCGAGTCAAGCACCGAGCTATCTCTGCCTCTCATCTTCTCTGATATCTTCAACCTCAAATTCCCTCCCGTTCAAGGCATCTTTTTCTACAAACTCACCGAGTTAACCCCTACTTTCTTTAACTCTGTAGTTCTTCCCAAGGTCAAGCATTCACTCTCTTTATCTCTTTCCCACTTCCGTCCTCTTGCCGGTAACCTCACATGGCCTCCAAGTTCCACCAAACCCATCATCACGTACAATACTCCAGAAGATGGTATTAAACTTACAGTTGCCGAGTCCAGCGCAGACTTTGAACGTCTCTATAGTGAAATACATTATGCTATTGAGTCACATCCTTATGTGCCAAATCTATCAATATCTGATACTATAGCATCTACACTTGCTATTCAGATCACTTTATTTCCAAATAAAGGTTTTTGCATCGGCCACACCCTTAACCATGCTGTTCTTGATGGCATGAGCATATCCTTCTTCATGAATGCATGGGCTCGCATTTGCAAACAGTTAGTCGATGAAAAAATGGAAAACCCTACCTTGTTACCAGAAGAATTAACCCCGTTTTTCGACCGAACAATTGTTCAGGATCCAGAAGGGCTAGACATGTGGTACTTGAAATTCTGGCTGGGAGTAAAATCTCCAGGTTTCGATAACAATCCTAGAAGTTTGAAGCCTTTTACGCTTCCAGAAACACCACCAAACTTGTTAAGAACAACGTTCGAACTTCATCGTGAAGAAGTACAGAAGCTTCGGGAAATGGTGACGTTTCAACTGGATAATTCAGGATCCAAAGAGGAAACAAATCAAACAGAGCCAGTATATTTCTCGACTTATGTGCTTGTATATGCACATACAATGGTTTGCGCGCTTGAAGCAAAAGGCTTAAACAACAACGAAAAGATTAAAATGTTGATTACGGTAGACTGTAGATCCCGTTTAAGCCCTCCATTACCTAAGAATTATATTGGTAATTGTGTTACCTCCTTTGATACGATTATGGAAGGAGAAGATCTAATCAAAGAGAATGGGGTTGCGTATGTTGCGAAGAGGCTTACCGAGATGATAAAAGACCTAGACAATAGATCCGTTCTTGAGGGAGCCAAGGAGAGGTTACCATACAATTTTGATTCGGAACCAAATACTCGACATGTTCGAGCTGCTGGGACAAACCGATTTGGGATGTATGGGGCAGATTTTGGATGGGGGAAGCCAAACAAAGTAGAGGTTACGACCATAGATAGATTCGGTTCCTTCTCTATCATGGAGAGCAAAGACGAAAGTGGTGGAGTTGAAGTTGGTGTAGTCTTGAAGGAGCATGAGATGAAAATATTCGGTTCTCTATTTACCAGAGTTAAGATTTCTCAGTTTAGATGTTCTCTATAAAATCAGTGGTTGGCTACCACTTAGTCAATAAATCCCTAATATTGTTAAGGGATGTATGTGGGATTGAATTTGTCGCACCATGTTATTATAATTTGTTAGACGTGGGTGTGGTTCTTAGGCTATATAATAGCCGATCGGAAATGTGATTATCTTTTATGTTTTCTCATAAAACATCTTATATGTAAAATATTTTTCAATATTTTGATTGAAAAAATAATTGTATGTAAAATATTCTAGATATGTATGACTTCTAGATATGTTCATAATTAAGGTCTCTACTAGATATGTATTGATTTAGGTTTGAATTTTTTGTAATGGGATGATACAAGATGTCATCTATTATTGCTTACCATGATGGTATCATACATTGAAAAAGACTAATGTTTTGATTATAAAGCCTATATGGACATATTTTTCATATGCAAACAAGTTTTTAACATAGACATATATGGTTTTAAATTCATGGATGATAAAAGGAAACAAATATTGACGATGCATTAATGTCAAAACTTATGAATATGCACCAAGAGGAACAAGAAATACATATTTATATTGATTATAATGATGTTATTGTTCCTATAAAAACAAGGATGTCAAGGTGTTTAAATGGAAAGGTTAAAGGCATTATGAGAACTAGAATAAAATACTTCAATGATGATGTTATTGTAAGAAATAGAGTTATAGTAGAATTTTATATGGATGAATTAGATCTTGATGATGATTATGATATTGATAATGGTAGGAATTTTGATAATGTAAATTAGGAAGTGAAAGAACCCTAAAGGGTAATACTGGCACTAGTAGTATCCATGATAAGGGTGGTGATAAATAAATAAATGGTAATCCAAAGGAGGTCGATGATGATTATATTCCTTCTGATGAGGAAGGATTTTAATTTGATAATGAAGAAAAACAAATTGATTCCTAGCTTAAATGGTGATACATGTTTTGGTAAAAAAATGGTAAATGGCTTAGAATAAAATGATAAATGCAAGATAAACAGTGATAAAAATGATGATAAATTGCATTTGGTGTAAAATCTTATAGTAGTTTTGAGGGATTTGAAGATGAAGGTAGAAGGATTGGGAAAAAACATAAGAAGGCAAAGGTTTAATAAACATTTGGTTTTTAAATACATGACATTAAAAGTGGATGTTGATGGATCAATTAATTTCTATAGATGTCACATCTTTCTTAATATCAATAATTTTAAGTGTCGAGAGAATACAAAGTTAAACATGAGTATCATTTGAAAATATATCTTAATCAAAAGGACAAGGTCACAAAAACATGTTTAAATGTTAGTCTTGAATGGATGATTTATGCTTAATCGTTCTTGGGAGCAATATTTTCATGGTTGAGACTCTTAAAGATAAACATACTTGTATTAGGCCTTCAATTATAAAAGTTTTCAACTCCACTTGGATTGAAAATAAGATATTACTTGTTATTAGTGTTAATCTAAATATATATAAGCACATGATACAATCTTATAGATAATTTACGACATCAGACAACTTCTAATAAGACGTTAGAGGGCCTAGACAAAGACTAAAGATTTTGTGAGAGGAACTTATAAGGAATCATTCACTAGACTTCTAATAAAAGAGTGTAACCTAGATTCTGATGTATTTTTAGTGTGTGACCCTAAGTTCAATTCTAAAAGCCATTCACCAAAGAGGTTTCAGAGAGTGTATATTTTCTTGTAATCTCAAAAGAAGAGGTTTCTAAATAGTTATTGGTATTAATGGATACCAACTAAAAGGTCCATATGAAAAAGTATTTTTACCACTAGTGAGGTTGGATGAAAATAATAGACTTTTTTATAGTTGAGTATTGCATTATGAAGGAAAAATATAGTGACACCTAGAGATGATTTTTATATGACTTGTATGGTTCTATAAAATGTAATGTACATCAGATGTATTTTTGCATTATATTTGATCAGCAAAAGGTAAATTCTCCATAATATTTAAACATATTTTTCACTATCATGTAATGTTTTAACTTGTTTTTTTCATTGACATATATTTTACTAAAGGTCGGTACTGAAACATTCCCTAAAACAACTTACAAACATTGTGCAAGACATATTTATGCAAATCTAAAACACAAAATATTTCATAGTTTGGAGATGAAAATTGGGTTTTGAGGAGCAATAAAAGCTTACCCAAATTTGCACTACAAGTGTTATTTATAAGATATCATTGATGTTAACAAAACAACTTTAGTTTGGTTAAGTAACATTAATGAAGAAATATGGTTTATATATTTGTTTTTCATTGTGAGATAAAGGTTAAAAGTGCAATAAAAAAACTTGGGTTGCTTAACAGGTAGGTTGGAAAATATAAAATATACGCCTTGGTTTCATAACAAATATGTCAAGGTTGCATTTTAGGAAACATTAATTATACCATACCCAATGTTAAGAAGTTGTTAGATAAATCAGTTAAAAGTCTAGACAAATAATAATGATGACATCTAGTTCAAATAAATATCAAGTTTTTAATGGTTAAGAAAATAAAGTGCTCATGTGGTGAATAAAAAATGACATGTATTTTTTGTTCCTTTATGTGTTGCATAAAACTTAATATAGAAGACTTGTGTCATGTATATTATAGTGTTTGAACTTTCAGGAAATCATACAATAAGGTTTTTCACCCTTAACTTGAGGTAGTTCTGGATCCATAAGAAAATGATGTTGTTTTACATCCTATAAAGAATAGAAAAAGGGAACAAATAGAAGATTAGACTAGTATGATGAGGATAAAGAATATGACCATAATTTAAGGACTTATCAAAGTGATATTGTTGAACAAATTAGAGGATTCTACAATTAATGTTCCAAGCTCAAGTAATGTTTTTTTCGATCAAATGTAAGAATATATTAAGATCAAAAGCAACGAGTCACAAAAGCAACAGACCAAAAAGAGGGAAACTGGACCCTAAAACCAAAAATAAACGGGAACATGCTCCCGAGAAAACACAAAAGGTACAAGCCACAAAGCGAAACAAAAGAAAAGAAAACAAGACAAAGCTAACAGCCAAGCCTAGACGAGCTTTTCAGCAGCCGACAATCCCCAAACATTGGACCTGGTTTAACCTGAGCTAGAAGCCAAAACACAACAGGACAAAAAAGCACAAGAAAGCAGCCCAAGGGCACCCAAACATCCATGCAGACGCTGCTCAACTTGCAGCCGCAGAGAGAGAACACTGCATGCCCCATGCGAAACCAGCCAAACCAAGCACGCTGAAAAATTATCAGCTCCATTTAGCAAGCAACACTGTAGGCTAAATGATTATTTTCATGGAAGTACAATATTGTGTAAAACATAATCTGGAATTTCCTGAAAATAGCTTCAACTGGTTTCACAGTATTAGTGAAAATACGCTTGTTCCTTTCCTCCCAAATCAAATACACAAGAACTGCAAGAGAAACTCTTCTCATTCTCGGCTGCAGGCCTTTTTTGTTGTTTTGAAGAACCCGGGTGGCTCTACTAAGGGAAAGCATGGAGTTATGAATCTTAAGCCAGTGTTTGGCCTTTCTCCAAAGAGAGGATGACCAGTCGCAGGTGAAGAAAAGATGGTCATGAGATTCATCAGCGTTCTGACACAGAGGGCATATAGGATCAGAGGAGAGAAAATGAAGACGATCTCTGGTTCGCAGCTTTCCCAACATTGCCAGCCATAGAGAAAAATTATGCCTTGGAAGAGACCATTGCTCCCAGACAACATTTGCCCACTGAACTGGAGCAGCTTTTAATCTGAAAAAATCATACGTATTAGCTGCAAAAGAAAGAGGACCTGAGTGCCAAGCCGATAACAGCTGCTGCACTGTAGCAACCGCACCACCACATAGGCCGATCATTCTGTTGCGAAGAGAGAGAATGGACTTCCATAGAGGGGAATCGGTTTTCTTGGCATTCAAGGACCAGATGGATGCTCGCGAAGTGTAGAAGTGATCTACCCATCGAATCCATAGGGAATCTCCCTTTAAGTGGATATTCCAGAGATGCTTGGCAAAGAAACTGTCGCTCCTGGCTTTGATGTCAAGAATCCCTAGACCCCCTTCCTTTTTCGGCAGACACACTTGCCTCTAAGCAACAAGGGCAGATTTGTTACTAGACGAATTACCAGTCCAGAGAAAATTCCTGCACAAACTAGTAATCTTGTTAAGCACAACAATTGGGATAGGAAAGATACCAATCCAAAACTGCACCATGCCTTGCAGGACTGATTTTATCAATTCCAGGCGACCTGCATAAGAAAGAAACTTTCCTTGCCAACTTTGGATGGTAGATTCTAGCCTGTGAATGAGAGGAGAGAATTGGCTAGCTACAAGCCTGTGGGGACTGAGGGGGACGCCGAGGTACTTGAAAGGAAAGTTTCCTTCTGTGAACTAGGAGAGGTTGAGAATGGCCTGCTTCATATCCTCCGAAACACCAGCAAAGAAGATTGAGGATTTTTCAACATTTATAGCAAGGCCAGAGGACTCTCCAAAAATATGAAGCTGTTGGAGGAGAATGTTAACCGATGTCATGTCACAACGACAGAGCAGGAGAATATCATCAGCAAACCCAAGATGACTGATCCCCAAAGCATGGCATTTGGGATGGAATTTGAAGTCTGAAACCTGAGTGGTACTTTGAAGTAATCTAGAGAAGTACTCCATGCAGATAATGAAGAGATAAGGAGATAATGGATCTCCTTGCCGAACACCACACTTGCCATGAAAGAAACCAAAGAGATTTCCATTTATGCAAACAGAAAAAGAGGCAGTCTCTACACATTTCATTACCAGCTGAACAAACTTGTCAGGGAACCCCAAAAGATACAGGAGATCACGGATAAAAGGCCACTGAACTGTATCAAAAGCTTTCTTGAAGTCAATCTTGATGGTGCAGCGGGGAGAGACCCGCTTTCTCCCATAGTTTCTCAGTAATTCTTGCATGAGGTTTATATTATCCGCCATACGTCTCCCACCAAGAAAAGCATTTTGAGAGGGACTAATGACATCATTCAGAACATGAGCCAACCTCCCTGCTAGAATCTTGGAGATCACTTTGTAAGTGACATTGCAACAAGAAATAGGTCTGTAATCTGTGGCAGAGTTGGCAGTGGTTGACTTTGGAATAAGGGCTATGGTAGAATGGTTTATCTGCTTGAGAAGCTCCCCAAGCTCAAGTAATGTTACAATGGTTTTGAGTGGTTATGAACGTCTGAGGGGTACTAACAAGTTTCTAAAGATGTTGACAAAGGCTTAAAAGGTGTTAGAAGAGATATGAAAGGTGCTAGAAAGGGTTTGAGGGGTGCTTTATTGAATATGTTCATGTATGCTGTATCATTATATCTGTGTGAGATGTTTGACCTCAATTAAACAAAAACTTGAATTTGTTTTAACAAAATCCTGTTTTATTTTTAAATGAAATTATAATATATATATTTTTCTAATACTAATATATTTTCTTTTTAATGCAACCCTACATAATAGTTTTCCAATGATTTATTCAATTATTTTCCATCTATTTTTATTCAAAATTTGATTAAAATAATTGTTATTTTAAAAAAGCTAACAAACACAAAATGATTATCACAAGATCTTATATTTTTATTTAGTTTTTAGTTAGTATTAGCAACTTTTTTTGTATTTATTGGCACATATAATTCTCAATTTAATTTATTTAAATAAATATATGAATTAGTTCTGACCAACCATAAAAACATCAATTTTGATGTCAATGGACTTGTATAAAGGAGTAGTTCAATAAAATGGTTTAAGTCTTAAATAATGATAAGGGAAAATAGATTGGAGCTTGCAAAGTTTATTTAGATTTGATTTGATTTGATTTTAAGGTTTAAGATTTATTATAGTGTGCTTTAGGTTTGGAAATGTGGTTATTCAGCTTCTTAGGATAATTCTTAAGTATCTTTATATTAAAATTTAGATTTTAAAGTTCAAATTATACGAACCCTAATTTTCTCACAATCATATGTGGTATAACTTATTCCAGTGAACAATATGTCTTCTATTTATTTTATTTAAAAAAAACTCAAGCCAGAGATTTTGAAGGTGTTTGAGAGTGTGGTTCTAATTGTTTTTTAAAGTGTTTTTCATTTAGAAATGTATTAAAATAATATTTGTTTAATTTTTTAAAAATTATTTTTGATATCATCACATCAATATGATCTACAAACATTAAAAAAATCATTAAAAGAAAAAAAAAACATTTCAAATTTGTTCAAAAACCACTTTAGGAATGCTTCCCAAACACTCAATTTATTCATTTGAGATAAAAATAATAGGCTTACCTGATCTTTTTTCTTTCTTTTTAACATCATTCAGATAGGTCTAGGCATGACTTCACTAGGCCTTTCAATTTTGTTTTAAAATAAAATAATATAAAATTATTTGTTTTTGAAATAAAATAGGTATAATGTTATTTTAAAAATTATATAATGATTCAATACTTTTCACATAAGATTAGAAGTGTTTAATGGTAATAATAACGTGAGCAATTATTCTATAAATAAGAATGTTTGGAACCAGGTTTATAAAACATTATCTACGAGAATAAAATGTTTCATTTTTACTGTTAAGTTCTTATATAATTATCTCAAATTAATTAATTATTTATTTCATAAAGTAGCATAAATAGCATCAAACCAATTTTATTTATTTATTTAAACTTGGTTTTCAATAATATATTTTTGATAGAAAACAATTAAGCATCTTTTAGCTAGCAATTATTTTGGAAAAGATGGGTAGAAAAAAACGATATACCTGGGCACAATTGTATCTCAACAATTTCTTAGAGAATTAAAAACATTTTCATCTCAAAAACAATATTTTTCTCTACTGTGATATGAAAATAGTTTGGCTTTCATGTATCGAGTTAAACATCACATCTCATCTCAAACACCAAAGTTGATAAACGCAACCCGATCTGAGAAGTTGACCTAGGAATCCATGATTTAAAATCTAATTAAGTCAGGTTTACGTTTCAATTTGAACTGAAAAATACATTTTTCACCTAATGAGTCAATATTGGCCAATGATGTTTTTTAAAAAATAAAAATAAAAATAAAACAGCACTGTTTTTATATAAAGAAAAGAAATTAACCAAAGTTGATATGATAACTTGAGCCAGCTGCCTGAAAATCTTGGCCTCTCTCAGCCACACACCAGGCCGGGTGTAAGACCTATATTTTTTTGCCAAGGGACAATATATTTTTTTTTGTCAATAACTCAATCTGAAACTTCTTCTCTCAATCTGTTCGCCTTATTAATTAATTTCGAGGGTAGATGAACACAGCTTATACCTTCGTGGAGATGTAGTGTGCGTGCATGTCTCTATCTGTTGATGGACTGCAGTGAAGTGAGGATAACTCATTTCTCATCTCCAATTTGCAGTTCATGTTTTGAACCAGCTGGACTCCAATGTCATGAAATCGGTCTCAGATCTCCTTGTTTATCTAAATTGGTTTAATTCTATCCCTCCATGCATGCATTATATATATACCGTAGCGTATTAATTATATATATGTATAGTATAAATGATCATATCATTTAACCAAAAACAATTCTCTGCTACAAACTTAATTATCCTCAAACTAATCTGCATTATGGTAGTAGTTGGTGGTTGCAAATTAAGCTGGTGGAATATGAGTGTTTCTACTGGTTAGCAGTAGCCAAGTGGGAAAAACCTAAATTAATGAGGGTGAGGATATTAAAACTCGTAAGTTAACAAGACTCTGATATTATATCAAGAAATCATCTCATCTAAAAACTTAAGCTACTAAATGAGACCTCGTAATATGATTTATATTATTCTCTAACAAAACATGATTTGGTAGAAGCTGCTCTATTTTTGCAGCATTAATGAACCTACATGGATTTGGCTGAATTTAACAAACATTTTTTTTATTATATATGGTCAAGGCTCAATTTCATGGTATTGCATCAGGCATGCTAAATGATTTTCCCATCGATGTACTGTGACTGCATTTTGCAAATAGAAGCACCGTCGAAAGAAATTAATGTGGTCACCCTTTTCCAACAAACAGATAAATTTAGTCAACTAAACATTCAATATTCGTAGCTGTTCATCACTTTCTGGTGCCTTTATTTTCGTAAAATTGATGGTTTGTCATGTAGTGACTAGTTAATTTCTTTATCCTCTGATCTTGACATTGAAACAACCAAACCCACTTTGCTAATACACAGTTCCATTTCTCCCTTACTCCTTCCTCTTTGCCAGGATGGATTCCTCAGTTTTTAAGTTATCTCCTTTTCTTTCAGTTTCTGTTATTGTATTGTTGCTATTCATTCAAATCCCTTCATCTCTGAGCAACAATGACCTGTTCGGTGACTGTAGTAATCAGTTTGTGTGTGGCAGAATTAAAGCAGATTTTCCCTTTTGGGGAAGTGCCAGACCTTCTGCCTGTGGCATTCCTGAATTGGAGCTCAAGTGTGAGAATAACATAACCAAGATGAGTATTAACGAGGTGAGATACCGTGTTTTGGACATCAAACAGGATACTGAAACTCTCAGGATTGCAAGAGAGGACTTCTTGGTTGGATTGTGTCCGCCTCTATATGTGAACAGCACGTTCGATCCAACGATGTTTGAGTCTGTCACTCATGATTACATGAATTTTACATTTCTCTATGGTTGTCTTCCTGTTTTTTTTAAGGTCCCTCCACCATTCACCTGCAGAATAAACGGGGTTGATTATGACAGCGGTTTTGTGGTACCAGGAGCTAATGGTCCTGGGTTTTGTTACAGCAGTGTCTTTTTTCCAGCTCCTGTAACAGCTTTGGCATCAATTCTGGATGTCCCAGCTTTGGAACGATTCTTGAAAAAAGGTTTTGAGGTTAGATGGAAGGCTGATGGCACAGCATGTAGAGAGTGCTTAAACTCTGAAGGAGTTTGTGGTTATGACACTACTTTTAATCAAACAACTTGTTACTGCCGAAATCAGTCTACTGGGTCAAGTACATGTGCCCCACCCGGTTCACCACCAACCGTTGCTCCTGTTTCAGGTATGTATTTCAGCTATGGCTTGGATCAGTTTATGAACTCAATTCACTGCTAGAAAGATGGCTTCCTTACCTGTTTATTAGTTAAAATTTTGTTTTAATTACGCTCCTCTCACCAATATTCGCATAAGAGAGATGAACTTGTCTGTGTTCAGGATTTGTTTCACCAATTTAAGGGAAGCTGCACATTCCTTTTCTGTATTTCTGAGCAGTTTAGATGTAGCAGAGCAAACGTGATTATTAATTACAGGAAATCTAAAAGCGGATCCGAAAATCGAGTCCATATCATAGACTTGATTAGTATAGTGGTGATTTTACTTGTACAATGTAGTCTAATACCTCAAATTAAAAATCCAAACCCAAATCCTCACCTCCTGTTTCCTTCTGATCTTGCATTTTGTGGCATATACGATGAGTCATTCTGAACCGTTGAGCATTTACTCTAGGAACTTGAACCTTGAATATCATAATATCACAAGATCTTTATATGGTATGCTCATACTTGTCAGGACAGATCGCATAGTCTCCCAGAAAATAGTTGCAGGAAAATTTATCTTTTTTATGTATTGGTTGATTCAACCATGTAAACCAAAATGAAAAAAAAGTATCGTTTCGGTTTGAGTTTGCCGCCGGCCGTAGCACAGCAAGTACAAAAGGGTATATCAGACCTGAAACTTGCAAACTTTACAAGGCCACAGAATTTGTCGATCAGGATACCAATTAAGCATTAATTTTTTTTTTCTTGCTAATAAAATGACCTGCCTGTTTGCCTGGCTACTTAAATTTCAACTGAGGTCACTCTGATAGTTCTAATGAAAGCTTCTCGTTGAAAATTTTCGTTCTCCTTTGGTCAAATACTTGCTACCATTTCTATTATAATAGCTGAGTGAGATAACTGCCATGTATTCTGTTTTTCCCCTTTACTCAATACTTGATGAACATTCTTTCCTTTCAATCATCTCTATGTGAAAATGCGACCACATCTCCTTCTGGCCATATCTTGTTTTATCCTATTCATAACCATAATCTTTGTCAGTGGTTCCACACCTGTGTTTTCTGCAGATGAGGAGCGATATCTAAACTGCAGAAACTTGTTTGATTGCGGAAATATTAAGGGGATCGGCTATCCTTTCTCTGGATCCAATAGGCCTGATTACTGTGGCTATCCAGGTTTCGAGCTCAATTGCAGCAACCAAGATCCGGAGATCACAATCAATCAATCGACTTACAGAGTCCTTGGCATCAATAAGCAGTCACGGACTCTTAACGTTGCTAGAACAGATTACACAGAAAATCTCTGTCCTACTCTCCTTTTCAACACAACTTTGAATCCCAACCTTCTGAGTTACACAAAGGATGCTCATAACATAACAATCTACTATGGTTGCCCCACTCAAGCTTCACCAACTTCCAATTTCTTAACTCAGTTTCCCTGCAACATAAACACCACTGAGATGACGGGCTACTTTACAGCAACAACCGACTTCTCTTTCCTTGGTAACCTTGCTTCTAAATTCCTTGAATCGTGCGCCAATAGCGTTATAGTACCAGTACGTGAATCCGCTTATGAGCAAATTATGAAAAATAAAACTGTGGCAAAGTTGCTTGGAGCTATTGGTCAAGGATTCGGGCTGGAGTGGAAAGCAAATGATAGCTTATGTGATACATGCAATTCTTCAGGTGGTCAGTGTGGGTACAACCAGACAACTAAAGCATTCGCTTGTTATTGTGCGGATCAACCTCGAGATTTTAATTGCCTTCCATCACCACCTAGTCAGTCGACAAGTATGTCCTCTTTCCAGTTTCTTTTCATAATGGCATGATAGCTCAAAAGTAGTAGGATCTTTGGGAATACAAACATGCGTGAATCATTCCTACTAGTCCAGGTTTCTTGTTTTCTGAACTGCAACTAGCCATCCTAATCTTCAAAGCAGTCAAGGAATGAAATCCATCTTGGCAGATATTTGTAAGTTCATCGTCATTCATGTTTCAACTGACATTTCTCGCTTACATTTTTTTCGCAGAGGAGACTTCTAACCCAGATTCACTTAAAATAGGTATAGTTCTGCTACACACACGTTATAGCTAGAATCAACAACAGAAAAAAAAAAGAAGCTGAGCAGTTTTTTTTTTTTTTTTCTTTCAACTTGCAGGACTTAGCACAGCAGGTACTGTTGTTTGTGTCTTTCTGGGATGCTGGATCGTGACCATTATACAACGGAAGAGAAGAAAAGCTGCCCTACTGAAAAGCAAAGACATTCCTGTAGCTACTCCTCCTTCAAGCAAACGCCTCGCTACTTCAACTAATCTCTCTCAAACCATCCCTGCAATTACCTCCTCAAAGTCTGACATTAATAAGGGTAGTACCTATTTTGGAGTTCGGGTGTTCAGCTACAATGAACTTGAGGAAGCCACCAGTTATTTTGATTCTTCAAAAGAGCTTGGAGATGGAGGGTTTGGCACTGTTTACTATGGTTAGAATATGAAATTATTTTATTTTGCAGTATTGTAACTTTGCATACATTAACTGCTTTGTTGATTCCTTTATTCTAAAGTTCAAACGTGGTTGCTGATGATCAGGAGTACTCAGGGATGGGCGAGCGGTTGCGGTCAAGCGCCTGTACGAGAACAACCTGAGACGTGCAGAGCAATTTATGAATGAAATTGAGATCCTTGCTCATTTACGACACACGAACCTGGTGACACTTCACGGATGCACCTCAAGGCATGGCCGGGAGCTTCTACTTGTTTATGAGTACATTCCTAATGGAACTGTCTCCGATCATCTTCATGGAAAACAGTCGAACGCTGGTTTGCTCACTTGGCCTGTTCGGATGAGCATTGCTATAGAGACAGCCTGTGCACTCGCGTACCTTCACAGTTCAGACGTCATACACCGTGATGTCAAAACCAATAACATTCTCCTAGACAACGACTTTCATGTGAAAGTTGCTGATTTTGGTTTGTCGAGATTGTTTCCAACTGATGTCACTCATGTGTCAACTGCTCCACAAGGAACGCCCGGATATGTTGATCCGGAGTATTTTCAATGCTACCAACTCACGGACAAGAGCGACGTTTACAGCTTTGGTGTGGTATTGATTGAGCTGATATCAGCTTTAGAAGCGGTGGACACCAACAGGCATCGGCAAGAAATTAATTTGTCCATCATGGCAGTGAGCAAAATCCAAAACCATGCTTTGAATGAGTTGGTTGATCCATTTCTTGGATTTGACAAGGATTTCGTGGTGAGGAAGATGGTAACATCAGTTGCAGAATTAGCTTTCCGGTGCTTGCAACAGCAGAGGGAAATGAGGCCTACTATGGTGGAAGTATTGGAGATCCTGAGAAGAATTGAGAAAGAAAATTACGGAGCAGAAAAGGCACATGTATTGGATACCCGTGAGGATGATTCTGGGCTATTGAAGCATCCTCCTCCCCCACTTGAACTTTCACCAGATTCCGAGTGATCACTTTTGAGCAAGCAGTTCTTCAACTACTATAACACCGAATTCCTATTAGCTGTAGAGAAATCCTTACCCTTTCTGCTTAAAATATGCGAGATATCCTTCGCTGTATTGTTATGATGAAATAATGGTATGATTGATATGCTCGAGGACTGACATATGTTAGAGTATAGAATAATGTATTTGTAATCTAGAGTATCAAAGAAGGTATGAGAAATGTGTATAAATAGAGAAGTGTACACATAACAAAGGCATGCAAAAACAGAATATCAATACTGTTAGGATTGAGAAACTTTGCAGATAATTTAAAAGGAAAGAAGTTTAGAGATGGGAAGAGGGAGAAGAGAGAAAAGAGAGGGAGACTGAAATTTGAATATTTATTGTATTGATATTCTGTTTTTGCAACTTGGTCTCTAGATAAAATATTAGTTTCTCAGATTGACTTCACAAATAAGGGAGTCTTATTTGGTGAACTATTTTTAATTTAATTAATTGTATATTTTGAATTGAATTTAAGTAAAACTATTTAATTTTTAGATTTTGGGGAAATGGCTAGTTTGGTTAAAAAACACATAAGAGCAACTCCAATAGCAAGAGTCATTTTGGAGAACCAAATTTCTAAAATGGCTCTTTGAATAGTGTATATATGGCGTTTTTGGTGATATGTGCTCCAATGGTAAAAACCATTTTGGAAAGCCATTTTTTAATATTATTTTACATATAGTGCAATTATTTTGTATGTAGTTTAATTATGTAATTAATTATACAATTAATAAGAGTAAATTATATAATTAAATATTTTCTTTTAAAAAAAACCCTTAAACATTATAATTATTAAATTTTTAATTATATTTAAATAAAAAATCAAATTTTATTATATTTAATTATTTTAATTTTTAATTAAATGGTTCGTTCCCCTTTAACAATTGCAAGTACACTGAGCTGGTACTGCTGTAAGATAACTTGCTGCTAAATTGATTATTTCTTCTTCTTCATGGAAATAGTATTATAGCTTTTACAAATGAAGTGGTAAAAATAGCATTGCGGTTACGAAATGCTATTTTTACATGTTAGTATAGCAGCCCCGTTGGAGCTGCTAAATAGGAGAAGAAAAGCTAAAATAATATTTTTTTAATTATGGCTTCTTTTTAGCAGCCCCCGGTGGATTTGCTCTAAGATTATGAGTTAAATCCGTTAGTGATTTTAATTTTAGGTTGAAGTTCATGCCATGTAATTGAAGGTTTCTCAAATCTAACATTGTTCAGTAAATTTGGAATTCCAAAAGCAATGATAAGTGATCAAGATACCCATTTTTACAATTGAAAGCATTGATGCAAAAATATGAAACAATATACGGAAAAAATCATATCTTGAGGTTTCAAAATACCATCCCTAAATCAATGGGTAAATTGAGGTTTCAAACCAAGAAATAAATCATATCTTGGAAAAGATGATAAGCCCCGACCAAAAAGATTGTAGCCTGTGTTAAGAGGATGCACTTTAGGCATATCAAACAATATACAGAACTCCAATCCAGATGTCACCGTATAGGTTTGTTTTTGGTAAGTGGTGTCATTTACCTGTTGAATTTGATCGTGCTTTTTAAGGTAGCGAAGCAATGCAACTTAGATGATAAAAAGGCACGAGTAAAATGGAAGTTACAACTTAAAGAGCTGGTGGAAATTCAGTTGGAAGCCTATGACAATGCAAGGTTGACATCGCAAACAAATTTACATTAGGTATTGGCTTTTAATTTTAGGTTGAAGTTCATGCCAAGTAAGTGAAGGTTTGGATGGATTGGATCATTTGTTGTATTGAATATCTTCTCTAATGGTGTTATTGAAATACAAAGTATGAGGACTAGAAAAATCTTTAAGGTGACTACCGAGTGAATTAAAATTGATTTTCAATTTTAATTTTTCTTAATGGTAAGAAATTGACTAAAAAGTTTTATCTAATTAATTTACTTATACTCTTCTTGATTTTCCTTAGTTGTAAGGGACATCTAAATTATTTGCTTGAATCGAAAGGATATATATTTTACTTCGATGATCAACAAATTTATAAAAATAAATATCTAGACCAAGGAAGAGGAAGCTGTGATTCACAATCAATGACTTGAGTTCTGTGATGAACCATTCCTTACGAAATCTTCGTAAACCATGAAACATGATGGATGGTAGAGCGTAGTCCAGGGGTTAAGACAGAAAATTGATGTCATTTCCCATCAGCGTAGCTTTTAACCCAGTTTCCTATTACTCTCTCCGCATACTTTTCTTCCTACTCTATCCCTACTTGAATGTTCCTGACCACTTATTCTTTCAGCATCATCTAGGAGATTTGTCAGGACCTGGATAGTGGCCAATAAATTTCTCAGCCACCTTCAGGAAATTTCTGCTTCAATTTCCTATTGACATTTCTCAACCCTCCTTAATATTTTAAAAGACACAAAGCCCCCTTCATGCGAATCAAACAAAAGATCGGAAACAACTGAGATATTCCCTCGCATGACTATGCTCTACTGAAAGATCAAACTCATGATGTATGGGAAGAACACGTTCTCATATATTACTTCATTTTGATTGGACAAAAGGATGCACCGAACCAGAAAAACACCAATGAACAAACGAGTAAACCTCTTTCCACACCTCAATCACTTCCTGACTTCATTAGGACGTGAGAAATAATACATTTATCATGAACTTGGTCTCAGCTATTACTATTCCAAAATTGATTTGTACACGCGAGTCAACCAGGGCCCACCCATTGCCATAACCCAGTCAAAAGTCACATCCTCCTATCTTACCCCTATTCCATTGTGCCCGTTACCACCCACACTACCCTATTTCCATGGTCCATTCCATAGTTGTCCGTTCCGTTCTGTTCCGGCTGAAATGATCGGAACACCTCGTACCAGTCATAAAAACAAGACAAAACTGCGTGGTTTTTATCCCAGTTTTTATTCCGGTCTGTACCAGAAAATTCTGGTCAAATTCCGACCGAAATGCACCAGGAATATGTCGGCTGTTCCATTTCGGTCCGGACAAAATATTCATTTGGCATTCCCGCTTGTGGGACAACCCCCAGCCCATCAAATTAAATTTCAAATGCAATTCTTTATGAATTGCTTTTGCTCCGCAGGTCAATTCCTTCTCATTATATATATAATATTGTTTCCTTAGATATATTAAAAATTAGAAAACCAAAATCAAAAAAATAAAAATTAAAAAATATATAGTATAAAAAAAATAAAATTATTGCATCAACTTTGATTTAAAAAAAATAAAAATAAAAATTATAATTTTTTTTTTGCTTTTTGTCATCAAGAAAATAAATTGAAATACCCTTGGCACCTTCATAAAAAAACAATTTAAAAACAAAAATTAGATAATTATTTTTCATGTTTATCTATATTTGTGATGAACCAAATAATATATAATTTTTAGAGATATTTCTATTTTTTATATTGTGTTTGTTTGACTTTGTGTTTGTATTTTATAATTTTAAGTTAGTTTATCTTGAATTTGAATTATGTTTTTTAAATTAATATTTTAATTTTTTCATATATATGATTAATTAATTATATATGAACAGTACAACCCCGAAACGTCGCACCAAAACACTCCGAAACCGAAACATTCCGTACCATTAGAAAAAACGAAACAGCAACCGAAGCGAAACACACAGCTATGGTCCATTCCACACACCCAGAACAACAACCACCGTCACCCCTTCTCATTCCTCCACCAATGCATCCCCTCAGCACCGCTTCTGCCACCTCCTTCCTCTTCACCCTCTTACTGTTCTTCCGCTTAACGACATCGTTTCCTTGGAATGACACGAGTAATCTTCAAAACTGCAACCAAACCTTCTCTTGTGGTGCTGTCACAAACATCACCTACCCTTTCACTGTGGCCAACGTCCATCCCACTGCTGCCCTCTGTGTGAAATCAAATATGGAGTATATTAATTCTGCGTTGAATGAATATATACAGATTGATGATACATGGAATATAAAGGTATCAGCTGAGCTATTCTTGGTAACTAACTAATTTGGCTAGAAATCTGGTTTGACTCATATATTTACAATTAAATATATAATTACAGAAGTTACGGGATTTCTCTTCTATCACTCCCCCTCAAGTTGGAGAATGAATGTTGTGAAGTCCCAACTTGCTACTCATTGACCGAAAGCTATTTCTTCCCAATGCCTTCATAAAAATATCAGCTAGTTGAGCACGTGAAGGAACATGTGAAGTAGAAATGATGCCAGCTAGTAATTTCTCATGAACTACATGACAATCAATCTCTATATGCTTTGTTCGTTCATGAAACACAGGGTTCGCTACAATATATAATGCAGCCTGATTGTCACAATGCAGCAGTCTCATCTTGTGACACCTGCAAATCTTGCAGAATATAGCTCAACCAAGTTAATTCCAAACAAGTTGTTGCCATAGTGCGATATTCTGCCTCTGCAAATGATCGTGGCACATTGCTTTGTTTCTTGGATTTCCATAAAACTAAAGTGTCTCCCAGAAAAATATAGTATCTTGTGATAGAATGCCTGGAAGTAGGAGATCCTGGCTAATCAGAGTCACAGAAAGCTTTCAACTTGATATTACTAGAAGAAGGGAAGAGCAAACCTTGGCCAGGTCTCCCTTTAACAAATCTCAAAATTCAGAGTGCAGCATCGAAGTGTGGTTTTCTTGGATGATGCATAAATTGACTCAAAGTTTGCACTGAATATACCAAGTTTGGCCTGGTTACTGGAAGATATATTAATTTTTCAACTAGCCTCCTGTATCTAGTAGGATCATTAAGAAAATCACCTTTTGTAGGTGAGAGTTTCAGATTTTGTTCCATAGGGAAGGTTTCAGGTCGTGCTCCCAATAAGCCTGCATCTTGCAATATATCCAATGCATATTTTCATTGAGAGATAAAGATACCTTTTTGAGAGCGTGACACTTTAATACCCAAAAATTATTTTAGATTACCAAGATCCTATATACAGAAATTGACGCAAAAGACAGTCTTTGAGAAGTTGGAGTTCTTTTGCATCATTTCCTATAACGAGTATGTCATCGACATAAATTAATATGCCAATAAATGATGTGCCTTTTGCTTTGGTGAGACTGAATAATCTGTCTTGGATTGTCGAAAACATGTGTTCTCAATGGCAGTGGAGAATTTAAAGAACCAATTGCGAGAAGCTTGTTTGACGCCATACAATGACTTGTTGAATCGACATACCAAGTTCTCTCCTTATTGGCGAAGACCGGGAGGAGGAACCATATAAACCTCTTCGTCAAGATCGCCATGAAGGAATGCATTTTGAACATCCAACTAATGAAGAAACCAATTGCGAGAAGCGGCAGCAACAAGGAAGCAACGAAGAGTAAGAGTAAGAGAGAAAGTTAGAAAGAGGATGTTTCATACCTGCAGGAATTGATGTTGGTTCAGAAGATTGGTGGGGAGAAACAATAGAATGAGAGAGATGGTATTCATGATGCCATGCAGGTGCATGTTTGGGGCAAGTAAAGACATGAAGTGGATTGGGTTGAGAGACAGGTTCACTTAGAGTAGGGGTCGAGCGTAGTGGAAGATGTAGGATCCATAGAGAGAGAGGGTGTAGGTTGGTGGTCGGCTTGTTGGTTATGTGGTTGTGGTGTGGGTTCGACAGGCTGAGAAGGGAAAATGTCATTTTGGGGTAGCGGCAAGATAAAGGGAGGAGTATAAGGATGGGTTTGATAAAGAAAAATATTTTCAAAGAAGTGGATGTCCCGACTGACAATGAATTTTTTATTATTCACATCATAAAGTTTGTGTGGGATATGCAATAAAGACACAACAATGAGTACGGGAATCAAATTTATGATATGGATGGACAACAGTAGCATAGCTAAGACAACCAAAACACGAAGGTGAGAGAGGGTAGGTGAACGATTATGTAGAAGTTCTAAAGGACTTTTATTGGATAATAAGGGAGTGGGTAAACGGTTTATGATGTAGACAGCGGTACGAACACATTCACCCCAAAAATATAATGGGAGATTGGATTGAAAAAGAATGGCATGAGCAATATTTAATATGTGACAGTGTTTGCGTTCTACCACACATTTTTATTGTAGAGTATAAACACAAGATCGTTGAAACTCAATGCCATGGGAGAGGAATAAAGGTTGCATGGAAAGAAATTCAGAGCCATTGCCAAAATGAATTGTATTGATGGAAAGATGAAATTGATTTTGAACAAAAACAATAAATTTTTTGAAAAGATATAAAGTATCAGATTTTTGATTTAGTAAAAAAACCCAAGTGCATATGGTATAATCATCCACAATAGTTAGAAAAAAACAAGCACCGCAATGAGATTTAACATGGTGCGGTCCCCAAATATCACAATGTAATAATTGAAAAGGAAACTTGAAAGTAATATTACTTGAAGGGGATGGGATTCAAGTCTGTTTAGCCATAGGACAAACACCATAAGTTTTTTCCAAAAGAAATAGAAATAAAAGGAAACT
Organism: Salix caprea; assembly: GCA_964035475.1. Classification (NCBI taxonomy): domain Eukaryota; kingdom Viridiplantae; phylum Streptophyta; class Magnoliopsida; order Malpighiales; family Salicaceae; genus Salix; species Salix caprea. The sequence goes on from OZ037745.1 coordinate 9,450,016, forward strand.
ATTTATGGAGGAGTTGGAGACATGCATCTGATGGGTGATCGAGGCGTTGATGCTAAAGATGAGAAGCTGGTGGAGCGTGAAAAGAATTTGGTGACGGTGAGGGTGGTGACTTGTAGTATAGACCACCACTTTGTTTACCCTATCAATCATCTTCCCTGTAGCCAAGTCCTACAAGACATAAAAGTCAGAAAATAGGATAATGCAACAACACAATGATTTAGTGATTTTATTAGCAGATAAAAGATTCAAATTGATAGATGGAACATAAGGAACATCTGTGAGAGTAATGTCCTTATTAAAAAGAATTGTGCTTGTGGAATCAATGGGTACAGATGAGCCTGTAGGTAAATTGACAGAGGGTACAATGTGAGGGATTCTTGTCAGAAAAACAAGAGGAGTTCAATGTAATGTGGTCCGTAGCTCCACTATTAAGAATCCAAGGTTGAGAAAAAATGGAATTGATGGAAGGGAGAGAAGGATTAAATAGACCTGCTACATTAGCAAAAACATTGGAGTGGTCGAATGAGGAATTGGTGGAAAATTTTACCATAGTAGCTGTGAGTTGCCTCCATTGTTCATCATTGAGCCCAAAAAGAATAGATTCTAAACTAGAGGTTGACTAGGTCGATGGCATGGTGTGACTCAGTACCATCAGATCACTAGGGCTAGTGGAAAGAAGTTGATTGGCTTGTTGTATTGAGGAGGAATTGGTGTCCACTTGATGGGCTTTTGGTGTTTGTCGTACACCATAATTTCCACCATGGTTGCGCCCATAGATCCTGTTGCTGTGGGAGTTATCACCGGTTGAAGAGGCAGTGTTTCTTTCACCACGATGGAGTTTATGCCCTAGTGGATACCCGTGCAACTTGTAACAAGTTTCAACAGTATGGTAGTCACGATCATAGTAACTCAAATGGAGAGGATTACCGTTGTTGTCGTGTCCCCAAGATCGATTTTGAGAAAAGTTATTATTTATAGTATGTCGGACGGCTACAGCAAGGGAGAAGTTTTCGGTTGTGGATGAGCCAATTTCCCTTTGTTTTTCTTCTTGGGTAATTAAAGAATATGCTTTGCAAACACTTAGTCTGTAATTCTCTTCTTTCCAGCTCTCAAATCTTTTTCATCTCTCTCTCACGAACCTAGGTGACGTTGTCATGGCAAACTTTAAGTTCTCCTGTCCCGGGCCAGGATATTCAGAAGAAGGCTTTTTCATGATTGGTGATCCTGTTCCTGGTCCTCCTTTTATGGACAAATGCCAAACTAGTTTTCAAGTGCCATTTCTCCGGAGTCGGGCATAACAACTTCAGGCTAAAGGGTCATCATTACTTGTTGAGGTTTTGAAGCAAGGGTTTGATGTCAGTTACAGTAATCCTTACAGAGCTGACTGTCAGAAATGTTACAAGCATTCTGGTGGGCAATGTGGGTTTGATGGTAAGCCTATTTGCATCTGAAATGATCAGCTCTGTCTTGGTAAGTAAAAATCGATATTTTGACGAGCCAAAAACTTTTAGTTTCCCTGTGAGTTTGGTAGCTTTCAAGAAATGCCAGGCCTTTTTGTGGTAATTGATATGGAGGGTTTTTTTTTATCAAATAATGCAAAGCTTCAATGATTTCAAGAATTAATTGCATGCAAAGGCTCACAAGTCCAGCAACTTTATTTACTTCTAGTGAATAACTAGTTACATGCCCACACTACGTTGCGGGCGTAGTGCGGGCGGAACAAATAATCTTTATAATTGTTGAGATTAAAATATAATATTTCAGTATGTAAAATTTGATATAATGAAAAAGATCAACATCCTTTATCATAATAACAGTAACATCGAAGTCTTAACTTCTTAAATTATCATCATTATCACTGTCAAAACAATAAACATTATTGAACAAATATGAGAGGGAAACAAAAAAAAATATTAATAAAAAAGCACGTAAGAACAAAAACTAAAATTATTATTATTATTCTTAATATTAATATTGTTATTGCTTTAATAACGGGAAGAAAACGAAATTAAATCAAAGGCTTAAAAAAGCGACGTTTACAGCTTTGGTGTGGTCTTGATTGAGCTGATATCAGCTTTAGAAGCGGTGGACACCAACAGGCATCGGCAAGATATTAATTTGTCCATCATGGCAGTGAACAAAATCCAAAACCATGCTTTGAATGAGTTGGTTGATCCATTTCTTGGATTTGACAAGGATTTCGTGGTGAGGAAGATGGTAACATCAGTTGCAGAATTAGCTTTCCGGTGCTTGCAACAGCAGAGGGAAATGAGGCCTACTATGGTGGAAGTATTGGAGATCCTGAGAAGAATTGAGAAAGAAAATTACGGAGCAGAAAAGGCACATGTATTGGATACCCGTGAGGATGATTCTGGGCTATTGAAGCATCCTCCTCCCCCACTTGAACTTTCACCAGATTCCGAGTGATCACTTTTGAGCAAGCAGTTCTTCAACTATAACACCGAATTCCTATTAGCTGTAGAGAAATCCTTACCCTTTCTGCTTAAAATATGCGAGATATCCTTCGCTGTATTGTTATGATGATCGTATGATTGATATGCTCGAGGACTGACATATGTTAGAGTATAGAAGATATATTCTAGAATATTGTATTTGTAATTTAGAGTATGAAAGAAGGTATGAGAAATGTGTATAAATAGAGAAGTGTATACATAACAAAGGCATGCAAAAACAAATTATCAATACTGTTAGGATTGAGAAAGTTTGCAGATAATTGAAAAGGAAAGAATGAGTTTAGAGATGGAAAGAGGGAGAAGAGAGAAAAGAGAGGGAGACTGAAATTTGAATATTTATTGTATTGATATTCTATTTTTGCAACTTGGTCCCTAGATAAAATATTAGTTTTTCAGATTGGCTTCACAAATAAGGGAGTCTTATTTGGTGAACTATTATTAATTTTATGAATTGTATATTTTGAATTGAATTTAAGTAAAACTATTTAATTTTTAGATTTTAGGGAAATGGCTAATTTGATTAAAAAACACATAAGAGCAACTCCAATGGCAAGAGCCATTTTGGAGAGCCAAATCTCTAAAATGGCTCTTTGAATAGTATATATATGGCTTTTTTGGTTATGTGTGCTCCAATGGTAAATGCCATTTTGGAGAGCTATTATTTTATATTATTTTAAATATAGTGCAATTATTTTGTATGTAGTTTAATTATGTAATTAATTATACAATTAATAAGAGTAAGTTATATAATTAAATATTTGCTTTTAAAAAAACCCTTAAATATTATAATTATTAAATTTTTAATTATATTTAAATAAAAAAATCAAATTTAATTATTTTAATTTTTAATTAAATGGTTCGTTCCCCTTTAACAATTGCAAGTACACTGAGCTGGTACTGCTGTAAGATAACTTGCTGCTAAATTGATTATTTTTTTTTCTTCATGGAAATAGTATTATAGCTTTTACAAATGAAGTGGTAAAAATAGCATTGCGGTTACGAAATGCTATTTTTACATGTTAGTATAGCAGCCCCGTTGGAGCTGCTAAATAGGAGAAGAAAAGCTAAATTAATATTTTTTAAATTATGGCTTCTTTTTAGCAGCCCCCAGTGGAGTTGCTCTAAGATTATGAGTTAAACCCGTAAGTGATTTTAATTTTAGGTTGAAGTTCATGCCATGTAATTGAAGGTTTCTCAAATCTAACATTGTTTAGTAAATTTGGAATTCTAAGAGCAATGATAAGTGATCAAGGTACCCATTTTTACAATCGAAAGCATTGATGCAAAAATATGAAGTACACCATGAAATAGCCACAACATACCATCCATATCTTGGAAAAGATGATAAATCCCGACCAAAAGGACTGGAGCTTGTGTTTAGAGGATGCACTTTAGGCATATCAAACAGTATACAAAACTCCAATTCAGATGTCACCGTATAGGTTTGTTTTTTGGTAAGTGGTGTCATTTACCTGTTGAATTTGATCGTGCTTTTTAAGGTAGCAAAGCAATGCAACTTAGATGATAAAAAGGCACGAGTAAAATGGAAGTTACAACTTAAAGAGCCGGTGGAAATTCAGTAGGAAGCCTATGACAATGCAAGGTTGACATCGCAAACAAATTTACATTAGGTATTGCCTTTTAATTTTAGGTTGAAGTTCATGCCAAGTAAGTGAAGGTTTAGATGGATTGGATCATTTGTTGTATTGAATATCTTCTCTAATGGTGTTATTGAAATACAAAGTATGAGGACTAGAAAATCTTTTAGGTGACTACCGAGTGAATTAAAATTGATTTTCAATTTTAAATTTTCTTAATGGTAAGAAATTGACTAAAAAGTTTTATCTAATTAATTTACTTCTACTCTTCTTGATTTTCCTTAGCTGTAAGGGACATCTAAATTATTTGCTTGAATCGAAAGGATATATATTTTACTTCGATGATCAACAAATTTATAAAAATAAATATCTAGACCAAGGAAGAGGATGCTGTGATTCACAATCAATGACTTGAGTTCTGTGATGAACCATTCCTTACGAAATCTTCGTAAACCATGAAACATCAGCGTAGTCCAGGGGTTAAGACAGAAAATTGATGTCATTTCCCATCAGCGTAGCTCTTAACCCAGTTTCCTATTACTCTCTCCGCATACTTTTCTTCCTACTCTATCCCTACTTGAATGTTCCTGACCACTTATTCGTTCAGCATCATCTAGGAGATTTGTCGGGACCTGGATAGTGGCCAATAAATTTCTCAGCCACCTTCAGGAAATTTCTGCTTCAATTTGCAATTGACATTTCTCAACCCTCCTTAATATTTTAAAAGACACAAAGCCCCCTTCATGCGAATCAAACAAAAGATCGGAAACAACTGAGATATTCCCTCGTATGACTATGCTCTACTGAAAGATCAAACTCATGATGTATGGGAAGAACACGTTCTCATATATTACTTCATTTTGATTGGACAAAAGGATGCACCGAACCAGAAAAACACCAATGAACAAACGAGTAAACCTCTTTCCACACCTCAATCACTTCCTGACTTCATTAGGACGTGAGAAATAATACATTTATCATGAACTTGGTCTCAGCTATTACTATTCCAAAATTGATTTGTACACGCGAGTCAACCAGGGCCCACCCATTGCCATAACCCAGTCAAAAGTCATATCCTCCTATCTTACCCCAATTCCATTGTGCCCATTACCACCCACACTACCCTATTTACATGGTCCATTCCATAGTTATCCGTTCCGTTACGGCCAAAATGATCGGAACACCTCATACCAATCATAAAAACGAGACAAAACTGCGTGGTTTTTACCCCAGTTTTTATTCCGGCCTGTAACAGAAAATTCTAGTCAAATTCCGGCCGAAATGCACTAGGAATATGTCGGCTGTTCCGTTTCGGTCCGGACAAAATATTCATTCGGCATTGCCGCTTGTGGGACAACCCCCAGCCCATCAAATTAAATTTCAAATGCATTTATTCAAATTAAATTTCAAATGCAATTCTTATGAATTGCTTTTGCTCCGCATGTCAATTCCTTCTCATTATATATATATATATATATATATATATATATATATATATATTGTTTCCTTAGATATATTAAAAATTATAAAACCAAAATCAAAATAATAAAAATTAAAAAATATATATTATAAAAAAATAAAATTATTGCGTCAACTTTGATTTAAGAAAAAAAAATATTTTTTTTTTGCTTTTTGTCATCAAGAAAATAAATTGAAATACCCTTGGCTCTTTCATAAAAAAACAATTTAAAAAAAAATTAGATAATTATTTTTCGTGTTTATCTATATTTGTGATGAACTAAATAATATATAATTTTTAGAGATATTTCTAATTTTGATATTGTGTTTGTTTGACTTTGTGTTTGTATTTTATAATTTTAAGTTAATTTATCTTGAATTTGAATTATGTTTTTTAAATTAATATTTTAATTTTTTTCATATATATAATTAATTAATTATATATGAACAGTACAACCCCGAAACGGCGCACCGAAACACCCCGAAACCGAAACATTTCGTACCAATAGAAAAAACGAAATGCCAACCAAAGCGAAACAGACAGCTATGGTCCATTCCACACACCCAGAACAACAACCACCGTCCCCTCAGCATCGTTTCTGCCACCTCCTTCCTCTTCATCCTCTTACTTCTCTTCCACTTAACGGCATCGTTTCCTTGGAATGACGCGAGTAATCTTCAAAACTGCAACCAAACCTTCTCTTGTGGTGCTGTCACAAACATCACCTACCCTTTCACTGGTGGCCAACGTCCATCCCACTGCTGCCCTCTGTGTGAAATCAAATATGGAGTATATTAATTCTGCGTTGAATGAATAGATACAGATTGATGATAGAAGGAATATAAAGATATCAGATGAGCTATTCTCGGTAACTAACGAATCTGGCTAGAAATCTGGTTTAACCCATATAATTACAATTAAATATATAATTACAGAAGTTATGGGATTTATCTTCTAACACTCCCCCTCAAGTTGAAGAATGAATGTTGTGAAGTCCCAACTTGCTACTCATTGACTGAAAGTTATTTCTTCCCAATGCCTTCATAAAAATATCAATTAGTTGAGCACGTGAAGGAACATGTGAAGTAGAAATGATGCCAGCTAGTAATTTCTCATGAACTACATGACAATCAATCTCTATATGCTTTGTTCGTTCATGAAACACAGGGTTCGCCGCAATGTATAATGCAGCCTGATTGTCACAATGCAGCAGTCTCATCTTGTGACACCTGCAAATCTTGGAGAATATAGCTCAACCAAGTTAATTCCAAACAAGTTGTTGCTATAGTGCGATATTCTGCCTCTGCAGATGATCATGACACATTGCTTTGTTTCTTGGATTTCCATGAAACTAGAGTGTCTCCCAGAAAAATATAGTATCCTGTGATAGAATGCCTGGTAATAGGAGATCCTGGCCAATCAGAGTCACAGAAAGCTTTCAACTTGATATTACTAGAAGAAGGGAAGAGCAAACCTTGGCCAGGTCTCCCTTTAACAAATCTCAAAATTCAGAGTGCAGCATCGAAGTGTGGTTTTCTTGGATGATGCATAAATTGACTTAAAGTCTGCACTGAATATACCAAGTCTGGCCTGGTTACTCTAAGATATATAATTTTTCAACTAGCCTCCTGTATCTAGTAGGATCATTAAGAAAATTACCTTCTGTAGGTGAGAGTTTCAGATTTTGCTCCATAGGGAAGGTTTCAGGTCGTGCTCCCATTAAGCCTGCATCTTGCAATATATCCAATGCATATTTTCATTGAGAGATAAAGATACCTTTTTGAGAGCGTGACACTTCAATACCCAAAAATTATTTTAGATTACCAAGATTCTAGATACAGAAATTGATGCAAAAGACAGTCTTTGAGAAGTTGGAGTTCTTTTGCATCATTTCCTGTAACGAGTATGTCATCGAATAAATTAATATGCCAATAAATGATGTGCCTTTTGCTTTGGTGAAGACTGAATAATCTGTCTTGGATTGTCGAAAATATGTGTTCTCAATGGCAGTGGAGAATTTAAAGAACCAATTGCGAGAAGCTTGTTTGATGCCATACAATGACTTGTTGAGCCGACATACCAAGTTCTCTCCTTATTGGCGAAGACCGGGAGGAGGAACCATATAAACCTCTTCGTCAAGATCGCCATGAAGGAATGCATTTTGAACATCCAACTAATGAAGAAACCAATTGCGAGAAGCGGGAGCAGCAAGGAAGCAGCGAAGAGTAAGAGTAAGAGTAAGAGAGAAAGTTAGAAAGAGGATGTTTCATACCTGCAGGAATTGACGTTGGTTCAGAAGATTAGTGGGCAAAAACAGTAGAATGAGAGAGATGGTAGTCATGATGCCACGCAGGTGCATGTTTGGGGCAAGTAAAGACATGAAGTGGATTGGGTTGAGAGACAGGTTCACTTAGAGTGGGGGTCGAGGGTAGTGGAAGATGTAGGATCCATAGAGAGAGAGGGTGTAGGTTGGTGGTCGGCTTGTTGGTTATGTGGTTGTGGTGTGGGTTTGACAGGCTGAGAAGGGGAAATGTCATTTTGGGGTAGCGGCAAGATAAAGGGAGGAGAATAAGGATGGGTTTGATAAAGAAAAATATTTTCAAAGAAGTGGATGTCCCGACTGACAATGAATTTTTTATTATCCATATCATAAAGTTTGTAACCTTTTTGACCTGTGGGATATGCAATAAAGACACAACAATGAGTACGGGAATCAAATTTATGAGATGGATGGACAACAGTAGCATAGCTAAGACAACCAAAAACATGAAAGTGAGAGAGGGTAGGTGAACGATTATATGGAAGTTCAAAAGGACTTTTATTGGATAATAAGGCAGTGGGTAAACGGTTTATGATGTAGACAGCGGTACGAACACATTCACTCCAAAAATATAATGGGAGATTGGATTGAAAAAGAATGGCACGAGCGATATTTAATATGTGACAGTGTTTGCGTTCTACCACACATTTTTATTGTAGAGTATAAACACAAGATCGTTGAAACTCAATGCCAAGGGAGAGGAATAAAGGTTTCATGGAAAGAAATTCAGAGTCATTGCCAAAATGAATTGTATTGATGGAAAGATGAAATTGATTCTGAACAAAAACAATAAATTTTTTGAAAAGATATTGAGTATCAGATTTTTGATTTAGTAAAAAAACCCAAGTGCATATGCTATAATCATCCACAATAGTTAGAAAAAAACAAGCACCGCAATGAGATTTAACATGGTGTGGTCCCCAAATATCACAATGTAATAATTGAAAAGGAAACTTGAAAGTAATATTACTTGAAGCGGAAGGGATTCGAGTCTGTTTAGCCATAGGACAAACACCACAAGTTTTGTTAAAAGAAATAGAAATAAAAGCAAACTATTTATGGAGGAGTTGGAGACATGCATCTGATGGGTGATCGAGGCGTTGATGCCAAAGATGAGAAGCTGGTGGAATGTGACAAGAAATTGGTGACAATGAGGGTGGTGACTTGTAGTATAGACCACCACTTTGTTTACCCTGTCAATCATCTTCCCTGTAGCCAAGTCCTGTAAGACATAAAAGTCAGGAAATAGGATAATGCAACAACGCAATGATTTAGTGATTTTATTAGCAAATAAAAGATTCAAATTGATAGATGGAACATAAGGAACATCTGTGAGAGTAATGTCCTTATTAAAAAGAATTGTGCTTGTGGAATCAATAGGTACAGATGAGCCTGTAGGTAAATTGACAGAGGGTACATGTGATGGATTCTTGTAAGAAAAACAAGAGGAGTTCAATGTAATGTGGTCTGTAGCTCCACTATCAAGAATCCAAGGTTGAGAAAAAATGGAATTGATGGAAGGGAGAGAAGGATTAAATAGACATGCTACATTAGCAAAAACATTGGAGTGGTCGAATGAGGAATTGGTAGAAAATTTTACCATAGTAGCTGTGAGTTGCCTGCATTGTTCATCATTGAGCCCAAAAAGAACAGATTCTAAACTGGAGGTTGACTAGGTCGATGGCATGGTGTGACTCAGTACCATCAGATCACTTGGGCTAGTGGAAAGAAGCTGATTGGCTTGTTGTATTGAGGAGGAATTGGTGTCCACTTGATGGGCTTTTGGTTTTTGTCGTACACCATAATTTCCACCATGGTTGCGCCCATAGATCCTGTTGCTGTGGGAGTTACCACCGGTTGAAGAGGCAGTGTTTCTTTCACCACGATGGAGTTTATGCCCTAGTGGATACCCGTGCAACTTGTAACAAGTTTCAACAGTATGGTAGTCACGATCATAGTAACTCAAATGGAGAGGATTACCATTGTTGTCGTGTCCCCGAGATCGATTTTGAGAAAAGTTATAATTTATAGTATGTCGGACGGTTACAGCAAGGGAGAAGTTTTCAGTTGTGGATGAGCCAATTTCCCTTTGTTTTACTTCTTGGGTAATTAAAGAATATGCTTTGCAAACACTTAGTCTGTAATTCTCTTGTTTCCAGCTCTCAAATCTTTTTCATCTCTCTCTCAAGAACCTAGGTGACGTTGTCATGGCAAACTTTAAGTTCTCCTGTCCCGGGCCAGGATATTCAGAAGAAGGCTTTTTCATGATTGGTGATCCTGTTCCTGGTCCTCCTTTTATGGACAAATGCCAAACTAGTTTTCAAGTGCCATTTCTCCGGAGTCGGGCACAACAACTTCAGGCTAAAGGGTCATCATTACTTGTTGAGCTTTTGAAAGAAGGGTTTGATGTCAGTTACAGTAATCCTTACAGAGCTGACTGTCAGAAATGTTACAAGCATTCTGGTGGGCAATGTGGGTTGATGGTAAACCTATTTGCATCTGTAATGATCAGCTCTGTCCTGGTAAGTAAAAGTCGATGTTTTGACTAGCCAAAAACTTCTAGTTTCCTTGTGAGTTTGGTAGCTTTCAAGAAATGCTAGGCCTTCTTGTGGTAATTGATATGGAGGGTTTTTTTTTTATCAAATTATGCAAAGCTTCAATGATTTCAAGAATTAATTGCTTGCAAAGGCTCACAAGTCCAGCAGCTTTATTTACTTCTAGTGACTAATATGTTATAGCATTGTTCATGTCAAGAGGTTCAATGTTCAAAATTATGCTTGTTTGCTTGAGTCCGTGTTCAATTCTATGTGGTTATCATTTGAACTCAACAATATGATCCAGTACTTCTTTATCAGATGTTATATAATTCCATACTTCTTTATTTATATATATATATATATATATGATATCCTATCTTTTATTTTGTGTTCCTTGGACTGATCATCTATGCCTATAGTTCTTTGCACCGGTGTTCCCTAATAGAATGAAACTTTTGACCTGGTTTCGGATCATATTTCATAAACCTGACAATGAGAAAGGCATGATAAAAAGTGCACACATATTTTAGCCCACCATGCATGCAGCTGCCTTTTCTTCCGGCAGCCGCACTGTGCTTTCATAATTGAATATCATATGGTTTGTGAGCTACCTGCTTCGCTGCATCTTCAAGTGGTCAAACCATCCTAACGCCCGCCATTGCCACTAAACACAGTCCACAATATTTTCTACTGCCACCCTGAAAGTCAATTGTCAACTCTTTTCTTTTTTTCTTCATTCTCCCGAATAATCTTTAATTAATATTTGAACATCTTTACTTTTCTTTTCCGTCATATAAAATAACAGGCTCCTTGTTTACATTATTGTAAGGCATACCTTCACACTTGCCCAAGCTTCCTGTCTCTTTCATTTCCTTGAAAATGATAGAATAATCTACGTGTTGAGCCACCATTTAAATCCCCTTCTCCTGGTTGGAGACTCTTCTCTTCAAGCTCTCAAACACAAAAATGGTTGCCCATCTTTCGTTATTACTCTATCAGCACCATCCCATCACCACCGTCTTCTTTGTCCTAATCCTTTTATCAACATCTTATGGTGAGGATGATAACAAAGAGTACACGGCCTGCAAAAAAAATTTTAGCTGTGGAGTCTTCTCAGGTCTTTCTTATCCTTTCTGGGGAGGTGATCGGCCGGAGTTTTGTGGGCGTAAAGGGTTCGAGCTCAAGTGTGAAAAAGATCAGTTCCCTATAATAGCTAGTGATCGGAATATAGAATTCCGCCTATCTCGTTTAAATCAGCCTTTCAGGTTGATGACTCTGCAGCTAGAGAATCCCACGGATTACATTTGTCCAACTCAAACTTCAGCCGATTCAAGTACTCCGAGTGGCTTCGATGTCTTCGGTTATGACCGCAACCTTCAAAACCTGACCTTACTTCACAACTGCACGGTCTGGAGCCCGACACTGCAGCAACATAGAATTTCGAACTGTAGTGGCAGCTCATTCTATGCAAGTGATGATTTCCTGGAGATCAGTAGTTGGCTAAACCAAACTCAATGTAGCTTAATAATAAAAATTCCCATTCCAGCTGCGTCTCTTAATCGACTAACGGGTGACAGAGCAGATTTAGAGCGAGTTTTAGGAGAAAAGTTTAACTTGTCGTACAAGTATGATCAAGGTCCTTCAATTTGCGATTCGTGTATGGCTTCAGGAGGACTATGTGGAACCAACATGATTGATCCCAGTAGAGAGTTCTTGTGCCTTTGCCGCGACCATCCTTATTCTTTAGTGTGTGGAGGTCAGCTCCTTCTGTCTTTTCCTTTTTCTTTTTTTTTTCCTTCCCTGTTACATGTTTTATTATTCATTTCAGCCTGTTTCGTATTATTTGTGTGGATAATTAATTAAGTTTAGTGGGGTAATTAGGGTTGATAATTAGGAAGAGGCTTTGTTCTTGTTCGAAACTCAGAATTAACTTCCAGTGGCATTAGAACCCCATTAATCCATCTATCATGGGAAAATAGTCACTCTGTCTCTTGCAGTTTTGCAAGCTATGAAATCTCTTGCAGTTTTGCCACACCCAGACCAATGCTCCCCCTCAGCACTGCTTCTGCCACCTCCTTCCTTCTCACCCTCACAAACATCGTCTATCCTTTCGCAGTTGGCCAACGTCCATCTCAGCATGGTCCACCGGAGTTCCGACTTTGAGTTCCTTCTGTGACGGTTGGAGTTTCTTCCGGTTTTTTTGTTTTTACTTTTATTCCCCTAATTAATGCGGGACTGTTTGTTTTAGGAGTCTAAGAGTTTTCTTTCCCTTTCTTCCATTAGCTTTTATTTTCCCTATTAATTCAGGACTGTGTCCCGATTTAATGGAGATGTTTTAGAAGTCTAAGAGTCCATTGTTTTTCTTCTGTTTTCTGCGGAATTACAGATCAAAGAAACCCTTGTCAACTTTAGTCTTTTGATATTAACTTGGAGAAAGTTATGCACATAGTTATTTTCTTTTTCTCTTTGAAGTAGATCTTATAAACATGAACATTGAAGTCAAGGTGATTTCTAAATTATAATATTGGATCAATTTTATAAAGTTACTAATGTATTTGATGGTCAAGAAGGTATGATCTGAGGTATGACCAGCCATGTCAATTGACTTTGCGATCTTCTTAAAACATATTTTATATGACCTTTATCTGATGAGTTAGTGAAGTTTGTCTAGATTTATAATTTTTTATTAAACTTTCTTTTCTAAAATAAAATTTAAGATATTTTGTGCAAACTACTTATTTTTTTAGAATGTAAGAATTCAGTTTTCTGTCATGAGCTCAAAGAAAAGTTTTTCTTAAGGAACGAGAATATTTTTATTATTTTGACGCTTTTATTTTATTTTATTATTTTCATAGTTGTTAAGATTTTCTAAGATTTGTTTAATTTAAGAATTTTAATCTATAATTATCTGCTATAATTTACTCTGAAAGCTGGAGAATCCTAAATTTTTTTTATAATATAGAAATGTAATTTTTACAACAATATAAATTAAGACATTAAGGTGTTTAGAAATTAAAGACACTAAGGTATTAAATTTAATGTCGGCTAAGCTTGATTCTGTTATTTGTTTATTACTAAATTAACTACAACATCTTCTAATGGTTGTCGTAATTACCATCATCATGAGTGAGCACCCTCCACTTCTTTGTCTTTGAGGTGATATCATTTCCTTAATAATTGTTGATCACCAATGAAATCTGTAATATTTTCTTAAATCGGAAACTAATTTGAGATTCATGTTACAGGAACAGGATCTTCAAGGTTTGGTGGGGGTCGTAAGATTGCTATAGGTGAATAATCATAAGGATCCAGTATTTTCATTTGATGAGAATGATAATGATGATGATGATGATGATCATTTTCTTTTCTTTTATAGCCATATCAGGAGCTATTGCAGCGATAATTGCTTTTTCTATAATTGCAATATGTTTCACTCGGAGAGAAGGCTCATTTAGTGGCATCATAGCAATGACCTTCAAGCTAAATAGTTCACAGAATGTTGACAGGTTTGAAACATTTATGATGGACTATCATGGTCTCACCCCAAGACGTTATTCATATTCAGAGATTAAGAAAATCACCAACTCATTCACCAATAAGCTAGGTCAAGGGGGATTTGGTAATGTATACAAAGGAAAGTTCAACGATGGTCGCCTTGTGGCTGTAAAAGTCCTGAAAGAGTCCGAAGGTGATGGAGAAGAGTTCATGAATGAAGTTGCGAGCATTACTAGAACTTCCCACGTGAATATAGTTACACTTTTGGGTTTTTGCTATGAGAGGACTAAAAGAGCTTTGATCTATGAATTCATGACCGAGGGATCTTTAGATAAGTTCATATCTTGTGATGGAACCCTAGAAACAAAATGTGGTTTGGAATGGAAAAGGTTATATGAAATTGCAGTTGGTATTGCCAGAGGTCTCGAGTACTTACATCGAGGTTGTAACAATCGAATTGTGCATTTTGACATAAAGCCTCACAACATTCTTCTCGATGAAGATTTCTGTCCGAAGATCTCTGATTTTGGTCTGGCAAAGTTATGTAAGAGCAAAGTGAGTAAGATCTCAATGATAGGAGCAAGAGGGACGGTTGGTTACATGGCACCTGAAGTATTCTGTAGAAAGTTTGGAGGAGTATCTTACAAGTCTGATGTGTATAGCTATGGAATGATGGTTCTCGAAATGGTCGGAGAAAGAAAAGTTTTTGATATTGCAGCTTTGGAAACCAGTGAAATGTATTTCCCTGATCTGTTTTATCAGTATCTTGAACTGGGAGAGATTACATCACTTCACGCTGGTATATCAGAAGAGGAAGAAGAGATTATAAAAAAGATGATGCTAATAGGTTTGTGGTGCATCCAGACCATTCCATCGGATAGACCATCAATGACAAAGGTGCTAGAGATGCTTGAAGGAAGTCTTCACTCTTTGCAAATCCCACCAAAACCTCTACTTTCTTCACCTAAAAGGTCTGCTCAAGATCACTCTTCCACTATATCATCGTTACCATGTGTGGAGTGAACAGATTTTCTGTTGATTAAAGTGACTTGTAACTAGAGATTTCAGCTCTTTGTGTAGCCTAATAAGGATATAAAAAACTGTATTTCATGTCCTTCATCTAAGAGGTTGAATGGTTCTTTGATATAACTCAACGGAGGATGCTCGCACAGGATTGATGAGAGACACTGTATCTCTCTCCATCTCCTTTTTTCACCACTGATGTTCAATCTGCTGGAAGTGTAGAATGTGTTGTTCCTACGTGTGTGCCTCATATTGTTAATGATTGAAGAGTTAGACAATAAGTGAGGTTCAACTTTATCATGCCCATGGTTAATGTCACATGTCATGCATTTAGGTTTGCTTACATTTTTTGGAAACATGTTGGAAAGAAATGGTAGACTCAAGCTCAATACCATTGAAGACTTTTTATTATTGTTTCTAATTACCAAAACAGAAGAGAACAGGACTTTGACACAATATATATTATTGACAGATTGATGAAATCTACAAACACATTGAATTCCTTAATCTTGAGAAATCAAAAGGACTTTGACTTATTAAAGATGACACTAGAAATCACAAAATACACTTTAACACACCCTCTTCATTTGTAATCTTCATGAACTTCTTGAATTGCTGAAATTTGTCAGCAGTCACAACTATGGAGAGAACATCAACATGTTGATCATTTGTATTATGAAATTTGAACGATCACCACTGATATGGTGACTACAACCACTATTAAGACACCATTTGTTTTTATCTGGTAGATGACTTCAGTAATTTTTGAAAAAAAAGTATTTGACAGATTCAATATACTTCATTATAGGAATTTCAAATTCTCACCATAGATTTTGCAGTCTTATAGAGATAGCTTTTAGAGAACCCTGGAATTCATTTTTCAGAATCATTTGTGCTTTTTTTGCCTTCATGATAGAGAAAATTTTGGGATAAATTTATTTGCTTACTTCCGGCTGGTTTATTCTTAAGGTCATCACATTTCTAGACACAATCTCTTTATGTTCTTTTTCATTCTCCTTGTCCATAATACAAAAGGTTTTGTTCATGGTGGTTCGTCATACCCATTGTCATAATTCAATACTGGGTTATTCCAAAATTTAGTCAAAATAAAAATTAAATAATAAAAAGTGGCGGACATAATGGAAAAATCAAGTAGGAACTTTTGGATGAAATTAAGAGCCTAATTGTACTCCTATTGTGCCCAAGAATGAAGAAAATGCAGATCTATGGTTAAAATAAATAATTATCCAACAAGTTTGCATAAAAATTAAATCTATGAGCATAATTAGATTTTAACAGTCCAATTTGATTTAATCATGAGCCAAATTGATGCGTAATTATGTTTAAAAATTAATTTGGGTCCAATTATTAATTAAGTGCAAGGATTTAATTATATTTTAAATTGGTCAAATTAATTATACTATAGATTTGATTTTGTTAGTTTAATTATGCAATTTTCCATACAATGGCCACCTCCTTTTTTATTTTACATGATGGACTTGGCTTGGTCGAGCCCAAATATTTTGGGCCTAATCCAGACCATCCTAATGTAATATTATATTATATAATTTTTAAATAAATTAACAAAAATATCTGAAAAAATTCAAGGGACATTTCGGAAATTTAGTGATTTCATCGCATGTATTTCCTACGATTTTGCTCAATGTCGGTCTTTATAGTTACACTACAAAATATTTGATCTTCTCTAGAAAACTTAAAAACAAAAAAAATAAAATAAAAATAAAAATCTACATTTCAAAAATACAAAAAATGTTTATTTTCTTGCATACGGGCAAGTCCTAAAATATTTCTAGGTATATTTTCACAAAAATAAAAAAATGCATATTTTCAAATGTTTTAAAATGCAAAATGGGATATCATAACTAGTTTATGATTATCTATTAGAGTTTGGCCGAAATATCAAAAATCATTCACTATTCATTTTGTTCATTTTATTTATTATAATTTAGCTATAGAATTTAATATTTCAGGTGTAAAACTATATTATAAAGTACACCCTTGGATATTAAAAGTAAAACAAATGTGGTGTTAAAATTCAGACCTTATAACAGATAGGTTTTTTATCCAATAAGATAGAGACTCCCTCAGGAAAAGAGATCTACTTCGAACCTCAAAAAAGACCAACAAATAAGAAACTCACCTAGGAAAACAATCAAATAACAATGTAGTTTACCATATGTATAGTGTATTAGGGTGATGTGTTTTTCTCTTGCACAACAAATTCTCTTACCCAGACTCTTACGGACAATTAGGTTTTCTAATGACATTAATACTAGATGGTGAGTCATGAAAATTATAATTTTATGATTATAAAAAACCATTTCGATGAACTCCTCCATCTCTAGAAGGTCGCGAGAGAAATGTCATCACGACACCCAAATCTTGTTAAATAAAGGTATTCTCCATTTGAGAACTCTATTATTCGTAATGCTCTCCATAAAAAAAAATGGAGTCTAAGTTACGGTATAAACAAAAGTACAAATTCTTAATGATGATCCCATTAAAGGAACAAACTACAATACCAGATCTATTGGAAACATACAACAGAAAACATAATAAAAAAATTATAGAGTTGCATCTCAACACTATAGAAGAATTTTCTATTATTGTTTATGATTACCAAAACATAAGAGAAAAGGACTATATATTATTGCTCAATGCAACTAATCCAACATTGAAAAAGATTTTTTATTTATATTATTTGGCTTAGACAAGTTTAGATCATATTTATTATGATCTAAAGTGATTGTTTTTTCTTATCATACAGCCCTCGAAAATTTACTAGCAGATAAGGAATCTAAACCAAGACTTCTATGTTGGATTCTTATTTGATTTCGAGATCAAAGATCAAAGAGGAGCCGATAGTTCTATGGTAGATCATTTATGTGATGTTTTAAACAAAAAATATAGGAAAAGGCAAAAATTTCCTTGGTGGATTAGAAATAGATATTAATGAATAAGAGGTATAGTAGTAATTGCATAAATCTTCATAAATGAAAACAGGAAAAAAAAAAAGAGATTTAAAATTTTTGAGAGAGAGAAACAAGAGAAGAGAAAGAAAAGAAAAGAAAAGGAGAAAAGGAGAAAAATAAAGGAAGGAGAAAAATAATTAGAGGAAATAAGTTGTTGAAGTAATATTTATGTTTTAATATGTATTAGAGTTGTAATAATTAAGATTTTGAATTTATTGAAAATTAGGGTATGGAGATTTTGTTTTAGGACTAATTGATGAATTAATTAAATGTTATGGATTAATTGTTATGGGTAATAGGTTATTTTGAAGATTTTAGATAGAAATGATGATTTAGAAGATGAATTGATGATTTAAGTGTAAAAATATTGAGAAGTTTTGAAAAACTCTTGTTGGAAGTCTGCAAAGTGGTCTTGAGGTTTAAGATGATGAAATTCAAGTTTGGTCCCCAATTTATGAAAATTATAGTTTGGTCCTTGGAGTGAAAATCGAGATTATGAAAAAATTGAGAATAAATTATGGGCAAATCTTCAGTATAGCCCTTCAACTTGACAAAAAAAATTATAATTTGACCCCTAAAAATCTCAAAAAAAAATACAAAATAGTCTCTATATGAAATATTAGTTTTCTTGATTGGATTCACAAATAAGGGAGGCTTATTTGGTGAACTATTATTAATTTTATTAATTGTTTATTTTGCATTCAATTTAAGGAAAATTATTTAATTTTTAGATTTGGGGAAATGACTACTTTGGTTCAAAAACACATAGGATCTGATTTAAGCTCATGAATAATGTTATTAAATAGATTTTACTTCTTTTTAGTTATTTTTTTTATGTCTCCTTTTGTATTCAAATAATCATAATATTCTACCTACAGAATATTAGTAGGATTTCCTTCCCTTCGGTATCTACTTTTGAGTTCTATTTACTTTTGAGTTTGATGAGTGGATAATTTTTAATATGCATGAGAAATATTAAAAATATTTCTGTTGCTAATATGAATTGGATAATGCTTCTTTATAATATATATGTTGATTACCATTTTCTGTTACAATAAAACATAATCAATTATTGAATCTAAATTCTTGATCTAAGCTAATATACACTTTTGAATTAATTTATTAATTGATAACTCCTCGTTTCATTAATATCATAAGTTGAGACTTGAGATATGAATATGTTTGTTTGATTATGATATAAACCTATAGTATGTCAGTTAAAATGTCCATGCTAATAGGGTAATGATAATCTTTATGCACATCATATCTGAAATCATAGTTGGTCGGGGGAGTTTGGGAATTGGATTATGATAATTTGGGTTAGCATAGGTATGGAACCTTGGAGGGGATCATGCCTATGTGCCGGTCATGAATCTGATTATTGGATCATGACAATTTAAGTAGGTTTGTGTTTAAGAAAGATTCATTGCCCATTACTAAGACATTCCTCGATGAGCAACTATTGCATTTGTAAGGTAAGTAACCTTGGTTTGCTGATATGGTAAATTTCATAGTTACTAGAATGTTACCTAATGATTTGAATAATGAAATTAAAAAAAAAACTGAGTCTAAGTATTATATATGATATGAACCATACCCTTGAAAAATAGCTTCTAATAAGATTAGTTATCGATGTGTAACTAATAATGAAACTCACTCGATAATTAATTATTGTGTAACCATGTATGTGGAGGACATTTTGGACCTAAAAGAACAACTACGAAAACTTAGACAATGGATTTTATTGGGAATTTTTTTTTAACGATGCTTATCAATTTTGCAATAGTTTTGAAAAATATCAAAGAATGGGTGATTTATTTCTTAGGAATAAAATGCCACAAACTCCTATTTTATATTGTGAGATTTTTATGTATAGAGCATGGATTTTATAGGACCCTTTCGTAGTTCTTTTGGTTTTCTTTACATATAGCTACATGTACTAACAATTCTAAGATTGTTGTAGGGTTTCTCAAATTTAACATTGTTCAGTAAGTTTGGAATTCCAAGAGCAATGATAAGTGATCAAGGTACCTATTTTTACAATCGAAAGCATTGATGCAAAAATATGAAGTACACCATGAAATAGCCACAACATACGATCCGTAAATCAATGGGTAAGTTGAGGTTACAAAACTCCATTTCATATGTCACCGTATAGGTTTGTTTTTTGGTAAGTTGTGTCATTTACCTGTTGAAATTGATCAAGCTTAAGGTAGTGAAGCAATGCAACTTCAATGATAAAAAGGCAAGAGTAAAAGGGAAGTTACAACTTCAAGAGCTAGTGGAAATTCCGTTGGAAGCCTATGACATCGCAAACAAATTTACACTAGGTATTGCCTTTTAATTTTAGGTTGA
This sequence comes from Salix caprea, assembly GCA_964035475.1. Classification (NCBI taxonomy): domain Eukaryota; kingdom Viridiplantae; phylum Streptophyta; class Magnoliopsida; order Malpighiales; family Salicaceae; genus Salix; species Salix caprea. The sequence goes on from OZ037745.1 coordinate 9,470,270, forward strand.
AGTTCAGAAGATAAGGTTTAGAATGGATTGCATCATTTGTTGTATTGAATATATTTTCAAATGGTGCTATTGAAATGCAAAGTATAAGGACTAGAAAAATCTTTAAGGTGACTGTCGAGTGAATTAAAACTGATTTTCAATTTTAAATTTGCTTAATGGTAAGAAATTGATTAGAAAGTTTTATGTAATTAATTTACTTATAATCTTCTTGATTTCCCTTAGTTTTAAGGGACATCGAATTTATTTGCTTGAATCAAAAGGATATATATTTTACTTTGATGATCAACAAATTTATAGAAATAAATATTACCTAGACCTTCTATCATAGGAGGCACACCAATATTCCTAGATATTCAGATCCTTTTCTTTTACAGACATCAATCAGTGGCCAGTCTCTCTTAAAATTCAGCTTGACTTTGTTTTCAAGTTCAATTTTTTATCATCAATTCTCACGGTCCCACCAAAGAAGAAGAGGCTGTGATTCACAATCAATGACTTGAGTTTTGTTATGAACCATTCCTTACGAAGTCTTTGTAAACCATTCCTTACAGCGTAGTCCAATTAGCGTAGCTCTTAACCCACCTTCCTATTACTTTCTCCGCATACTTTTCTTCCTACTCTTCTTTTCACTTGAATGTTCCTTGCCCATGCAAGTTGTTGCATGTGGAATATTATATCATCGAACTCAAGAAATAGTACATTTATCATGAACTTGGTCTTAGCTATTGCAATTCCAAAATTGATTTGTACACGAATGTCAACAGGGCCCACGCATTGCCATAACCCAGTCAAAAGTCATGTCCTCCTATCTTAACCCTCTTCCATTGGGCCAATACCACCAACACTACCCTATTTCCATGGTGATCCATTCCACACCCAGAGCAACAACCACCGTCACCCCTTCTCATTCCTCCACCAATGCATCCCCTCAGCACCGCTTCTGCCACCTCCTTCCTCTTCACCCTCCTATTGTTCTTCCACTTAACGGCATCGTTTCCTTCGAATGGCGCGAGTAATCTTTCAAACGGCAACCAAAACTTCTCTTGTGGTAACCTCACTGGTGCCCAACGTCCATCCCACTGCGGCCCTCCGGAGTTCCATCTCGAGTGTTTTTATAACTTAACGACCACCCTCACAGTTAACTCACTGCCCTACACAGTCACTCAGGTGAACCAAACCAGCCAAACGTTAAGACTCTCAATTTTAAGCCTCTACGATGACAGTCCATGCATCCACCCATTCAATACCACCACTTTTGATAACAGTAGCTTCAGTCTTGTCCCCAACCATTCAACCCTTTCTTTGTTTTATGGGTGCGAGAACCTAGGTGACTCTGTCATGGCAAACTCTAAGTTCTACTGTCCCTGGCCTGTTCCTGAAGGCTTTTTCATGATTGGTGATCCTGTTCCTGGTCCTCCTTTGATGGACAAGTGCCAAACTAGTTTTCAAGTGCCAATTCTCCGGAGTCAGGAACAACAACTTCGGGCTGAAGGGTCATCATTACTTGTTGAGGTTTTGAAAGAAGGGTTTGATGTCAGTTACAGTAATGCGAGGCCTTATTGTGGTAATTGATATGGAGGGTTTTTTTTATCAAATTATGATTTCAATGATTTCAAGAATTTATTGCTTGCGAAGGCTCACAAGTCCAGTAGCTTTATTTACTTGTAGTGAATAATAAACTATAGCAATCATTCAATGTTCATGTTAAGTGGTTCAATATTCAAAATTATGCTTCGTTGCTTGAGTCTGTGTTCAATTCTATGGGGTTATCATTTGAACTCAACAATATGATCCAGTAGTTCTTCATCAGATGTTAAATAATTCTCGTATAAGCTCTGCTAAATGTTTTTGCAATAATTAATGCTTATTTGAGTAGTAGTTGCGGTCAGTGATAGGAAAAAGTTGCGCAATTCAATTACTCAATAGGGTTTCACCCTGCTTTTCTCTGTTTTTTCCCACCATTTTATGCATGTTTATTCATGGTGATTTATTGATCACCAATGAAAGCTGTAATATTTTCTTAAATCGGAAACTAATTTGAGATTCATGTTACAGGAACAGGATCTTCAAGGTTTGGTGGGGGTCGTAAGATTGCTATAGGTGAATAATCATAAGAATCCAATATTTTCATTTGATGAGGATGACAATGATGATGATGATCATTTTCTTTTCTTTTATAGCAATATCAGGAGCTGTTGCAGCGATAATTGCTTTTTCTATCATAGCAATGACCTTCAAGCTAAAGAATTCACAGAATGTTGATAGATTTGAAACATTTATGATGGACTATCATGGTCTCACCCCAAGACGTTATTCATATTCAGAGATTAAGAAAATCACCAACTCATTCACCAATAAACTAGGTCAAGGGGGATTTGGTAATGTATACAAAGGAAAGTTCAAGGATGGTCGACTTGTGGCTGTAAAAATTCTGAAAGAGTCCGAAGGTGATGGAGAAGAGTTCATGAATGAAGTTGCGAGCATTACTAGAACTTCCCACGTGAATATAGTTACACTTTTGGGTTTTTGCTATGAGAGGACTAAAAGAGCTTTGATCTATGAATTCATGATTGAGGGATCTTTAGATAAGTTCATATCTTGTGATGGAACCCCAGAAAAAAAATGTTATTTGGAATGGAAAAGGTTTTATGAAATTGCAGTTGGTATTGCCAGAGGTCTCGAGTACTTACATCGAGGCTGTAACAATCGAATTGTGCATTTTGACATAAAACCTCACAACATTCTTCTCGATGAAGATTTCTGTCCCAAGATCTCTGATTTTGGTCTGGCAAAGCTATGCAAGAGCAAGGTGAGTAAGGTTTCAATGACAGGAGCAAGAGGGACGGTTGGTTACATGGCACCTGAAGTATTCTGCAGAGAGTTTGGAGGAGTATCTTACAAGTCTGATGTGTATAGCTATGGAATGATGGTTCTTGAAATGGTCGGAGAAAGAAAAGATTTTGATATCAAAGCTCTGGAAACCAGTGAAATGTATTTTCCTGATTGGTTTTATAAGTATCTTGAACTGGGAGAGATTACATCACTTCACGGTGATATATCAGAAGAGGAAGAAGATATTATAAAAAAGATGATGTTAGTAGGTTTGTGGTGCATCCAGACCATTCCATCAGATAGACCATCAATGACAAAGGTGCTAGAGATGTTTGAAGGAAGCCTTCACTCTTTGCAAATTCCACCAAAACCTCTACTTTCTTCACCTCAAAGGTCTACTCAAGATCACTCCGCCACTGTATCATCACTGCCATGGGTGGAGTGAACATATTGTCTGCTGATGAAGTGGCATGTAACTAGAGATTTTAGCACTTCGCGTAGCCTAAGTGGTTGAATTGCTCTTTGATATAACTCAATGAAGGATGCTCACACAGGATTGGTAAGAGACACTGTGTCTCTCTCCATCTCCTTTTTTCACCACTGGTGCATACCAATTATAATATGTACTTCATATTCAATCTGCTGGAAGGTGTAGAATGTGTTGTTCCTATATGCGCACCTCATATTTTTATGATCTAAGAGTTAGACAATAATTGAGGTTCAACTTTATCATGCCCATGGTTAAGAGATTTTGACCAATGTAAGGGGACTAAAACATATTTTGAATACATTTTTCATTTATGAATACGTTTTTCATTACCTTCATTAATTGCAATGGCATTGCTCCCTTTAATTTCTACCTTCTCGCTATCACCATGTTCAACATGAGAAGAATAAGTCTCATCGAGCCTTTCAAAATGTGAACGATCACAAGTAATATGGTGACTATAACCACTACTAAGATACCATCTCTTTTTATCTAGTAGATGACTTCATTAATTTTTGAAACAAAAAAGTCTTTAACAGATTCAATACCCTTCACTATATGAATTTTCAAATTCTCTCCGTAGATTTTACAGTCTTATAAAGATACATTTTTGAGAACCTTGGAATTCATTTTTCAGAATCATTTGTGCTTTTTTTGCCTTCTTGATAGAGAAAATTTTGGGATAAATTTATTTCCTTACTCCTGGCTGGTTTATTATTAAGGTCATCGCATTTCTAGACACAATCTCTTTATGTTCTTTTTCATTCTCCTTCGTCCGTAATACAAAAGATCTTGCTCATGGTGGCTCTTCATACCCATTGTCATAACTCAATACTCGGTTATTCTAAAATTTAGTCAAAATAAAATAATAAAAAGGGGTGGAAATTGTGGAAAAAACAAGTAGGAATTTTTGGATGAAATCGATAGCCCAATTGTACCCCTATTATGCCCAAGAATGAAGAAAAATATGGATCTAAGGTTAAAATAAATAATTATCCAAAAAGTGTGCATAAAAATTAAATTTAAGAGCATAATTAGATTTTAATAGTGCAAATTGATTTAACCATAAGCCAAATTGATGCTTAATTATGTTTAAAAAATAATTTGGATCCAATTCTTAGTTAAGTCCAAGGACTTCATTATATTTTAAATTGGTCAAATTATTTTTATTATAGATTTGATGTTGTTAGTTTAACTATGCAATTTTCCATGCAATGGCCACCTCCTTTTTTTTTTACTTGATGGGCTTGGGTTGGGTCGAGCCCAAATATTTTGGGCCACATCCAGCCTATCCCAAAGTAATATTATATTATATAATATTTAAATAATATTTGAAGAAAATTCAAGGGACATTTTAGAAATTTAGTGATTTCATTGCATGTTTTTCCTTTGATTTTGCTCAACGTCGATCCTTATAATTACTCTACAAAATATCTAATCTTCTCTGGGAAAAAAATAAAAAAAATAAAAATCTTCATTTCAAAATTACAAAAAAAATGTTTATTTTCTTGCATACGGTCAAGTCCTAAAATATTTCTAAGCATATTTCACAATAACAAAAAAATGCATATTTTCTCATGTTTTAAAATGCAAAATGGGATATCATAACCAGTTTATGATTATCTGTTAGAGTTCAACCAAAATATCAAATATCATTCACTAATCATTTTGTCCATTTTATTCATTAGAATTTAGTTATACACTTTAATATTTGAGGTGTAAAACTATATTGTAAAGTACACCCTTGGATATTAAAAGTACAACAAATACGGTGTTAAAATTCAGACCTTCAAATAGTTAGATTTTTATCCAATAACATAGAGACTCTCTCACGAAGAGAGATCTATTTAGAACCTTAGAAAAGGCCAACAAATAAAAATTGTATCTAGGAAAACAATCAAATAACAATGTAGTTTACCATAGGTATGGTGCATTGGGGTGATGTGTATTTCTCTTGCACAACAAGTTCTCTTACCTAGACTCTCACGGACCATTAGGTTTTCTAGTGACCTTGATATTAGGTGGCAACTCCTGAAAATTTCAAATTTTATGAAAAAAACCATTTTCAATGAACTCATCCATCTCCGGTAGGCCGCAAGAGAAATGTCATCGCGACACCTAAATCTTGTGAAATAAAGATATTCTCCATTTGAGAACTCTATTATTCGTAATCCTCTCCATAAAAAATGGAATCTGAGTTGTGGTATAAGCAAAAGTACATACTCTTAATGAAGAAGCCAATAAAGAAACAAACTCTGATACCAGATCTATTGGAAACATACTGCAGAAAACATAATAGAAAAAATTATTTAAGGAATAAATGGTAGAGTTGCAGCTCAACACTATTGAAGACTTTTTTTTTATTGTTTATGATTACCAAAACATAAGAGAAAATGACAATATATATTATTGCTCAATGCAACTAATCAACCATTGAAAAGGAGTTTTATTTATTGTATTTGGCTTATACAAGTTTAGATCATATTTATTATGATCTAAAGTGATTGTTTTTTCTTATCATACAACCCTCGAAAATTTACTTGCAAATATGGAATCTAAACCAAGACTTCTATGTTGGATTCTTTTATTTAAAAGTGTTTGATTCGGAGATCAAAGATCAAAGAGGAGCTGATAATTCTATGGTAGATCATTTATGTGATGTTTTAAAAAAATATATAGGAAAAGGCAGCAACGTCCTTGTTGGATTAGAAATAGATATTAATGAATAAGAGGTTATATAAATAAAAAAAGAATTGAAAGTTTTGAGAGAGAGAATTAGGAGGAGAGAACGAAAGTAGAAGAAGATGAGAAAAGGGGAAAAGATAGAGGAAGGAGAAAAAGAATTAGAAGAGATAAGTTGTTGAGGTAACATCTATGTTTTAATATGTATTAGAGTTGTTATTAGTTAAGATTTTTGAGTTTATTGAAAATTAGAGTATGGAGATTTTGTTTAGGGACTAATTGATGAGTTAGGTATAAAAATATTAAGTTTTGAAAAAGTCCTTGTTGGAAGTTTGCACACTAGTCATGAGGTTTAAGATGATGAAATTCCAGTTTGGTCCTTTAATTTGTGACAATTATAGTTTGGTCCTTGGAGTGAATATCGAGATGCTAGACAGAATTGAGGATAAATTATGGACAAATCTTCAGTATAGTGTTTCAACTTGAAAAGAAAAATTACCATTTGACCCTTAAAAATCTAAGAAAAATACAGAATGGTCCCTAGATGAAATATTAGTTTTCCATATTGGCTTCACAAATAAGGGAGGCTTATTTGCTGAACTATTATTATTTTATGAAATGTTTATTTTTAATTGAATTTAAGGAAACTATTTAATTTTTAGAATTTTAGCAAAATGACTAGTTTGTTTCAAAAAGACATAGGATTTCAAACCCGTGGATAATGTTATTAAATAGATTTTATTTATTTTTAGTTATTTTTTAGTATTTCTCTTTTTGTATTCAGATATTCCTAATATTATACCTATGGAATATCAATAGGATTTCCTTCGGTATCTGCTTTTGAGTTCTATTCACTTTGAGTCAAGTGAGTGGATAATTTTTAATAAGCATGAGAAATATTATAAATATATAAGTTGCTAATATGAATTCAAAATGCTTCTTGAATATATATATATATATATATATATATATATATATATATATATATATATATATATATATATATATATATATATTTCTCTCTCACACACACACACACTTTTTGTTACGATAAAATATAATCAATTATTGAATCTAAATTCTTGATATGAGTCAATATACCCTAGTTTGATTGATGTTATGAGTTGAGCCTTGAGATATGAATATATTTGTTTGATTATGATATAAACCTATAGCATATCAGTCAAAATATCCATGCTAATTGGGTAGTGTTAGTCTTTGTGCACATCGTCTCTCTGAAACCATAGTTGGTCAGGAGACTCTAGGAATTGGATCGTGACAATTTCGGTTAACATAGGTATGGATCCTTGGAGGGGATCATGTCTATGTGCCGGTCATGAATCTGATTATTGGATCATGACAATTTAAGTAGGTTTATGCATAAGAAAGATTCATTTCCTATTACTGAGACATTCCTCAATAAGCAACTATAGCATTTGTAAGGTAAGGAACATTGGTTTGCTGATATGGTAAACTTCATAGTTACTAGACTGTTACCTAATGATTTGAATAACAAAATTAAAAACAAAATAAAAAATAAGTCTAAGTATTATATATGATACGAACCATACCTTTGAAAAATAGCTTTTGATAAGATTATTTATCGATGTGTAACTAATAATGAAACTCACTCGATAATTAATTATTGTGTAACCATGTATGTGGAGGACATTTTGGACCTAAAAGAACAACTACGAATATCTTAGACAATAGATTTTATTGGGAAATTATTTTTAATGATGCTTATCAATTTTGCAATAGTTTTGAAAAATATCAAAGAATGGGTGGTTTATTTCTTAGGAATAAAATGCCACAAACTCCTATTTTATATTGTGAGATTTTTATGTATAGGGCATGGATTTTATAGAACCTTTCCTAGTTCTTTTGGTTTTCTTTACATATATGCTACATGTACTAACAATTATAAGATTGTTGTAGGGTTTCTCAAATCTAACATTGTTCAGTAAGTTTGGAATTCCAAGAGCAATGATAAGTGATCAAGGTATCCATTTTTACGTTCGAAAGCATTGATTTAAAAATATAAAGTACACCATGAAATAGCCACAACATACCATCCATAAATCAAGGGTAAGTTAAGGTTTCAAACCAAAAACTAAATCATATCTTGGAAAAGATAATAAACCCCAACCAAAAGGACTGGAACCTGTGTTTAGAGGATGCACTTATCAAAAAGTATACAAAACTCCAATTCAGATGTCACCGTATAAGTTTGTTTTTTGGTAAGTTGTGTCATTTACCTGTTGAAATTTATCAAGCTTAAGGTAGTGAAGCAATGCAACTTCAATGATAAAAGGCAAGAGTAAAAGGAAAGTTACAACTTCAAGAGCTAGTGGAAATTCCGTTGGAAGCCTATGACATCGCAAACAAATTTACAGTAGGTATTGCCTTTTAATTTTAGGTTGATGTTCATGCCAAGTAAGATAAGGTTTAGAATGGATTGCATCATTTGTTGTATTGAATATATTTTCTAATGGTGCTATTGAAATGCAAAGTATAAGGACTAGAAGAATCTTTAAGGTGATTGTCGAGTGAATTGAAACTGATTTTCAATTTTAAACTTGCTTAATGGTAAGAAATTGATTAGAAAGTTTTATGTAATTAATTTACTTATAATCTTCTTGATTTCCCTTAGTTTTAAGGGACATCGAATTTATTTGCTTGAATCAAAAGGATATATATTTTACTTCGATGATCAACAAATTTATACAAATAAATATTTAGATCTTTGAACTGAGATAGTGATATATCAATTTATTATTTTTATTTTTATAATTTCATTTCTTTAATTTTTTACTCAAATTTCCTGTTCAATTTATTTATTTGAGTTTCTTGTATGAACCCAGATTAGGTGCTTCCCTGTTAGAAAGCTCAAGTTCCTGAAGCCATGCGTTTTCTCTATGCTACTCACACACCTGAAACTCATTGGGAAATTAATTAAATAAGTGTATTACAGACATCAATCAGTGGCCAGTCTCTCTTAAAATTCAGCTTGACTTTGATTTCAAGTTCAATTTTTTATCATCAATTCCCACGGTCCCACCAAAGAAGAAGAGGCTGTGATTCACAATCAATGACTTGAGTTTTGTGATGAACCATTCCTTACGAAGTCTTTGTAAACCATTCCTTACAGCGTAGTCCAGGGGCAAGACAGAAAATTGATGCCATTTCCCATTAGCGTAGCTCTTAACCCACCTTCCTATTACTTTCTCCGTATACTTTTCTTCCTACTCTTCTAAATCATGCCATTTCCCATGAAATTTCTCAACCACCTTCAGGAAATTTCTGCTTCAATTTCCATTTGACATTTCTCAACCCTCCTTAATATTTTAAAAGACACAAAGCCCCCTTCACGCGAATCAAACAAAAGATCAAACTCATGATGTATGTGAAGAGCACGTTCTCCTATATTACTTCATTTTGATTGGACGAAAGCATGCACCGAACCGGAAAAACACCAATGAACAAACGACTAAACCTCTTTCCACACCTCAATCACTTCCTGACTTCATTAGGACGTGAGAAATAATACATTTATCATGAACTTGGTCTTAGCTATTGCAATTCCAAAATTGATTTGTACACGAAAGTCAACAGGGCCCACGCATTGCCATAACCCAGTCAAAAGTCATGTCCTCCTATCTTAACCCTCTTCCATTGGGCCAATACCACCAACACTACCCTATTTCCATGGTGATCCATTCCACACCCAGAGCAACAACCACCGTCACCCCTTCTCATTCCTCCACCAATGCATCCCCTCAGCACCGCTTCTGCCACCTCCTTCCTCTTCACCCTCCTATTGTTCTTCCACTTAACGGCATCGTTTCCTTCGAATGGCGCGAGTAATCTTTCAAACTGCAACCAAAACTTCTCTTGTGGTGACCTCACAAACATCACCTACCCTTTCACTGGTGGCCAACTTCCATCCCAGTGCGGCCCTCCGGAGTTCCATCTCTGGTGTTATAATAACTTAACGACCACCGTCATAGCTAACTCACTGCCCTACCGAGTCACTCGGGTGAACCAAACCAGCCAAACGTTAAGACTCTCACTTGTTATTTTAGGCCTCTACAATGACAGTCCATGCATAGACAAAACCGCTACTTCTGATAACAGTAGCTTCAGTCTTGTTTCCAACCTATCAACCCTTTCTTTGTTTTATACGTGCAACGACCCAGGTGACTCTGACAAGGAAAACTTTAAGCTCTCCTGGTGCATACCAGGATATTAAGAAGAAGAGTTTTTCAAGATTGGTGATCCTGTTTCTGATCCTCGTTTTATGGAAAAGTGCCCAGCTAATTTTCAAGTGCCATTTCTCCCGAGTTGGGCACAACAACTTCAGGCTAATGGGTCATCATCACTTGTTGAGGTTTTGAAAGAAGGGTTTGATGTCAGTTACAGAAATCCTTACAGTGCTGATTGTCAGAAATGTTACAAGCATTCTGGTGGGCAATGTGGGTTTGATGGTAAACCTATTTGCATCTGCGATGATCAGCTCTGTCCTGGTAAGTAAGAATCGATATTTTGACGACCCAAATCTTCTAGTTTCCCTCTGAGTTTGGTAGCTTTCAAGAAATGCTAGGCCTTCTTGTGGTAATTGATATGGAGGGCTTTTTTTTATCAAATTATGCAAAGCTTCAATGATTTCAAGAATTAATTGCTTGCAAAGGCTCACAAGTCCACCAGCTTTATTTACTTCTAGTGATTAATATGTTATAGCATTCATTCAATTTTCATCAGATGTTAAATAATTCTCGTATAAGCTCTGCTAAATGTTTTTGCAATAATTAATGCTTATTTGAGTAGTAGTTGCTGTCAGTGATAGGAAAAAGTTGCGCAATTCAATTACTCAATAGGGTTTTACCCTGCTTTTCTCTGTTTTTTCCCACCATTTTATGCATGTTTATTCATGGATGACCTGCTTCCTTTACTGCGGCCGTTGTTTAGGCCCATAGACTGTGTGACCATAATCGGACTGAATTCCTGAATTAGCTTGTATTTAACAAATAATAATTGAGATACCCACAGTCATATTTTAGAAGCTTCTTGCTATCTGATCTTGCTAACAAGTCCCAAATTTGTTCCACACTTTTTATTCACGCTTCAACTGATGTTTTTGGCTCCCGCGATTTATGCAGAGAAATCGTCTAACCCAAAACAGCTTACAATAGATACAAGAAATCAAGAAAAAAGACACTAAAAATCCTGTAGTGTCAAAAGTCGTCTGTTATTTCTTTATTACTAAAGTACCTACAACATCTTCCAGTGGTTGTCGTAATCACCATCATCATGAGTGAGCAACCTCCACTTCTTTGTCTTTGAGGTGATTTCATTTCCTTAATAATTGTTGATCACCAATGAAAGCTGTAATATTTTCTTAAATCGGAAACTAATTTGAGATTCATGTTACAGGAACAGGATCTTCAAGGTTTGGTGGGGGTCGTAAGATTGCTATAGGTGAATAATCATAAGGGTCCAGTATTTTCATTTGATGAGAATGATAATGATAATGATGATGATGATCATTTTCTTTTCTTTTATACCCATAACAGGAGCTGTTGCAGCGATAATTGCTTTTTCTATAATTGCAATATGTTTCACTCGGAGAGAAGGCTCATTTAGTGGCATCATAGCAATGACCTTCAAGCTAAAGAGTTCACATAATGTTGACAGGTTTGAAACATTTATGATGGACTATCATGGTCTCACCCCAAGACGTTATTCATATTCAGAGATTAAGAAAATCACCAACTCATTCACCAATAAGCTAGGTCAAGGGGGATTTGGTAATGTATACAAAGGAAAGTTCAAGGATGGTCTACTTGTGGCTGTAAAAGTCTTGAAAGAGTCCGAAGGTGATGGAGAAGAGTTCATGAATGAAGTTGCGAGCATTACTAGAACTTCCCACGTGAATATAGTTACACTTTTGGGTTTTTGCTATGAGAGGACTAAAAGAGCTTTGATCTATGAATTCATGACCGAGGGATCTTTAGATAAGTTCATATCTTGTGATGGAACCCCAGAAACAAAATGTGGTTTGGAATGGAAAAGGTTTTATGAAATTGCAGTTGGTATTGCCAGAGGTCTCGAGTACTTACATCGAGGCTGTAACAATCGAATTGTGCATTTTGACATAAAGCCTCACAACATTCTTCTCGATGAAGATTTCTGTCCTAAGATCTCTGATTTTGGTCTGGCAAAGTTATGTAAGAACAAAGTGAGTAAGATCTCAATGATAGGAGCAAGAGGGACGGTTGGTTACATGGCACCTGAAGTATTCTGCAGAGAGTTTGGAGGAGTATCTTACAAGTCTGATGTGTATAGCTATGGAATGATGGTTCTTGAAATGGTCGGAGAAAGAAAAGTTTTTGATATCAAAGCTTTGGAAACCAGTGAAATGTATTTTCCTGATTGGTTTTATAAGTATCTTGAACTGGGAGAGATTACATCACTTCACGCTGGTATATCAGAAGAGGAAGAAGAGATTATAAAAAAGATGATGCTAATAGGTTTGTGGTGCATCCAGACCATTCCATCAGATAGACCATCAATGACAAAGGTGCTAGAGATGTTTGAAGGAAGTCTTCACTCTTTGCAAATTCCACCAAAACCTCTACTTTCTTCACCTAAAAGGTCTGCTCAAGATCAATCTTCCACTATATCATCACTGCCATGGGTGGAGTGAACAGTTTGTATGTTGATGAAAGTGACTTGTAACTAGAGATTTCATCGCTTTGTGTAGCCTAATAAGGATATAAAAAACTATATTGCATGTCCTTCATCTAAGAGGTTGAATGGTTCTTTTATCTAACTCAATGGAGGATGCTCGCACAAGATTGGTAAGAGACACTGCGTCTCTCTCCATCTCCTTTTTTCACCACTGATGCATACCAATTATAATATGTACTTAAGGTGTAGATGTGCTGGAAGTGTAGAATGTGTTGTTCCTACGTGCGCGCCTCATATTGTTTATGATTTAAGAGTTAGACAATAAGAGAGGTTTAGCTTTATCATGCCCATGGTTAATGTCACCTGTCATGCATTGCAATTCTCTTACATTTTTTGGAAACAGAATTGAAAAGGAATTACGTTGGAAACAAATGGTAGAGCTCAAGCTAGATACCATTGAAGACTTTTTATTATTGTTTCTAATTACCAAAACAGAAGAGAACAGGACTTTGACACAATATATATTATTGACAGATTGATGAAAACTACAAACACATTGAGTTCCTTAATCTTGAGAAATCAAAAGGACTTTGACTCATTAAAAATGACACTAAAAATTACAAATTACACTGTAACACTCCCTCTTCATTTGTAATCTTCCTGAACTTCTTGAATTTCTGAAATTTGTCAACAGTCACAACCATGGACAGAACATCAACAGGTTGATCATTTGTATTAATAAAATTAAGACCTATATCCTTCTTGTTAACCATATCTCTGATAAAATGTAGCCTCAATTCAAAGTGTTTTGATCTTGCATGAAAAATACGATTTTTAGTCATTGTTATAGCAAACATGTTATCAAATAACACAAATGTAGGATCATGGACTTTTTGTTGCAAATCAGAGAGAATTTTTCTAAACCATCCTATCTCATAAACAACTTCATTTGCAACAATATATTCTACCTCGGTAGAAGACAAGGCTATAGAACTCTCCTTCCTTGAACACCAAGAAATCATATTTGTTACCAAGAAAGATACATAACAGATGTACTCTTCCTATCATCATAGCTTCCAGCCCAATCACTATCTGTAAACTCAAATAAATTGTTATTTGCTTGTTTCTTGTACATGCATCGACGATTCCGTGTCCCTTAAAGATATCACATGATCCTTTGTGTTGCTGATATACATGAATCCCTATTCTTTGATTTGTCTTCACCTAAAAACTCAAGCTCATAGGTGAGGTTATAAGATATAATTTATATTATTTTCTAATACTCTCCCCTCGAGTGAAAACCCTTTGAGCATGAAACTTCTACACAAGTCCACACTACCTTATGCTTAATTTTTTTTTTATCAAATAGAATGAGGGTGATGATATTCAAACTAGTAACCACTGGTCATTAAGGCTTTGATACCATGTCAAGGAACCATGTCGCCTAAAATCTCAAGCTCTTAGGTGAGACTCCAGGATATAATTTATATTATTCTCTAACAATTATAAATCCCGCATTCATCTTTATAAAAAAAAAATTAATTTATACCATTTCCTCATCATTTGCCCTACACTCAAAAGATTTCGACTAATGTAAGGGGACTAACGTTATGAATAAGTTTTTCATTACCTTCATTAACTGAAATGACACTTCTCCCTTTAATTTCTACCTTTTTCTTGTCACCATGTTCAACATGAGAAGAATAAGTCTCATCAAGCCTTTCAAAATTTGAACAATCATAAGTGATAGGTGACTACAACCACTACTAAGATACCATTTCTTTTTATCTGGTAGATGACTTCAGTAATTTTTGAAAGAAAAAAAAAGTCTTTTGACATATTCATTATCCTCCATGGTAGGATTTTCAAATTCTCTCCATAGATTTTACATTCTTATAGATATAGCTTTTTGAGAACCTTGGAATTCATTTTTCAGAATCATATGTGCTTTTTTTGCCTTCTTGATAGAGAAAATTTTGGGATAATTTATTTGCTTACTCCCGGTTGGATTATTCTTAAGGTCGTCGCATTTCTATACACAATCTATTTATGTTATTTTACATTCTCCTTTGTCCATGATACAAACTGTCTTGTTCATGGTGGTTCTTCATACCCATTGTCATAACTCAATACTGGGTTATTCCAAAATTTAGTCAAAATAAATTAATAAAAAGGGGTAGACGTGGTGGAAAAATTAAGATGGAACTTTTTGATGAAATTAGGAGCCCAATTGTACCTCTATTGTGCCCAAGAATGAAGAAAAATGCAGATCTAAGGTTAAAATGAATAATTATCCAACAAGTTTGCATAAAAATTAAATCTAAGAGCATAATTAGATTTTAATTGTCCAATTTGATTTAATCATGAGTCATTAATGCTTAATTATTATTTAAAAATTAATTTGGGTCCAATTGTTAATTAAGTGCAAGGACTTAATTTTATTTTAAACTGGTCAAATTAATTTTACTATAGATTTGATTTTGTTAGTTTAATTATGCAATTTTCCATGCAATGGGCACCTCTTTTTTTATTTTACTTGATGGGCTTGGCTTGGTCGAGCCCAAATATTTTGGGCTGAAACCAGACCATCCCAATGTAATATTATATTATATAATATTTAAATAATATTAAAAAATATCTGAACAAATTCAAGGGACATTTCAGAAATTTTTTGATTTCATCGATTGTTTTTCCTTTGATTTTGCTCAATTTCAATCTGTATAGTTAAACTACAAAATATTTGATCTTCTCTAGAAAAACTAAAAAATAAAAATCTTCATTTCAAAAATACAAAAAATGTTTATTTTTTTGCGTACGGTCAAGTCCTAAAATATTTATGGGCATATTTTCACACAAAAAAAAAAAATACATATTTTCTCATGTTTTAAAATGCAAAATGGGATATCATAATTAGTTTATGATTATCTATTAGAGTTTGGCCAAAATATCAAAAATCATTCACTATTCATTTTATTTATTACAATTTAGTTGTATAATTTAATGTTTGAGGTGTAAAACTATATTTTAAAGTACACCCTTGGATATTAAAACTACAACAAATAAGGTGTTAAAATTCAGAACTTATAACTGTTAGATTTTTTATCCAATAAAAAAGAGACTCTCACGAAGAGAGATCTATTTCGAATCTTAGAAAATACCAACAAATAAAAATTTAATCTAAAAAAACAATACAGTGTACAATAGATATGGTGCATTGGGGTTATGCGTTTCTCTTTCTTAAGCTTCTGCTTGACTTTGATTTCAAGTTCAGTTTTTTATCACGGATTCCGACGGTCCCACCAAGGAAGAGAATTCTATGATTCACAATTAATGACTTGAGTTCTGTGATGAACCATTCCTTACGAAGTCTTCGCAAACCATGAAACATGATGGATGGTACAGCGTAGTCCAGGGGTTAAGATAGAAAATTGATGTCATTTCCCATTAGCGTAGCTCTTAAGCCAGTTTCTTATTACTTTCTCCGTATACTTTTCTTTATACTCTATCCCTGTCCGCACTTCTCAAAAGGTCTTTGCCTGGATAGTGGCCATGAAATTTCTCAGCCACCTTCAGGAAATTTCTGCTTCAATTCCCAATTGACATTTCTCAACCCTCCCTAATATTTTAAAAGACACAAAGCCCCCTTCATGCGAATCAAACAAAAGATCGGAAACAACTGGGATATTCCCTCGTATGACTATTCTCTACTGAAAGATCAAACTCATGATGTATGTGAAGAGCACGTTCTCCTATATTACTTCATTTTGATTGGACGAAAGCATGCATGCACCGAACCGGAAAAACACCAATGAACAAACGACTAAACCTCTTTCCACACCTCAATCACTTCCTGACTTCATTAGGACGTGAAAAACAATGCATTTATCATGAACTTGGTCTTAGCTATTACTATTCCAAAATTGATTTGTACACGAAAGTCAACCGGGCCCACGCATTGCCATAACCCAGTCAAAAGCCATGTCCTCCTATCTTAACCCTCTTCCATTGTGCCATTACCACCAACACTACCCTATTTCCATGGTGATCCATTCCACACCCAGAGCAACAGCCACCGTCACCCCTTCTCATTCCTCCACCAATGCATCCCCTCAGCACCGCTTCTGCCACCTCCTTCCTCTTCACCCTCCTATTGTTCTTCCACTTAACGGCATCGTGTCCTTGGAACAAAAACGTCTCTTGTGGTAACCTCACAAACATCACCTACCCTTTCACTGGTGGCGAACGTCCATCCAGCTGTGGCCTTCCGGAGATCCAACTCGAGTGTCATAATAACTTAACGACCACCCTCACAGCTAACCCACTGCCCTACCGAGTCACTCAGGTGAACCAAACCAGCCACACGTTAAGACTCTCACTTGTAGGCCTCTACAATGACAGTCAATGCATCTACCCATTCAATACCACCACTTTTGATAACTGTGGCTTCAGTCTTGTCCCCGACCATCCAACCCTTTCTTTGTTTTTTGGGTGCAAGAACCTAGGTGACTCTGTCATGGCAAACTTTAAGCTCTCCAGTCCCGAGCCAGGATATTCAGAAGGCTTTTTCAAGATTGGTGGTCCTGGTCCTGGTCCTGGTCCTGGTCCTGGTCCTCAGTGCCGAACTAGTTTTCAAGTGCCTTTTCTCCGGAGTCGGGAACAACAACTTCGGGATAAAGGGTCATCATCATTACTTGTTGAGGTTTTGAAAGAAGGGTTTGATGTCAGTTATAGTAATCCTTACAGTGCTGATTGTCAGAAATGTTACGAGCCTTATGGTGGGCAATGTGGGTTTAATGGTAAACCTATTTGCATCTGTAATGATCAGCTCTGTCCTGGTAAGTAAAAATCGATATTTTGACTAGCTAAAATATTCTAGTTTCCGTGTGAGTTTTGTAGCTTTCAAGAAACGCATGGCCTTGTTGTGGTAATTGATATGGAGGGTTTTTTTTTAATCAAATTATGCAAAGCTTCAATGATTTCAAGAATTAATTGCTTGCAAAGGCTCACAAGTCCAGCAGCTTTATTTACTTCTAGATGTTATAGCATTCATTCAATGTTCATGTTAATTGGCTCAATGTTCAAAATTATGCTTGTTTGCTTGAGTCTGTGTTCAACTCTATGGGGTTATCATTTGAACTCAACAATATGATCCAGTACTTCTTCATCAGATGTTAAATAATTCTCGTATAAGCTCTGCTAAATGTTTTTGCAATAATTAATGCTTATTTGAGTAGTAGTTGCGGTCAGTGAGAGGAAAAGGTTGCGCAATTCAATTACTCAATAGGGTTTTACCCTGCTTTTCTCTGTTTTTTCCCACCATTTTATGCATGTTTATGCATGGATGACCTGCTTCCTTTACTGCGGCCGTTGTTTAGGCCCATAGACTGTGTGACCATAATCTGACTGAATTCCTGAATTAGCTTGTATTTAACAAATAATAATTGAGATACCCACAGTCATATTTTAGAAGCTTCTTGCTATCTGATCTTGCTAACAAGTCCCAAATTTGTTCCACACTTTTTATTCTCGCTTCAATTGATGTTTTTGGCTCCCGCGATTTATGCAGAGAAGTCGTCTAACCCAAAACAACTTACAATAGATACAAGAAATCAAGAAAAAAGACACTAAAAATCCTGTAGTGTCAAAAGTCGTCTGTTATTTGTTTATTATTAAATTAACTACAACATCTTCCAGTGGTTGTCGTAATCACCATCATCATGAGTGAGCACTCTCCACTTCTTTGTCTGTGAGATGATTCCATTTCCTTAATAATTGTTGATCACCAATGAAAGCTGTAATATTTTCTTAAATCGGAAACTAATTTGAGATTCATGTTACAGTAACAGGATCTTCAAGGTTTGGTGGGGGTCGTAAGATTGCTATAGGTGAATAATCATAAGAATCCAATATTTTCATTTGATGAGGATGACAATGATGATGATCATCATTTTCTTTTCTTTTATAGCAATATCAGGAGCTGTTGCAGCGATAATTGCTTTTTCTATCATAGCAGTGACCTTCAAGCTAAAGAATTCACAGAATGTTGATAGATTTGAAACATTTATGATGGACTATCATGGTCTCACCCCAAGACGTTATTCATATTCAGAGATTAAGAAAATCACCAACTCCTTCACCAATAAGCTAGGTCAAGGGGGATTTGGTAATGTATATAAAGGAAAGTTCAAGGATGGTCGACTTGTGGCTGTAAAAGTCCTGAAAGAGTCCGAAGGTGATGGAGAAGAGTTCATGAATGAAGTTGCGAGCATTACTAGAACTTCCCACGTGAATATAGTTACACTTTTGGGTTTTTGCTATGAGAGGACTAAAAGAGCTTTGATCTATGAATTCATGACCGAGGGATCTTTAGATAAGTTCATATCTTGTGATGGAACCCCAGAAAAAAAATGTGGTTTGGAATAAAAAAGGTTTTATGAAATTGCAGTTGGTATTGCCAGAGGTCTCGAGTACTTACATCGAGGCTGTAACAATCGAATTGTGCATTTTGACATAAAACCTCACAACATTCTTCTCGATGAAGATTTCTGTCCCAAGATCTCTGATTTTGGTCTGGCAAAGCTATGCAAGAGCAAGGTGAGTAAGGTTTCAATGACAGGAGCAAGAGGGACGGTTGGTTACATGGCACCTGAAGTATTCTGCAGAGAGTTTGGAGGAGTATCTTACAAGTCTGATGTGTATAGCTATGGAATGATGGTTCTTGAAATGGTCGGAGAAAAAAAAGTTTTTGATAATGAAGCTTTGGAAACCAGTGAAATGTATTTCCCTGATTGGTTGTATAAGTATCTTGAACTGGGAGAGATTACATCACTTCACGGTGATATATCAGAAGAGGAAGAAGAGATTATAAAAAAGATGATGTTAGTAGGTTTGTGGTGCATCCAGACCATTCCATCAGATAGACCATCAATGACAAAGGTGCTAGAGATGTTTGAAGGAAGCCTTCACTCTTTGCAAATTCCACCAAAACCTCTACTTTCTTTACCTCAAAGGTCTACTCAAGATCACTCCGCCACTGTATCATCACTGCCATGGTTGGAGTGAACAGATTGTCTGCTGATGAAGTGGCATGTAACTAGAGATTTTAGCACTTTGCGTAGCCTAAGTGGTTGAATCGCTCTTTGATATAACTCAATGGAGGATGCTCACACAGGATTGGTAAGAGACACTGTGTCTCTCTCCATCTCCTTTTTTCACCACTGGTGCATACCAATTATAATATGTACTTCATATTCAATCTGCTGGAAGTGTAAAATGTGTTGTTCCTATATGCGCACCTCATATTTTTATGATCTAAGAGTTAGACAATAAGTGAGGTTCAACTTTATCATGCCCATGGTTAAGAGATTTTGATCAATGTAAGGGGACTAAAACACATTTTGAATACATTTTTCATTTATGAATACGTTTTTCATTACCTTCATTAATTGCAATGGCATTGCTCCCTTTAATTTCTACCTTCTTGCTATCACCATGTTCAACATGAGAAGAATAAGTCTCATCGAGCCTTTCAAAATGTGAGAAATTGTGGAAAAAACAAGTAGGAATTTTTGGATGAAATCGATAGCCCAATTGTACCCATATTATGCCCAAGAATGAAGAAAAATGTGGATCTAAGGTTAAAATAAATAATTATCCAACAAGTGCGCATAAAATTAAATTTAAGAGCATAATTAGATTTTAATAGTCCAAATTGATTTAACCATAAGCCAAATTGATGCTTAATTATGTTTAAAAAATAATTTGGATCCAATTCTTTGTTAAGTCCAAGGACTTTATTATATTTTAAATTGGTCAAATTACTTTTATTATAGATTTGATGTTGTTAGTTTAACTATGCAATTTTCCATGCAATGGCCACCTCCTTTTTTTTTACTTGATGGTCTTGGGTTGGGTCGAGCCCAAATATTTTGGGCCACATCCAGCTTATCCCAAAGTAATATTATATTATATAATATTTAAATAATATTAAAAAAAATATTTGAAAAAATTCAAGGGACATTTTAGAATTTTAGTGATTTCATCGCATGTTTTTCCTTTGATTTTGCTCAACGTCGATCTTTATAATTACTCTACAAAATATCTAATCTTCTCTGGAAAAACAAAAAAAATAAAAAATAAAAATAAAAATAAAAATCTTCATTTCAAAATTACAAAAAAATGTTCATTTTCTTGCATACGGTCAAGTCCTAAAATATTTCTAGGCATATTTCACAAGAACAAAAAAAATGCATATTTTCTCATGCTTTAAAATGCAAATGGGATATAATAACCAGTTTATGATTTATCTGTTATAGTTCAACCAAAATATCAAAAATCATTTACTGATCATTTTGTCCATTTTATTTATTAGAATTTAGTTATAGACTTTAATATTTGAGGTGTAAAACTATATTGTAAAGTACACCCTTGGATATTAAAAGTACAACAAATGCGGTGTTAAAATTCATACCTTCAAATAGTTAGATTTTTTATCGAATAACATAGAGATTCCCTCACGAAGAGAGATCTACTTAGAACCTTAGAAAAGGCCAACAAATAAAAATTGTATCTAGGAAAACAATCAAATAACAATGTAGTTTACCATAGGTATGGTGCATTGGGGTGATGTGTATTCCTCTTGCATAACAAGTTCTCATACCTAGACTATCACGGACCATTAGGTTTCCTAGTGACCTTAATACTAGGGGCGACTCCTGAAAATTTCAAATTTTATGATTTTAAAAAAACCATTTTCAATGAATTCATCCATCTCCGGTAGGCTGCAAGAGAAATGTCATCGCGACACCCAGATCTTGTGAAATAAAGATATTCTCCATTTGAGAACTCTATTATTCGTAATCCTCTTCATAAAAAAATGGAATCTGAGTTGCGGTATAAGCAAAAGCACATACTCTTGATGAAGAACTCAATAAAGAAACAAACTCTGATACCACATCTATTGGAAACATACTGCAGAAAACATAATAGAAAAAAAATATTTAAGGAATAAATGGTAGAGTTGCAGCTCAACACTATAGAAGACTTTTTTATTATTGTTTATGATTACCAAAACATAAGAGAAAATGACAATATATATTATTGCTCAATGCAAATAATCAACCATTGAAAAGGAGTTTTATTTATTGTATTTGGCTTATACAAGTTTAGATCATATTTATTATGATCTAAAGTGATTGTTTTTTCTTATCATACAACCCTCGAAAATTTTCTTGCAAATAAGGACTCTAAACCAAGACTTCTATGTTGGATTCTTTATTTAAAAGTGTTTGTTTTGGAGATCAAAGATCAAAGATCAAAGAGGAGCTGATAATTCTATGGTAGATCATTTATGTGATGTTTTAAAAAAATATAGGAAAAGGCAGCAATGTCCTTGTTGGATTAGAAATAGATATTAATGAATAAGAGGTAATATAAATAAAAAAAAATGAAATTTTTGAGAAAGAGAATTAGGAGGAGAGAATGAAAGGAGAAGAAGATGAGAAAAGGGGAAAAGATAGAGGAAGGAGAAAAATAATTAGAAGAGATAAGTTGTGGAGGTAACATCTATGTTTTAATATGTATTAGAATTGTTATTAGTTAAGATTTTCGAATTTATTGAAAATTAGAGTATGGAGATTTTGCTTAGGGACTAATTGATGAGTTAGGTATAAAAATATTAAGTTTTGAAAAAGCCCTTGTTGGAAGTTTGCACACTAGTCATGAGGTTTAAGATGATGAAATTCTAGTCTGGTCCTTTAATTTGTGACAATTATAGTTTGGTCCTTGGAGTGAATATCAAGATGCTGGACAGAATTGAGGATGAATTATGGACAAATCTTCACTATAGTGTTTCAACTTGAAAAGAAAAATTACCATTTGACCCCTAAAAATCTAAGAAAAATATTGAATGGTCCCTAGATGAAATATTAGTTTTTCATATTGGCTTCACAAATAAGGGAGGCTTATTTGGTGAACTATTATTAATTTTATGAATTGTTTATTTTTAATTGAATTTAAGGAAACTATTTAATTTTTAGAATTTTAGGAAAATGACTAGTTTGTTTCAAAAAGACATAGGATTTCAAACCCGTGGATAATGTTATTAAATAGATTTTACTTATTTTTAGTTATGTTTTAGTATTTCTCTTTTTGTATTCAGATATTCCTAATATTATACCTACGGAATATCAGTAGGATTTCCTTCGGTATCTGCTTTTGAGTTCTATTCACTTTGAGTCTTTTGAATGGATAATTTTTAATAAGCATGAGAAATATTATAAATATTTAAGTTGCTAGTATGAATTCAAAATGCTTCTTGAAATATATATATATATATACACACACACACACACACACACTTTTTGTTACGATAAAATATAATCAATTATTGAATCTAAATTCTTGATATGAGTCAATATACCCTTTTGAATTAATTTCTAAATTGATAGCTCCTCGTTTGATTGATGTCATGAGTTGAGCCTTGAGATATGAATATGTTTGTTTGATTATGATATAAACTTATAGTATTTCAGTCAAAATATTCATGCTAATTGGGTAGTGTTAGTCTTTGTGCACATCGTCTCTCTGAAACCATAGTTAGTCAAGAGACTCTAGGAATTGGATCGTGACAATTTTGGGTTAGCATAGGTATGGAACCTTGGAGGGGACCATGTCTATGTGTCGGTCATGAATCTGGTTATTGGATCATGACAATTTAAGTAGGTTTATGCATAAGAAAGATTCATTTCCTATTACTGAGACATTCCTCGATAAGCAACTATTGCATTGGTAAGGTAAGGAACATTGGTTTGCTGATATGGTAAACTTCATAGTTACTAAAATGTTACCTAATGATTTGAATAACGAAATTAAAACCAAAATAAAAAATAAGTCTAAATTATATATGATATGAACCATACCTTTGAAAAATAGCTTTTGATAAGATTATTTATCGATGTGTAAATAATAATGAAACTCACTCGATAATTAATTATGGTGTAACCATTATGTGGAGGACATTTTGGACCTAAAAGAACAACTACAAAAATCTTAGACAATGTTTTTTGTTGGGAATTTTTTTTTAATGGTGCTTATCAATTTTGCAATAGTTTTGAAAAATATCAAAGAATGGGTGGTTTATTTATTAGGAATAAAATGCTACAAACTCCTATTTTATATTGTGAGATTTTTTATGTATAGGGCATGGATTTTATAGGACCCTTTCCTAGTTCTTTTGGTTTTCTTTACATATATGCTACATGTACTAACAATTATAAGATTGTTGTAGGGTTTCTCAAATCTAACATTGTTCAGTAAGTTTGGAAGTCTAAGAGCAATGATAAGTGATCAAGGTACCCATATTTACGATCGAAAGCATTGATGCAAAAATATAAAGTACACCATGAAATAGCCACAACATATCCATAAATCAAGGGTAAGTTGAGGTTTCAAACCAAAAAAATATCATATCTTGGAAAAGATGATAAACCCCAACCAAAAGGACTGGAGCCTGTGTTTAAAGGATGCACTTTAGGCATATCAAAAATTATACAAAACTCCAATTCAAATGTCACTGTATAAGTTTATTTTTTGATAAGTTGTGTCATTTACCTGTTGAAATTGATCAAGCTTAAGGTAGTGAAGCAATGCAACTTCAATGATAAAAAGGCAAGAGTAAAAGGGAAGTTACAACTTCAAGAGCTAGTGGAAATTCCGTTGGAAGCCTATGACATCGCAAACAAATTTACACTAGGTATTGCCTTTTAATTTTAGGTTGAAGTTCATGCCAAGTAAGATAAGGTTTAGAAGGGATTGCATCATTTGTTGTATTGAATATATTTTCAAGTGGTGCTATTGAAATGCAAAGTATAAGGACTAGAAAAATCTTTAAGGTGATTGTCGAGTGAATTAAAACTGATTTTCAATTTTAAATTTGCTTAATGGTAAGAAATTGATTAGAAAGTTTGATGTAATTAATTTACTTATAATCTTCTTGATTTCCCTTAGTTTTAAGGGACATCGAATTTATTTGCTTGAATCAAAAGGATATATATTTTACTTCGATGATCAACAAATTTTTAGAAATAAATATTTAGATCTTTGAACTGACATAATGATATATCAATTTATTATTTTTATTTTTATAATCTCATTTCTTTAATTTTCTACTCTAATTTCCTGTTCAATTTATTTATTTGAGTTTCTTGTATGAACCCAGATTAGGTGCTTCCCTGTTAGAAAGCTCAAGTTCCTGAAGCCATGCGTTTTCTCTATGCTACTCAAACACCTCAAACTCATTGGGAAATTAATTAAATAAGTGTATTACAGACATCAATCAGTGGCCAGTCTCTCTTAAAATTCAGCTTGAATTTGTTTTCAAGTTCAATTTTTTATCATCAATTCCCACGGTCCCACCAAAGAAGAAGAGGCTGTGATTCACAATCAATGACTTGAGTTTTGTGATGAACCATTCCTTACGAAGTCTGAGTTGTTGTATAAGCAAAAGTACATACTCTTGATGAAGAAGCCAATAAAGAAACAAACTCTGATACCAGATCTATTGGAAACATACTGCAGAAAACATAATAGAAAAAAAATTATTTAAGAAATAAATGGTAGAGTTGCAGCTCAACACTATAGAAGACTTTTTTTTATTATTGTTTATGATTACCAAAACATAAGAGAAAATGACAATATATATTATTGCTCAATGCAACTAATCAACCATTGAAAAGGAGTTTTATTTATTGTATTTGGATTATACAAGTTTAGATCATATTTATTATGATCTAAAGTGATTGTTTTTTCTTATCATACAACCCTCGAAAATTTACTTGCAAATAAGGAATCTAAACCAAGACTTCTATGTTGGATTCTTTATTTAAAAGTGTTGGATTTGGAGATCAAAGATCAAAAAGGAGCTAATAATTCTATGGTAGATCATTTATGTGATGTCTTAAAAAAATATATAGGAAAAGGCAACAATGTCCTTGTTGGATTAGAAATAGATATTAATGAATAAGAGGTAATATAAATAAAAAAAGAATTGAAATTTTTGAGAGAGAGAATTAGGAGGAGAGATCGAAAGGAGAAGAAGATGAGAAAAAGGGAAAAGATAGAGGAAGGAGAAAAAGAATTAGAAGAGATAAGTTGTTGAGGTAACATTCATGTTTTAATATGTATTAGAGTTGTTATTAGTTGAGATTTTTGAATTTATTGAAAATTAGAGTATGGAGATTTTGTTTAGGGACTAATTGATGAGTTAGGTATAAAAATATTAAGTTTTGAAAAAGTCCTTGTTGGAAGTTTGCACACCAGTCATGAGGTTTAAGATGATGAAATTCCAGTTTGGTCCTTTAATTTGTGACAATTATAGTTTGGTCCTTGGAGTGAATATCGAGATGCTAGATAGAATTGAGGATAAATTATGGACAAATCTTCAGTATAGTGTTTCAACTTGAAAAGAAAAATTACCATTTGACCCCTAAAAATCTAAGAAAAATACAGAATGGTCCCTAGATGAAATATTAGTTTTCCATATTGCATAAGGGAGGCTTATTTGCTGAACTATTATTATTTTATGAATTGTTTATTTTTAATTGAATTTAAGGAAACTATTTAATTTTTAGAATTTTAGCAAAATGACTAGTTTGTTTCAAAAAGACATAGGATTTCAAACCCGTGGATAATGTTATTAAATAGATTTTATTTATTTTTAGTTATTTTTTAGTATTTCTCTTTTTGTATTCAGATATTCCTAATATTATACCTACGGAATATCAATAGGATTTCCTTCGGTATCTGCTTTTGAGTTCTATTCACTTTGAGTCAATTGAGTGGATAATTTTTAATAAGCATGAGAAATATTATAAATATATAAGTTGCTAATATGAATTCAAAATGCTTCTTGAAATATATATATATACACACACACACACACACACATACTTTTTGTTACGATAAAATATAATCAATTATTGAATCTAAATTCTTGATATGAGTCAATATACCCTCGTTTGATTGATGTCATGAGTTGAGCCTTGATATATGAATATATTTGTTTTGTAAAACCCCGTAATTTTTTTTTTTTTTTTATAGTACCCATACTCAACAATCCATATCCATTTCCATCGGTAAAATATCACCCATACAATAAACATTCCATTAAGAAAATAAAATTTGCATAAACGTACAATATTATAGTTCTTATAACTAAAACTTTGGATTAAAAATATACATACATGGACATGAGTTTACGTTCTTAGCCTACTAGTGGAATTTACAGATTTACTCAAAAGGGTCTAATAAAATTTATGCATTCAATACATTGCTTCATCCTAAAAACATCTTAGTTTATAATGCAATCTACGTGGTTCTTTGCAAAAGTAGGTCCCCTGGTGTTAGGTTCCCTAGACCTCTCGTGGCTGTGACGTCCCTGCAGTAGTACAAACGTTTAATGAAATGCAATTACTTAATGATAGTACTAAATAAATTTAACCAGATGACCTATCGGTTAACAGGACATTAACAAGTTGAAATTTCTGTATATACATAATGCCAGTTAATTGTAAAGTCGTTAGGAACTCCATTTCTCTTTTTCGAGCAACATTATCTTTACTCCGAATATTCTTATAAGGCACTCATATCTGAAGTCAACCATTCCTCCCCCATGGTCCTTCTTTCTGGACGCCGTTAGACAAAACTAAACATCCTTTTATTCCGGCCATCCCTTCGGATGCCATTAGCCGTAGCTAATCAATCACTTATCCCGGCCATCCTTCCGGATGCCATTAGCCGTAGCTAATCAATCATTTATCCCGGCCATCCTTTCGGATGCCATTAGCCGTAGCTAATCAATCTTTTATTCATATTTACGCATTCAATGTTCTAGTATAAACCTCATTGTATTTGTATAATATTCAATTTAAAATACTTCATACACGTCATTTGAATGGAGAGGTGTAAATCACTTACTTGTTCTACTTCTGGGTTGTTCCTGTCTGGTCGATGGTTCAATCCCGACCGCACCGCCTGTGACATCAATATCTAAAAATTAGTATACTTCTATTTTCAATTTCACATTCGTCAATATACTTATTTCGACAATTTCAGCAACATTACCCATCAATTTTCATCATAAACCCACATATTTTCCAGCACAATTCACACATGAAATTTCAACAACGTACTCATTAATTTTCATCATAAACCCACACATTTTCCAGCATAATTTACACATGAAAATTGCAGCAACATACTCATCCATTTTCATCATAAACCCACACATTTTCCAGCACAATTTACACATGAAAATTTCAGCAACATACTCATCCATTTTCATCATAAATCCACACATTTTCCAGCACAATTTACACATGAAAATTTCAGCAATATCACCCATAAATTTTCATCATAAACCCACATTTTCTAGCACCATTTACACATGAAAATTTCAGCAATTTTTCAGTACTTAATCATTCAATAATTCCAACAAAAACTCACATGGAATGCCGGCAGCCCCTTAAACAAAAATCAGCTCCTCCCACATGATTTGTAAATTCCGTTTTTCATAATTTTCTTTGCTAGTTGTTCCCAAAATTAGCTTCATTTCGTTTACTTTACATCTAGCTTGAGTATTAGGTTAATTTCCCTAGGGTTCCCTTCTTCATTTTGTTTCATATCCTAAGAGGAAAAAGGAAGAGAATTTCATGACTCTTACCTCTCGTATCTCACAATTTTTGAAAGATTTGAAACTCTTCTTCCTTTTCCCTTGTTTGCTTTACTTTCTACTTTTTCCCTTTTCTTCTTCCTCTCGGCAAAAGTCCACTTTTCTCTCTAATTCTCAACTTCTCACACACATTTACCACATCCTCTCCCTTAATTTAGCCTAAGCTTCGGCTGTGAGGAGTGGGAAAGGAGATGGTTCGGCTGGACAGAGATGGGAAGAGAAGGGATTCGGTTGGGAAGAGATGGGAAGAGAAGAGAAGAGAAAGGGATTCGGTTGGGAAGAGATGGGAAGAGAAGGGATTCGGTTGGGAGAGAATGGGAAGAGAAGAGGATTCGGTGGAAGAGAAGAGATAGGAATTCGGCTGGGAAAAGAGAAAAGAGGGTTCGGATGGCTGGGAAAAAAGAGAGGAGATGGAGATGACAGAAAATAAATAAAATCCCCACTCCCTCTTTCCTCTTTGCATTTATATTCATGAACCGGTTTTGATCTCTTTTTTTCTTTTTTTTTTCTTTTTTTTTTCTTTTTTTCTTTTTTTTTTCTTTTTCGGGTGTTTACATGTTTGATTATGATATAAACCTATAGTATATCAGTCAAAATATCCATGCTAATTGGGTAGTGTTAGTCTTTGTGCATATCGTCTCTCTGAAACCATAGTTGGTTAGGAGACTCTAGGAATTGGATCGTGACAGTTTAGGTTAGCATAGGTATGGAACCTTGGAGGGGATCATGCCTATGTGCCGGTCATGAATCTGATTATTGGATCATGACAATTTAAGTAGGTTTATGCATAAGAAAGATTCATTTCCTATTACTGAGACATTCCTCAATAAGCAACTATAGCATTTGTAAGGTAAGGAACATTGGTTTGCTGATATGGTAAACTTCATAGTTACTAGACTGTTACCTAATGATTTGAATAACGAAATTAAAAACAAAATAAAAAATAAGTCTAAGTATTATATATGATACGAACCATACCTTTGAAAAATAGCTTTTGATAAGATTATTTATCGATGTGTAACTAATAATGAAACTCACTCGATAATTAATTATTGTGTAACCATCTTAGACAATAGATTTTATTGGGAATTTTTTTTTTAATGATGCTTATCAATTTTGCAATAGTTTTGAAAAATATCAAAGAATGGGTGGTTTATTTCTTAGGAATAAAATGCCACAAACTCCTATTTTATATTGTGAGATTTTTTATGTATAGGGCATGGATTTTATAGAACCTTTCCTAGTTCTTTTGGTTTTCTATACATATATGCTACATGTACTAACAATTATAAGATTGTTGTAGGGTTTCTCAAATCTAACATTGTTGAGTAAGTTTGGAATTCCAAGAGCAATGATAAGTGATTAAGGTATCCATTTTTACGTTCGAAAGCATTGATTTAAAAATATAAAGTACACCATGAAATAGCCACAACATACCATCCATAAATCAAGGGTAAGTTGAGGTTTCAAACCAAAAACTAAATCATATCTTGGAAAAGATAATAAACCCCAACCAAAAGGACTGTAACCTGTGTTTAGAGGATGCACTTATCAAAAAGTATACAAAACTCCAATTCAGATGTCACCGTATAAGTTTGTTTTTTGGTAAGTTGTGTCATTTACCTGTTGAAATTGATAGCTTAAGGTAGTGAAGCAATGCAACTTCAATGATAAAAGGCAAGAGTAAAAGGGAAGTTACAACTTCAAGAGCTAGTGGAAATTCCGTTGGAAGCCTATGACATCGCAAACAAATTTACACTAGGTATTGCCTTTTAATTTTAGGTTGAAGTTTATGCCAAGTAAGATAAGGTTTAGAATGGATTGCATCATTTGTTGTATTGAATATATTTTCAAGTGGTGCTATTGAAATTCAAAGTATAAGGACTAGAAAAATCTTTAAGGTGATTGTCGAGTCAATTAAAACTGATTTTCAATTTTAAATTTGCTTAATGGTAAGAAATTGATTAGAAAGTTTTATGTAATTAATTTACTTACAATCTTCTTGATTTCCCTTAGTTTTAAGGGACATCGAATTTATTTGCTTGAATCAAAAGGATATATATTTTACTTCGATGATCAACAAATTTATAGAAATAAATATGTAGATCTTTGAACTGAGAAAATGATATATCAATTTATTATTTTTATTTTTATAATTTCATTTCTTTAATTTTCTACTCTAATTTCCTGTTCAATTTATTTATTTGAGTTTCTTGTATGAACCCAGATTAGGTGCTTCCCTGTTAAAAAGCTCAAGTTCCTGAAGCCATGCGTTTTCTCTATGCTACTCAGACACCTCAAACTCATTGGGAAATTAATTAAATAAGTAATTACAGGCATCAATCAGTGGCCAGTCCTGTCTTAAAATTCAGCTTGACTTTGTTTTCAAGTTCAATTTTTTATCATCAATTCCCATGGTCCCACCAAAGAAGAAGAGGCTGTGATTCACAATCAATGACTTGAGTTTTGTGATGAACCATTCCTTACGAAGTCTTTGTAAACCATGAAACATGATGGATGGTACAGCGTAGTCCAGGGGTTAAGATAGAAAATTGATGCCATTTCCCATTAGCGTAGCTCTTAAGCCAGTTTCTTATTACTTTCTCCGTATACTTTTCTTGATACTCTATCCCTGCCCGCACTTCTCAAAAGGTCTTTGCCTGGATAGTGGCCAGGAAATTTCTCAGCCACCTTCAGGAAATTTCTGCTTCAATTCCCAATTGACATTTCTCAACCCTCCTTAATATTTTAAAAGACACAAACCCCCCTTCATGCGAATCAAACAAAATATCGGAAACAACTGAGATATTCCCTCGTATGACTATGCTCTACTGAAAGATCAAACTCATGATGTATGTGAAGAGCACGTTCTCCTATATTACTTCATTTTGATTGGACGAAAGCATGCACCGAACCGGAAAAACACCAATGAACAAACGAGTAAACCTCTTTCCACACCTCAATCACTTCCTGACTTCATTAGGACGTGAAAAATAATACATTTATCATGAACTTGGTCTTAGCTATTACTATTCCAAAATTGATTTGTACACGAAAGTCAACAGGGCCCACCTATTGCCATAACCAGGTCAAAAGTCATGTCCTCCTATCTTACCCCTCTTCCATTGGGCCATTACCACCAACACTACCCTATTTCCATGGTGATCCATTCCACACCCAGAACAACAACCACCGTCACCCCTTCTCATTCCTCCACCAATGCATCCCCTCAGCACCGCTTCTGCCACCTCCTTCCTCTTCACCCTCTTATTGTTCTTCCACTTAACGGCATCGTCTCCTTGGAATGACGCGCGTGATCTTCCAAACTGCAACCAAACCTTCTCTTGTGGTGACCTCACAAACATCACCTACCCTTTCACTGGTGGCCTACGTCCATCCCACTGCGGCCCTCCGGAGTTCCATCTCGGGTGTTTTGATAACTTGATGACGACCACCCTCACAGTTAACTCATGGCCCTACCGAGTCACTCAGGTGAACCAAACCAGCCAAACGTTAAGACTCTCACTTTTAGGCCTCTACAATGGAAGGCCATGCATCTACCCATTCAATATGAACGCTTTTGATAACAGTAGCTTCAGTCTTGTCTCCGACCATGAAACCCTTTCTTTGTTTTATGGGTGCAAGAACCCAGGTGACTTTAACAAGGAAAACTTTGAGCTCTCCTGTTGCGTGCCAGGATATTCAGAAGAAGGGTTATTCAAGATTGGTTATCCTGTTCCTGATCCTCCTTCTATGGAAAAGTGCCAAACTAGATTTCAAGTGCCATTTCTCCGGAGTTGGGCACAACAACTTCGGGATAAAGGGTCATCATTACTTGTTGAGGTTTTGAAAGAAGGGTTTGATGTCAGTTATAGTAATCCTTACAGTGCTGATTGTCAGAAATGTTCCAAGCATTCTGGTGGGCAATGTGGGTTTGATGGTAAACCTATTTGCATCTGTAATGATCAGCTCTGTCCTGGTAAGTAAAAATCGATATTTTGACTACCCAAAATCTTCTAGTTTCCCTGTGAGTTTGGTAGCTTTCAAGAAATGCTAGGCCTTCTTGTGGTAATTGATATGGAGGGAATTTTTTTTATCAAATTATGCAAAGCTTCAATGATTTCAAGAATTAATTGCTTGCAAAGGCTCACAAGTCCACCAGCTTTATTTACTTCTAGTGATTAATATGTTATAGCATTCATTCAATGTTCATGCTAAGAGGTTCAATGTTCAAAATTATGCTTGTTTGCTTGAGTCTGTTCAACTCTATGGGGTTATCATTTGAATTCAACAATATAATCCAGTACTTCTTCATCAGATGTTAAATAGTTCTCGAATAAGCTCTGCTAAATGTTTTTGCAATAATTAATGCTTATTTCAGTAGTTGTTGCGGTCAGTGATAGGAAAACGTTGCGCAATTCAATTACTCAATAGGGTTTTACCCTGCTTTTCTCTGTTTGTTCCCACCATTTTATGCATGTTTCTCCATGGATTACCTGCTTCCATTACTGTGGCCGTTGTTTAGGCCCGTAGCCTGTGTGACCATAATCTGACTTAATTCCTGAATTACCTTGTATTTAACAAATAATAATTGAGATACCCACAGTCATATTTTAGAAGCTTCTTGCTATCTGATCTTGCTAGCAAGTCCCAAATTTGTTCCACACTTTTTATTCACGCTTCAACTGATGTTTTTGGCTCCCGCGATTTATGCAGAGAAGTCGTCTAACCCAAAACTACTTACAATAGATACAAGAAATCAAGAAAAAAGACACTAAAAATCCTGTAGTGTCAAAAGTCGTCTGTTATTTGTTTATTTACTAAATTAACTACAACATCTTCCAGTGGTTGTCGTAATCACCATCATCATGAGTGAGCACCCTCCACTTCTTTGTCTTTGAGGTAATTTCATCATGAAAGCTGTAATATTTTCTTAAATCGGAAACTAATTTGAGATTCATGTTACAGGAACAGGATCTTCAAGGTTTGGTGGGGGTCATAAGATTGCTATAGGTGAATAATCATAAGAATCCAATATTTTCATTTGATGAGGATGACAATGATGATGATCATCATTTTCTTTTCTTTTATAGCAATATCAGGAGCTGTTGCAGCGATAATTGCTTTTTCTATCATAGCAATGACCTTCAAGCTAAAGAATTCACAGAATGTTGATAGATTTGAAACATTTATGATGAACTATCATAGTCTCACCCCAAGACGTTATTCATATTCAGAGATTAAGAAAATCACCAACTCATTCACCAATAAGCTAGGTCAAGGGGGATTTGGTAATGTATACAAAGGAAAGTTCAAGGATGGTCGACTTGTGGCTGTAAAAGTCTTGAAAGAGTCCGAAGGTGATGGAGAAGAGTTCATGAATGAAGTTGCGAGCATTACTAGAACTTCCCACGTGAATATAGTTACACTTTTGGGTTTTTGCTATGAGAGGACTAAAAGAGCTTTGATCTATGAATTCATGACCGAGGGATCTTTAGATAAGTTCATATCTTGTGATGGAACCCCAGAAACAAAATGTTGTTTGGAATGGAAAAGGTTTTATGAAATTGCAGTTGGTATTGCCAGAGGTCTCGAGTACTTACATCGAGGCTGTAACAATCGAATTGTGCATTTTGACATAAAACCTCACAACATTCTTCTCGATGAAGATTTCTGTCCCAAGATCTCTGATTTTGGTCTGGCAAAGCTATGCAAGAGCAAGGTGAGTAAGGTTTCAATGACAGGAGCAAGAGGGACGGTTGGTTACATGGCACCTGAAGTATTCTGCAGAGAGTTTGGAGGAGTATCTTACAAGTCTGATGTGTATAGCTATGGAATGATGGTTCTTGAAATGGTCGGAGAAAGAAAAGTTTTTGATATCAAAGCTTTGGAAACCAGTGAAATGTATTTTCCTGATTGGTTTTATAAGTATCTTGAACTGGGAGAGATTACATCACTTCACGCTGGTACATCAGAAGAGGAAGAAGAGATTATAAAAAAGATGATGTTAATAGGTTTGTGGTGCATCCAGACCATTCCATCAGATAGACCATCAATGACAAAGGTGCTAGAGATGTTTGAAGGAAGGCTTCACTCTTTGCAAATTCCACCAAAACCTCTACTTTCTTCACCTCAAAGGTCTACTCAAGATCACTCCGCCACTGTATCATCACTGCCATGGGTGGAGTGAATAGATTGTCTGCTGATGAAGTGGCATGTAACTAGAGATTTTAGCACTTGGTGTAGCCTAAGTGGTTGAATTGCTCTATGATATAACTCAATGGAGGATGCTCACACAGGATTGGTAAGAGACATGTGTCTCTCTCCATCTCCTTTTTTCACCACTGGTGCATACCAAATATACTATGTACTTCATATTCAATCTGCTGGAAGTGTAGAATGTGTTGTTCCTATATGCGCACCTCATATTGCAATGGCATTGCTCCCTTTAATTTCTACCTTCCTGCTATCACCATGTTTGTTGCTACCCAAATTTTGACCTACTTATTTTTTAGGTTTCGGAAGAAAAAGAAAGAAATAGAAAAAAAGACAAAAATCCAAAAATATTTTGTTATAGGGGCAAAATTGAATAAATTGAGAATTTAATGGTCGATTGAGGTTTAAATCGCGCAAATTAAAAATCAAGGACCAGAATAAAAAAGGCACGTAAAGCTAAGGTTACTCTTGAAATTTTGACGGAGGGTATAGTTGCACAAAATCATAAATTTAAATTCAATTAGGGGTGCAATTAGAGCAATTATAAATTGAGGGACCAAAACACTTTGACCCCTCAAAGCAGCAGACATAGCTGCCGACCATCCGCTGCATGTAGCCACCGGCAAGCCTGTCACCGCAGAAAAAGAAAAGAAAAAGAGAAGCTTACCGTTGCTTGCAACGGTAACTTCGGCAATGCCTATAAAATGGCGAGACCAAAAGAGAAAAAGGGGAGGAGAAAAAATGAAATAAAAGAGGAGGAGACAGAGGGGAAAAGGGAACAGGGGAGAAGAAGGAAAAAAGAAAGAGGCGAACAGAGACGAGGAAGAGTTTGTGGAAATTTACAGAGATTCTTAGCAATTAAGAAATAAGAAAAACAAGGGAAAAGAGACAAAATAACGTCATTATCTCCATCTTTCTCAGCGCTCTCTCTCTACCTCTCGGCCGGTCTGCAACAAACAGACGGTTCGTTCTCTCTCTCTCCCTCTCGGTTCATCAACGCCGGCAGCCATCCCGGCCACCACGCATCATTTTGTCACCATCAGGAGCTCCCTTTACTCCGGTGACCACCAGCCCAGTCTCAGGCAAGGGTTGGCCGAATAGCCCCGCAACAGCACACAGCCCCCGCAACAGCACACAGCCCCGTCACCTTCCGACGACAGCTCCGGCCACCACAGGCCACCATTTCCGTCACAACCACGACTAAAAGAACCACCTCGACGTCCTCTACACAACGGTATAAACAGGTAAGCCATTCATCGAACTCCAAAATTTGGCAATTTACTGTGCATCTTCTTCCTTGCATGCGGGGAGTGAATTAATTCACTCCCCGTCGGGCCGAGTCGGGCCGGGTTTGGTGCCCGGCCCAACCATTAAAGGGTACGGGCTCCGGCCTGTTTAGGCCGGAAACCCAGCCAGAAAGAGAGACAGGCTGGGCTGGCAGCCAGCCCAGTTAAACCGGGCTGCAAGCCCAGCCAGCGAAGCCGGGCCGCAAGCCCAGCTCTTGTGAGGGCTGGCAGCCCAGCCCGAGACAGGCTGGGCTGGCAGCCCAGACCTCAAACTGGTGGGCTGGCAGTCCAGCCCACCAGTAAATAAATATAAAATAAATAAAATAATAGAAAAATATAAAAAAATATATATAAAAATATATTAAAAATATATATTTTTTAGGAAAATATCTAGAACAAAAAATGTGTTGTTTTTGTGCATAAGGCCAATACACTAGCATATTTTTAAAAGTTGTTGTTCTTTTGAAAAATATATTATCTTGGGTTTTGAAGAGAAAATGAGTTTTAGCATGGATTTTGCAAAGAAAAATCATTTCTTGCATTTTGAGATTTTACAACATGTTTGTAAAATCCAAAGGGTATTGGCCAATATTCAAAAAAATATAAAAAACTTTTTCGGTGATTCATATTATTCACTATCGATGTTTGGGTAGATAAATCCTAAAAGGGTTGCTATCCAAAATATTCGGCGGGAATAATATGCTATTATTCACTATCGGTGTTTGGGTAGATAAATCCTAAAGGGTTGCTATCCAAAATATTCGACAGGAATAATATGCTATTATTCACTATCGGTGTTTAGATAGATAAATCCTAAAGGGTTGATATCCAAAATATTCGGCAGGGATAATATATCATCAACATTTAAATATATATTATATATATCCGTATCCTAGCAATCATAAGACAAACAAAAATGTCAAGCAGCTTACCTTAGGTAGGGCGTACTAGGGGTGCTAAAACCTTCCCTTTACGCAACCAGTCCCTTACCCTAGAATCTCTGAAAGACCAGTTTAGGTTTCCTAGTAACCATAATACTAGGTGGCGACTCCCCTTTTTCAAATAGAGAACCCCCCCCCCCCCCCGACATTTAACCTCCCCGCTCACGGGGACAAGTTGCCACGACGCCGCATACGACCATTTTTGGGGTGCGACAGAATGGCGACTCCACTGGGGATTATTGGACTAAGCTTGATAATTTTGTTTGTGATATGTTAATTATTTTGTGTGTTTATTTATTCATTTACTCTCACGTTACCATGAATTATTTATTTGTTTAAAAGCTTTAGCATGCATCTTTTCATTCTGTCATCATAATATGTCTCGTCATGCATCACTTTTTATTATTTTGAGAGCACACACTAAACCTTAAGTTAGGTGGGGGACTAGCAGCTTACCTATGACTTGAGTCAAGGTTGAAGTTTGTGTAAACCCCAACTCTTT
Source organism: Salix caprea (assembly GCA_964035475.1). Taxonomy (NCBI): domain Eukaryota; kingdom Viridiplantae; phylum Streptophyta; class Magnoliopsida; order Malpighiales; family Salicaceae; genus Salix; species Salix caprea. The sequence continues at coordinate 9,507,633 of OZ037745.1, forward strand.
GCTGAGAGCTTAGATGATAGTGATTGGTATACGTACCATCCCATTATCTGCTAAGACCCCATATTGCCTTTACGAAGGTGATCACTGGGACAGCGAGAGACCCTTTTTAGAGCCCAAGTAGTAAACCTACCCTATGTCTCACATAAAGGAACTAGAACCTATCGTTAAGGTATATGATCCATAATATCTTTCTTACATAAAAAAAAAAAAAAAAAAAAACTATAAAACGCATTTTTTATCACAATCACGCATCATATCATACATTTTCTCATACATTTTTGCACGCATCATCAACCGAGAAACATAGGTCTCTCTTTTGGGACCCACGATACTCGACTAAGAAAAAAGGATGAAAGGTCCTAGAAGTTGCTACCAGTACCTTCGATTGGAAGCTAGTCGGAAATGATAAGTTCTAAAGTTGGGAAACCCAAAAAAAAAAAAAAGAGAAGCTCCATTGATGCTCAAAATGTAATCAACAATACTTGTTAGATTGTGATGTTTTCTATGTGATTTGTCATTTTGTTTTGTTTTTATTGACAATCATGACTTAAGATATCAATAGGATCTTATCTTTGTTTTCAAGCCAAAATTTTTCTTTTAATGAGATCATGCATTTTCAAAATTTTTCTTTTACTGTGCATTTACATCGCAAAAAAAAAAGAAAAAAGAAAAAAGAAAAAAAATATCTTTCACAATAACATCTGCACTTTACACTAAGAATGAATGATCGAATTTTAAAATACATAACAGATGTAGAGGAGGAACAAGTGGATGAATATAATATTAGAGAATTCACAAAATTAATAAAAGAACATAAACAAGTTTGGAAACCCACTAAAGAGGAACTTGAAACCATAAATATGGGTAATGAAGAAAGCCATAGAGAGCCCAGGATAAGAACTCTAAAGGAAACAGAAGACTTGATTATACTGTTTAGAGATTAGGTAAATGTTTTTGCTTGGTCTTACAAGGATATGCCTGAATTGAATATGGATAGCGTACAAGGTACCGCTGGAAGAAGGATGCAGGCCGATTAACCAAAAAACTAAGAAGCCCCCATCATGAAGTTTTGATCAAAGTAAGGGCAGAAATTGGAAAAACAATGGAACGCTGGTTTTTTTTTTTTAAAAAGCAATCAAATATCCACAATGAGTTATCAATTACATTCCTCAATTTCGTCTTTGGGGTTCCCGTAATTAGCTGAAGCCATTCTCACTCTCAAAATTCGAGCTGTTAATTAGTACTATTGATTTAAACAGTGAGATGCTTAAAGCTGACAAGAGGAACTCTAGCATGCATTATCCTTGGTGTCTTGTCTAATTTTGAAACCTAGATAGCAGAAAAAGAGATCTTTCATTAACTGAAGCTAAAAACAGGTCTGGAATGAAAAGAAGCAGGAGATCCTTCAACTGAAATGCACTTTATAGTAAACCAACAATGTGTATACGGACAAAAATCACAAACCAAGACTACAACGCCCTGCACATTTAAAAGCTAACCGAATGGAAACAATATCTTAGTCACGGATAGTTGCTGTCAATGAAATGACAACGATTAAAGTCATAGATAAAGGGCAAATCAGATCGTCAATTTTACACGATAACATATCATAGCTTCTTTGACAATGACCAATGATCAAAACCCAAATCCAAGATGTATGGAAAGCAAGAAAGAACATATCTTTAAAACCCATAATCAGATGTAGAAAAGGAAGCAATCCTTTACTTAGCCGGGTTGTTAAAGAAACTTGAATAGATAATTCGACTAAGGACCTAATGCATCAAAATTTATAAAAGTTATCAAGAAATGAAAGTGATTAACTGATGCATATAGCTAGAATCATCAGAATGGAAGCCTTAAGAAAAAGAATACAAGAAATCTAAAAGCCCCAAGAAATTGGAGTATGTGTGGACTTTAGGGAATTAAATCGTGCTAGCTCTAAAGATAATGTTCCCTACATATAAACATGGTGGTTGATAATGCAGCTCGTAGTTCCACGTATTCCTTTATGGATGGGTAAAAAATAAAAAAATTACCAAAATTACCTATCTAAACTAGCTGAAGAATATGGGGAAATAGAGTTCATGCATCTAGGAAGGAAAGCAAATCAGTTTGTGGATGTTTTGGTCACACTAGCTTCTATGGTTAGAATAGACTTAAGACAAAACTTGCAGTCGATACACATTGATATCAGAAATAACCCAACTCACTGTTGCTCAGTTAAAGGAGAAATAGATGAAAACCCTTGATACTATGATATCAAGAATTTCATCCGAAACCAAGCCCATCCCTTGGGGGCATCCAAAATCAAAATGAAAACCTTGAGGAGTTTGACAATGGATTTTTATCTTGATAAGGGAAGTTTTGTATAAGAAATCATCTTACGAGACTTTGCTAAGATACCTAGAAGAACCTGAAGCCAAAGACGCGTTACAGGAAATCTATAAAAGGATGTCAGTGGACATATGATGGCTAGAAAAATACAAAGAACTGGTTATTTTAGGATGACATTAGATAAGGATTGCATTGACTATGTCCGCAAGTATCAGGTCTACGGTGACAAAATCAATGCCCTTTCGGCTCCTTTATTTAACTCGATATATCCATGGCCTTTTGTGATGTGAGGAATTGGTGTGATTGAGCCTATCAACCCAAAAGCCAACAATGGTCATAGGTTTATTATCGTGGCTATCGACTACTTCACAAGATAGGTAGGATCCGTGTCATTTGCTCATGTGATGCAAAAAAAAAAAAAAAAAAAATGGTGAAGAAATTCGTTGAAAGATATTTGATAGGTCGATACGAGCCACCAGAAAAGATTATAATTGATAATGCACAGAATTTCAAAAAAAAAATAATAATAGAACTCTGCGCTAAATTAAAAAATCAAGCATTCCATTTCCTCGCCGTATAGACCAAAGATGAATGGTGCGGTAGAAGCTGCTTATTAAAATGCTAAGAAGAGTATTCAAAAGATGGTAGTCACCTACAAGGATTAGCATGAGATGTTGCCTTTCATGTGTACCGTAGTTCGGATCTCAACAGGAGTCACCCCGTATAGGTTGGTGTATGGAATGGAGGTGTTAATACCTTTAAAGTGGAAATCCCATCATTAAGAGTATTGATAGACTCTGAACTAGAAGAAGCAGAATGGACAAAGTTAGATATGAACAATATAATTTGATCAGCGAAAAGAGGTTAGCCGCAATTTGTCATTATCAATTATACCAAAGAAGGATGACCAAATCATATGACAAGAAAATCCGACCTCGAAAATTCCAAGAAGGAAATCTGGTACTGAAGAAGATATTGCTTGTACTGGGACAAGATCAGAGTAAATGGACCCTAAACTATGAAGGCCCTTATGTGGTAAAAAAACTCGTTCTCAGGAGGAGCTTTGCTATTATCTAGAATGGATGAATAGGATCTAGTTAGGCCTGTGAATTCTGACTCTGTAAAGAAATATTATGACTGATATTTTGTAGCCTCTCAATCAATAAGATAAAATTCGGTCATGAATTCTCGTTACAAGAAACTTTTTCTTCACAAAGCGCATGATCTCATAACAATTATTTTTATTTATTTTATGTTATGTGAGCTCGACATGTTGTGTACACCACACTGGGGGCAAAAAAAAAAAAAAAAAATCATCTACAATAGTTGTTTAAAAATGGTGATTTGCATTAAAAGTGTCAATTGGCAAACAAAACCATGTTTTGAAATTCTTTCAAGTATATATCGTTTTGAGTTTTTAGACATGAGTAAAAATAAAGAAAACTACAATGGAGCTAGAAAGGGTCCCATGTGGAACAAAAAGTCTCGTCGCCAAGCGTAAAGATATGGCATGGGGAACACATCCTATGAAGGAAGGTTACCACGAAGAGGGTGGGAACCTATGTTTCTAAAGAGGTAACAAAACATGCATATTATTGTCATAATACTAACCTGACAGGAAAGGTGTGGCGAAAGCTGATGTAATTGCAAGTCATGAAAGATATGGAGAAACAGAATCTTAGGTCGACAAAACCGCGGAAGATGAATTGAGAATCGGTGCTGTTTCGTTCCTCGAGTCGGGTCGGTCACCCATAAAAATGAGACCATGATAGCCAGGTCGGTCACCCATAAAAATGAGACCATGCTATCCGGGTCGGTCACCCATAAAAATGAGACCATGATAGTCGGGTCGGTCACCCATAAAAATGAGACCATGATAGCCGGGTCGGTCACCCATAAAAATGAGACCATGCTAGCCGGGTCGGTCACCCATAAAAATGAGACCATGCTATCCGGGTCGGTCACCCATAAAAATGAGACCATGATAGTCGGGTCGGTCACCCATAAAAATGAGACCATGATATCCGGGTCGGTCACCCATAAAAATGAGACCATGCTAGCCGGGTCGGTCACCCATAAAAATGAGACCATGATAGCCGGGTCGGTCACCCATAAAAATGAGACCATGCTAGCCGGGTCGGTCACCCATAAAAATGAGACCATGATAGCCGGGTCGGTCACCCATAAAAATGAGACCATGATATCCGGGTCGGTCACCCATAAAAATGAGACCATGCTAGCCGGGTCGGTCACCCATAAAAATGAGACCATGATAGCCGGGTAGGTCACCCAGAAAAATGAGACCATACTAACCGGGGTAGGTCACCTAGAAAAATGAGACCATTCTAACCGGGTAGGTCACCCAGAAAAATAAGACCACGCTAACCGGGTAGGTCACCCAGAAAAATGAGACCATACTAACTTGGGTAGGTCACCCAGAAAAATGAGACCATACTAACTTGGGTAGGTCACCCAGAAAAATGAGACCATTCTAACCGGGTAGGTCACCCAGAAAAATGAGACCATACTAACTTGGGTAGGTCACCCAGAAAAATGAGACCATACTAACTTGGGTAGGTCACCCAGAAAAATGAGACCATTCTAACCGGGTCGGTCACCCAGAAAAATGAGACCATTCTAACTCGGGTAGGTCACCCAGAAAAATGAGACCATGCTAACATGGTAGGTCACCCGGAACAATGAGACCATTCTAACTGGGGTAGGTCACCCGGAACAATGAGACCATTCTAACCGGGTAGGTCACCCAGAAAAATGAGACCATGCTAACAGGGTAGGTCACCCAGAAAAATGAGACCATTCTAACTTGGGTAGGTCACCCAGAAAAATGAGACCATGCTAACTTGGGCAGGTCACCCAGAAAAATGAGACCATTCTAACAGGGTAGGTCACCCAGAAAAATGAGACCCTTCCACCTCATCACCAATTCCATCCAGGTAGGTCACCCGTCATAATGAGACCATCTACATTATTCTATTTTTCTTTACAACACTTACTATTCAAAGTCTTTTACGAGACTTTATTCGTAAGCATTGTAAAGAGGGGGCATCTGTTGCTACCCAAATTTTGACCTACTTATTTTTTAGGTTTCGGAAGAAAAAGAAAAAAATAGAAAAAAAGACAAAAATCCAAAAATATTTTGTTATAGGGGCAAAATTGAATAAATTGAGAATTTAATGGTCGATTGAGGTTTAAATCGCGCAAATTAAAAATCAAGGACCAGAATAAAAAAGGCGCGTAAAGCTAAGGTTACTCTTGAAATTTTGACGGAGGGTATAGTTGCACAAAATCATAAATTTAAATTCAATTAGGGGTGCAATTAGAGCAATTATAAATTGAGGGACCAAAACACTTTGACCCCTCAAAGCAGCACACATAGCTGCCGACCATCCGCTGCATGTAGCCACCGGCAAGCCTGTCACCGCAGAAAACGAAAAGAAAAAGAGAAGCTTACCGTTGCTTGCAACGGTAACTTCGGCAATGCCTATAAAATGGCGAGACCAAAAGAGAAAAAGGGGAGGAGAAAAAATGAAATAAAAGAGGAGGAGACAGAGGGGAAAAGGGAACAGGGGAGAAGAAGGAAAAAAGAAAGAGGCGAACAGAGACGAGGAAGAGTTTGTGGAAATTTACAGAGATTCTTAGCAATTAAGAAATAAGAAAAACAAGGGAAAAGAGACGAAATAACGTCATTATCTCCATCTTTCTCAGCGCTCTCTCTCTACCTCTCGGCCGGTCTGCAACAAACAGACGGTTCGTTCTCTCTCTCTCCCTCTCGGTTCATCAACGCCGGCAGCCATCCCGGCCACCACGCATCATTTTGTCACCATCAGGAGCTCCCTTTACTCCGGTGACCACCAGCCCAGTCTCAGGCAAGGGTTGGCCGAACAGCCCCGCAACAGCACACAGCCCCCGCAACAGCACACAGCCCCGTCACCTTCCGACGACAGCTCCGGCCACCACAGGCCACCATTTCCGTCACAACCACGACTAAAAGAACCACCTCGACGTCCTCTACACAACGGTATAAACAGGTAAGCCATTCATCGAACTCCAAAATTTGGCAATTTACTGTGCATCTTCTTCCTTGCATGCGGGGAGTGAATTAATTCACTCCCCGCCGGGCCGAGTCGGGCCGGGTTTGGTGCCCGGCCCAACCATTAAAGGGTACGGGCTCCGGCCTGTTTAGGCCGGAAACCCAGCCAGAAAGAGAGACAGGCTGGGCTGGCAGCCAGCCCAGTTAAACCGGGCTGCAAGCCCAGCCAGCGAAGCCGGGCCGCAAGCCCAGCTCCTGTGAGGGCTGGCAGCCCAGCCCGAGACAGGCTGGGCTGGCAGCCCAGACCTCAAACTGGTGGGCTGGCAGTCCAGCCCACCAGTAAATAAATATAAAATAAATAAAATAATAGAAAAATATAAAAAAATATATATAAAAATATATTAAAAATATATATTTTTTAGGAAAATATCTAGAACAAAAAATGTGTTGTTTTTGTGCATAAGGCCAATACACTAGCATATTTTTAAAAGTTGTTGTTCTTTTGAAAAATATATTATCTTGGGTTTTGAAGAGAAAATGAGTTTTAGCATGGATTTTGCAAAGAAAAATCATTTCTTGCATTTTGAGATTTTACAACATGTTTGTAAAATCCAAAGGGTATTGGCCAATATTCAAAAAAATATAAAAAACTTTTTCGGTGATTCATATTATTCACTATCGATGTTTGGGTAGATAAATCCTAAAAGGGTTGCTATCCAAAATATTCGGCGGGAATAATATGCTATTATTCACTATCGGTGTTTGGGTAGATAAATCCTAAAGGGTTGCTATCCAAAATATTCGACAGGAATAATATGCTATTATTCACTATCGGTGTTTGGATAGATAAATCCTAAAGGGTTGATATCCAAAATATTCGGCAGGGATAATATATCATCAACATTTAAATATATATTATATATATCCGTATCCTAGCAATCATAAGACAAACAAAAATGTCAAGCAGCTTACCTTAGGTAGGGCGTACTAGGGGTGCTAAAACCTTCCCTTTACGCAACCAGTCCCTTACCCTAGAATCTCTGAAAGACCAGTTTAGGTTTCCTAGTAACCATAATACTAGGTGGCGACTCCCCTTTTTCAAATAGAGAACCCCCCCCCCCCCCGACATTTAACCTCCCCGCTCACGGGGACAAGTTGCCACGACGCCGCATACGACCATTTTTGGGGTGCGACAATGTTCAACATGAGAAGAATAAGTCTCATCGAGCCTTTCAAAATGTGAACCATCACAAGTAATATGGTGACTATAACCACTACTAAGATACCATCTCTTTTTATCTAGTAGATGACTTCATTAATTTTTGAAACAAAAAAGTCTTTGACAGATTCAATACCCTTCATTGTATGAATTTTCAAATTCTCTCCATAGATTTTACAGTCTTATAGAGATACATTTTTGAGAACCTTGGAATTCATTTTTCAGAATCATTTGTGCTTTTTTTGCCTTCTTGATAGAGAAAATTTTGGGATAAATTTATTTGCTTACTCCTGGCTGGTTTATTATTGTTAGAGAATAATATAAATCATATTATGGGGCCTCATCTACAAGCTTAAGCTTTTAGGTGAGATGGTTCCTTAACATGGTATCAGAGCCTTGTTGACCCAGCGGTCACGAGTTCGAATATCACCACCCCCATTCTATTTAATAAAAATTAAGCACAAGGTGATGTGGGCCTGTGCAAGTTTTAAGCCCAAAGGGCTTTTACTTGAGGGGGTGTGTTAAAGAATAATATAAATCATATTATGGGGCCTCACCTACAAGCTTAAGCTTTTAGGTGAGATGATTCCTTAACAATTATTAAGGTCATCGCATTTCTAGACACATTCTCTTTATGTTCTTTTTCATTCTCCTTCGTCCGTAATACGAAAGACCTTGCTCCTGGTGGTTCTTCATACCCATTGTCATAACTCAATACTCAATTATTCTAAAATTTAGTCAAAATAATTGTGGAAAAAACAAGTAGGAATTTTTGGATGAAATCGATAGCTTAATTGTACCCCTATTATGCCCAAGAATGAAGAAAAATGTGGATCTAAGGTTAAAATAAATAATTATCCAACAAGTGTGCATAAAAATTAAATTTAAGAGCATAATTAGATTTTAATAGTCCAAATTGATTTAACCATAAGCCAAATTGATGCTTAATTATGTTTAAAAAATAATTTGGATCCAATTCTTAGTTAAGTCCAAGGACTTCATTTTATTTTAAATTGTTCAAATTAATTTATTATAGATTTGATGTTGTTAGTTTAACTATGCAATTTTCCATGCAATGGCCACCTCCTTTTTTTTTACTTGATGGGCTTGGGTTGGGTCGAGCCCAAATATTTTGGGCCACATCCAGCCTATCCCAAAGTAATATTATATTATATAATATTTAAATAATATTAAAAAAATATTTGAAAAAAAATCAAGGGACATTTTAGAAATTTAGAGATTTCATCGCATGTTTTTCCTTCGATTTTGCTCAACGTCAATCTTTATAATTACTCTACAAAATATCTAATCTTCTCTGGAAAAACAAAAAAAACAAAAAAAATAAAAATAAAAATCTTCATTTCAAAATTACAAAAAAAAAATGTTTATTTTCTTGCATACGGTCAAGAACTAAAATATTTCTAGGCATATTTCACAAGAACAAAAAATGCATATTTTCTCATGTTTTAAAATGCAAAATGGGATATCATAACCAGTTTATGATTATCTGTTAGAGTTCAACAAAATATCAAAAATCATTCACTAATCATTTTGTCCATTTTATTTATTAGAATTTAGTTATAGACTTTAATATTTGAGGTGTAAAACTATATTGTAAAGTACACCCTTGGATATTAAAAGTACAATAAATGCGGTGTTAAAATTCAGACCTTCAAATAGTTAGATTTTTTTATCCAATAACATAGAGACTCCCTCACGAAGAGAGATCTACTTAGAACCTTAGAAAAGACCAACAAATAAAAATTGTATCTAGGAAAACAATCAAATAACAATGTTGTTTACCATAGGTATGGTGCATTGGGGTGATGTGTATTCCTCTTGCACAACAAGTTCTCTTACCCAGACTTTCACGGACCATTAGGTTTCCTAGTAACCTTAATACTAGGTGGCGACTCCTGAAAATTTCAAATTTTATGATTTTAAAAAAACCATTTTCAATGAACTCATCCATCTCCGGTAGGCCACAAGAGAAATGTCATCGCGACACCCAAATCTTGTGAAATAAGTATATTCTCCATTTGAGAACTCTATTATTCGTAATCCTCTCCATAAAAAAATGGAATCTGAGTTGCGGTATAAGCAAAAGTACATACTCTTGATGAAGAAGCCAATAAAAAAACAAACTCTGATACCAGATCTATTGGAAACATATTGCAGAAAACATAATAGAAAAAAAAATATTTAAGGAATAAATGGTAGAGTTGCAGCTCAACACTATAGAAGACTTTTTTTATTATTTTTTATGATTACCAAAACATAAGAGAAAATGACAATATATATTATTGCTCAATGCAACTAATCAACCATTGAAAAGGAGTTTTATTTATTGTATTTGGCTTATACAAGTTTAGATCATATTTATTATGATCTAAAGTGATTGTTTTTTCTTATCATATAACCCTCAAAAATTTACTTGCAAATAAGGAATCTAAACCAAGACTTCTATGTTGGATTCTTTATTTAAAAGTGTTTGATTTGGAGATCAAATATCAAAGAGGAGCTGATAATTCTATGGTAAATCATTTATGTGATGTTTTAAAAAATATATAGGAAAAGGCAGCAATGTCCTTATTGGATTAGAAATAGATATAAATGAATAAGAGGTAATATAAATAAAAAAATAATTGAAATTTTTGAGAGAGAGAATTAGGAGGAGAGAACAAAAGGAGAAGAAGATGAGAAAAGGGGAAAAGATAGAGGAAGGAGAAAAAGAATTAGAAGAGATAAGTTGTTGAGGTAACATCTATGTTTTAATATGTATTAGAGTTGTTATTAGTTAAGATTTTTGAATTTATTGAAAATTAGAGTATGGAGATTTTGTTTAGGGGTATAAAAATATTAAGTTTTGAAAAAGCCCTTGTTGGAAGTTTGCACACTAGTCATGAGGTTTAAGATGATGAAATTCTAGTTTGGTCCTTGGAGTGAATATCAAGATGCTGGACAGAATTGAGGATGAATTATGGACAAATCTTAAATATAGTGTTTCAACTTGAAAAGAAAAATTACCATTTGACCCCTAAAAATCTAAGAAAAATACAGAATGGTCCCTAGATGAAATATTAGTTTTCCATATTGGCTTCACAAATAAGGGAGGCTTATTTGGTGAACTATTATTAATTTTATGAATTGTTTATTTTTAATTGAATTTAAGGAAACTATTTAATTTTTAGAATTTTAGGAAAATGACTAGGTTGTTTCAAAAATACATAGGATTTCAAACCCGTGGTAATGTTATTAAATAGATTTTACTTATTTTTAGTTATTTTTTAGTATTTTTCTTTTTGTATTCAGATATTCCTAATATTATACCTACGGAGTATCAATAAGATTTCCTTCGGTATCTGCTTTTGAGTTCTATTCACTTTGAGTTTAGTGAATGGATAATTTTTAATAAGCATGAGAAATATTATAAATATTTAAGTTGCTAATATGAATTCAAAATGCTTCTTGAAAATATATATATATATATATATATATATATATATACACTTTTTGTTACAATAAAATATAATCAATTATTGAATCTAAATTCTTGATATGAGTCAATATACCCTTTTGAATTAATTTATAAATTGATAGCTCCTCGTTTGGTTGATGTCATGAGTTGAGCCTTGAGATATGAATATGTTTGTTTGATTATGATATAAACCTATAGTATATCAGTCAAAATATCCATGTTAATTGGGTAGTATTACTCTTTCTGCACATCGTCTCTCTGAAACCATAGTTGGTCAGGAGACTCTAGGAATTGGAAGGTATGGAACCTTGGAGGGGATCATGCCTATGTGCCGGTCATGAATCTGATTATTGGATCATGACAATTTAAGTAGGTTTATGCATAAGAAAGATTCATTTCCTATTACTGAGACATTCCTCGATAAGCAACTATTGCATTTGTAAGGTAAGGAACCTTGGTTTGCTGATATGGTAAACTTCGTAATTACTGGAATGTTACCTAATGATTTGAAAAAGAAAATAAAAAACAAAATAAAAAATAAGTCTAAGTATTATATATGATACGAACCATACCTTTGAAAAATAGCTTTTGATAAGATTATTTATCGATGTGTAACTAATAATAAAACTCACTCGATAATTAATTATTGTGTAACCATCTTAGACAATAGATTTTATTGGGAATTTTTTTTTAATGATGCTTATCAATTTTGCAATAGTTTTGAAAAATATCAAAGAATGGGTGGTTTATTTCTTAGGAATAAAATGCCACAAACTCCTATTTTATATTGTGAGATTTTTTATGTATAGGGCATGGATTTTATAGAACCTTTCCTAGTTCTTTTGGTTTTCTTTACATATATGCTACATGTACTAACAATTATAAGATTGATGTAGGGTTTCTCAAATCTAACATTGTTTAGTAAGTTTGGAATTCCAAGAGCAATGATAAGTGATTAAGGTATCCATTTTTACGTTCGAAAGCATTGATTTAAAAATATAAAGTACACCATGAAATAGCCACAACATACCATCCATAAATCAAGGGTAAGTTGAGGTTTCAAACCAAAAACTAAATCATATCTTGGAAAAGATAATAAACCCCAACCAAAAGGACTGTAACCTGTGTTTAGAGGATGCACTTATCAAAAAGTATACAAAACTCCAATTCAGATGTCACCGTATAAGTTTGTTTTTTGGTAAGTTGTGTCATTTACCTGTTGAAATTGATAGCTTAAGGTAGTGAAGCAATGCAACTTCAATGATAAAAGGCAAGAGTAAAAGGGAAGTTACAACTTCAAGAGCTAGTGGAAATTCCGTTGGAAGCCTATGACATCGCAAACAAATTTACACTAGGTATTGCCTTTTAATTTTAGGTTGAAGTTTATGCCAAGTAAGATAAGGTTTAGAATGGATTGCATCATTTGTTGTATTGAATATATTTTCAAGTGGTGCTATTGAAATTCAAAGTATAAGGACTAGAAAAATCTTTAAGGTGATTGTCGAGTCAATTAAAACTGATTTTCAATTTTAAATTTGCTTAATGGTAAGAAATTGATTAGAAAGTTTTATGTAATTAATTTACTTACAATCTTCTTGATTTCCCTTAGTTTTAAGGGACATCGAATTTATTTGCTTGAATCAAAAGGATATATATTTTACTTCGATGATCAACAAATTTATAGAAATAAATATGTAGATCTTTGAACTGAGAAAATGATATATCAATTTATTATTTTTATTTTTATAATTTCATTTCTTTAATTTTCTACTCTAATTTCCTGTTCAATTTATTTATTTGAGTTTCTTGTATGAACCCAGATTAGGTGCTTCCCTGTTAAAAAGCTCAAGTTCCTGAAGCCATGCGTTTTCTCTATGCTACTCAGACACCTCAAACTCATTGGGAAATTAATTAAATAAGTAATTACAGGCATCAATCAGTGGCCAGTCCTGTCTTAAAATTCAGCTTGACTTTGTTTTCAAGTTCAATTTTTTATCATCAATTCCCATGGTCCCACCAAAGAAGAAGAGGCTGTGATTCACAATCAATGACTTGAGTTTTGTGATGAACCATTCCTTACGAAGTCTTTGTAAACCATGAAACATGATGGATGGTACAGCGTAGTCCAGGGGTTAAGATAGAAAATTGATGCCATTTCCCATTAGCGTAGCTCTTAAGCCAGTTTCTTATTACTTTCTCCGTATACTTTTCTTGATACTCTATCCCTGCCCGCACTTCTCAAAAGGTCTTTGCCTGGATAGTGGCCAGGAAATTTCTCAGCCACCTTCAGGAAATTTCTGCTTCAATTCCCAATTGACATTTCTCAACCCTCCTTAATATTTTAAAAGACACAAACCCCCCTTCATGCGAATCAAACAAAATATCGGAAACAACTGAGATATTCCCTCGTATGACTATGCTCTACTGAAAGATCAAACTCATGATGTATGTGAAGAGCACGTTCTCCTATATTACTTCATTTTGATTGGACGAAAGCATGCACCGAACCGGAAAAACACCAATGAACAAACGAGTAAACCTCTTTCCACACCTCAATCACTTCCTGACTTCATTAGGACGTGAAAAATAATACATTTATCATGAACTTGGTCTTAGCTATTACTATTCCAAAATTGATTTGTACACGAAAGTCAACAGGGCCCACCTATTGCCATAACCAGGTCAAAAGTCATGTCCTCCTATCTTACCCCTCTTCCATTGGGCCATTACCACCAACACTACCCTATTTCCATGGTGATCCATTCCACACCCAGAACAACAACCACCGTCACCCCTTCTCATTCCTCCACCAATGCATCCCCTCAGCACCGCTTCTGCCACCTCCTTCCTCTTCACCCTCTTATTGTTCTTCCACTTAACGGCATCGTCTCCTTGGAATGACGCGCGTGATCTTCCAAACTGCAACCAAACCTTCTCTTGTGGTGACCTCACAAACATCACCTACCCTTTCACTGGTGGCCTACGTCCATCCCACTGCGGCCCTCCGGAGTTCCATCTCGGGTGTTTTGATAACTTGATGACGACCACCCTCACAGTTAACTCATGGCCCTACCGAGTCACTCAGGTGAACCAAACCAGCCAAACGTTAAGACTCTCACTTTTAGGCCTCTACAATGGAAGGCCATGCATCTACCCATTCAATATGAACGCTTTTGATAACAGTAGCTTCAGTCTTGTCTCCGACCATGAAACCCTTTCTTTGTTTTATGGGTGCAAGAACCCAGGTGACTTTAACAAGGAAAACTTTGAGCTCTCCTGTTGCGTGCCAGGATATTCAGAAGAAGGGTTATTCAAGATTGGTTATCCTGTTCCTGATCCTCCTTCTATGGAAAAGTGCCAAACTAGATTTCAAGTGCCATTTCTCCGGAGTTGGGCACAACAACTTCGGGATAAAGGGTCATCATTACTTGTTGAGGTTTTGAAAGAAGGGTTTGATGTCAGTTATAGTAATCCTTACAGTGCTGATTGTCAGAAATGTTCCAAGCATTCTGGTGGGCAATGTGGGTTTGATGGTAAACCTATTTGCATCTGTAATGATCAGCTCTGTCCTGGTAAGTAAAAATCGATATTTTGACTACCCAAAATCTTCTAGTTTCCCTGTGAGTTTGGTAGCTTTCAAGAAATGCTAGGCCTTCTTGTGGTAATTGATATGGAGGGAATTTTTTTTATCAAATTATGCAAAGCTTCAATGATTTCAAGAATTAATTGCTTGCAAAGGCTCACAAGTCCACCAGCTTTATTTACTTCTAGTGATTAATATGTTATAGCATTCATTCAATGTTCATGCTAAGAGGTTCAATGTTCAAAATTATGCCTGTTTGCTTGAGTCTGTGTTCAATTCTATGGGTTTATCACTTGAACTCAACAATATGATTCAGTTCTTCTTCATCAGATGTTAAATAATTCTCGTATAAGCTCTGCTAAATGTTTTTGCAATAATTAATGCTTATTTCAGTAGTTGTTGCGGTCAGTGATAGGAAAACGTTGCGCAATTCAATTACTCAATATGGTTTTACCCTGCTTTTCTCTGTTTTTTCCTACCATTTTATGCATGTTTCTTCATGGATGACCTGCTTCCCTTACTGTGGCCGTTGTTTAGGCCCATAGACTGTGTGACCATAATCTGACTTAATTCCTGAATTATCTTGTATTTAACAAATAATAATTGAGATAACCAGTCATATTTTACAAGTTTCTTGCTATCTGATCTTACTAACAAATCCCAAATCTGTTCCAAACTTTTTATTCATGCCTCAACTGATGTTTCTCGCTCCCGTGATTTATGCAGAGAAGTTGCCTAACCGAAAACACCTCATAATAGGTACAACTCTTCTACAATACTGTATTAAATCAGCACTGAAAAGAAAAACTGAGCAGTTTTGTTTTTATCATTTCCAGGAGTCAGCTTGGCAAGTGGAGCAGTTCTTGTTATCATTGTGGGAGGCTGGGTCATGGTTTTCAAACGAATGAAGAAAAGAAAATCCGCCATGGAACAGTTCGAAGGCCTTCCTGCAGTTACACCTACTTCAAGCATCGGCCTTGCTACTTCAGCTAATTTCTTTCGAGCTACTCCTTATATTGCCAACTCAAAGTCTGGCATTGATAAGAGCGGTACCTATTTTGGAGTCAGGGTGTTCAGCTACAACGAGCTTGAGGAAGCCACTAATTGTTTCGATTCTTCCAAGCAGCTTGGAGATGGAGGGTTCGGCACTGTTTACCACGGTCAGAAGATGAAATGATTTTATTTTGTTGTTTTGTAGGAACTGGAATACGTTAACTGCTGTGTCGATTCCTTTCTAAAGTTCTTCTATAAATGCTTGAATGATCAGGATTACTCAGGGATGGGCGTGAGGTTGCTGTCAAGCGCCTGTATGAGAGCAACATGAGACGAGCTGTGCAGTTTATGAATGAAATTGAAATCCTAGCTCAATTGCGGCACAGAAACCTGGTGGAGCTTCACGGATGCACCTCCAGGCATGGCCGAGAGCTTCTACTTGTTTATGAATACATTCCTAATGGAACTGTCGCCGATCATCTTCACGGAAGACAGTCGAACTCCGGTTTGCTCCCTTGGCCAGTCCGAATGAGCATTGCTATAGAGACAGCCTGCGCACTCGCGTACCTTCACAGCTCAGAAGTCATACACCGTGATGTCAAAACCGACAACATTCTCCTGGGAAACGACTTCCATGTGAAAGTTGCTGATTTTGGGTTGTCAAGATTGTTCCCAACTGATGTCACTCATGTATCGACTGCTCCTCAAGGGACGCCTGGATATGTCGATCCGGAGTATTATCAGTGCTACCATCTCACCAACAAGAGCGACGTTTACAGCTTTGGTGTGGTCTTGATTGAGCTGATATCAGCTTTAGCAGCAGTGGACATCACTAGAAGTGTGCATGATATTAATCTGTCCACCATGGCAGTGAGGAAAATCCAAAGCCAAGCTTTAAACGAGCTGGTTGATCCATTTCTTGGATTCGACAAGGATTTCGTGGTGAGGGAGATGATAACATCAGTTGCAGAGTTAGCTTTCAGGTGTCTGCAATATGAGAGGGAAATGAGACCAACTATCGAAGAAGTAGTGGAGGAATTGAGAGGAATTGAGAGAGAAAACTATGGAGCAGGGAAAGGAGAGATTGAATATCAGGGACGATGATGTTGGCCATTGAAGCACGCTCCTCCCACCAGATCAATTTCGGGCTAGCAGTTCTTCATCTATAACACCTCATTCCTGCTAGCAGTTGATATTTTCTAGTCCCTTTTACTAAAAAGATTCTCAAATGTCAATCGTTTTGAGGTTTATTATCCTTTGATGTCGTTAATATGCAAAAAATGTGAAGAATGTTAAGTTTCACTAAGTTTCTTGTGAATACTCCTTCAATCAGCACTTTTATTCATAGAATTGTGCTCCTTTTATAATAGCAATTACAGAAGAGATTGACTACTAACAGACTCTTAACTACTAACCAATTGATAACAAAATTAATACTAACAGACTCTAACAACTTTATACCAGACTCAACATATCCTTCTTTAAACTGAATTTCTTAGAAGTAATCAATTTATTGGTATTACACCTACACCTAGTTGTTCTCTCAGCTTCACATAGGCATCCATTTTCAGTGATTTTGTCATGATGTCTGCAACTTGGTCTTGCGATCTGCAATACTTGAGCTCCACCACACCATCCATTGTCAAATCTCACAGGAAATGATACCTAATGGCTATGTGTTTACTTCTTCCATGCATTACAGGATTCTTGGACAATTTAATTGTAGAACTATTATCACAGTGAATCACACAACTCCTTTGGTTCCAGCAGAGATGATTGAGAATTCTTTGTATCCAGATAGTTTGAGAAACACGTAAGGCAGCTGAGAGGAATTCTGCTTCTATTATAGATAATGTAACCACAGCTTGCTTCTTTGAGCTCCATGACACAGCTCCAGAACCCATCATAAACACATATCCTGAAGTGTTCTATCATCCAAATCCCCGACATAGTCACTGTCAAAATATGCAACAATATTGCTAGTCCATTCTCTTCTCTTATAGCAAATACCTAGCTCAGAAGTACATCTAAGGTACCTTAAGATCCTTTTTATTGCCACATATGTAGTTCTGTAGGATTTTCTATTTATCTACTCATCAAGCTCATAACATATGTCAAATTAGGTTTGGAGACAATTAGGTACATTAGGCTCCCAATCATCTGTTTGTATTGAGTAGAATCAATTTTAGTTCCACCTTCATCCTTGATTAGTTTGAATCCAGGTACCATAGGAGTCTTTATGGCATTTTTGTTTTCCATGCCAAATTTCTGTAGTATCTCTTAAGCATATTTACATTGACTAATGTAGATCCCTTTCTCATTCTGAATTACTTCCACCCCTAGGAAGAACTTCATCCTCCCTAGATCAGTCATGTCAAACCCCTTCTTTATTGAAGCTTTAAATCATCTATTAATAATTTGTCATTGCCTGTGTAGATTACACCATCCACATAGATGCTCACAATCAATAGCTTTCCTTTTTCCTTAGATTTGGTGAACACAGTATGTTCACTTGCACATTTCTCAAAACCTTCCTTGAGAAAGTATGCCTCTATTCTGCTATACCAAGCCCTCGGGGCTTGTTTTAACCTATACAATGCCTTCTTCAGTTTTAATACCTTTCCCTCTTCACCCTTCTTCACAAACCCTTTCTTTATGGCATTTTTGTTTTCCATGCCAAATTTCTGTAGTATCTCTTAAGCATATTTACATTGACTAATGTAGATCCCTTTCTCATTCTGAATTACTTCCACCCCTAGAAAGAACTTCATCCTCCCTAGATCAGTCATGTCAAACCCCTTCTTCATTGAAGCTTTAAATCATCTATTAATAATTTGTCATTGCCTGTGTAGATTACACCATCCACATAGATGCTCACAATCAATAGCTTTCCTTTTTCCTTAGATTTGGTGAACACGGTATGTTCACTTGCACATTTCTCAAAACCTTCCTTGAGAAAGTATGCCTCTATTCTGCTATACCAAGCCCTCGGGGCTTGTTTTAACCTATACAATGCCTTCTTCAGTTTTAATACCTTTCCCTCTTCACCCTTCTTCACAAACCCTTTAGGTTGTTCTACGTACATATTTTCCTCTAATTCACCATGTAAAAATGCATTTTTTATATCTAATTGATATACATATCAGTCATTCAGTGTTGCTAGACCCAAAATCATTTGAATGGTGTCCCACTTAGCAACTAGAGCAAATACCTCTGTATAATCAATTCCATGTTTTTGTGCATACCCCAAAGCCACTAGTCTAGCCTTATGCTTACAACCTCTCCCTTTTCATTCAGTTTTGTTTTATATATCTATTTCACTCCTATGACTCCTGCTCCTTCTAGCAGATTAGTCAAGCTCCAGGTCTTATTTCTTTTTATAGCCTGCATTTCGCTTTCCATTGCCTTCTTCCATTTAAGACTCCCTTTTGCCTCCTCATATGTGCTGGGATCACCAGCCTCAGTGTACATTACCAAATATTGCATTTCATCATCTTCAGATAATCCTTCTCTTGTCACATGATCATTCATCCAAGCTAGTTGCTTGGAAGTTCTTCCTTGTGATATGCTTGATGTTGCAATGTTTCTGTCAACTACTACTGCAATATTTCTGTCAACAGTATCCTCTTGTGCATCTTCAGTCTCCCTTGGTTTGCCTCCTTCCTTTTCAATTTCAGAAACTTCGGTGCCTTCATTGTTTGCATTATTATTCTCTTTTGTTATGCTTTCATTGTCTGCATTATTATTCTCTTTTGTTAACCTTTCTGCAGTGACATTTACTGAGTTTTCTTTGTCATTATCCCCCCAATCAAACATATTCTCCCTTATATCAGATTCATCATTGTTCCAATCCCATCTCTCATCCTCATCAAATACAACATCTCTACTTATCACAATCCTCTTGGTGGCAGGTTGTACATCTTATAAGCCTTTGATTCACTACTCATCCCCAAGTATATACACTTTATACTTTTATCATCAAGTTTCCTTCTCTTCTGATTTGAAATGTGAACATAGCCACTACATCCAAATACTTTGAAATGTTCTACCGATGGCTTGATATTACTCCAAGCTTCTTCAGGCACCATGTCCTGCACCACAATGGTGGGACTTCTATTCAACACATGCACTGCCTAGGTTGTTGCTTCTGCCCAGAATTCCCTTGGGATTTTCTTTTCAGTCAACATGTTTCTAGTCAAGTTTATAATGCTTCTATTTTTCCTTTTGCAACCCCATTTTGTTGTGGGGAGTATGTAGAAGTCAGTTGCCTGTTTATCCCTTTATTTTTGCAGAACACATGAAAATGTTCTAAGGTAAACTTTCCTCCTTTGTCTATTCTCAGACAACAAATTTTCCCATCAATTTTGTTCTCCACCAGTTTTTGAAGCTCTTGAATATGTTCAAAGCTTCTAACTTTTCTGACAAGAAATACACTCATGTTTTCCTTGAGAAGTCATCTATGAAAGTAATCAAATACCTTTTGCCATCGATGGATGTTGGTGTCATTGGTCCACATATATCAGCATGTATTAGCTACAATTCTTGAGTGGCTCTCCACTGACTTTGCTTGGGAAAGGATTCCCTGTGTTGCTTTCCTTTCATACAGCCTTCACACGGCCTCTTAGATGCTTTCAACAGAGGCAATCCCTTCACCATGTTCTTGTAATGCAGAATTCTTAACCCTTTGTAACTTAAGTGACCCATTTGACAATGCCACAACTTTATTTCATTTCCAGTTGCAGTTCTAAAACATGCGTGCTCATGATTTCCAGATTCAACAAAAGCTAGTAGAACAAACATTCTATTAGCAGTCATCTCACTTTGCATGATGAGTCCTCTAGGGAAGTGAAATAATTTGCACATATTATTCTGTATAAGTATAGCTAGTTCTTTCTCTTGCAAATGTCCTATACTTAGCGAATTATTTTTCAATTCAGGTATGTAGTATACTTGAGTAATTACTTGAATCACTCCTCTTACATTCATCCCAACACTTCCTCTCCCCATTATTGTCATTCTAGAGTTGTTTCCCAATTTAATTGATTGTCTATACTCTTAATCCAAGCTTTCAAACCACATTTTATTTTCAGTCATGTGATTACTACAACCGGAGTCTAAGAACCATACCTCATTTCTTTGTGCTTGATGCAATTCCACATATCATGAGAAGCATCTCCTCCTCTTCCTCCAATTCTGTATAATTGGCTCCTTTTCCCAACCACAACATTCTGCTTCATCTACTCACCATGAGCTCTCATTTTGTTGACTACAATCAGTGTACGAGATACTTATTTATCAACCTTCTCTCCCTCCTTCATACTCAACAATTCAAATTCTCTTCTCGGAGCTTGCAATTGTGATCTCCTCACCTTTGTTGAACCTTGATATTTTTGCTTCATTGAGTCCCAAATTGCCTTTGTTGTTCCCTTATCAAGGATTGTTTCCATGATTTTTCTGTCGATTGCTTGGAAGAGAAAATTCTTGATACTCATATCCTTAAGCTTGGATTCTTCAACTTTCCTTTGTCCTTCACTTGCAGCTGGAATGCCTTCCTTTACTAGGCTCCATATCTCTTTGCTTCATAGGAAATTCTCCATCATCATTGACCAATGGTCATAGTGCCCAACAAATTTGGGTATGGAAGCTTGCACAAACTGTTTTGAGTTTGTTGACATTTCTTGGCAGGGTACTCTTCATGCAAATTGCATTTCTCTCTTCTTCCTCTTCCACACACTCACTCAGTGTTTCCCTGTATTTCCCTCTCTCACAGTCACTTTGTATTTCACTCTTTCACCCTTAATCAGGCCCCCTCTCGAAAGCTCTTATACCAATTGTTAAGTTTCACTAAGTTTCTTGTAAATACTCCTTCAATCAGGATCTTTATTCATAGAGTCGTGCTCTTTTTATAGTAGCAATTACAGAAGAGATTGACAACTAACAGACTCTTAACTACTAACCTATTAGAAAATAATATAAATCATATTCTGGGGCCTCACTTATAAGCTTAAGCTTTTAGGTAAGATGGTTCCTTAACATTGTATCAGAGCCTTGTTGACCCAGCGGTCACGAGTTCGAATCTCACCACCCTCATTCTATTTGATAAAAACCAAGCACAAGGTGATGTGGGTCTGTGCAAGTTTCAAGCCCAAAGGGCTTTTACTTGAGGGAGTGTGTTAGAGAATAATATAAAACTACTAACCAATTTGATAACAGAAATTATAACAGAATTAATACTAATAGACTCTAACAACTTTAGACCAGACTCAACAAAGAATGTCACTGTAGAGGCTTCCAAGGCAATGAGCATTTTGAATTTTTTGTTGCTATTTTACATGGGGTGAATCATGACTGGTTGCTTTGATGGATATCTAATATTCAAACGTTTTGAAGTAAATCATCAAGAACAATTTGACCGAGTTCCTGCTAACTAGAATGGCTGGCTATTCCAGCTCAGTTTAGCCGGTCTAGCGAGGCGCTGCTAGCAAGATTTTTAAACCTATTTTATAATTACATGGTAGTTAGAATAAATATTTAAAAAATAAAAAATATATATTATAGAAAAAAGAATTATTTTTTAGTTAAATTTTATCCTTTTATCAAAGCATTTGGGGGATTAATTTAGAATCAAAAAATAATAGTCTAAAAGAATAAGGATAAAAGATAAAAAAAAATAATAAGATTTTTTCTCTACTCTTTTGAAAAGTCTTTTGTATATTTTTTATGTCAAATTTGTTTTTTTATCTCTCGATTTGGTTTTAAATTGCAACTTTATTTTATAAAATTTATCATTAGTTTAATGTTGTAGCATTTAAGATCACATCAGTTCTTATTCTTTTATTTTTAATTTTTGTTTTTGGAACTTTTATAAAAGGTTTTTAAAATTTTCAATTTCATCTTTCAATTCTAATTTATTTATTTTTTTCTTGCTTCTTATACTTTTGTTTTCTATTTTTTTTCTCCATCTCTTTTATTAAAGTTTTATTGGTATTCAATTTTATACTTCAATCCAATTTTATGGTATAATATTTTTTTCTATATGGTATTAATTCTTTATCCTTTTATTAAAGTTATTTTTCATTTCAATTTCTTTCAAATCATAAATTTATAGTTGCCCTCTAATTTTTTTATTTTTTTTATTTTCACTCTCATTTTTTAATTGCATTTTTTTTAACTTTTGGATCCTTTTGTATAATACTTTTTTTTTCTGATTTTATCCTTTAGCATTGGACTTGTTAGAAATTGGGTTTCATAATTCTCCATGTATGTTGCTTGTGGACTTTGACTCAGATCACAAGCATCTTGACTCAATGCCGAACTCAAAGATATTTCTTTTTCAAGAAAAAAATTATAATTATACTATTACAGTAATTAGTCTTCATAGTCATAGTGCATCGTAATTTATTAAATAGAACTATTTTGTAAATTTATATACAGGAACAAGGATGAACTTATTTTTTTTAATTTTATTTGTATTGCTTAATTTGCTCTCCTTCTATTTATCTATCTATTTAAAAAAGTGAATTACATGGCATTTTAGTAATTGGTTTGACAGTACAGTAAAAAATTTAGAAACAGAATCATTGTTTGGGAGTGTGATTCAAGTTATTTTTAAAAGTGTTTTTTGTTTAAAAATATATCAAAATGATATATTTTTTTTTTTAAAGTTATTTTTGATACCAACACATGAAAATGATTTAAAAACATCAAAAAAATTAATTTAAAGTAAGAAATAATTTTTTTTTAATTATTTTCACAAGCACTTTTGAAATGCATTGCAAAACAAGGCATGTGTCGTCTGTTATTAACTTATTTTTATTTTTTTACCATCATGGTTCTTTTTTCTTAAAAGAGAAGTCTCCTTTATCCATTTTATTTTTTTTTTCAAAACAAAGAGAGCCTAATTTCATATCTGTATCATAATACCTTCCCCGTGCATGTGTGTCCATATTTATATATAGAAAGGTCAACCTAATTCATATTAATATTATTTATATTAATAAGGTAATATAAGAATAAGCGTGAAGAATTATTTCTTAATTTTTCATCGCCAAATATTATAATTCTCTCAGTCAAAGATTGTAACTTTTCACTCTTACAGGAGCATGATTGAAAAAAAACTCAGAATATTTCTTACTTGGAAATAATTTAAAATACTTTTTTATTATATTTTTAATTTATTTTAGACACATCAACATTATTCAAAACAATATTTAAAAATAAAACAAGTCATGGAAATAACAAAAAAAATCTAAACATTATTATTTAATGTGATTATATTATTAAATTTATTTGATTTCTAGAAAGGATTACCAATCCTTTACCTTTTCAAGCAATCATTAACAATCATTGTGAATGAGTGATTTTTTTTATTTTTTTTATTTTTTTTATTTTTTGAAGAAACTGGAAATTTGAGAAATAAAACTAGAAAATATATTTAGTATAAAGTTAAAATATGTGGGCAGAACATTATTCTCTCCCGTTCATTAGCACTAGGGATTGTATATTTTTAATTTATTGCATTTTTACTTCTTTTTTTTTTTGTTATTGATTGTTTTTTATAATTTAGTTTTTATATAATGTGTTTATGAGAATTTAAAGTTGATAGTTTATTTTTTATATGGTTATCGTGATATAAAAAAATATTTCAACGTCGGGATGGTATTATAAACAAATCCTGGCATTGCGATGTGATCTATTTTTAAAAAAAGTTTAGTTAAATAAAAACGATTTAAAAAATAAGTTATTAAATTTTGTGGAGTCAATTGTTGCTACCCAAATTTTGACCTACTTATTTTTTATGTTTCGGAAGAAAAAAGAAAAAAATAGAAAAAAAGACAAAAAAACCAAAAATATCTTGTTACAGGGGCAAAATTGAATAAATTGAGAGTTTAATAGTCGATTGAGGGTTAAATCGCAAAAATCAGAAACCAAAGACCAGAATAAAAAGGGCCGCGCAAAGCTAGGGTTGATATTAAAGTTCTGACAGGGTATAATTGCACAAAATCATAAATTTAAGTTCAATTGGGGGTGCAATTAAAGCAATTATAAATTGAGGGACTAGATTGCATTTTTGCCCTTAAAAGCAGCCCCCTTCGCCTGCACCAACAGACCACGCACGCTGCAGCAGCCGCCGACAAGCCACCTGCCTGAAGCCACCGACAGCCACCTGCCTGAAGCCACCGGCAAGCCGAAAGCAGCCCACCATTGTGCAACGGTAACTATTGAGCTGTCTATAAAAACGACGAGGAGAAAAACAGAGTGAGAGGAGTTGAGTTTTGAAAATTTCGGAGATTCTTAGCAAATAAGAAACAAGAAAAAAAAAACAACAAGAAGAACAGACGAAATAACGTGATTTTCCCATCTCTCTGGCTTTCGTTTTTCTCTTCTCTCTCTCTAAAAAAATAACAGACCCGAAGCTCTTTCTCTCTCTCTCCATCTCGGTTCAACACCCTAACCACCGCCTCAGACCACCGAGCACCACCCTGCCATCGCCAGCAACCTCCACTCCACGCCAGACATCCCACCAGCAACTCAGGCGAAGGCAACGAAGAACAGCCCCGTCGCAGCCACACAGCCCCGTCACCTTCAGACGCCCATTCCGGCCACCACAGGCCACCGTTTCCGACACCACAACGACCGGAAGAATCACCTCGAAATCCTCTACCCAAAAGTGTTAACAGGTACGCCTTTTATCATACTTGAAAATCTTCCATTTCTACTGTGGATCTTCGTTTTTTTGCATGCGGGGAGTGAATTAATTCACTCCCCGCTGGGCGGTCGGGCCGGGCTTTGTGCCCGGCCTGACACCTGATTTAAGACGGGCTGCCAGCCCGTCTGGCAGGAAGTCCAGCCCGAGAATAGTGGACAGAAGCCCAGACCAATGTCAGTTGGCTTAAGCCCACATGATTGAAGCCCAGCCCGAGGGAAGACGGGCTTCTGGCCCATATGGACTGAAAGCCCAGTCCCAGAATAAAATGGGCCTAATCCCATCCATTAGAATAAATGGGCCGAGGCCCAATATCAGATCATTTGGGCCGCGAGCCCAGCTCCATATGGGCCGGGCCGCGAGCCCCAGCCACAGTGGGCGGGCTGGTAGCCCAGCCACAGTGGCGGGCTGGCAGCCCAGCCAGCGAGTGGGCTGGCAGCCCAGCCCCCATGTAGGAGGGCTGGCAGCCAGCCCACCCATAAAAAAAAAATAATAAAAAAAAGGAAAAATAATAAAAAATATATATAAAAATACATAATTTGCAAAAAATATTTTTATAAAAAATATATGTTGTTTTCTTGCATAAGGCCAATACACTAGCATATTTTTAAAAGTTGTTGTTCTTTTGAAAAAAAAAATATTATCATGGGTTTTGAAGAGAAAATGAGTTTTAGCATGGATTTTGCAAAGAAAAATCATTTCTTGCATTTTGAGATTTTACAACATGTTTGTAAAATCCAAAGGGTATTGGCCAATATTCAAAAAAATATAAAAAACTTTTTCGGTGATTCATATTATTCACTATCGGTGTTTGGGTAGATAAATTCTATTCAAAATATTCGGCGGGAATAATATGCTATTATTCACTATCGGTGTTTGGGTAGATAAATCCTAAAAGGGTTGCTATCCAAAATATTCGGCGGGAATAATATGCTATTATTCACTATCGGTGTTTGGGTAGATAAATCCTAAAGGGTTGCTATCCAAAATATTTGGCAGGAATAATATGCTATTATTCACTATCGGTGTTTGGATAGATAAATCCTAAAGCGTTGCTATCCAAAATATTCGGCAAGAATAATATGCTATTATTCACTATCGGTGTTTGGATAGATAAATCCTAAAGGGTTGATATCTAAAATATTCAGCAGGGATAATATATCATCAACATTTAAATATATATTATATATATCTGTATCCTAGCAATCATAAGACAAACAAAAACGTCAAGCAGCTTACCTTAGGTAGGGCGTACTAGGGGTGCTAAAACCTTCCCTTTACGCAACCAGTCCCTTACCCTAGAATCTCTGAAAGACCAGTACTAGGTTTCCTAGTAACCATAATACTAGGTGGCGACTCCCCTTTGTTATAAAAAATAAATAATCCCTTTGACATTTAACCTCCCCGCTCACGGGGACAAGTTGCCACGACGCCGCATACCACCATTTTTGGGGTGCGACAGAATGGCGACTCCACTGGGGACTTTTGGACTAAGCTTGATAATTTTGTTTGTGATATGTTAATTATTTTGTGTGTTTATTTATTCATTTACTCTCACGTTACCATGAATTACTTATTTGTTTAAAAGCTTTAGCATGCATCTTTTCATTCTGTCATCATAATATGTCTCGTCATGCATCACTTTATTATTTTGAGAGCACACACTAAACCTTAAGTTAGGTGGGGGACTAGCAGCTTACCTATGACTTGAGTCAAGGTTGAAGTTTGTGTAAACCCCAACTCTTTGCTGAGAGCTTAGATGATAGTGATTGGTATACGTACCATCCCATTATCTGCTAAGACCCCATATTGCCTTTACGAAGGTGATCACTGGGACAGCGAGAGACCCTTTTTAGAGCCCAAGTAGTAAACCTACCCTATGTCTCACATAAAGGAACTAGAACCTATCGTTAAGGTGTATGATCCATAATATCTTTCTTACATAAAAAAAAAAACTATAAAACGCATTTTTTATCACAATCACGCATCATATCATACATTTTCTCATACATTTTTGCACGCATCATCAACCGAGAAACATAGGTCTCTCTTTTGGGACCCACGATACTCGACTAAGAAAAAAGGATGAAAGGTCCTAGAAGTTGCTACCAGTACCTTCGATTGGAAGCTAGTCGGAAGTGATAAGTTCTAAAGTTGGGAAACCCAAAAAAAAGAAAAGAGAAGCTCCATTGATGCTCAAAATGTAATCAACAATACTTGTTAGATTGTGATGTTTTCTATGTGATTTGTCATTTTGTTTTGTTTTTATTGACAATCATGACTTAAGATATCAATAGGATCTTATCTTTGTTTTCAAGCCAAAATTTTTCTTTTAATGAGATCATGCATTTTCAAAATTTTTCTTTTACTGTGCATTTACATCGCAAAAAAAAAAAAAAAAAAAAAGAAAAAATATCTTTTCACAATAACATCTGCACTTTACACTAAGAATGAATGATCGAATTTTAAAATACATAACAGATGTAGAGGAGGAACAAGTGGATGAATATAATATTAGAGAATTCACAAAATTAATAAAAGAACATAAACAAGTTTGGAAACCCACTAAAGAGGAACTTGAAACCATAAATATGGGTAATGAAGAAAGCCATATAGAGCCCAGGATAAGAACTCTAAAGGAAACAGAAGACTTGATTATACTGTTTAGAGATTAGGTAAATGTTTTTGCTTGGTCTTACAAGGATATGCCTGAATTGAATATGGATAGCGTACAAGGTACCGCTGGAAGAAGGATGCAGGCCGATTAACCAAAAAACTAAGAAGCCCCCATCATGAAGTTTTGATCAAAGTAAGGGCAGAAATTGGAAAAACAATGGAACGCTGGTTTTTAAAAAGCAATCAAATATCCACAATGAGTTATCAATTACATTCCTCAATTTCATCTTTGGGGTTCCCGTAATTAGCTGAAGCCATTCTCACTCTCAAAATTCGAGCTGTTAATTAGTACTATTGATTTAAACAGTGAGATGCTTAAAGCTGACAAGAGGAACTCTAGCATGCATTATCCTTGGTGTCTTGTCTAATTTTGAAACCTAGATAGCAGAAAAAGAGATCTTTCATTAACTGAAGCTAAAAAACAGGTCTGGAATGAAAAGAAGCAGGAGATCCTTCAACTGAAATGCACTTTATAGTAAACCAACAATGTGTATACGGACAAAAATCACAAACCAAGACTACAACGCCCTGCACATTTAGAAGCTAACCGAATGGAAACAATATCTTAGTCACGGATAGTTGCTGTCAATGAAATGACAACGATTAAAGTTATAGATAAAGGGCAAATCAGATCGTCAATTTTACACGATAACATATCATAGCTTCTTTGACAATGACCAATGATCAAAACCCAAATCCAAGATGTATGGAAAGCAAGAAAGAACATATCTTTAAAACCCATAATCAGATGTAGAAAAGGAAGCAATCCTTTACTTAGCCGGGTTGTTAAAGAAACTTGAATAGATAATTCGACTAAGGACCTAATGCATCAAAATTTATAAAAGTTATCAAGAAATGAAAGTGATTAACTGATGCATATAGCTAGAATCATCAGAATGGAAGCCTTAAGAAAAAGAATACAAGAAATCTAAAAGCCCCAAGAAATTGGAGTATGTGTGGACTTTAGGGAATTAAATCGTGCTAGCTCTAAAGATAATGTTCCCTACATATAAACAGGGTGGTTGATAATGCAGCTCGTAGTTCCACATATTCCTTTATGGATGGGTAAAAAAATAAAAAAAAAAAAAAAAAACCAAAATTACCTATCTAAACTAGCTGAAGAATATGGGGAAATAGAGTTCATGCATCTAGGAAGGAAAGCAAATCAGTTTGTGGATGTTTTGGTCACACTAGCTTCTATGGTTAGAATAGACTTAAGACAAAACTTGCAGTCGATACACATTGATATCAGAAATAACCCAACTCATTGTTGCTCAGTTAAAGGAGAAATAGATGAAAACCCTTGATACTATGATATCAAGAACTTCATCCGAAACCAAGCCCATCCCTTGGGGGCATCCAAAATCAAAATGAAAACCTTGAGGAGTTTGACAATGGATTTTTATCTTGATAAGGGAAGTTTTGTATAAGAAATCATCTTACGGGACTTTGCTAAGATACCTAGAAGAACCTGAAGCCAAAGACGCGTTACAGGAAATCTATAAAAGGATGTCAGTGGACATATGATGGCTAGAAAAATACAAAGAACTGGTTATTTTAGGATGACATTAGATAAGGATTGCATCGACTATGTCCGCAAGTATCAGGTCTACGGTGACAAAATCAATGCCCTTTCGGCTCCTTTATGTAACTCGATATATCCATGGCCTTTTGTGATGTGAGGAATTGGTGTGATTGAGCCTATAAACCCAAAAGCCAACAATGGTCATAGGTTTATTATCGTGGCTATCGACTACTTCACAAGATAGGTAGGATCCGTGTCATTTGCTCATGTGATGCAAAAAAAAAAAAAAAAAAAAAAAAATGGTGAAGAAATTCGTTGAAAGATATTTGATAGGTCGATACGAGCCACCAGAAAAGATTATAATTGATAATGCACAGAATTTCAAGGAAAAAATAATAATAGAACTCTGCACTAAATTAAAAAATCAAGCATTCCAATTCCTCGCTGTATAGACCAAAGATGAATGGTGCGGTAGAAGCTGCTTATTAAAATGCTAAGAATAGTATTCAAAAGATGGTAGTCACCTACAAGGATTAGCATGAGATGTTGCCTTTCATGTGTACCGTAGTTCGGATCTCAACAGGAGTCACCCCGTATAGGTTGGTGTATGGAATGGAGGTGGTAATACCTTTAAAGTGGAAATCCCATCATTAAGAGTATTGATAGACTCTGAACTAGAAAAAGCAGAATGGACAAAAGTTAGATATGAACAATTGAATTTGATCAGCGAAAAGAGGTTAGCCGCAATCTGTCATCATCAATTATACCAAAGAAGGATGACCAAATCATATGACAAGAAAGTCCGACCTCGAAAATTCCAAGAAGGAAATCTGGTACTGAAGAAGATATTGCTTGTACTGGGACAAGATCAGGGTAAATAGACCCCAAACTATGAAGGCCCTTATGTGGTAAAAAACTCGTTCTCAGGAGGAGCTTTGCTATTATCTAGAATGGATGAATAGGATCTAGTTAGGCCTGTGAATTCTGACTCTGTAAAGAAATATTATGACTGATATTTTGTAGCCTCTCAATCAATAAGATAAAATTCGGTCATGAATTCTCGTTACAAGAAACTTTTTCTTCACAAAGCGTATGATCTCATAACAATTATTTTTATTTATTTTATGTTATGTGAGCTCGACATGTTTTGTCCACCACACTGGGGGCAAAAAAAAAATAATAATAATAATAATAAAAAATAAAAAATAAAAAAAATAAAAAAATAAAAAAATCATCTACAATAGTTGTTTAAAAATGGTGATTTGCATTAAAAGTGTCAATTGGCAAACAAAACCATGTTTTGAAATTCTTTCAAGTATATATCGTTTTGAGTTTTTAGACATGAGTAAAAATAAAGAAAACTACAATGGAGCTAGAAAGGGTCCCATGTGGAACAAAAAGTCTCGTCGCCAAGCGTAAAGATATGGCATGGGGAACACATCCTATGAAGGAAGGTTACCACAAAGAGGGTGGGAACCTATGTTTCTAAAGAGGTAACAAAACATGCATATTATTGTCATAATACTAACCTGACAGGAAAGGTGTGGCGAAAGCTGATGTAATTGCAAGTCATGAAAGATATGGAGAAACAGAATCTTAGGTCGACAAAACCGCGGAAGATGAATTGAGAATCGGTGCTGTTTCGTTCCTCGAGTCGGGTCGGTCACCCATAAAAATGAGACCATGATAGCCGGGTCGGTCACCCATAAAAATGAGACCATGCTATCCGGGTCGGTCACCCATAAAAATGAGACCATGCTATCCGGGTCGGTCACCCATAAAAATGAGACCATGATAGCCGGGTCGGTCACCCATAAAAATGAGACCATGATAGCCGGGTCGGTCACCCATAAAAATGAGACCATGCTATCTGGGTCGGTCACCCATAAAAATGAGACCATGCTATCCGGGTCGGTCACCCATAAAAATGAGACCATGATAGTCGGGTCGGTCACCCATAAAAATGAGACCATGATAGCCGGGTCGGTCACCCATAAAAATGAGACCATGCTATCCGGGTCGGTCACCCATAAAAATGAGACCATGATAGTCGGGTCGGTCACCCATAAAAATGAGACCATGATAGCCGGGTCGGTCACCCATAAAAATGAGACCATGCTAGCCGGGTCGGTCACCCATAAAAATGAGACCATGCTATCCGGGTCAGTCACCCATAAAAATGAGACCATGATAGTCGGGTCGGTCACCCATAAAAATGAGACCATGATATCCGGGTCGGTCACCCATAAAAATGAGACCATACTAACTTGGGTAGGTCACCCAGAAAAATGAGACCATTCTAACCGGGTAGGTCACCCAGAAAAATGAGACCACGCTAACAAGGGTAGGTCACCCAGAAAAATGAGACCATTCTAACCGGGTAGGTCACCCAGAAAAATGAGACCATGCTAACAGGGTAGGTCACCCAGAAAAATGAGACCATTCTAACAGGGTAGGTCACCCAGAAAAATGAGACCATTCTAACTTGGGTAGGTCACCCAGAAAAATGAGACCATGCTAACCGGGTAGGTCACCCAGAAAAATGAGACCATTCTAACTTGGGTAGGTCACCCAGAAAAATGAGACCATGCTAACAGGGTAGGTCACCCAGAAAAATGAGACCATTCTAACCGGGTAGGTCACCCAGAAAAATGAGACCATGCTAACAGGGTAGGTCACCCCGAAAAATGAGACCATTCTAACAGGGTAGGTCACCCAGAAAAATGAGACCATTCTAACTTGGGTAGGTCACCCAGAAAAATGAGACCATGCTAACAGGGTAGGTCACCCCGAAAAATGAGACCATTCTAACAGGGTAGGTCACCCAGAAAAATGAGACCATTCTAACTTGGGTAGGTCACCCAGAAAAATGAGACCATTCTAACAGGGTAGGTCACCCAGAAAAATGAGACCATTCTAACTTGGGTAGGTCACCCAGAAAAATGAGACCATGCTAACAGGGTAGGTCACCCCGAAAAATGAGACCATTCTAACAGGGTAGGTCACCCAGAAAAATGAGACCATTCTAACTTGGGTAGGTCACCCAGAAAAATGAGACCATGCTAACCGGGTAGGTCACCCAGTAAAATGAGACCACGCTAACCGGGTAGGTCACCCAGAACAATGAGACCCATATCTAACTTGGGTAGGTCACCCAGAATAATGAGACTCATATCCATCATTCTATTTTTCTTTACAACACTTACTATTTAAAGTCTTTTATGAGACTTTAGTCGTAAGCATTGTAAAGAGGGGGCATCTGTTGCTACCCAAATTTTGACCTACTTATTTTTTATGTTTCGGAAGAAAAAAGAAAAAAATAGAAAAAAAGACAAAAAAACCAAAAATATCTTGTTACAGGGGCAAAATTGAATAAATTGAGAGTTTAATAGTCGATTGAGGGTTAAATCGCAAAAATCAGAAACCAAAGACCAGAATAAAAAGGGCCGCGCAAAGCTA
The DNA here is from genome assembly GCA_964035475.1 of Salix caprea. Lineage (NCBI taxonomy): Eukaryota > Viridiplantae > Streptophyta > Magnoliopsida > Malpighiales > Salicaceae > Salix > Salix caprea. Next base: position 9,540,657 of record OZ037745.1, read on the forward strand.
GGGTTGATATTAAAGTTCTAACAGGGTATAATTGCACAAAATCATAAATTTAAGTTCAATTGGGGGTGCAATTAAAGCAATTATAAATTGAGGGACTAGATTGCATTTTTGCCCTTAAAAGCAGCCCCCTTCGCCTGCACCAACAGACCACGCACGCTGCAGCAGCCGCCGACAAGCCACCTGCCTGAAGCCACCGACAGCCACCTGCCTGAAGCCACCGGCAAGCCGAAAGCAGCCCACCATTGTGCAACGGTAACTATTGAGCTGTCTATAAAAACGACGAGGAGAAAAACAGAGTGAGAGGAGTTGAGTTTTGAAAATTTCAGAGATTCTTAGCAAATAAGAAACAAGAAAAAAAAAACAACAAGAAGAACAGACGAAATAACGTGATTTTCCCATCTCTCTGGCTTTCGTTTTTCTCTTCTCTCTCTCTAAAAAAATAACAGACCCGAAGCTCTTTCTCTCTCTCTCCATCTCGGTTCAACACCCTAACCACCGCCTCAGACCACCGAGCACCACCCTGCCATCGCCAGCAACCTCCACTCCACGCCAGACATCCCACCAGCAACTCAGGCGAAGGCAACGAAGAACAGCCCCGTCGCAGCCACACAGCCCCGTCACCTTCAGACGCCCATTCCGGCCACCACAGGCCACCGTTTCCGACACCACAACGACCGGAAGAATCACCTCGAAATCCTCTACCCAAAAGTGTTAATAGGTACGCCTTTTATCATACTTGAAAATCTTCCATTTCTACTGTGGATCTTCGTTTTTTTGCATGCGGGGAGTGAATTAATTCACTCCCCGCTGGGCGGTCGGGCCGGGCTTTGTGCCCGGCCTGACACCTGATTTAAGACGGGCTGCCAGCCCGTCTGGCAGGAAGTCCAGCCCGAGAATAGTGGACAGAAGCCCAGACCAATGTCAGTTGGCTTAAGCCCACATGATTGAAGCCCAGCCCGAGGGGAAGACGGGCTTCTGGCCCATATGGACTGAAAGCCCAGTCCCAGAATAAAATGGGCCTAATCCCATCCATTAGAATAAATGGGCCGAGGCCCAATATCAGATCATTTGGGCCGCGAGCCCAGCTCCATATGGGCCGGGCCGCGAGCCCCAGCCACAGTGGGCGGGCTGGTAGCCCAGCCACAGTGGCGGGCTGGCAGCCCAGCCAGCGAGTGGGCTGGCAGCCCAGCCCCCATGTAGGAGGGCTGGCAGCCAGCCCACCCATAAAAAAAAAATAATAAAAAAAAGGAAAAATAATAAAAAATATATATAAAAATACATAATTTGCAAAAAATATTTTTATAAAAAATATATGTTGTTTTCTTGCATAAGGCCAATACACTAGCATATTTTTAAAAGTTGTTGTTCTTTTGAAAAAAAAAATATTATCATGGGTTTTGAAGAGAAAATGAGTTTTAGCATGGATTTTGCAAAGAAAAATCATTTCTTGCATTTTGAGATTTTACAACATGTTTGTAAAATCCAAAGGGTATTGGCCAATATTCAAAAAAATATAAAAAACTTTTTCGGTGATTCATATTATTCACTATCGGTGTTTGGGTAGATAAATTCTATTCAAAATATTCGGCGGGAATAATATGCTATTATTCACTATCGGTGTTTGGGTAGATAAATCCTAAAAGGGTTGCTATCCAAAATATTCGGCGGGAATAATATGCTATTATTCACTATCGGTGTTTGGGTAGATAAATCCTAAAGGGTTGCTATCCAAAATATTTGGCAGGAATAATATGCTATTATTCACTATCGGTGTTTGGATAGATAAATCCTAAAGCGTTGCTATCCAAAATATTCGGCAAGAATAATATGCTATTATTCACTATCGGTGTTTGGATAGATAAATCCTAAAGGGTTGATATCTAAAATATTCAGCAGGGATAATATATCATCAACATTTAAATATATATTATATATATCTGTATCCTAGCAATCATAAGACAAACAAAAACGTCAAGCAGCTTACCTTAGGTAGGGCGTACTAGGGGTGCTAAAACCTTCCCTTTACGCAACCAGTCCCTTACCCTAGAATCTCTGAAAGACCAGTACTAGGTTTCCTAGTAACCATAATACTAGGTGGCGACTCCCCTTTGTTATAAAAAATAAATAATCCCTTTGACATTTAACCTCCCCGCTCACGGGGACAAGTTGCCACGACGCCGCATACCACCATTTTTGGGGTGCGACATCAATGACCCAGTTAGCGAGTTTGGATAAATAACCATGGTTGCACTGGTTTGCAAGTTTAGCGGAGTTTTTTTTTCTAATTGAACTCGATAACATGATTTTTTTTATCATATACCTAACAAAAATCATAAAAAAACATGTTGTCGCGATGACGATTTTTCGCGCTTCGCACCCCACCATCCCTCTCGAGAGATAACGGCGTGCGGTGAAAATGGGGTGATATAGTCCTAAAAATTATGACTATAATTATTAGGAGTCGCCACCTAGTATTACGGTCACTAGGAACTTATTGGTCTGCGAGAATCTTGGGTAAGGGGACTTGTTGTTCAAAGGGGAAGACGTATCACCCCAGTGCACCCTACCTAAGGTAAGCTGCATTGTTGTTTGATTGTTCTTCTAAGTTAAACTTTTTACATTGCATTTTCAAAAATCATTTTTTTTCTGCAGGTGTACTTTACAATGTAATTTTACACCGTAGCTACAAACTTTTTTTATCTACAGATGTACTTTACAATGTAAATTTACATTGTATCTGAAAAATCCTTTTATTATCTACAGATATACTTTACAATATAAATTTACACCGTATCTGAAAAATCCTTTTATTATCTACGGATGTACTTTACAATATAATTTTACACCGTAGTTAAAACCCCTTTTTTTATCCACGGATGTACTTTACAATGTAAATTTACACCATAATAGATAAAACAAAAATATTTATAATTATTTTGATATTTTAGCCAAATTCCAACGGATAATCATAAACCGGTTACGATATCCAATTTTTGTTTTAAAACATGAGGAAGATGCAAAATATTTTGTACGAAAAAAAATGATGGAAAACCTTCAAATTTGGTCGTATGCATGAAAAACAAAACCTTTTTTATATTTTTTTATTTTTGTATTTTTATATTTTTTATTTTTTTTATAAAATAAAGTAAAAATAAAATAAAATAATGGAAAAGAAAAATATGTGGGCTGACAGTCCCGCCCTGATGGGCCGGACTAACAGCCCAATGTGTCTGGGTCAGGCACAAAGCCCGGCCCGCCTCCCTCAGGCCCTAGCCCGCGTGAACAGTGGGACGCAAATTGCGTCCCGCTGGTCACATGCAGACGTGAGGAAGATGATGAATAGTAATTTTTCAAGTGTGATGAAAGGCGTACTTGTTAGTACCTTTGGGTAGAGGAGGTCGTTGTGGTTCTTCTGGTCATGGTGGTGTCGGAAATGGTGGCCTGTGGTGGCCAGAATGGGCGTCGGAAAATGACGTGCCTACGTCGCAGCCCCTTCTGCTGCTGCTGCCAACCTTGCCTGGGACCGTGGTTTGGGTCGCCGATGGAGGGGGAACTTCTGGTGAGGTTGAGACGATGGGTGGTGGCTGGAGTTGATGGTTGCTGGAGGAGAGAGAGAGATGCTGGTGTCTGGTTTTAGTGAGGGAGAAGTCGACCGAACCGAGAGAAACGAAGGTGGAATAAGGAGTTGAAGCCTGAGGCGAGAGGGATGAAGATTAACTCAATTTTTTACGTAAATTTGGCTCTGCAACTCTTTATTTTTTGTGTTTTTCTTCACGTAAATTTCCTTTTCTCCCTCTCTCCTTTGTCTCTCTCTGTTCTTTTTTTCTCCCTGTTTTTTCTTGCTTCTCTTTGCCAAAATTTTCTGCCAATTTCTTCTCCTCTCTTATTCGTGCATGTCGCCTGTATTTATAGGCGAGAGGCAACCGAAAGGTTGCCCATTACGTGCACTGATGGGTTGCCTCTTTACCTGAAAATGAAGAGGCAGAGGCGTGTCTGCACTTGTTTAGGTGACTGAACAGTGTAGTCACGCGTGATGATTTTGGGAGAGAGTGTAAAATACAATTTAGTCCCTCAATTGTTAATTGGTTCAATCGCACCCCTAATTGATTTTAAACTTTTAATTTTAAACTATTGTATCCCCGTGAAAAATTCAATGTTAGCCTTAAATTTGCGCGCCTTTTTTATTTAGGTCTCTGACTTCCAATTTATGCTATTTGACCCTCAATTGACCATTAAACTCTCAATTGTTTTCAATTAGACCCCTGATTTCGCACAATTGGCTCGGAAAAATTCAATTCAGTCTCCGAAAACTCCAAACTTCTCAATTGATCCCGAATTAAGCTCTCTAACTTGATTTTTCACTGATTAAGCCCTTAATAAAATTAATTTGACCAACTTAAAGTATAATTAAATCCTTGCACTTAATTAAATCCTTTAATTGGACCCTAAATTAATTCCAAACATAATTATACTTTTAAATTGGCCAATGATTAAATCAAATTGGCCCATAAAAATATAATCATATCTCTCGACTTAATTTTTTCACAGATTTATCCGATGATAAATTATTTTTGCCTTAAATCTGTATTTTCCTCTATTTTTGGGGACAAAAGAGATACAACCGGACTCGCGGAAACAACCAAAATTTTCACATTGATTTTTTTGCCAATGTCGACCCCTTTTATTTTATTTTTTTTTATTTTTGGGTGGATTTTGGGGAGTAACCCAATTTCCACATGTTACTAAATTTTAGAAAGTTCATGGATCTATTGACGGGTTTGACAAGTTTTTCTTTTCTTTATTTTTTACAATGTTTTTTCAATTTATCCATTGATATTAGGCTAATTGAGAATTGAGTTTTATAACTTATTTCTCTTTATTTTCTACGAGGTTATCACAATCTTAAAAAAATGTCTCAATATTAGTTTGACGCTAGATTTTGTTATATCTATTTTTGTTATCATATAGTTAAATAAATAATAGTTAAAAAAAAACAAGTTATTAATATCAATGATATCCATTAATAGTTTATAGGTTAGATATGTTGACATGAGTTACCTATTCATGGGTTTAGCTATTAAACTTCATATTGTTTTTAAGTTTTTTGTAATAAAATTTTTTATTCCACTCGTCTTTAATATTAGAATGATTGACATTCATTGTTTATTCATAACAAATTATTGTCTTTATTTAAAAAATATATATATATCTTATTATTTACCGGTCATTCATGGTATCTTTTGTTCTACTAAATTGAATTATTAACTTTGATTTACTTTCCGCACGGTTTAATTAGAAACTCGGGATTGAACCACTTGATTTTACTAGGACTTGATAAAATAGTTTGCTGATTTCAAGATCAAACCATTTAATTGAATTTAGTCATCCAATCAAAAAAAATTATACTCTTAATATTTTTGTTAAAAAAAATTACAAAATAATTACAAATATCCTAATAAAAGCACTAGATCCTGTATGTTCTAATTCGTTTTTAATTCACAGTAAAAATCCGTCATGTCCCCCTCTCTCTCTCTCTAGATTAGATTTACAGTTTTTGAACTTGTTTTAGCAATAATTATAATTATAATTATAATGGGAACACTAAACTCTTAATCCTATTAAAAACAAATTATTATTTTCATTAAATGTTCAATTATTATTTTTAATTTTAGCAAATAGGAACAGGCGAGGACAAAAGCAACCATTCATCTCCCTTCTCTCTACAGAAGACAAAACAACATTATTTATTAACTTGATATACGTTGGACTTAAATAACATTAGATCATACAATTCCATACAATTTTCCATTACCAAACCTCGAACTCTCTCAATCCCATCATCACTAACCATCCCTGAAACAAAAACACATGAACAGAGACTACCACCCCTTCAAATCCAAAGAAACAACAGCATTAATATAAAAAGATTAGATCGTAACAAGCAGTTTACTTCTTCTTCTTCACCTCCAATGGAACAACAAACAACATGAACCCAAAGATAACCCAGGTGGGTTAGATCTCGAAACTGTGAAGAGAGAAGAAGTGGGGTTTTCTTGTTTTCGTTGATTAATGGCGACGCTGCATAAATTCAAGCTATTAGCTACACAATGTGCAGTGACAGCAACACCAACACAAAGTCCAACAACAAGTCCGGTCTTCCACATCCGACGCCGGAGAAAGACTCTTCGGATGCTACTTTCAAAGAACCCCGATGTTCGCCGGGGCATCCCACGGCGAGAAGAAGATCAATCGGAAGTAGAGGAAGATCCGTTGCCCGAGAAGAGAGTGAGGAGGAAATTGAAGGACTTGTTTGTGTCCTCGCCGCCTTTTGAGGAGAAGGAGAGGTGTGGTGGAGGCGAGGAGGTGGGGCTGTTTAGTGGTGGGGCAGCGGCGGTGAGGAGAAGTGGTGTCGGCGGCGGCGCGTTGAGACCGGTTGCGGCGTCGTTGAGATATAGATTGTTAAGGAGAGCTTGGAGACCTGTATTAGTTACCATCCCGGAGCAGTAAATTTTTTGTGAAATCTGTACGGATAAATGGAATCTTTCTGTCTCTTCTATTTTTAAATTTTGTCAAGTATTTATCCTCTCCTTCACGTCTGTGTGCCTGTAATGCTTCTACTTAGAAATTGATTCTCAAAAAACTACGTTTTTTTTTTTTAAAAAAAAATTAAGGATATTATTAAACATTTCTAGAGAAATTTACAAAAAAAAATGTTGATTGTCTTTGTAAACTTTTGCCAACCTAAATAATTGGACTTAATTTAAATTTTGGCTTCGATTGCAAGAGGAATTATTCAAGCTGTCAATCTCTTACAGTTAAAAAAAGAAAAAGCAAAATGGAAGTTTCGCAGCAAGGGAAAGACAAGTTTAGAGGGCGTAAGTTAGCAAGATCGGCGCATATAATCATAGTGTGCCAGGAAGAAGATGGCAGCGAGAAAGGTCAAGGGGATGCTTTACGAGAGCAATGAAGATTCCAAGGACTGGACTGACTAGTTTCTGAGGTGGGGTAGGAACATTGAAGATCATGAAGACAAACCTTATGTTTGATTTTTATAAAATAGGTTAAAAGTAATGAGATTTGAATGTGTGGATGCTCAGGAACTGTATTTTACCACATGGAGAAACTGTCCGGTGGTGCAATGGCTCTGTACTCGTATGCTTCCTTTCAATTATTTGAAGACCCAAGATGAAAATATGGATCATACAGGCATGTTGGTCAATTATTGACTTGACCAAGTTGGGGGGTGGGGGGAGTAAATGATGATGTTTAAGCACGAAGCTAGAACATAATCATGTTTAGATTTTGAGGGGTAGCATGCATAATTCATATTTGTCTGTCCATTTTTAGGGTCTCCAACAACATAAATATATTTATTTTCCGATCAGTAAATTGGGATTTTTAGGGCACATGCGGGTTAATATGAAGTGATAACTCACCTGCATTTAATTGGTTGGTTGTCCAGCGAAAATAAAACCAAAATCTTGAGCTCGATACTTTTTTTTTAACGTCTTGTCCAGGTCAATTTACGAATATCTCAATCAATCTTATAGGTCCTAAAATTAATAACCAGTTAAAATCTCTAGTGACTTTAACTGATGTGAGATTCAAATAAATAATATCTGGAGAGCAGACTCATAGTCTGATCAGTTGATCTACACCCATCATGGTTGAGCTATATTCACATAAAAGAGTGTTACGTGCATTTCGACTAATCTCACAAGCCCTGAAATTAACGACCAATTAAAATTTCCAGTAACTTTAACAAATGTGAGATTCAAACTAGCGATCTTTAGAAAGCAAACTCAGAACCTGACCAGATGAGTCACACACATCATGGTTGAGCTATATTCACATAAAAAAGTGTTATGCGTATCTCGATTAATCTCACGAGCCCTGAAATTAACTACCAATTAAAATTTTCAATAACTTTAACGAATGTAAGATTCAAACTAGCGATCTTTAGAAAGCAAACTCAGAACCTGACCAGATGAGTCACACACATCATGGTTGAGCTATATTCACATAAAAAAGTGTTATGCGTATCTCGATTAATCTCACGAGCCCTGAAATTAACTACCAATTAAAATTTTCAATAACTTTAACGAATGTAAGATTCAAACTGACGATCTTTGGAAAGCAAACTCAGAACCTGACCAGTTGAGTCACACGCATCATGGATGAGCTATATTAACACAAGGGAGGGAGAGAGAAAAGACAAGCTTTGGTTGAAGTTTGAAGCGTGTTTATTCTTTTTGGCAACAGCCTCCTGTATTTAAGGCACTTTGGGGACACTAAGGATCCACTTTGCCCCCAAAGTGATCATAGCAGCTTGCTTCCCTCATCAAGCTGGTTATGTTTTCAAATCAAAGCCAAAAAAAATTATGATTTAAGTTTTTTTAGGACCAGTCCAGCAATAACAGGAACTGTAAACCTTCCCCTTTTTTTTCTTTTTTTTTTTTTTTTTTTTTTTTTGGGGGGGGGGGGGGGGGGTTTAGAAGCTGTTTGGCACGACGTTTCACCCGTCGTGCCGCAGCTTTTGGTTTTTTTTATTTTATTTTAAATAAATATATTTTGGTGTTTTTAGATCATTTTGATGTGCTGATGTCAAAAATGATTTTTAAAAAATAAAAAAACATCATTTTGATGTATTTCAGCACGAAAAGCACTTTAAAAAACTACCGCAACAGCTCTCCCAAACAGGTCCTTACAAGCTCTGGCAATGGCCATGCTCATGCAGCTCCCTGCATCAGGTCACGCAAGAACCTCTTCGGCCTGACGAGGTAATAAGCACATCTATAAGATCGCATGACGAGGTTGATAGAATTGCGCAGCTTCCAGGATGGCTCTCACTGTCTCTTGGGAATCCTTTTCAAGAGTAAATTACTAGTATGACTTGTTTAAGATCGGCTAATTTATATTAAAATCCTCTAAACCATTTTGATTGATACTTTTTATATTTATTTTTCTTTCGATTTTAATATTAACGGGAAAAAAAGTGTAGTTGAATCACTGTATTCACAGCACAAAACATTATTTATTATTTATTACACTAATGTTTTTATTTTTGTTTTTTTCTTGTCGTTAACATTTTTTTAATTTTATTTTTTAATATTAGATGGTGTAATAATTGGATCTTGCAATTTTTTCAAAAATATTTTAGAGTTATCATGATCTAATAGATTTAGTTTTATTTTTTATTTCAATTTTCAACATTAGATTTGATGGAAATAGAGTTACTTAAAAAATATTTATATTTTATTTTTATGAGATCACCTCGATCTCATGACTAAGGTCAAGGATTTAATAAATTAGCCCAATTATGCCAATTGTTTTTTAAAAAATTATTATTTAACACTAAATATATTGAAAATTGAGCTTTATATATATCATGGTACACTACCCGGGTTTACTTGGGTAGTTTTTTTTTATCATCTTATTAGTTTATTAATTTGTTTTTAATTTGTATCTTTTGTTAAATAGAAATTGATCTTCGTAATTTATTTTTGTTTTCTATTTATAGATAAGCTTTTCAGGATCTCATGACGGAAATTATAGATTTGATAAGTTAATCTGAATGATTTAATATATCATTATCTCGATATTTCAAAATCTCATCCAAAATATCACCATGTCAATATTTAAAAATGATGTCCAATGGATATCATATTTTGAGTTCGTGGTTATATTTTTTTTATTATTATAAAACACCTTAGCAATTTTGGGTTTATTTTTATATTAAAAAAAAATCAATTCCACCTGTTGTGCAATGTTAAACCAGTAATCTAGTATTTACTATTCGGTGTTTGGAATGAGAATTCATTGTAAAAATTAAGCAACAAAACTCCATTTTCAGCTATTAAACCACTCCAATTAATTGTTTTTTTATGACTTTGATGTATTATTATAAGAAATGAAAAGAAAATCTTGAAAAAATTAATATATTTTAATTAAAAAGTATTTTTTAAAGAACTTTGTACCATGATATCATGATGTTCTGAGAGGATGATTTTGATATATTGATGTTAGAAATGAAAGAAAAATCTCAAAAAATAATTTTAATTAAAAATAACATGCATCGTATCATTAAATATTGTTAAAATATAACATTTGACTTCAAATTTCTTATTGTTTTCAACTCTTCGACACCTCCATGGCACATTGGTTATGGTTGGGTTATGACAGTCAATATGATGCACATGGATAGAACAAGAAGTTAAAATGATATTTGTTTTATTTTTTAAAAATTATTTTTAATATTAGTTTATTAAAATAATATTAAAATACTAAAAATATATTTTTCGAGAGCAAAAACAAACACCCACAACTTTTCCCACTTTAATTATCGTCAAGCTAATACTTTTGTTTAGATTCCCCCCATACTTAGAATATGAGTCAATCCATCTAGAATAAAAGAATTGAAAAATATAAGTTTTAAAATTAATAATAATAATAATAATTAGAATGATAAATTAGAGGTATCCCTCCTTGGATCCCTGTCCTTGTTAAACGAATAATACATTCAAACACCTTCCATTGTATCCACCCTTCCTTTAATCCCTCTTTACCAAACAGAGTGCAAGTCTCAATCTTCAAGGAATAAGTTCCATAATGATAATAATATTTATTTATAATAAAAGTGCTAGAGTATATCCGATAATATGATAGAGGTTGTGTTTTTTAAGTATTTTTATTTTGAAATATATTAAAATTCTTTTTTTAATTTTTAATATTACCACATCAAAGCAATTTAAAAAATATATAAAAAAATGTTTTTAAAACATAAGAACAAAATAATAATAATAATAAAAACTTATACTTTAACGATGAAAAGAAGAATGGAACGTAGCTTCGTTTTCTTTTCCATGAGTTGATTGACATGAGAGTTCTGTAAATTGACCATTTCATGCCTTTTTTGGAATATTATTGAAGTTATTTTTAAAAATAATTTTTATTTATAAATATATTAAAATAATTTTTATTTATAAATATATTAAAATAATTTTTTTTTATTTTTTAAATTATTTTTTTATTAGCATATAAAAATAATTTAAAAATATAAAAAAATTAATTTAAAATAAAAATAAACAAAATTAATTTTTTTAAAAATATTTTTAAAATACAATCTCAAACAGTGATTCATCCATGTAATACTATCTGGTTTATTAGATTCCTCTCCTTTTCCTTTTATGAAGTCTTGTATAGGGACAGCCCATGTAAATTGAAATCTTTTATACAGTGATTGATTCAATATGTATTCAGAGCATCCAGTAAGCTCTCAACACATTGTATAAAAATAAATAGGATTTTATTTCCTTCCTTAATATATATTTTTTAAAATTTTAGTATATATTTGATATTGTATTTTAAAAATAATTAGAAAATATATATTTTTATTTTAAATTAACTCTTTTAATGTTTTTATATTATTTTAATGTGTGATTTCATAAATAATTTTTTAAAAATAAAAAATATTATTTTATTATATTTTTAAATAAAAACTACTTTTGAAAACAATCTTAATCATACTCTTATACAGAACCTTACTTTATAAAGTTTTAATGATTATTTAACAAGTTAACTTGAGAAATTTAAATATCAGACATGATTCCATATTAACTTCTAAGTTAAACTGAATAAAATATTAATCAAGTTAAATATATTTAATATAACTAATTATTTTTAATATATTAATTTGATCAAATTTAATCAAGCTCACATAAGAAAATCATTATTTTAATAAAAACCAATCATGGAGAAGTTAATTTGATAATCCATCTACCTCCTATGTACTTTTCTAAATTAAGTTTGGCAATTTTAATTTTATATATGAACGATTATGGGAAATCAATCAAATTTCATAGAAATAATAATAAATAAAAATCAAATTCAATCTAAGGAGTGTTTGATAGTTCATTTCAAAATATTTTTGAAAAAAATTAAAAATATTTTATTTTTATTTTTCACTTTAAATTAAAAAAAACTTAGTATTTTTAGATTATTTTCATGTAATGATATTAAAAATAATTTAAAAAAATAAAAAAATATATAATTTTAATATATTTTTAAATAAAAAATAATTTTAAAAATAACCACAACAATACTTCCAAAACAAGAACAAAATCTGGAAACAATCTATAAATGAGATGTATATATGTAAGATTCACGCGCTGTTGTTTAGAGCGTGAGATACCTTTTTAATACCTTTAAACTTTAAACGACGTATCCTCTTTTGCCCCTACAGCTCCACTACAAGAAGAGAAAGTCTCAACAGTGTGCTCATAGCCACATATGCCTTGTAAGGACGTCATCACAAGACTCAAGCATTATAAAAAGTAAAAACAGAGCAGCCCCCGCAAAGATTGACACGCTAGCAAATCAGAGTACACGTCACCTTTTCCCAAGAAAGCACCCACACAGGAAGAGGACAGCTCCCTCCATGATTGTTACAATTTTACCCAACACTTCCATTTGTTTTCGAAAGAAAGCTATAAAAGTTCTTTAAAAATAAAAAAAAAACCACGTTAAAAATATTTTACAAAATATAGTAATTATGTAATTAGTAGAAAGCATTCTATTAATTATTATTTAATCTTATTTTAAAGAAAAAACTAATACAAGAAGGAGAGAAAAAATAAATTCATAACTTCCCAAATTTGGTAAGAATATTTATATTTATATTTAATTCATCACAAATTAAAACCTCTATATCAAAATAATTAAAGTAACCAAAAGCAAATAAAAAATGAAAAGAATAAGAACTAGATTGAAAAACAACATATATAATCATTTTCAATTGAAGGACATAATTGCAACAAATCAAAATTTTCATTGAAGAAATTAGTAATAAAAGCGAAATCAAAAGCTCAGGGACAAAAATAAAACATTCACAAATCGCAATGACTGAACTGTATTTCCCGACATTAGCAGAGAGAAAAGGGAGAAAAAATTAAAAACTGTCCATCGACAATTCACCGACCACCATAAGACGACATGCGCCACACCAGGAGGCTGAGGACATGTTGGCTCACTAGGAGACACGACGGAAGATCTATTTCCACTGCCGTAAGACGTGGCACGCGCCGCCTTAAAGGTGCGTACTCGCGAAACACCGTGGGCATGTTCGTATGACCCGCCTACAGTTTTACTGAAAAGAAATATTTTTTTTTGTAAATTACTTATACACTCTTATACCTAACGATAATCACAAAAAAAACGGTGATGAAAGTACCGTAATACCCCCAGTTCAGGGCTTGTTTTTTGTCGTTTTCTTGGGCTAGTTTAGTATATTTATTGTGCAAGATTTTGTGAAAACCAAAAACACCCCTTACTGTTCCGTGTCCTTTTCAGCAACTAGGGGTAAAATAGTAATTTTACAGTGCAAGGAATTCAGAAATATCATCTATGCCCTGAAAATATCAAAAATGACTCTAGTCCCGGGGGTTAAATTTTTTAACCCTAAGATAAAATGATAATTTTATTGTCATAATCCATAGCAATATGTGTATACGTGGAAAATGCAAAAATCTACAGTAAAAGCAATTGTATTATAAGTAATATTATTTCCCCCCCTTTTTTCTTCTCTTTTTCATGTTTTTTTTTTTTTTTTATTATTATTATTATTATCGTAGTGCGGGCAGTTCTATAGACTCTGCTTTTATGTACAAAATAAAGCTTCAACTGAAATCAGTTGCCGTCAGGCGACAACTCCAACCGAACCGTACCTCCCTCTATTACTCCAAACATTTCCATAAAACTTAAGATTTCCTTCTTCCAACTTTATCAGCATACTCTCCCCCATCTCACGCGCCCCGCTACTTTGATAATTTACTAAGATCTGAAGAAGGTATTTTTTTTTTTTTGAATTCGAAGCATCTAATGATAGGGAAGATAATAACAACATGGGCGGAGTCACTTCAACAATTGCTGCGAAGTTCGCTTTCTTTCCACCAAATCCGCCTTCTTACACTGTAGTAACTGACGAGTCTCCCTCCGCTGTGTCTGGTGATTCTACTACTAGACTGTGTATACTGGAGGTGCCGAGGAAGGATGAGGTGGATTTTTTGAAGTTGAGGACTCGGCGTGGAAATGAAATCGTGGCTGTTCATATAAAGCATCCTAGAGCTTCAGCTACTTTGTTATATTCTCATGGAAATGCAGCTGATTTGGGTCAAATGTATGAGCTTTTTGTTGAATTGAGTAATCGCCTTCGCATTAATCTTATGGGGTTAGATCCTTTCCTTTCGAAGTATTTTTTTTTAATGTTATTATTATTATTTTGTTTGGTTTAGTTCTTTTAGTTGTATTAATTGAAAGCATGGAACTTTATGAGTGCTGGTTTGGTGGGTCGATGCATTCTTGGGTTTATTGCTTTAGTAAAATTAATTCATTAAGAATATGGGAGAGGCTTTCCATGTATGGTTTTAATGTGATGGCGAAAATATTTGGTCTTTAATGTTTGTGGTTGACTTTGATGGGAGACTCTTAAATAGTGAAAGCATGTTTGCTTTAGTATAATTAATTCATTAATTGAAAGCATGTTTGCATGGGGGCGAGGAGTATGCCTCTGGTGAGGGGAACTTTTGTACAACTGGTATTGAAAGTGAACTCTAATGGTTGAAAGAGAGGTTTAGTTGTGGTTCCCCCCCTACAATTGAATATTATCCATTTATTAGTAGGACCTGGGTGAGTTTGCTGAAGATCACATATGAATTTTAGTGTTGATGGAAGTTTACTAGGTTAAGGTTGGGGCAATTGCAAATCCTGAAGTGAATTGGATTAGTCTTTCATTTAGATACACCTTTTTCTGTCTTTTAAGGAATCAATTGATACAAAAATACTGTTCTTCCTGGGACATCTGAAATAGAATGACTTTCATGGCAATAAGAATTTTGGGTTTTAACTTGGCATGGTTTAATTTCAGAAGTACCATTGGAATGGTTTTTTACCTTTAAGGATAGGTCTTATGGAAGCAATGCAGAAGATATGGTATTTACTTTCCAGCACTACCTCAAATCATGTGCTTGTTCCCGTTGTTATATAATGGAGAAATATAGGCATATAAGAACCTAATAATTGTCTTAAAATTTCAGAAATAATGCAAAAAAGATTTTTTTTTTCATATTTTTGAAAAATAGTGTTGCTTTTCTTCTTCTTCTTTTTTTTTTTTTTTTTTTTTGTATCACTGTAGTTTGTTTCAGGGTTAATTTCCAATCTTGTATTGCTGTTTCATTTTCCCAGATACGATTACTCAGGCTATGGGCGATCAAGCGGAAAGGTATTACCAGCTTTCCCTATTCCTTGTTTCTAATGATTGAAAGAAAGCTTTATGCATGCTCTTAACTTTGGCAATTTCATATGCCCTTTGATATCCATTTCTGATGCATGCTTAGATACCATTGTCGTTAAGTTTGCTTTGTTGGTATAATTATGTCCTTGATTCAGAAATTAGATATTCAAATTCAGAAACATGAGTTCTCCTTATGCATTTTGATTTGCATATTTTTCATGCTGCTTCCATAAAACAGGAATTTTATGGCAATATAGATGTGTATCAGATGCAGCCATCGTATAACTTAAGTTTCTGAAACGGTTAGGGCATTGTTTGCTTGTTCTATATGGCATTGCTCTCAACATATGTTACCTTTCTTTTGAAACAGCCAACTGAATGTAATACATATGCGGACATAGACGCGGTATATAAATGCCTCAAGGAGCAATATGGGGTTAAAGATGATCAACTAATATTGTATGGTCAGTCTGTTGGCAGTGGTCCCACAGTTGATCTTGCTTCGCGTTTACCAAACTTGCGAGGTGTGGTTCTGCATAGCCCAATACTGTCTGGGATGAGGGTATTGTATCCAGTCAAAAGGACTTACTGGTTTGACATTTACAAGGTAATTCTTGGGGTGTTCATCCCATTAAACATCTATTTGATTCTATGTTTGAGTACTTATGTTGCTTTCTCCTTTCAGAACATTGACAAAATTGGTATGGTGAACTGTCCTGTTCTTGTAATTCATGTAAGTATTATTTCCCCCCTGAAATTTTGTCTCTTTTTTCGAGTTGTTTACAGTCTCTCTTCAGGACATAATTTTATGCACTGCATGAGCTGGCAACTAGTGTGAAGAAGCAGGTCTTATGGTTTTGATGTTGTTCTTGTGCTAGATTACAAAAATTTAGACCATCATTGAAAAACAATAATAGCTGCAAAACCTTCAAAGATATGAATAGAGGAAATTTTTTAGATTACAAATTCTTTCAACAGGATGCAACTCTAGTTGCAGTCATAACTCACAAACCAATATTCTAGTGTTCCAAAAACAAACTTAGGGAAAATATTTTCTTAATAGCTACCATGAGCCTGTATTTAGTATCAAAATAAATCAATTTGGTCCTTAACAGTGAGAATTTCATGTGGGATTTACTGTTTAATGTAATTAATAGAAAAGGCAAAGACAGAAAAATAACAAAACTAGGATCTCTTTAAACCATAGTTTTCAATTCATCATGTGCTAAGGGTGTAACGGTGGCCCAATTAGCATCTATGGATATGTAGTTTGCAATAAACTACTTTGGCATTTGGGTAAATCATGTCCTTGCTTAAACTAGACAGTGTTGTATAGACAAGTCCAATATAGATTTTAATGTTGCTTCTTTAAGTCAGAAGAACAGACAAAAGGCTGATATTTGCTGATCCCCCATCCAATCGCTAAAGTTATGTTTTTAATGTTCATTTGAGGTTATTTATATGAACACTCCATTGTTCTGATATAGTTTGTAGTCCGAGAGATCTCTGTCTTGTCACTCCAAAATTACGTTTATGGAAGTTAGAGATAAAATCATTATGCTGACATGTTTTATGGATATAAGAGATTTTTATTTATTTACTTGCAAATTCAGGGGACTTCAGATGAAGTTGTTGATTGCTCTCATGGGAAACAGCTATGGGAGCTTTGCAAAGACAAATATGAACCATTGTGGATCAATGGAGGTGGGCATTGCAATCTTGAGCTATATCCAGAATTTATCAAACATCTGAAGAAGTTTGTTTTGACCATAGGCAAATTAAAAACAGCTACAAATGGCTCTAAGAAAACAACAGAAAATCAGACCAAACCATCTGAGAGTGGAAGTTCAGACACTTTTGAATTGGGAGACCTTCCTGAAATCTCTAGAAATAGTTTAGATAGTAGACTTGAGAAGTCTAAGAAGCCAAATAAACCTGAAAAGTCTCGGATGAGCACTGACCGTTTTGATAGATTTAGAAGAAGAAAAGGATTGGTCTGGTGATTATTTATACCAAGAGCTTCTTCAATAAAATACATGCATCAGTTGACTCGAGAAGGTAATCTATGTTTCACTTCAGCTACTGTAACGTGCATTGAGTCTAGTACAAATTATTAGATCGAGTGTAATTTCCCACAGAAATATTGTATCTGCATGTATGCTCAGAACAGGAGTCAAATTAAGCGGAATCTTGTATTTGATCTCTGCTGTGGAATCAGCTGTAGTTCATCTGAAGATGAGAAAATAAAGTATTCTCAGCGATCATGTGCTGCAATTTTTCCATCAAATTAAGCTACTGTCGCCTGGAGAATTATTTATCACCATTTCTCATTTATCTTTGAACAAATTTTACATCTGTCCTCCATGTTTCCACTGATCATCCAAGCCAAATCTATTCATCACTGGTAGCCGTACTCCTAGCAGCCAGTTTCGAAAGTAATACCATCCATTTCCTGGCAACTTGTGTTTCTGTGAAGCAATGAATTCTTTTCTTTTCTGTTCTATTTGAGCTGCAACTAAAACACCCATTGGTATGAAAATAAGACGAAAGGGATTTTCACAGGTGTGCTGAAAAATTTGCACGTTGACGAACGAGGGAAGCAGAAGTGCTTGGTCTTGCTTGGCGGGCTGGACTAAAATGGAGGAGTCTAATCTGTAAACCGCACTAGAAATGTTCACGAGGCAACTGAACAAAAACCCAGGTGCCTTTCAATCAGAAAGCGACGCGTGCTAAATTCCGGAGACAACGGCTAGCCATTGCAAGTTGGTACTTTGTTGAAGGGCACGGCACAGAAAGAGGCAGCCGTGTTCATCTTGATCTTATCTAGTGATAGATTCTTAGCCCTGATTCTCTCCAGAGGCTTGTGAAGCGCATCCTGCTAGGGTTCTTCCTGAGTAATAATTAGGATAACTTCGGTGGGGAAGTGGAAAGCTTCTAACTTTCCGGCCTGCCAGTCGATAAAATTAGAGTAACTTCAAGGGTATATCCCAACTGCTCCTAAAAGCACACAGCTCTGCGAGTTGACGAAAGAAGGGGGTAATCTTTATATTTTCTTCCTGCTATCAGCGTGAAGATTCTTACTCTGTCCCCAGTCATTCTACGGGCCCATTTATTATTGATATTGTAATAATAGCTGAGTTTTTAGTGTTTTTTGCTTATAATTTATTTAAATTTATTCTCTAACATTTATATATCAAAATGATTTGAAAATAGTAAAAAAATATTAATTTGAAGCAAAGAAAAAAAAAATTCAATCTTTTCAAAAACACTTTTGAAACAAAAAAAAAACAAGCAAGTCATCACTTTACTTTTCAACAACACTATGAACGAGTGGAATTTTAGAATGATAATGTATTGAAAAAAATCATGTGAAATTTGCTCCAACTCATGCAGATTATCATTGTAGCCCCTTTTCATCTCTGAAAAAAAGTTTCATTTTTCTTGTCAAAATTTTCCAGCCCCCATACGACAGCCTAGTCAACCTTTCCTTTATCGATCAACTTGTGTTTGTCTAGTAACTAAATGTTTACCCTCACCAAGAGATTTCTCTACAAATTTCTCTGTTACAAGACAAGTGGAACAAATAAGTAGATTTGTCTAATCACCATCTCTTTTCTATTATGTCATGGCTCATCATTTTCCTAATAATAACCTTTATCAGAGCTCATCATATGCCTTTGCTAATGATGATGAATAATATCTAAGTTGCATGACTCATTTGATTGTGGAAATGTTAAAGGTATCAGCTATCTTTTATAGGGATCCATTAGACATGATTACTGTGGCTATCTAGGGTTCTCTCTTGATTGTCGTGGATATGATACAGAGATCACAATCATGATATTCTTTATTATTATACATTGAAATTTACCAAAGAGTTATAAAATTTAGGTTGGAAAGAACAAGGTGAACTTAATAATTGCAGACTATAATTAAACAATTTAGACTTACATATGTGACAAGTCATCTCAAACATGTAATAACATACTAAGATAATAGATTTGAGTAATTTTGGTCACATGGTAGTGACACGGGCATAAGAATTCCTCATAGTATAATGCCCTTAAAATAAGGGTAAGATGGAGAAAATAGGTAGTTAACAAACAATTATTCATGCTTTTCCTATTTAAGACAAGATACAAGATAAAAAAAAAAAAAAAAAAACCATAAATAATTCAACAACAATCGCAGCAAAAATTGTTATGCAATCCAACTAAGTTCATAGGGTCTTCAAATCTATCTATCAAGTAGGTTGATAACTAGTAGGCTTATAACCAATTGGTTGTACCACTCAAAGTTATTGATCCCGCCCCGTTCCGGCCGGAACGGCCGGAACGCCCCGTCCCAATGCCTAATCCGGGACAAAACGGCGACGTTTTTGTCCCGGCTAGAATCCCGGCCTGTCCCGGAAAATCCGGGCAAATTCCGGCCGGAACGCCCCGGTTCCGTACCGGGCGTTCCGTTCCGGTACGGATCAAAACGACGTCGTGTCCCTTTCCCTTTCCCTTTTCAAATCTCGTGTGATGATTGCTAAAACCACCACTGATCCCTTTCCGGAGCACGCCGTCTAGGGTTTTCACAGGTCAGCCATGGCGGTTCTTCGTTTTGCATTCCTAGCTGGAAGATGAAAGTGCAGCTGCATTATTGAGACACCCCACAAAAAGGAAGTTCTTGCTAGCAGTAGTAGCTTACGAACCTCACATCTCCAAGGATTTCTAAGAACCTGCACTGCACAGGCATGTGATATACTGATTCATGGGAGCATCCGCCTGCCATGGACATGGACCCACTCCTGCTCACCATGATGGGCGGCTAGAGAAGAAGAAGAAGAAGAAAGGATGGGCGAAGAAGAAAGGATGGGCGGCTAGGGCAACTAGAGAAGAAGAAATGTTGGGCGGCTAGAGAAGAAGAATATGGGTAGGGTTGGAAAGAATATGGGAAGAATATGGGTAGGGTCCGTTGGAAAGAATATGGGTAGGGTTGGAAAGAATATGGGTAGGGTTTTATTCTTTTATGTATTGAAATGAAGGGGACAAAAACGGGGTGGGCTGGATTTTATTTTTCTTCTTCTAATTATTGGTTTTTATACAAATTATTATTATATAATAATTATTAATTATTATATAATAATAGTTAACTTAAAAATAGGGGTATTAATTTGTAATTAATTTGATTGAATTATTTGTAATGGAATGTATTTTAATTAATTATGTTTGAACTTATTGATTATTTCTTAATGTGTTCATTTTGTTTTTTTAAGTTTTTCTAACATTAAAAACAATAAGTAACATTAATTAATTTCAAAATTCAAATTCAAATACAACAACCATAAAAAAACATAGAATTACTTGAAAAACATACAATAAGTAGCTTAAATTTCAAATATTCTCGATCTTTTAATTATAATTAAATTCATTTTTTATTTTTTATTTTTATAAAAATAATTTTATTGTTGGAATTTTAGAGATGTTTCTAATTTTGAGATTATATTTGTTTGATTTTGTGTTTGTATTGTATAATTTAAATTTCATTTATCTTGAATTTAAATTATACTTGTTAAATTAATATTTTATTTTTTTCATATATATAATTAAATAAAAATGAACAGTACAAAACCGGAACGGTACCCGGAACGGTACCGAAACCGGAACGTTCCGTTCCAAACACAAATCCGGAACCGGGACCGGGACGGGATCAATAACTATGGTACCACTAGGCTGATAAATAGTAGGTTTGTAATCATAAGTTTGCAACCACTATATCGAGCCTTAGAAAGAATAATGAATAAAAAATCTAACTCAGAAAAAAAAAATTAAACAACAATGCAACTTATCTTAGGTAGGGTGTACTGAGGATGATGCGTCTTCTTCTTGCACAAAAAATCCCCTTACCCATACTCTCGTAAACCATTAGGTTTTTCGGTGAACTTAATACTAGGTGGCGACTCATGAGAATTAGTCTTAACTTTACGACTATAAAACACACCTCTTTTCCACGTGTTGTCCCCCCCTCCAGAGATGACAGGGCGCAAAACATGAAAAAAATAGTTGTCGTGATAGATTTGACTAATTTGTAAAATATTGATTCATATTTTGGCATTGTTATGAATCTCAAGTTATAAATCTAGAATTGCAGAGGAAGTTTAATTAGAATTCAAAATATCTGGAATATAAATTGAATTCGATCAGATTCACTATCCAATCTTAAAACAAAACAAAAATCATTTCCGACATAAGAGAACCTACGAAACACTTCTGCTGTTACAAATGAGGCAGGCTAGTTTCTCAACTAAAAGAGAAAGCTATTTTTTTTCAAAAACTCATTAGGGCTCGAGCTTTGTTAGCAGGAAGGGAATAAGACAAAAGGGACTTGAACAAAAACTTACATATTCACTCGTGATTTCAAAACATGCCATTATCCAATCTTTACTAGAAATGCCTGGATGATATGTGAAGATCGCGACTCGCTGACAGAACATGACATAAATAGTGGAGTTTGCTGAGCATATTCCAACTTTATACATATTTTATATTGTTGTATTCTCTGCATGAAACTTAAGGGGAAGGTTCCTCGACGGCTGGTACAAAAACATGCATGTATTTTTGCGAGTGAATAATTAGCAGCTAGTTAGCAATCCAAGATATAAGTTCAATGAGTGGGGGAACAGATCTTCTACGTGAAGATAAAGAAAGAGCTGGATCGATGGTCATATCCAACAAAAGTAATGGGACCTAATTTTGTAATGGTGCCATGGCTACTTATCGATATTGGTATTCCCTCGCGGTATCGGATTGGATGTTTTGTTTCTATCCCACCAACCATCTGAATGTATCTTGTACTCAAGGGAATCAAATTTCATATCATTTATCAAATTATGTTCATCAATTAAATTCAGTGACGCTGCCATATATAGCTTCTAGGGTTTATGTATAGGTTCCCACCCCGCATTCAAGTTTCATGACGTTTCAACTTTATCCAAGAATGTCAAGAAAGAATGGAGTGAAAAGTTGGCAATAGTATTCAAAAAGGATTGTTGTGGCTAAAAATAATAATAAGAAGAAGAAGAAGAAGAAGAAGAAAACAACGAGATGCACGATTTGTAAAGTAAAAACCATAAATCACGGTACTAAAGTCATTTATAGCATCATTGCTTCAATCAAGCAATGATATATAAAAAGAAAGTATAACTATAATAGCGTTGCCCAACAATCTACGTACAGAAGTATAACTATAATAGCTTTGCTCATAAATAAATTCAGAATTCAAATCTAAATAGCTTTTATATATATATATATATATAGGCAGTAGTAGGATATTGTGATAGCGAATTCATAAATTATATTTATTGGATTAATTAATAAATAATAATTGAGAATTGTGACAAACAATTTCTTTAAACTACATCTTCTTGATTCAAATAATTAGCTCCTAAAGTCTTTAAAAGGAAGGAACTAAGTTTACTCCACATTGGAAAGAAACAACACAATGTAATTATATTTTTATTAATAAAATAACAATATTTTTAAATTAAACTGAATTAGAAAAATCAAAATGATTAATCACAATTTCAGTTTTGAGTGTCAAATGCCAATTTTATATATATATATATATATATAAAACCCACCACTAAATTACTTTCTACTTCGTTAAAATTTAAGCATTTCTGTACAAATTAATGCTGTATATTTTATTTTATTCTGAGAATAAAGTGAAAATCTTCTTTTTTTTGTGATAAAACAAGAAATAATAATAGGCTTTCCTATATAGAATATTACACCGACATCTTAATAATTATGATCCACTGGCTCAAGGTATGAGCTCTTCTTTTTTTATCGATCACTGCATGCGAGTCAATGAACTCCAATAATTGCATTTACTACAGAAGATAGTAAGTATCACATGTTCTTTCTGATGTGTGTTTTTTTCTGTCAAGCTTACCCACCGCACAAGTATTTTCTTTCTTTCTTATCTTCATCTTACAGAAAGTATTTTCATTTCCTCCTTCATGGGCAGGCTACCAACCAGGAGGTTTGCTGGACAAGAAATAACCCTATCCTACCAAAAGCTAGCTGCATGAATTACAGCAAACTGAAGGTGCTTATCTGATCCTTCCCGAGGGGTTTTTCCCCCTTATGAATATGTAAGAATGAAGTCCTGGCTAGCTATCTTTTTCTTTTTTTTTAAGAAAAAAAATATTATTGACAAGCATTTACTGTAAAAAGACAGCAGCAAAGTGGAAGGACAATCAGTGGCGAAGCAAGAACAGAGAACAATGTTCATGGAAAAACATATAGAGCAACAAAACAAAACAATCAATCCCAGTAAATTGACTACATCGACCAGCAATAAATTAGTTTTTCCAACATTTTGAAAACAATCACCTCTTCAATGGCTCGATCAACTGATTGAACTGGCGGTTCCTTCTGCTGAATCAATCAGTTTCACAGTTTCTTAACCCTAAACTCACGCTACGTTTGATTTTCTTTTATTATATATGCTTCTGTTTGGAGGAGAAATTTACATGGCGTGGAAGGTGTATTATTATGACCCAAACACGACATATTTGCGTCCTCATGATGGTACATAATTACACAACAACAACAACAACAACAACTCTAATAAGAAGCTACACCCATCAATTTCAATCAAGGTGCTCTAAATAAGGATCTAGACACCAAAGATTCCCGTTTGAGTGTCACTCGTGCACCTATCATAGAAAAAGACTAGGGTGTGAGATAAGATCCATGGCTCTACAAGATAAGATTTTGTACATGGTCTCTAATAAGTGAGAGTATATTTTTTTTCATAGAATATTTCACATTCAACTTTCTAAAGACATTATCCTATAAAGCAAATGTAAAATATGAGAATCATCCTAGATCTTATCACTCAACACATTGATATAGTGAGCGAATTTCTTTCAACAAAACTTCATGAATAAGCATGGAATCATAGTTTGAAGCCTAATTTTATCCTAAATTTTCATGACCTTAACTCGAGACTTGTCTCTCGCTTCAGCATAAGCATTCCAACTAAAAAGAGCACCGCCGAGCTCTTCATCATTATATAGTGAGAAGATGTAATCGCTATGGCTTGTCTTCAAAGGTTCAATAAGGAAATGTTAGACATGAAAAAACTAATTGAACCTATTGCCATAAAAAAGTCTTGACTAATGGAGTCTATAACTATTCATTATAGGAAATGTTGTATACCACCATGAGGACTAAGGTGTTAATTGTTATCATAGAGAAATAGTTTGTGCAATATCCTTCTTCCATAAAAAAGTTGTGTGAATATGAGAAATTTCGATAAGTTTTATCTATTTCACATTGACCATGGGCAAGACATTAAAAAATGATAAATTTTGAAATGAGAGATAAAAATATTGATCACTAAAGGTTATCTTAACTAGTGTGTGAAAAATGAAACAAAATCAGAGAGTGAAAGAAAAAAAGTCTACACACTTGATGAGTTACCTTAATTAAATAATTTATAGATTACCCATAATAATTTTATCTTTAACTTTTAAACTCGTTTAATAAAAAGCAATGATTTTTCTCCATATCTCTAAAATTTCCACTGAAGTCTCCATGGTGTATCTTCAAGACAATCTTGATGTAAGGTCTCCAATAGGGATGAAAATTTAATGCAAACATTATGGATATTAACCTAAACCGACTCAAATGGATGGCTTTTTATAGATAGTTATCTTACTCAATGAGTAATGGATATGATATGGACATTGTTAAATTCAAAATCCGACTCAAACCTAACCTAAGATATATATTTAAATTATATAAATATAATAAAAATATATAGGTAGAACATTTATACTTTTTTTAATCCAATATAATATATGCATATCTCAATATTGTCATAGCACACACAAATACATGTGTGTGTGTGTGTGTGTGTGTCTATAGTTTTACTTTTTGTTAAATAATAATAAAAGTCGTATAATGGATAATCCATACAAATACTTCAAATCTAATGGATAGGACATGAATATCTGAATTTCTTACATAATGAGTAATTAATGGATAGGATATGAATATAAAGAAACTCAATTTGTAGGTACACATTGCCATCCGTAGTCTTCAAGTCTCTAGACATGTCTCCATAAAAATATGAACAAAGAGATCTTCATGTCTCTAAATATGTCTCCATTGAATCTATATACGTGCCTCCAAACAAATCAGGGATCCTTCTCAAATCTTTATGAGTGCTCATCTCCAAAAGGAACAAGAATCCATCTGTAGTCTTTATGACTACTCATGGAACATTTTCTTTCATTCCTAAACGTTAACAAACTTGTGAAGAGAATGAACATAGAGAAGAAACCATGCCAGATTAGTTTTGTTAATTGTCGAATTATATTACTGAAAAATACTAATACCCAACAAAGAACAGACAATTCCAGATTAGTTTGTTCTTCCTGTTAAAGCACATAAAATATTAGGAAAACACAAAATAGAAAAGAAATTAAGCTTAATGAATGAATATTCAATCTGCTTATAATTCCTCTAATGAATACTCTGATAAACTCTAAAAGCTGGTTAGAGTAGTGTCTGTGTGTGTATTTAAAACTTAAAAGTCCTTGAGAAGATGTGAAATTGGCCTTTTTGAAACCTCAGTACATAGTGATTTAAAAATTAAAAGCTACTTTATTTTCATACCGAATGGTTCTGTACATTTCATACTGTTCATCAATTTTAATAATGACAAAACATTTTCAAAATATGGGATGGTTTAGATGGCTGATTCATCAACTAATTATGTGGTGTACTCGAAAAGAAAAAAGAAAGGAAATTCATGATAGCTGGTAGGCTCAAGATATTCCTTCAGAGGAAGACTATACCATACATTACTGGCATGCAGCATTTATTCTGCTTTGAAACAAAATTACTACCAGCATCTCTCTTCACGTCACGTCCATGTAGCATCTTTCTTTTATACAGTCATTATTGGTCGCTCAGAATGTAATGAGACATTAATAGGTAAATGATTGAAAAAAATAATTTTTTTTCTCGAGCTCGCAAGTATTTTTGACAACAGATGAAGAATCTTTAAAGTGAAAATGGTGATATAGGTCATGAATTAGGCTAACAACATCACCGATGAAGAATCTTTAAAGTGAAAATGGTGAGATTTAGGTCAGGAATTAGGCTAGCAACATCACAGAGAAACCAACAGCAACCTTGAATAATTGCGAAAGACAAAAGCTTTTTCCATGGGGACACCTGCCCTCAATAGAAGAGACGTCGTTTTCAGTTTGCAGAAGCCATACAAACAATGCACTGTTAATCCTGAGTAGCAGTAAGATTCAAGTCACAGACCACTAGTAGCAATCAAAGCATTATTGGTTTCTTTGCTAACCATTTGCGAGCTTGGCAATGAACAATGCTTCTCAGCATCTCATTTTATAAAAAGTTCCAGAAACATTTTCTTTGCTGTAAACTCTAGGACTTCGTACCTCTAACATTCCATTCCCATGAAAACAACTGCTTTCTAACAGGGGTTAAACATATGCTTAACCGTGAGAGATTCTTGCATGAAATCATATCTGAAACTCTCATCTAACAATTTTATGTTTTGATTATTGTTCTGCTTGTTACTGTATCTTTAATTCTCTTACTATTGTTCTGTCTCACAACCCTGATGCTCTAGATACCAGTCCGAATGCAATGCAAATGATCAATCTTGTTAAAAAGGGCACTTGACTTTTCTCCAGGGCCATTGATGAGAGTATTATTGTCCTTCAGTTCTTGGGCCCTTTCCGTCGCTGATGATAATCCAGGACCCACAATTTTGATTGCCAAGGGACTCACAAGGATATAGAAAAATGGAACTGATAAGTAGATGTTAGGATAAACTCAAATCCACAAAAGTCCAGAAATGCAACCACTGGCATCCATCATCTACGGCCAATTAAAGCCTCTGACAGTTACTATCCATGACCACCGACTATAGCCGCAGCCGCAGCAGCTTTCACACCTTAAAGTCAATTTTATCAAGCTTTCATTTTGTGTATAAATAGGAAGCTTAATTAAGGTGAAATAGTAGTGGGAGACATTAGAGAGAAAACACTAGAGAGAAGAAGAGAGAGTTTTGACAGTTTATTCATGCTCTGTGTAATTTTGTTCTTGAAATAAAACAGTGTGTTTTATCCCCTTTGAGTGCTTAGAAGCCACCACCAGTTGCTTCTCCCACCAACAGTAGACGCACCAAAAGCAGGGGAAGAAAATGATATTTCCAAATTCCTTCTGGAGAGAGGTGTAAGATGCTATAATTCAAACTCACTGGCGAAATTAATCTCTCTAATGACAATTGTTAGGCAAATTGATGGAGGATATTTTGACTAATTATTACGTTGATATCATTTTCTTCCTCGAAGAGTAAAAATGTGGGTCATCTTTGCGTCTCATCTATTCAGTAGGAACTTTCTATCGAATATTAGTAGGGTTTAGGGACACTGATGTTTCAACAGCAATATTACCCAAATACAAAAACCAAACATCAAAACAGTATGACCACATGAAGATTGTTCTGCGGACCAGATATTCATATATGCCCTTTTTAAGGATAAGATTATGTGTTTCTGGTGGCCAATCAACTCACAAACCCTTTTCTCCCATATAGTTTTTTCTTAGCTCCCCATTTGTTGGACAACAGACCCAGATCACATAACCTTCTCTTTTTTTTTCAGTATCCATCTTGAGCAGCAATCTGAGCTCTCTTCCCATGGTGGTTCAGCCCCTCATTCCCCCAACCTCCTCCCCTTCCCTTTCCCTACTTGTTCCAACAATTTCAATCCAACTGTCCATTTTCAATCCTTCCCCTTGCCATTAAATGTTAACCTCTGCCTTCGCCTCCTGTCCCGCTATCATTTTGTTTTGAAAGATTTTCCCTGACTGGAAAACTTTTGACCTGAAAGGATTTCTCTAGAATTGGTAAGGTCGTAGACGTGTATGCCCCTAAAATGGCTAATCATATATGTTAATATATCTTGTACTTGATTTATGAATATAGAGTAAAGATAAAGTTCATGGTATAAAAATATTTTGCAAAAGAAATTATGAAATTGTTACAATTATGGAATTCTTCTTATATTAAAGCATTGTTCCTAAAATGTTCTTCATTGACACTTTTCTAAATGCTGAATATTTATTAGAATCATAAAGATTGTTACATATTATATTATTTTTTTATGAAATGAAGTAGTTGTTCTCATAAGTTAGGATATAAGGAATACCTATAACTAATATGAAGGTGATTGTCATAAGATAAGCACACTGAACTAATTACATGAGAATTTCATATGGAGATATCATCTACGTCTATGGAGAGGCTCAAATGACGGTTCTGTAAGTGATCTTTAGACTTAAGATCACCAAGTTATTCTATAGAGAAAATGTTATATTTTGATCATTTTACATGTTATCTTAATTAAGATGACAAAAAAACAAATATTAGATATAATATGAACTATATGAAATTACTTGAATGATCAAGAGAGAATTTATTGTCTTAAGTGAATTAGGACAAATGTTTCATTTGTTCTCAAATAATATTGATTAAGAAATTCTAAATAAGATGAAATAAGATTTGAATGAGTTTCAAATCTTATTCAAATAATCTAATGACTACTATGTAGACAAAAAAAATATTAAATCAAACCACTAATGACTTTTCTAATATTTAGGAGATCATGATGAGAGGCTAAAAGATGTATCTGATCTTCAAATATAAATTAATCATTTATTGAATTAGTAATAAATTAAATTATGTAATTATATTTAATTAAAATTAGAATTTATATATGGGCCAACATATTAGGAACCTAATGGGTCACACACATTTGGAACCATTAATTAGAAATTAAACTAATAATTTAATTAAGTATGACTTGATTAAAATATATTTTAGAAATTAAAGAGTAGAATATAATTAATCCATAGATTATATTTCCAGACCTAGAGAAATCAAGGGATTTATTGAGATAAATTCTAAACTTATCTTGAATTAATATATGAATATTATTTAAGGGGTAAATTGAAGTTTTAGTAATTTATAGGGTTTTTTAGATTTTTCTATAAATAGTAAGTTATGCCTCTTTGTTTTGAAGATAGTTGTTTGTTACACAGAAAAACTATGTCAGTCACAATATAAATTTGCCATTGAATTCAAATTCATCAAGTATAAAGATAAATAATATTAAGGTTGTCAATTCTGTTTTGTCTAGAATGATCGATATATCTCGTTCCAGTTCAAAAAATAGAACAAATTGGAACAGATTTTATCTCACTCAGAATCTCATCTTGTTTCATAAATTCCACCCAAACTCTGCCTGGAACTGTCATGTTCTGTCCGTTCTGTTTCGGTCAAATAGTGATTTTTTAAAATAATATCTAGTTTTATAATGTCAAATATACCTCTTAATCCTACCATTAAATTAAGATGAAAGTTTTATTAGGAGTTTCTTAACATATTGATAAGTTTTAGGTTAACATATTAGAGCAATCAGAGAATATAGAAGCCTTGCGAGATTGTTGATGACATTCTCATAATATCATCTAGACTCATAGTTTTGTTTAGAAAAATCATTTTATTTTGTCCTTTTTTTAGATTAATTTTTTCACAATTTTATTATTCAAAAATAAGTTTATTAGGAATTGAACTTTATAATTTACTTTGATTTTTTTTTATTGAGGTTATCATGGTCTCATGACCTAGATACTTCATTTGAAATGTTAACTTAGGCTAACCCGAGTTGATCCAATATATCATCGTTTTTATATTATTTTAAGAAGCTGTCAACTTGATTTGTTTAGTCAAACTATATCTTTATCAGTTTTCCATGTTATTTTTGGACTCATCAAGTCAATCGAGTCATATCGGTTCAACTCTTATTTTTTTACTTGTGTTTAAAATTTGAATTGCACAATTTCAAATTAGTTTATTTTTGAATTTGAACTAAAATTATGTTTGTTGAATTATTGTCTTGAATTATATACACAAACATACATTAAACCTCGAAACGCTTTGAAATTGAAACACTTTGTTATAATTGAAACTAATTTAAAGCTCAAAAAAAGATTATATATATGCATTACTAGTCTATGTCTCTGTCTCGTAGCTAGCTAGCTTATCCAAAGATATGTCTCTCTCCAAAACCCCTTAAAGCTTCAAGTTTTCATACAACTAAAATTAGAATTTTATGGAAGGTGGCAGATAGGCATCTCAAGTTATGGAAGAGACAGGACTGAAACCTACCACTGTTATTCTGAGAAGCCTTCTATTTGTCTTCTGTGTTTGCGGTAATGTGAGAGCTACCAGCTGGTTGTGGCCCACTCTGCAGCTAGTAACATGGGAATGGCTAATGTATTTTCGTGACTTGACAGCAGTGGTGTGCACGATTGCTAGTGGTTTTAAAGTTATTTTTTATTTTTTTTAAATTATTTTTGATATTAATATATCAAAATAATTTAAAAATATTAATAAAAATATTTAATTTAAATATTTTCAAAAACAATTTTGAAATACAATGACAAATAGATAGTTAGTCATGTGATACGTGACAAAATTCGTAACTATTTGAGAGTATAGTTGATATTGTTTTTTAAAATGTTTTTCATTAAAAAATACATTAAAATAATATTTTTTTATTTTTAAAAAACTATTTTTCACATGAAAATACCTAAAAAAAAAAAAAAAAAAAACAGAATCTTCCTGTATTAATTATAATCCCTCCAAATCGAACTAACCCCACACTCTATCACCTCTACTGGCCAGTAGCAACAAGCCCCGATCCCTTCCCTCCCTAAATATATACTTGTTCTCTTTTTGTTTTCTTCGCCACCTTCTTCCTCTTCCCATGGTTCCGATCTTCCAATCATGCCTTCCCAGCCCAACCTCCACTTCTCCCTTCCAAGGTATATACACTTGCGTCTTCCTCCCTCACAAAAACACATGCACGCACGCATATATCAAAACACATGCATTACATTTTTTAATCATGCAATCCCATCTGGGATTATCCCATGTTGCTAAATTACTACTAAAACTTTGTCGGCAGGCTGTTTTTCTTTTCTATTATTATTATTATTATTATTATTAAATGGAAACATGGTATCACAGGTGGAATGGACTGCTGTGTCACAAGAACAGCCAGAGCGAGACGGTTGAGAGTAACAGCAACCTTGGCGGAGGCGGCGGCACCACCAACAATATTGACGACAGCAACCCAATCTTTAACTCCATTGAATGCTATGCTTGCACACAAGTAGGTGTTCCTGTCTTCCACTCCACGAGCTGTGACCAGGCTCACAAACCCGAATGGGAGGCCTCAGCAGGCTCCTCCTTAGTCCCCATCCAAAACCGGACCCGCCTGAGAAAGAGCACGGCCGGTTCACTGGGAACCGTTCTCGATCCACGTAGCAAGCGTGTGCAGAAATGGAACCGGGCTTTCCTATTGGCACGTGGCATGGCTCTGGCCGTCGATCCACTGTTCTTCTACGCTTTGTCAGTAGGGAGAAATGGGGTCCCTTGCCTGTACATGGACGGTGGATTGGCCGCCGTCGTTACCGTCCTTCGCTCGAGTCTGGATGCGATCCATTTGTGCCATCTGTGTTTACAGTTCAGGCTGGCGTACGTGTCAAGGGAGTCTCTTGTTGTTGGGTGTGGGAAACTCGTGTGGGACGCTCGTGCGATTGCTTCTCGTTATGCGAGGTCTCTCAAGGGATTTTGGTTTGATGCTTTTGTCATTCTTCCAGTTCCTCAGGTTGGAAAATTTTATTATAAAATTAAGTTCATGTTCCATTTTATTTTGAATTAAAAAAAAAAGTATTTTAAATATATTAATATCAAAAATAATTTTTAAAAAATTAAAAAATACTATTTTAATATATTTCTAACAAAAAACATTTTTAAAAACACTTCAACCATATTCTTAAATAGCATATAAACACTAAGCCAACGTGGTTTCGACTTTCGAGTGTTTTTATTAAAAAACAAATACTATGATATGAAAAAGGTTAATTACAAGTGACTTAAAAGATAAATTATTATTAGAACTATATTGTTGATGGAGTGTTATATTCATATTTTTTGATGAATCACAGTAGATTGTGAGTTCATGTAGTCGTTGGGTGGACTCGGGATGCAGAACGAGCTCGGGTGTAGATCCAAGGATCGGCATAATTTGGTGCTGCCGATGTCAATGAATGGTGGTAGTTTTGGTGTTTAGAACACGTTCAAAAGCATGGTTAATTTGCTATGCTTCATCTAGCCTGTTTATTTCGTGTTATAAGATTATTTTTTAAAATATTTTTTATTTAAAAATACAAAAAAGAATTAATTTAAAACAATAACAAATGAAAATTATTTTTAAAAAAATAGCACAGAATCAATAAACGAGCTAGGTTTATTGCTTTTCTAGTCTAGTCCTAACGACCATCTGTCATTGCCTTTCGGGTTGTTTCTTTTTTATTATGAAAAAACACAAAAATGATGCCTTTTATATATATATATTTAGGATTGATGTAAATAGAAGAATATAGTGTGGAGTAGGACCGAAGATATGTTGAAAACAACAATCGATCGTAGATGCATTCGATAACGTTATATGTTGTCTCATAGTAACAGTACATATTTGTATATGGAAGAAGAACAAAATTTGCAAGAAAGGGGAAAAAAAACCAAAGAAAAGGGCTGGTGGTTGGGGTTGGCAAAGGTTTTGTCTCCACGATTACGGGACCTCCAAACAATAATGGACAAGAATATCACACTCTTAATCACCGCAGGAGGTTGTGCACTTCTGTATCTGCTCAGCATGTAAGGTAGAAAGGCTTGCTGTCCATGGAGTTCATCAAAAACTAGAAACTCCAAATTTTACCTTGATGATCATGCTTTTCCAGAAATTGCACATATTTTTATCAATGAAAACTTTAATAAATAAGGTTTTCGGTCATGATTTGAAAATCTGATCAGAGGGTATTTGCTTAGTGGGCGTAGCTAAGTGCCTAGTTGTTCTTTTTTTTTCCTTCATGTTTTGGTAGGTATGTGGGGGGCTGAAGCTAGCACGTACTATATATATTCTATAATATTGATGAGCTTAAAGATTAATGGAACTAGACAAGTAGCTTACATTTATCAGTGTCGGGATAAAAGAAATTGATTTGACAGTAGAAGAACTGATGGCAATCTATTTGATCTCTTTTTTTGGCAGATTTCTATCTGTCATGCAACTCTTTATCTTGATCATATCAAAAGTTCATCCAGTCATGAATTCATGATACTCTAATTTATGTATTTTAAACGATGATCTCTTTTTTTATTTTGGAGTTTCCAGGTATACCATATCACCGTATTGTGTTGACCAATTCTGCCAAATATTGGAGACTTGATGCCTAGTTCGTAATACCTTTCCTCAATGTTTTCTTTTGCAGGCTGTGTTTTGGTTAGTTGTACCCAAATTAATCAGAGAAGATAAGATTAGGCTGATAATGACAATACTTTTGCTGATCTTCCTGTTCCAATTTCTCCCTAAGGTGTACCACTGCTTATGCTTAA
The DNA here is from genome assembly GCA_964035475.1 of Salix caprea. Lineage (NCBI taxonomy): Eukaryota > Viridiplantae > Streptophyta > Magnoliopsida > Malpighiales > Salicaceae > Salix > Salix caprea. The sequence goes on from OZ037745.1 coordinate 9,574,513, forward strand.
TGAGAAGGATGCAAAAGGTCACAGGCTATATCTTTGGCACCATTTGGTGGGGCTTTGGCCTTAATCTCATTGCCTACTTCATTGCCTCTCATGTAAGTCCTCAGCATTTCTGAGTTATTTTTCAGCCTCTTGTACGATAAATTTTTGGTGTCAAATAAGCTTTATGCTAACGTTCCTTCTCTTTACTTTTGCAGGTTGCTGGTGGATGTTGGTATGTTCTTACAATACAGCGTGTTGCTTCGTGCCTCAGGCAGAGTTGTGAGAGTAAACCCAACTGTGATCTCTCTTTGGCTTGCTCGGAGGAGGTTTGTTACCAGTTCCTGTTCCCGGAAGGCACGATTGGAAATCCATGTGGTGGTAACTCGACAGATACTGTTAGAATGCCGATGTGCTTGGATGTTAATGGAGCATTTAATTATGGAATCTATAAGTGGGCTCTTCCTGTTATTTCTAGCAATTCTTTGGCTGTGAAGATTCTTTATCCCATTTTCTGGGGTTTATTGACTCTCAGGTAAATCATAAGACAATTGTGATACTGTTAAAGAACCATCTAATCTAAAAATTTAAGTATTAGATGAGGCTCCAGAATATGATTTATATTATTCTCTAACATATCCTCTCAAGTGAAAGCTTTTTGGGCTTGAAACTTGCATAGATCCACACAACCTTGTGCTTGATTTTTATCAAATAGAATGTAGGTGGTGAGATTTGAAGTCGTGACTGCTGAGTCAATAAGGTTCTGATACCATATTATGAATCATCTCATCTAAAAGCTTAAACTATTAGGTGAGGTTCCAGAATATGATTTATATTATTCTCTAACAGATACTTTTATCTCTTCTATCAAAATTGTAATTTTTTTCTGATCACTGATGGACTTGCATAGACTTGCTTGGAAGTTCAAGCTGGAATGTCTTCCAATGGTAGTTGAAATTCTTGCAACTCCTAATATATGGTGCCTATATTTGCAGCACCTTTGGCAATGATCTTGAACCGACAAGTCACTGGCTTGAAGTGATCTTCAGTATATGTATTGTTCTCAGCGGTTTAATGCTCTTCACTCTACTGATCGGTAACATCCAGGTGAGCTGATCGCACCCTCCTATTTTGTAGATGCCGAACCTTTTATCATTAATAATCAGTTAAATGACAAGAAATTACGATTTCGATGAAGGTGTTTTTGCACGCAGTCATGGCAAAGAAGAGAAAATTGCAGCTGCGATGCAGAGACATGGAGTGGTGGATGAGGAGGAGACAGTTACCATCTTGTTTGAGACAAAGAGTTCGTCATTTTGAACAGCAGAGATGGGAAACCATGGGAGGTGAAGACGAGATGGAACTAATCAAAGACTTGCCTGAAGGCCTCCGGAGAGACGTCAAACGATATCTTTGCCTAGATCTAATCAAGAAGGTGACACAAATTATCACAAAAGAATGATGTGTGTGTTCTTTCGTTTATTCTGAGCCTGGTGAGATATGCTGTTCAAGAAAAGAATAGATCCTGAAAGCTTCAGGATGATTGCTAGAAATTTTAACAGCAACTCAAAGTAGGAGAAAAAACTTATTACTTTGTAACATCCTAGAACTTCCTCAAGTTTTCAGCAGAAAACAGCAGTATTGTAGAGCTTGGATTTCGTTTGTGACTGCCATTTATATGTTTTTCCAGGTACCTTTGTTCCACAACTTGGATGATCTTATTCTTGACAACATCTGCGATCGGGTTAAACCAATTGTTTTTTCTAGAGATGAAAAGGTAAAACTCGACTCTATTTATAAGATTTGGCTACCCCATCACACACCACTGCAAATTAGTTCATCTTTTTTGTCATTCCATGATATAGATAATTAGAGAAGGAGACCCAGTGCAAAGGATGGTGTTCATTGTTCATGGACGTATAAGGAGTAGCCAGAGTCTTAGCAAAGGCATGGTGGCAACTAGTGTGCTTGAACCAGGAGGCTTCCTCGGGGATGAGCTACTCTCCTGGTGTCTCCGCCGCCCATTCATCGACAGACTTCCGGCCTCAGCCGCAACTTTTGTCTGTATTGAATCGACAGAAGCATTCGGTCTTGACGCATACCATCTTCAGTACATCACAGATCACTTCCGCTACAAATTTACCAGTGAAAGGCTCAAGCGAACGGCAAGATATTACTCGTCAAACTGGAGAACATGGGCAGCAGTAAATATACAATTCGCTTGGCGCCATTACAGGAGGAGGACTAGGGGGCCGGTGAATCCTGTACCGGAAAACGGAGGCACTGAGCGCCGGCTCCTGCAGTATGCTGCAATGTTTATGTCAATCAGGCCGCACGACCACCTTGAATGAATAGTTGTTAGCAATTCTCCGGTCATTGTTTCAATGAAGTCTTTTTATCTTTAGGCAGGAAATTCTTCACTTGAATATGTACCTATTGCACAATATAAGCATTGAAAAAATCTTCATTCTTCAGAAGGTAAATAATAATCTGTTCTCTAAATGTAGTTGGATGCGTTTTTGTAGCTATACGATACAAACAATCAGCTAACTTGATTATATCTAACTTAAGCTATGGTGCCACAAACACCGCTATCTTTTACGATCATGTTCCTCCCATCCTCCCTCCTTAGCACACCAGCTTTACTGTAACAGGTAGTGTTTTAGACATTTACGCCTCTTCTTGGCTCGGCGGTTTCTTGTTTCTTTTTGTAGGAGATTTCTTGGCTTATTTGTTTTCATGGTCCTTGCCATGTTAGAGGTGGTGCCATTTTTTTATGAGTTTATTACACTTATTGTTGTGTATTTTTGGCATGATTTGGGACTGTTGCAGGTAGAATTCAGGATTTTTTTCGTTCAGAACTGTGGATTGAGGCTTTATCAAATAATCAATAAAAAAAAATTCCCTGTTTCCAATTAAATTCGTAAATTTATAGCTGAATGAATTACTGAAACTTTCTAAAGGTCATTTGATTGAGGATATATATATATATATATATATATATATATATATATATATATAGTTGTTTTAGTTTGATACAATCAAAATTGTAAGACTTGCTCCACAGTTTCCAACTTCAAATGTTTCATTTAGTTGCTAGAAATCTTAAGCAATGACCAAAACTTAAATTGACAACTTCACTATTCTGCACACCACTCATCCTTCCACAATGCAGTAGCCAGGTTATTAAATGCGTTGGCTGATGCCCTTCTCAGAGGCCGCACTCGTATAATTACAGAGATGAACATCGACTTGGGGCAATCATAGAACATATTCTTTGCCACAATATGCAGGTGTTGCAAACCTTTAATCCAACCTTCTCAGTAAATACTGAACTTGGACTTCCTTTGTCAGTGGCATGATCCAGTCACCGTATAAATCGGCAATCAAGGTTGGTCGGATTTTGTACACTGGGTCAGTTCCACCAACATCTTTTTCCATTGTCACTTCCTGCCCAAAAGTTCTGGCTTTCATCTCAACTCTCTTTTTCACGGCATCTTCTACTGTTGGGTATGTCAGCATATCCATCAATCTTTGGCCGTCCTGAAAAAGTCCAAACATCACATGAAGATGAGAGTACAGAAGATTCAGGGGAACAATGTGCAGCACTCTCTAAGAAATAAAGGACCACGCAGTACTACCTGTGCTCTAATGGCAGCCTCATATGCATCTGGAGAAGCTCGAAATTTAGCCTCTGCTACAAATTTTCCATAATGCATTCTTTTAGAGAGAGCCTGAAATCACAAGAATGCATATGCGTGTCAACTAAGAAACCACGAATTTAATGCATTTAGAAAAAAAAAACAAAGATCTGTGGGTCGGTGCAAGCAAAACAATTGTGTGCAGGTGCGTGTGAGCGAGTGAACAAGAGCGAGCTAGAGACGACGCTCCAGTTAGGAAAAATTATGGTCCGTGACCACCATATACATAAATACTTTCTGAACTTGTTTGTGAGCCAGAAGCATCCAGTTACATTACAGATATCAAGCATGAGCTACTGAAATATGGAAGCAAAGAATGAAGAAAACAGGTCTTCAAAATGAAAGGAAATATAAAAATTGAGAGGATGACAAGCTTTGGGGCTAAATTGGAAGCAATGCTGGGAACATAGTTGTTGATAGGTACTACTACAACCACTTTCACACTAGAGCCCAATGATATTAAAAATATGCACCAGAAACTTGGAAGAGTTTTGAAAAATTGTAAAAACTTATTCTTTTTCATTCAAATTACAGCCAAATATGGTACAGTATAAACAGGTTCCTCTTCTCTTCCTTTTCCTCTTTAAGCTTGTCTATATTTGTATCCCTTAAGTGAGTGAAGATGAGAAATCTAATTCTTTAACCAAAGTCGCTTGAGAGGCACAAGATACTATCAGAGACAACTTCTGAAACTCAATTTTAGCAAAAGTTGCTCCATTAGTTATTCAAAGCCATATAACAATCACTGCCACAAACTGATTAGCATTTGTGCCATCAAAATGGCACCAATTGACTACTTGCAAAAGTAATTGAGATATGTAGCAAAGCCCTCATGAGTCGCTTCCCATGTTAAAGACAGTTTATGAGAATGCTGACATTGCTCCTATCAGAGGCGGTGCTTTTCAGTACTGATTAAAAGAAATAAGTGCTGATAACTTATGCTTCATTGTTCTAGAAATGTGACTCGTGTTGTTTAATAACCAATAGAAAGAACTGTGTATCAGGGGAAAATACTGCAGATTTTTTTTAGGTTAATGATATGACCAGCTCCTTGCCTGAAATGAACCCTTGGCAAATCCACATATTTGCTAGAGTAGCTCATCATTCAACATGGCCAAGAGTAGCTAGTAGAAGAACCAACTTTGGTTAAGTCAAGTTTATGCAACTACATTTATCCATTTGTTACCTCATTTAACTCCTGGAAGAGTCTAAATAGGAATACATATTCTAATAGTATGAACTAGTTTACAAGCAAATGCTACAATAAGGGTCAAATTAAAAAAAAATGCCAGAAAAATGTCCTTATATTGAATCTTTTGGCATTGTTATAAACCCGACCCAAATGATTAACCTTTGAAATCTATTGATCCAACTTCTTACCTGACCCGAGTTCAAAATTAAATCATGTGGGAGTTTCCCCAACATGACTCTTTCGACTTTTAAACAGTATGGTTTGACTTTTAAACAAAAGTTTCAAGATGAACTCTTTTTTTTATCGGGACGGCAACATATTGGATTGACCCAAGCTTCATGACTTAACTCACCATATCCATGATCCAGACTATTATGGACTTCACTAGGTTTAAAAACTTTATTTTTTAAAAACTATTTTTTATAACAAAAATAGACGCTCGTAAAGTCGAGTACAAACTAAATTATTGAGACTGTGATAACCTAGGGGGGAATGCACCAAAAAAACCACCTCCTCCATTGTTCGTATGAAACGTGAAGGAGGTGCATTAAATGAAGGAGGTAGACTAGGGCTCTGGAAAGAGTCAAATGTGATATTTGATTAAGAAACTTAATCCCATTCAAAGAAAAAAATAAATTGTTAACATTTCCCCCCATAAAACCTGCCCAAGTGATGTCTAACATTTTCCACGTACAAGATTCCTAGTATATATATTACCAACTACAAAACAAGATTGTTCATAGAATGAAACCAGAACAAAAGCCTCAAGGAAGACCAAGAAAACAGTTTGTGTTCTATTAGGTTGACAAAGAATCAGTTGCATCTAATTTGAGACTTGAGAGTATCACAGGAAGTATTAAAACAGCCTGAAGTTAAAATGGGCTAATTAGTTGAAATGCATACCTGTAGACAGATTGTGTCACAAACAGCTGTTGATCCTGAATTGCTATCTTCTCCCTCTTTAACCAATTTTGGAAGAAGATCTCTAAAATACATGTCCCATACTGTCTTATTTATATTAATTGAATCAGCAATGGGATGCAGTACCTGTGTGGCAAGAACCGAACAGATTTGAAGAGGAAGTAAAAGAAAATGGACAGAATCTGAACATGCATCAACAGAAATAGAGATAGAGATAACTCATTTTTAAAAAAATGATGACAGATTCTCTTGTGCTCAAGAAGATATTAAAGCTATATTAGCAGCTGGTTTTAATCAGAATTAGTTGGAATTTTTGCTGCATGTAGCAAGAAAACATAAACAGTGTATCTCTTGTTCTGTATGCCCATAATGGTCTGATGAAACTTATGAAAAAAGTGCGGTGAGTTTTTCATGTTACAAGCATGTCCATACATCAAGCTAAATAACCAGTTCCCAAATTGCACACTGTCAATCACAGTACATGCAGTTCCTCCCAAATTGAAAGAAATCATCGCTGTAAAAATTTGTCATGTAAGGGTTTGGTCTATGGCATAATAGAATTCCAAATTTGGAAAAAGATGACAAATAATATATCTAAGCATCTGTATACATCTGATGTCTTACCTGTGGGTACTGCATAGGTGGCAAAACTGGCTCGGGTAAGTCATCAGGGAAAAAAGGATGCTCATCAGGGCTCTTGTATCTGCCCACCTAATGACCGGACACAATTTAAGAGAACTCGCATGAATTCTCTACTTGATATCTTCCTTCTTTCCCAGAAGTTCACAGAAATTATTACAACATACCTGAGCATGTAGCTTTTCAGTTTCCTTGAGGATGAACTCTATCAGAGAACCATGGAACCCATCCATTGCAAAAGCATCAGGGTCATAGGTATCTGCATTATAACAGTATTGGGATCTCTCTAAGAGGCTAAATATTATACTATCCTCTTGTAGAATCAAGGAGCTCCTTATGTTATCTAGGGTCAAGTTCTCGCTAACATCCACCCTTTTCTTCTCTGTTAGCCTTCAAAAAAGAAAAGTGCTTTCAAAACTTATGTCAAATAACAAGTTTTTAGTTGATATGCCCCAAGCCATCTATTAGAAGGCAACAATTTTATTCAAAACAGAAATATTCTAGCTTTAGAAACATTCCAAAACTAGTAACAAACTAATGTTTAATAACAACTATGCAGTTCCATGAAAGAATCAGGTTCAATCAAATGAAAATTCTACCCAAATATTTTGGGATGAAAAACATTGAACAAGGAGAAAAATCGAGCAAACTCACTATCCCTAAATTTGCACTGTTTGTACGTTTCTGTACATCAGAGAATTATTAAGAAAAAAACAACTTAAGCATCAGTTTATCTACGTTTAATGTGGAAATATATATGAATTTTCCTGAGCTCTCCAAATTTTATCAGAAGCATGAAGCTCATTCAGTTACCTAAGCCAAGCATTTCAGCTTACTGTCAAAATTGATTTTGCAATCTACACACATGATTGTATTTGCATGAGCACGGATACGTTCACATCTTTAATATAGAAACCCAAATCAACTAGAAAATCTTTTTTGTTATGTTTAGCAATTAGCATAATAATAGACCATTAAAAAAAAAAGTTACATTCTGTAAATATACATTGCCATAAGCCCAATTCCAAAGGGCAAGAAATTCAACTACAATAACAAGTAAACTGTAATATATAGAAAGATAGATAGATTCTATTGACACCTTCAACAGTTGAAAGTTCTCAACAAAACAGCAAAACAAAAACAAACCCACCTCAGAACACAAAATTCAACAAGCAACAAAAAAGGGGAAAAAACAGGAAAAGAAATTCATCAAGTTAGCAATAAAGATCACCGAGTTAAACAATTTAGGCAAAAGGGTCAGCGTCATTATACCCCATGGATGCAGCAGATGCTTGTACTGACAGAATGCGTCTCTTTGTCAAGCCTGGACAGTTGACTCTTAAAGTTGAACCATTTTTCCCGGTTTGGAGACCCAGAGCTTTATTAGCCCTTGAAAATTTTGATTCTTCAGGAGCTAGAAAGGCTGGACAGGCCGTTCCTAGTAGCGTAGCCTCCATTGGCGGTAAGGAGAGAGGTAAGCCGGCCAAATAGACTTGCAATTTGCAAATATGCAATACACAGAGAAAGCTTTAAACGTTTAGAAACCCACAAAACGCCAAAAGTCAAATACAAAGAAAACAAGGTTTCGCGGTTGGTTTGGGCGTGGTTGGTAGAGGAGAAAGATGCCAAAATGGAGTTAGGTATGATAGCATCTCCGATTATAAAGTCATTTTGAAAAACTGAATGTATAAAATAGTTTTTTAAATAGTGTAAATATAAATTTTTTTAATTTATGTGTATTTCAATTATAAAAACTATTTAAAATAGCCATATTTTATGTATTATTTTAAATATAGTACAATTATTTTATATATAATATAATTATGCATATAATTATACAATTAATATGAGTAAGTTATATAATTGAATAATTGCTTTTAAAAAACCCTCCAACATTATAATTATTAAATTTTTAATTATATTTAAATAAAAAAATCAAATTTGAAATTAAAAAACTCGCAACATTTTAAATTTTAAAATATTGAAAAAATCTGCCAAAATTTCAATTTAAAAAAAAATAGTCGCCAACTTTTGAATTTTTAAAATTTCAAATATTGAAAAAATAATCGCCAAATTTATTTTATTTTATTTATTTCATATTGAAAAAAAAATGTCAAAATTTTAAAATTTCAAATTTCAAATCTTGGGGAAAATAAATTCATCTATAAATATTTGTATAAACCTAAACATTTTTATTCATCATATTTTTCTTCATTGTTTTCTTCCTTCCAATTTATTTTATTTTATTAAAGTTCATCATGAATCATTTTAATTTCTATGATGTTTTTGATTTTGATGATGACACTCCCATGTTCGCCTTCGAAGTTGCTACTGCAGTGGTTGCTGAAGAAGAATTGATAAATCAAGGGCGAAGAATAGAGTCTCATGGCTCTGTTTTTGGACACAATATCGTTAATCGTAATAGAAATGAAGGTGAATTGAGGTTGTATTATGATTATTTTGAAGAAAATTCTAAATTCACAAAAAGTCAATTTCGAAGGAGATTTAGGATGAGTCGTCATCTTTTACTTTGAATCGCAAATACGGTGGAAGCTCACAATCCATATTTCAAACAAAAAATAGATGCACTTGGTGTTCTTGGCTTATCTTGTCTTCAAAAGGTAATTGTCGCTCATAGGATACTTGCATATGGTATTCTTGCATACCTTACTGATAAATATATTCGGATTGGGGAAAGCACTGAAATAAAAAGTCTTAGAGCTTTCGTCAAATCAATTGTTGAAGTTTTTGGGGATTGGTACCTAAAGGCACCAAACAAGTCCGATATTAGTCGGTTATTATCAATTGACGAGCATCTTGGATTTTCAGGGATCTTAGGGAGCATTGATTACATACACTGGAAATGAGAGAAATGTTTAAATGCATGGCATGAGATGTATAGTGGACATTTTTGGGAACCTACTATAATTCTAGAGGTGGTGGCTTCACAAGATCTTTGAATATGACATGCCTCTTTTGGAATGTCTAGATCTCTAAATGATATTAATGTTCTTGATTGGTCACCTGTCTTTGTTGCACTTGTTGAAGGTCATGCTCCTCTTGTCAATTACACAATCAATAGACATGAATATACAATGGGATACTATTTAGCAGATGAGATTTATCTGAATTGGTCAACCTTTGTTAAGACAATCCCAAAGCCATTAGGAGAAAAGAGAAAATATTTCGCAAGTAAACAAGAGTCTGCAAGAAAGGATGTGGGGAGAGCATTTGGGGTGTTACAATCTCATTTCGCAATAGTGTGTGGACCTGTGCGATACTGGGATGAAGAAACTCTTGTAAATATTATGAAAGTTTGCATAATATAATTATTGAGGATGAAGGAGCAATGAACCTTGGATTTGACCATGAAAATGAAATTAGTTCTTCTATATCAGTGTCATATGATGAAACACTAGAACGACATGATTTTCTTCAAACTCATAATCGAATCAGGGATAGAGCAATGAACTCTCAACTCCAGCCGATTTGATTGAACATTTATGGGAACAATATGGTAATGAGTAAATGATCATTAGATTTAAGCTACTTATTGTATGTTCAAGTAATTGTATATTTTTTTATGGTTGTTGTATTTTAAGTTAATTAATGTTATTTATTATCATTGAGTGTTAGAATAACTTAAAAAAACAAATTAAATTGATATCAATTTTATAACATGATAACATATTATCAATTAATAAAATTAATACACTAAACAATATATTTAAAGTAACCAATAAGTTTAAACATAATTAATTAAAAACACATTTCATTACAAATAATTCAATCAAATTAATTATAAATTAAAAACCCTACTTGCCATAATTTTCAACTTTCTGTTTTGAAAATATGCTGCAGAAATTGAATCTAATGTAGAAGTATCCATCTTCATAACTTGATCTTCTTTCTCAATCCTATCCGTTTCTTATTTCTCTTGACTTTGTTTAATCATTATAGTTTGTTGCTTAAATATAATTTATATGTCTTGTGTTTTTTCTCCTTCAATTTCAACTAAAGTATCATTGAATTGTTGTAAGAGATTTGTTACAGTTATCTCCCCAACTTTCTCTTTTCCTTGTCTACATTTAAGTCGTTCATTTGCAACCTTCTGACCAATCGGTCTATTTTGATAAATAAATGCTTTATTATCTTCTCCTAAACTAACAAAATCAGGGGTTGATGGAGTTAAAGAGGCTAGACTTGCATTTCCATGATTTTTTTATTTCTTGTTTGACTTTTGATGTTGACTTGTATGCTCAAATTGCTATTTAGGTTTTTTTTTTTAAAATAACCCAACAATGTTCTAGTTGAAATCATTTGACAACACATGAAGCATACATTTGATGAGTATCATTAATCTAGTAAAACAAAGTCAATAAATTAAACAATGTTAAAAAGTATGTGAAACAAATAATTTAAAATGGAAATGAAAAAATAAAAAAATTACCCTTGATTTTTCAGTTGTTCCACTTTGTTGACGGTTTTCAATTTGGGTAACAAATCCAACAAATTTATCAACTTCTCTATTTATTTCTTGTCATCTACTTGAAATGCTTATTTAGGAGTGATTATTCAAGTTTCCTCCATTCCCTACAAAGTAAGCATGTACTCGAGCCTTGATTTTTTTGCATCTTCTTTACATGTATATTTTTTTAGGTTCTAGATGACAATAATGATACTCCATGAGGATATTATATCTGTCTCCTTCACGTTTTACATTTCTTTTATAGCCAAAGGAGTAACATGTTAGGTGTAGCATTATCTTTGTCTATTGTTTATTATTATCCATGATGATATTGTGCATTGCACCACACTAAATTGACATTTTTTTAGTCTACACAACATGATTACAACTAATAAAGAAGCTACACCTAACATGTTACTCCTTTGGCTATAAAAGAAATGTAAAACATGAAGGAGACAGATATAAGATCTTTGATCTTTCTCTTTCTCCTAGATATGGAATTCTTTTCATATCAATGATTGCTTGCAATAATTTTTTCTCTCTATTAACTTAAATATTATAGTGTTTTTTGTAAGGAACCCCACCGCAAATATTGTCCATAAAAAACCCTACTCCATTTAAATTTACTTGAAGTTTTTTCACAGCCTCATTGGTAATGTCGTATGTAGGAAACTAAATAAAAGTTTTGTTTATTTCATGCACTAATCTTACTCATTTACTTGATTCTAAGATTTTAATGGCAAATAAAACTTAAAACCATAGAGGAAGAGTTATTGACCTTCCACCATCTTTGTCAACTCCTGTTGACCTCTAACAACTAGCTCAATAAATGAGAGCTCTCATAATGGTTGTATTATCTACCCAACAATAGCTGAGGACTATATTTATTTTTCCATAAAACAAGGCCACAATATAACCATCTTCTCTTTATGTTACGACTATGCCTTATTTCGTGTAATGACCACTCAACTTTTCAGGAAAAAAATAGTCTAAAACTAGGTAGAAGAAAATCTACACCACACCTTTACTAGGGGCATATCATGTCAGTATAAAGAACCTTTCAATGAAGGGTCTCTCCCTGAATCTAAAAGAAAGACATAAGACCATAACCTTCATCATCGATCTCTCTCTCTCATGGAGTATCATTATTGTCATCTAGAACCTAAAAAAATATACATGTAAAGAAGATGTAAAAAAGTCAAGGCTCGAGTACATGCTTGCTTTATAGAGAATGGAGAAAACTTGATTAATCACTCCTAAATAAGCATTTCAAGTAGATGACAAGAAATAAATTGAGAAGTTGATAAATTTGTTGGATTTGTTACCCAAATTGAAAACCGTCAACAAAGTGGAACAACTGAAAAATCAAGGGTAATTTTTTTATTTTTTCATTTCCATTTTAAATTATTGAGAGGACTATTAAAATGAATCGAACTCAAGGTAAGTTTGGTTTGACTAAGAGGGTTAACTTCTTAATCAAATCGAACCTAAAATAAATTTGGTAAGGTTTAATTTGATTTGATCAAATCGACCAAAAAGTAAAGAATCAAGCCAAAAAATAGAGTCGGTTTAAAGTTAAAAAAATTGATCTAATCCCAATTAAATCGAGCCTAAAAAGGCTCAATTTGAGTTTAATTTAACTTGGTCAAACTTAACCCAATAAAGGAGTTATATAACATGAAGAAATATGTAACTTAGAGGTGTACCCATAAACTTGGCAAAGAAAGTATCCAAACTTGGAGAGAAAAAATACTCAAACCCGAAAAAGTAACAAAAAAATAAATTTGTTACCAACATTTGACAATAAGCTAATAATATATTGGAGAACTATGTAATTGAGATATTAAGTTGTTATCCAATATTTAAATATATAAGTTGGAGAAGTACCTATAAATTTGGCAAAGAAAATACTTAGACCTGAAAAAGAAAGTACCTAAGCTTGAAAAACGAAATATCTAAACTTGGATAAGGAAATACCCAAACATGGAGAAGTATCCAAACTTTGGAGAAGATAGTAACTAAACTTGAAGAAGTATTAGAGAAGTGCTTAGGTTTAGGTTCGGTTTGACCTAGTCAAGCTAAACCCAGAGACCTTAGGTTTTGTTTGACTTGATCAAACTAAACTTAAATTTGGGCTTGATTTGATGGTCAAGCCAACCAATACTATCTAAATCGAGCCTAAAAATAAATTTGATTGTTCTAGTAGTCAAATTGAGCTAACATGTTTTGCATAAAAGACACTTTTTTTTAGTTTTTTTAAACTCATATCATCAATGCCATTTTCTTGTTTAATAAATTAATAGTTAAATTAATAAAAAAAATACTAAAATCATAGTACCTTAAACACATGTTCATCATCAATATCATCATCATTATAAATAAGTAAACTAATAATATGAATTCATCTAGCTTGTTTACTTCTTCAATAGGCACTCTATCATTCATTGTCTTTTATCTAACAATATTTTTCTCTATTTGAAAACATGAATAAGTTACGGGTGTATTCGACAATGTATAACAATTTTCCCTTTTCATTTCTAATTTTCCTTTTATTCTTAAGTTTTTCTATTTCAATAGAAAAATTGAAAAAACAAGTTCATTTATTGAAAATAAAGACAAATGATTTCACCAATAAATAAATAATACATCCAGATTACAACTATTTTTATACAAAATCAGAACAATAATTTATAATAGTCATCTTAATATCTTCTAGTTTTGATAAACTAATTGTAAAATAATAATTTTATTTTATACAAATTAAAAATTATCATGAGATATTGTTAAATAAAAAAAATATTTATATTATATTAATAATAAGAATTAAATTAAATTAAATATATATATATATATATATATATATATATATGTATGTATGTATGTATGTATGTATGTATGTATATAATTAGTTTTTTAAATTGCTAAAAAGTGTTTGTATATAAAAGAAAAAAAAGTTATATTGTTTATGCAATATTTTTTCATTTAAAAAAAAAGTATAAAAACAATGAAGAATTTTTTTTTCAAATTCAGAAATGCTGTGTTTAAAAAGAAAAATCCAATCTAACTTTAAATTAGGTGTAGATTTTTGTCTTTCTCAAATTGTAATAACTAATTAGCATATTCTATTTCATAAAAAAAAAAAAGCATATTTGTATTCAAGTGGCTCATACACTATTTTTAACATGTGATAGCCTAACGGCATCTTGGGCTTTACAATAAGGGCCTGTTTGTTTCGGTGATATAACCTTTGTTTGTTCTTTTTTTTTTTTTCATTTTAAATGAAAATATTTTGGTATTTTTAAATTATTTTTATGTGTTGGTGTCAAAAATAATTTTTAAAAAATAAAATAAAAAATTATTTTAATATATTTTTAAATAAAAAGCATTTTCAAAAATAACTGCAACCGCCCTCCCAAACATGCCCTAAATAAATAACAAACAGAACTCAAGATTTTAGGACCAAACTGTAAAATCCTTATACCCTCAGCCAAAGTGGAAAATCTTCCTTAGCCAAACCCAGCTCCCTCTCCAAGTTCTCCTTTTATCGTCCTTAAATCCATCCAACTTCAGAATTTGTCTTGGCAAAAAATGCAAGCCATCTTCTATGCCTAAACAAATGCAAATTTCAGTACCAATAAGAGCCCCATCATGGGTCTCAACAAGAAGGATCTTTCAACAAAAATTACAAGACCTTCACAAATGTACAAACTTAAACCACATAAAACAAGTTCATGCCCAAATCCTCAAACAAAATCTCCACCAAGACCCTTATGTAGCGCCCAAGTTAATATCAGCTTTCTCTCTTTCTCAACAAATGGCTTTAGCTATTTATGTTTTCAAACAAATCCCTGACCCTAACGTCCACTTGTATAATACTTTTATAAGAGCCTGCGTGCAAAATTCCCTTTCTTTACTGGCTTTTGAAACGTTCTTTGAAATGCAAAGGAATGGGCTTTTTGCTGATAATTTTACGTACCCTTTTCTTTTAAAGGCTTGTAATGGACAGTCTTGGTTGCCTCTTGTAAAAATGATACATAACCATTTGGAGAAATATGGTTTTTTTCAGGATTTGTTTGTGCCCAATTCACTAATTGATAGTTACTGTAAGTGTGGTTTGTTGGGTGTGAAATCTGCAATGAGGTTGTTTATGGCGATGGATGAAAGAGATGTGGTTTCTTGGAATTCTATGATTAGTGGGTTATTGAAAGTAGGGGAGTTGAGTGAAGCTCGCAAACTGTTTGATGAAATGCCCATGAAAGATGCTGTTAGCTGGAATACAATATTGGATGGTTATGTGAAGGCAGGAGACATGAATAAAGCATTTGGGTTATTTGAGAGCATGCCAGAGAGGAATGTGGTGTCGTGGTCGACCATGGTTTCCGGTTATTGTAAAGCAGGAGATATGGAAATGGCTAGAATGTTGTTTGATAGAATGCCGGTCAAGAATTTGGTTTCTTGGACTATAATAGTATCTGGCTATGCTGTAAAGGGGCTAGCAAAGGACGCCATGAGATCATTTGAGCAAATGGAGGAGGCTGGTTTGAAGCCTGATGATGGCACAGTTATTAGCATATTGGCTTCTTGTGCAGAGTCTGGTCTGCTTGGTTTAGGGAAGAGAGTTCATACTTCTATTGAGAGGATTAGGTACAAGTGCAGTGTTAATGTGTCTAATGCATTGATTGACATGTATGCAAAGTGTGGTCAGGTGGACAGGGCGCTAAGTGTGTTCAATGGGATGTTAAAAAAAGATTTGGTCTCATGGAATTGCATGCTCCAAGGGCTAGCCATGCATGGGCACGGTGAGAAAGCGCTACAGCTCTTTTCTAGAATGAGGCAAGAAGGATTCAGGCCTGATAAAGTTACACTGGTTGCAGTTTTGTGTGCTTGTGTTCATGCAGGCTTTGTTGATAAGGGAATTCAATACTTTAATAATATGGAGAGGGATTATGGCATTGTTCCCCACATTGAGCATTATGGTTGCATGGTGGACCTTTTGGGTCGTGGAGGTCGTCTTACAGAAGCTTTCAGGTTTGTGCAAAGCATGCCAGTAGAACCAAATGTTGTTATTTGGGGTACCCTTTTGGGGGCCTGTAGACTGCATAATGATGTGGGACTTGCAGAGGAGGTTTTAGATTACTTGGTAAAGCTCGAACCATCAGATCCTGGTAATTACTCTCTGTTGTCAAATATTTTTGCTTCTGTGGGAGACTGGAGCAACGTTGCCAATGTAAGGCTGCAAATGAAAAACTTTGGAATACAGAAACCATCAGGGGCTAGTTCCATTGAGGTGGATGATGAGGTCCATGAATTTACAGTATTTGATAAATCACACCCTAAATCAGATAAAATTTATCGAATGATTAACAGATTGGGTCTGGACCTGAAGCGAGTTCACGTTGTCCCGAAGGTATACCTGTAGGGGTTGGTTGTCTTTGGCTCAACTGGAAGCATTGCTAAACAACTGCTTTTATTTCCTCATTTGAAGTGTAGGAAACACTGTTTTGGGGATGCACAAAATGCATAATGCTGGGGCCTGCAGGAGTTTGTAGAGGAGATACTAGATTCCATGTAAACGTTGAAACCATCCTATTTGGGTGATCTCTTTGCCGGATATTTTTGTTGCTTCAGGTGATCAGAACAGTGTTTGCAATTCATTGGCCAAAGCATAGCTTCGCCAATGAGGTCTGTCAATTTACTGTATTTTGGAAAGTTACATTATGAATCATAGAAAACTCATCGTCGTGATTCAGAGATTTTATCAGACCCTGAAGGGAGTCAGCTAGTTCCAACATGTACCTGCAGGAGTACAAGAGCTTTATGTTCAGATGGATTCCTTGCTAAACTGTAGCAATGTTTTATAATCTTGGTACATATACAAGACTTTTTCAAATTATTACTGTGATCTGTTAACCGCATTTCTATATGAATGTCTATCATCTTTGATGCAAGACACTGACCTTTTGTTTTGATGCTGATACACATCTTGGCAAGGACAATAGTGAAGTCCTGGATCGCCAGGTGTAATCACAGGGACTTAGTATCTAGAGTGTTCATTGTTACAAAAAAGTATTGAAGGAAAAACTATGCAGGATTACCCACCCCAAAATCCTGCTTAAATAAAATCAAAACCAAGCTTAAACTAAACCTATCAACTTTGGATGTCATGTTGTTTTTGTTCTGGTATAAAAGCTTAACTAGTACAGTTAGATTTAGAAATCTTTGAAAGAAAGAAGACCACAAAGAAAAGGAAGTAAAGATAGAAACACCCAAATTAGAAATTTAGGAAAATCAGTTGAGCAACTGCAGTCTGCATTGACAATAAACCCATATAACTTCTCATGCCATACTTAGAAAATAATGCATATGATTTGTTCCCAAATGGATTCCTGCAGTATGATGACATCAAGGAAGGTGAACACCATCCTGAATCCCCATCCTGGTGTCAGGTTACTCTGGCTATAAAGCAGAAAAAGCAGGTCCTGCCTCAAACAGGCTGTGAACTTGCCCAGAATGTATGAGCTTTATGGAAACTACGAAAGATGTTTAAAGAGTTGAAGAAAGTAGTGATTACAGTTCAGAATGAAGATAATGATGAGAAAAATAATAAACAGTAGTTCCTGGTAAGGTTGCAACTTCATTTGAAGAATATTCTTGGATCTTTTATAGGATAGTATTAACATGTTTATTCAAATTACCTTATCCTATGAAGGTTATTAAATTTTCTATCTAAGTCAAATGACTTATATTAATTTCTAATACATATAAGCTTTTGTGACAATGAAGATTATGGTTAGAATATGCAAGTGTTGCTATCTTTTTGTGATGCTTTCTTTTTCCATCTAGGATATTCTTGAAATGTTTATTAACTAGTAAAATTTAAAGATAGATTTACAAATGGAGACTGTGATTGGTTGAATGCTTCTTGAAGTGCTTGCTGTTTTGGTCCTCCCAATATAGCATTTCAGAGAGTGAAATATGATTGGTTGATTGCTTGGCTTTGAGATGCAGTTATTTGATAGATATGTTGTGTCTTTCTTCCTGATATGTTTTTCCTGTTTTTTGTGCTTTTCCATATAGAATTAGTTTGCTAGCCTGATGTTCCTTTTCCTTTTACTTCCATGCTCTATCAAAACAGTAACATCTACATAGTTATAGCATTGTTGCTGTTATTGAAGTTCAAATTATGTGTTGTTATTTTGGTATTGACAATCCCAAACTAACATCCACAAACTTTTTACTGAATTTTGAATCTGAACATTACTCGCACTACACAATATAAGATTGATGAGTTTTAGAATAAACAAAACTACACATATCTTAAACATCAGCTTAATCGGTCAATGGAATCTTTTACATGCATAAATTAGGATATACAGGATCACCTATTTTTGGGCTGAGTCTTAAATGGTTAAAAATTTGAACATTGAATTTAAATCTTATTCATATTTCAAACCAATAATTAGGTTGACTGAAACAAGGCTGATGTTTTATGAAAGATTGATGTACAGTGTTCACATGTTTATGAAGGATTTAACATGCCCAAGTTAACTTAGCCACGAAATCGCTTGAATGTACAGGTTGGCATTCTACTTGTGAACCCTTATGCCTCATCACACGTGGAAAAGAAAGTTGGCAATTAGGAGCACTTTTAGCACTCAAGAGATTACAATTGCATGCTATAAATCTAGGTTTGCATTTGTTTAATCATGGTTGTTTCTTTGGATTCATGAGCAAATTAAGGGTTTGTAAAGCATATAATGCATCTGTTGCTGCTGATTTTGGTGCAATAATAGGTCCTGAACTAATTAATAGAAGAAGAAAAAAACTGAATTAGATACTGCAACTCATTCTTGTATGGGATTGTGGGGAACTTTCTATCTAATTCACATATCATATTCTGGCCCTATTAGATGGATTTGAGCTTCTCTCTAGTATATATAATTATTATAATTACTTTTTTCACATGGTTGATGATTAAGATTTTTCAATGGAATACAAAGACCTACTTTTGTTTTAGCCTATGTGATGTAATCATATTATTTGATAATTTCACCTATATTTACCTAGTATTTTGCATATGTTTTGTGTATAAAATGACTTGATACTCTTTGTTTATGTTTTGAAGGCATTTTTGGATGAAAGATGCAAAAATGACGTAATTGAAGCTGGTTGACAAATTTGACCTTCAGTCGATGTTTTGTGCAGAGCGGAAGCTCTAGAGATCGAAATGAAGTGATTCCAGTGGCATTCAAAAGCTAACATTCATACCTTTCTGGAAATATAAGGCAAAAATAAAATAAGGAAGAGGATGGAAATCGCAGCCTTCAAAGTCAAATCTTGCAATATGCCGATGTTGAACCTTTGGCCATTCCAACTTAAATATCTGGAGCTACAGAAGTCCGATTGATGCAAACCTAATTTTGTTGGATTCCAGACTCAAACCTATTACCGATCCAAATTTTAGCTCAAACAATGTCTTATGAACGAAATATGATTTTTACAAGATGACAACTAAAATTTGCCAACTTAAGGAAGGACTATTTTGTAAAATAGAAACTAGGGTTTTTACGCATATATAAAGGAGGAGAGGCAACAAGGAAGATTCGGCCAGCTGAAAAGAAAACACAAATCTTCCTCCTCCAAACCCTAAATCATGTTTTCTTCCATCTTTTTAATTAGTTATTCAACAAACATGCAAGGCTAAACTCTTTCTTGGTTGAAAGGACACATAAACCTTTAGATTTCAAGAACTGTGAGATCTATTTTTACCCTATTTTCCAGTTTATATGATGAATATGTTTGTTCTCCTATGCTTACTTTTCCTATGATTGTTTATTTAATTTAATTGCTAGAGCGGACTCGAAATTATTATTGTAGACAATCTATTGCTAAGTTTGATATCAAAATCAGAGTTGTGGTATATGAATTTGTGAAGCAACTGAGTTAATAATTGTGGTGGATCTATGTTATTAATCTTAGGGAGAACATTCAATCAAATCAAATATAGATTGCGGACAATTATGTTTCTTAATTGATCAATTTATCTAGTTCTTAAGGTTGTCATTGAATTAAATTATTACTGCGGATAGTGTAGTTGTTTGATGGTTAGGGTAACTAATACAACAGATATGTTAACTAACCAATGTTAAAAAAAGATCAATATTCAGAATATAAGTTGATGTTTTGTTTCCATGATTAGTTCTGATTTCTGCAGGTGGATGTTGACTTGCGACCAAGATTTTTTTTATTGATAAATTTTGGTTTTATATAATTTTTCGCTTAGTTTGTTTTAGCTTAGAACAACTTCCAACCCCCCCCCCCCCCCCCCCCCCCCCCCCCCCTAATTGCATAGCATATAACACAAAAATCTGAACCAAAACGTCTTCGTAGGATTGACCCCTTGGTCGCAAATCAACATCCACCTACATATCAGAACTGATCATGGAAATGAAATATCAATTTATATTCTGAATATTTATCTCTTTTTAACAGTGGTTAGTTAATGGATCTGCTGTATAAGTTACCCTAACCATCAAACAACTACAGTGTCCACACTAGTAATTTAATTCAATGGCAGTCTTAAGAACTAGATAAATTGATCAATTAAGAAACATAATTGTTCGCAATCTATGTTTGATGTGATTGAATGTTCTCCCTAAGATTAATAACATAGATCCGCCACAATTATTAACTCAGTTGCTTCACAAGTTCATATACCACAACTCCGATTTTGATATCAAACTTAGCAATAGATTGTCTACAATAATAACTTCAAGTCCGCTCTAACAATTAAATTAAATAAACAATCATAGGAAAAATAAGCATGGGAGAACAAACATATTCATCATATAAACTGGAAAAATAAGGTAAAAATAGATCTCACAGTTCTTGAAATCTAAAAGTTTATGTGTCCTTTCAACCAAGAAAAAGAGTTTAGCCTTGCATGTTTGTTGAACAACTAATTAAAAAACATGATTTAGGGTTTGGAGGAGGAAGATTTGTGTTTTCTTTTCTGTTGACTGAATTTTCCTTATTGCCTCTCCTCCTTTATATATGCTTAGAAACTCTAGTTTCTATTTTACAAAATAGTCCTTCCTTAAGTTGACAAAATTTGGTTGTCATCTTGTAAAAATCATATATCATTCATAAGACATCATTTGTGCTAAAATTTGGATCGGTGATAGGTCTTTTGAGTTTGGAATTCAACAAAATTAGGTTTGCATCAATCGGATTTCTGTAGCTCCAGATATTTAAGTTGGAATGGCCAAAGGTCAACATCGGCATATTGCAAGATTTGACTTTGAAGGCTGCGATTTCCATGCTCTTCCTTATTTTATTTTTTGCCTTATATTTCCAGAAAGGTATGGATGTTAGCTTTTGAATGCCACTGGAATCACTTCATTTCGATCTCTAGAGCTTCCGCTCTGCACAAAACATCGACTGAAGGTCAAATCTATCAATCAGCTCCAATTACCTTTTTTTTTCATCTTTAAAACAAGCATTATCAAGATATTTTATACACAAAACACTTGGTAAATATGGGTGAAACTATCAAATAATATGGTTGCATCACTATGTGATTTTGTTTCCTTGCCTCTACTGGGGATTTTTGATATAATTGTAGTTGAGTTTCAAGGGATTCTGTGAATTTGAGCTCATGTTTTGATATGGAGGATGCTGCTATATATAACGTAAATCTTTTTCTTTTTGGATGATTATTTTGTTTGTATGTTGGCCTCCCTATTATGCTTTAACCTTAATCCATGTGTTAATCACAAGTCAACTTTAGTTGTCTAAAATTTGTGTGCATGTTGTTGTCATGTTATTTCTTTCCTTATTTGTTGGTGGAGGAATATAACTAGCTGCTTCTATTTCCTTGATTAGTACAGCTAGAATCATAGGCTTGTGCTGCGAAGGTTTTAAAGAAACTGGTGTTCAGATTATCAAGATGCTGGTATACCTGATTTTGAAGGTTGATCTACTGGAATTTCAAGTAAGCAATGGACGAAATTTTCAATGCCATGAGTATTTGTTTCTAGTTGAAGTTAATAACATGAAATGGATCTAATTGCAATAGTATTAAGAGATATATTATCCTTTCTATAGGGTGATTTTTTAGTTATGTCAGAATATCAGGGTTCTCTGTTCCATATTAATTTCCAAATGTTGAATAAAGTTGTAGAAAATATTTCTGTTTTTAGTTTTGCAATCTGAACTCTGCTTTTGGTTGGAGCAGAAGCTGGTGAAACTGATTCCTTAACACGGATTTTTTTTCAT
This sequence comes from Salix caprea, assembly GCA_964035475.1. NCBI lineage: Eukaryota > Viridiplantae > Streptophyta > Magnoliopsida > Malpighiales > Salicaceae > Salix > Salix caprea. The sequence goes on from OZ037745.1 coordinate 9,596,687, forward strand.
TCTATGCTTAAGAAACCAAAACCAATGTATACCACTAGAAAAGGAGTAATGAAAAAACCCTAATGATCCAGCACTTGCCGATTACAAGATCATTTATTTGGAATCCTTGGAATGAAGGTTGAGTTCAACACTCTTTTTTCTGCCACATCATTCTCTTTTATTACCATCACTGGAACTGTTGGCCATTATGCAGTTTTGGATAGCCATGAAGCACTCTAATTTGCTATCTTTGAAATCGGGTTGAACAAAATTGAATTTTTCATAGTTTTCATTTTTCTTTTAGATAATATATAGTGTGTCCAAATCTCCCACCCTTACCAACTACACTCTGGTGTATTATCTAAGAGTTTCTTTAAAGCTGGGAAAATGCTTTTTCTAGAATATAGGGTTTAAAGAATTCTTTTGGTGCTGTTGCTAATTTTTTTCTAACTTCGTTTGGTGCATTGGTTGACCTACTTTTTCCCTGCCGTAACGAAATTGTGTCAGGCTCTAACAGAGCAGTTGACTTAAAAGACACTCAGCATGCAAAACCCATTGGAACGTTGGTTGTGGCTCTTACAACTACTGTATAAAATCTGGTTTGGAACACTTGCATGGCCTTCTAAGTTGTTGCCTTCATACTTCTTGCAAACATTATCTTCATTTTTTTCTGACTACAGAATGGAATCTCTCTCCATACTGAATTATGGAGATAAATTATTTTTAATTTGACATTATTTATGGACTACATTTATTCATAATGTGCTGGTTTATCATTGAGTGATGAAGTGAGTTCTTTTTTATATGGAAGATTTACAACAATGTTGTCTGGAATTTGATTTCACCACCGAATCTGAGGATGTCATTCGTGTATGAGGAAATAATATGAAAACACGGCTTGTACAGCATGGTGGTGGTTCTTTCTATGTAACATGATTGATGAATAATTTGATTGCAAAGATGAGGGTTTATAGCTGCAACATTTTTTTCCCCTCTAAATATACATGTTACAATATGCAATGAGTTTTATTTGTCAGAATCATGGAATCTCGTGACCTTTTCCCTGTAACAAAAATATTTAGTGTTTATTTAGAGGTTTATTTAGAGCTTTATTGAGTTTGTGGGAACTGAAATTCCGGAGGACCCAAGGTTTTACAGATTTGAATGAAACTTTCCAGTTAATATGCAGGCAAGGTTACCTTCTCTAAAGAGGATACAAGCGCGGGATTCATATGCAAATTCATGCCCAGGCCTCCAATGTTTGGCAAAGGAAGTTTCTCAAAGACCCTGTAAAGAAAAGGATGGGGGAATCAGCCAGTGTAATCTGAATTTAGATAATGAATGGAGAAAGGCAGACAACCTTTTAACCTTAGTGCCGGTAAGGACTTATTTAGCAACACTTTTTATATTTTTTGATCTGTTGATATCAGCCAGGGATGGTCCTTTTTAATGGATGTGCAAATTTGCTCGAGCCACTTCTTTACAAGTAGCTAGCAGCTAATTATTTTTTTCCAAAATCTTTGCTTCACTTTTTTCTCGTGTTTATCATCTTCTGTTGATAAACGAGAGTATTGATTTTTCGGACGCTGAATGTAATGCTACTTGATTACTTTGAAATACTCACATATGCCAAATCAACTCCCTTTCGACCAAATTTTGAACTGAATTATTTATAATAAAAAAAAGTGGGAGAGAACTGTTTGCCTTGTTCAGGAAAAAAGAGTTAATGATTTCCTGGGAATAACCATTATGTTATTAGAAATCCAAATAGGCTTCTATGTGGCTTGTAAGGCGATGCTCATCCCAGATTTACATGAATGTTCAGAAACCTATGAATCATTGTTCTGAAAATTCTGAGAAATATACGAGGAACTTCCCATTATTTTGTATTCTGTGCATTTTAATGAATCTTTTTTACTTTCTTGATAAAATGGAAGATAAGAAAGTTTTGACTGCATGTTATGTACAATTGAATGCGCTTGCATGTGATGTGTTCATTTTAGTTGCAACTAATACTGTGATCCTTCTTTCAGGCCAAACTTCTCTTTAAATTGATGACCAAATTAAGGGTTTCCGTTGCTGCTGACATTTTGGTGAGATATGAGGTGCTGCACTGAATTATAGAAAAAGAAAAGAAACAAAAATCCAAGGCTAAAGATTTTATTTTTTTCACTGATTTGGATTTCTTGACTTGTAGAATCCAGTCCCAGTTTGTACGCGAAACAAAGGAATCACAGTGCAGTGTTATCCAGAATTTTTATGGTCTGCATATGCAGGTTCCTTGCCCTAGCCTCGGAAAAACCATTTTCAACCACAAAAAGTGCTTCAAGGTCACATGACACATCAGTACTGGACAAAAAAAAGCTCCACCGTGAACGCCCATGTGTAGCATTCACTTAAGTTGTGATGTGTTTATGCCATGTGTCAAGTCATATCCGTTGGCCCATACCTAGCTTGAAAGAAACATGAGACTCGGCTCGGTTGGAATTGGATGGGACGGAGATCACACCCTGTGGTTCACATTAAACCTCACGTTAAGTATATATCTGGATAATTCTCTATTATCCAATCCCAATATCATATTCATCTGCTACACCGAGAAAGAATCAAGAAGAAGAAGAAGAAGAAGAAGAAAGAGCATGGAAGCCTGCTTTCTCACCTCTAACTCCTTCACCAAGACCTTAGAACTCATCCCTTCATTCAAAACTAGGGTCTTTTCTTATCCCAGGAGAAGTTCTAATGCATTTCAGAGCAAAAGAGTTGGCCTCTCCACTTCCATAACATGTAAGCATCTCTTCTTCATACATACAGAAGTGTTTTTTTTTGCTAGTTTTTCTTTGTCCGAACCTTGATTCACCTCCTCTTGATCTAACTTAGTTGGGAACTTGTAGATCCTTTGATTCTTTCATTCTCGTAAGATGTCTTTGTTAGAAGCTATGATCATGGGTAGTTCAATCAGTAACTATGTGTGTTGATACCAGGTTGCCACATGCCATCACCATCTGCTGATGACTGTCAGCCTCTACTCGAAGCTGACTGGAGATCATTCAGAGCAAGAATGGTTGCCAAAGAACTGGGGCCCACTGAACCTTCCTCGACGGCAGAACCTGGTATTGGTGTGGATCAGCAGCAGCCACCACAAATCACAATTGGGGACAAATGGGCTCATACCATCCATGAGCCTGAAAAAGGTTGCCTGCTGATCGCCACAGAAAAGCTTGATGGGGTCCACATTTTCGAACGGACGGTCATCCTTCTCTTATCAACTGGGCCATTGGGCCCATTTGGCATTATACTCAATCGGCCGTCCCTCATGTCGATCAAGGAAACGAGATCGGCGGTGCTTGATGTCGCCGGGACGTTCTCCGATAGGCCACTGTTCTTTGGTGGGCCATTAGAGGAAGGGTTGTTTTTAGTAAGCCCGCAAAGGGGTTACGATAATGATACGGTGGCCAAGAGTGGGGTTTTTGAAGAGGTGATGAGAGGAGTGTACTATGGGACTAGAGAAAGTGCTGGCTGCGCCGCCGAGATGGCACGGAGGAATGTGGTTGGGCTTGGGGATTTTAGGTTCTTTGATGGATATTGTGGGTGGGAGAAAGAGCAATTGAAAGACGAAATACAGGCTGGTTACTGGACTTTAGCAGCTTGTAGCCCAAGTGTAATTGGGCTTAACAAAGAAGGGACTCTTGGGCTTTGGGAGGAGGTTCTCTGGCTCATGGGCCCAAAAAAAGTCTGGTGAGAGGTGATGTCATAATGTAAGGGGGGATGACGATGAGGATCATGCTGCTGTCCTAGATGAGGATATGTGGAGGAGGGTACATAAGGAAGCTTGTAAATGTGACTAATAATTTTTATTTTATTTTATTTTTGTATTCCAAGATGCTCCTACTGCTACAATGAATGCCAAATATTTTATTGGAGATTAATATATGACCACCCCTGGCCAAAGTGTTAAGATTTATTGCCTTTTAAAATTCAATTTTATTTTAAGATTTCTCAAATATAAATATCACAATTGTAGCTATTTCCATTTAATTGTTAGGTGGATAATTAATGTCTGTTTCAAGTGGCTCTCATAGATTTGAATAATAATAATAATAATAATAATAATAATAATATGTGTATTATAATAAAGGTATAGAGTGAGGGGTTTGAAATTATTTAATTAATATGATTTAAACAAATTATGGCTGAATGGAAGAATTAATCCAAAAAAAAAAACTTAGTTTTCCTATATTTATTTATTTTTATTCATAGTGGTTAATCAAAGGTTGATGATTGAGGGAATTAATTTCTTTTAACATTTCACTATAAAAAGAAATTAAAAAAAGATTTTATTTTGGTTTAAAGACTCATTTAGAAGTGTATTTAAATTAAAGTGATGGTGTTGAAATCTTGAGACATATCACAAATATTTTAATTATATAAATAAAGAGCAACAAATCTTTAAGGATGATAGGAATGCAAAATGTCATATTTTGCTTCCTAGTCTTTTTGTACTAATTTGGTATCTAAATACACTCGTTATTATCTTATTTTAATTTAGGATGCAAATGAAGAAGTTAAATCTAGAATGAAGCTAATTGGGCGATCTTGGACAGTTTCGACACCGCTTCATAACTAGGGGCATAATTGAATGAAGCTAATTGGATGATTTTGGACAGTTTCGACATTGCCACATAATTGGGGCATAATTTGTCTCATTCTTGATCTGATTGAGACGATTCAATATGCTATGGAACACCGAGATATAGCTCTACAACCAGCATGCTTTGTGTTTTGAGAGATATTGTCTGCATCAAGGTTTTGGCCTTGAAGTCGTTGCACTTAAATTTCTACAATCTTGGAACGTCTTTTATCCTGTAGTTCAAATATCCTGGACGTTTTGAACTCTGATGGATAAAAGTTCCACTTGGAAATGCCATTTTCCTAGTTATATTAGGACTTAGTTTTATTCTCCTTAGTTGGTCAGATTTGAATATTATTATTTGAGGATAATACCTAGAATATCTCGAGGAGAGTTTGTAGGAGAAGAAAAACTTAACTAAACTTGTTAAAAACAAAAACAAATAAGCAGAGGAACCTCTCGACCAACACAATTATTTAGTTTCTCCATTGAATTTTCATCATGATTCTGTATGGCAAAATTCGCATAATTGGACGATGAAAACGAAAACCGCGGAATTTATAAAACTGTGAGATCTAATTTGTTTTTAGTGTTCAATTTACACTTTGAAATATTGGATGTTCTTATGTGGCTATTTTAGTGATTGTTTTATTTAATTACTAGAGGCCTACTAGTTTATTATTTGTTGCAATCTAATGCTAGATTAAACATCAAATCTGCAATTATTTGATCCCTCTAATATGTGAGTTAACTAAGATTTAATGAATCGTTGTGTTAGAATTTATTAGATCTTAGGAAGTAAACACCCGACGAGATTAAATACAACCACTTGTGTTTGTGTTGTTTAACTTCATCAATATCTTTAATTCTTAATGTTGCTGCTAGATTAAACCCCCGTGCTTGTCTAGGGTTGTTTAGTAGTTAAGGTTAAGTAGATAGCTTGCTTTCTACTTACTGCAATTAAGAAGAGATAGGAAAATCTTTCCAATGATGAATATTCAAAGTGAAAATTAATACATATTTGCATCGATGATCAATTCTAAAATTTCGATGGTGGATGTTGACTTAGACCAAAGCTTGTTCATTTAATTAATTTGGATATTTTAATTTGAATTATTTCTTAATTATTTTGCTTAGCATTGATTTTGTTAAATTCCAAAAAAACCCATCCTTATTCAAGTAGCATAAAAACGAGACTAAATACTTTCCATGAAAACAATCCTTACTTGCACTACTTCGTGTATTTTTAGGAGTATAAATTTTATTTTTGATTGCTTGTGACAGCACACCAAAGGACAAATAATTCATTGTCAACAAAAGTTTCATTCATAATATATAATCATAATATAATAAACTAAATATTATTATTTACTAGTCTAATTTAATACAATATATTTTAAAAACAATATAAAATGTCAATTAATTGAGAATCACTAGCTAGGAATTAATATATCGAAGTGCATAAAAAAAATCCATCCTACAATACCACCACATCTCAAAATTAATCACATTTAAATCTAATCTAGGAGTCAAGACCCACCACATTTTGTTCCAAAGCTAATATATGAGGGTGGAAACAAATTAAAATCACATCTTCCTAACCTTTTCTTTGTTTTTTTTCTTATCCTTTAGATTATTATTATTATTATTATTATTATTATTATTATTATTATTATTATTACAAGAGTTTTGAGAGCTTCTCCTTTAGACTAATTTTATTTATTTATTTAATATTATTATTATTATTATCAGATTTGCAAGAGTTTGAGTCTTTGCTCATTGTTTTCAAATGTTTTAGTTATATTTTGCTAGGTGTCGGTGTGAATAATTTTAAAGTGTACTAAAATAATATATATTTTTTAATATCAATACGTAAAAACAATCTAAATATATAAAAAAATTATTATTATTTTTGAAAAAATAGAGTTTTGAAAATATTGCTGCAAGCAAAAGCAATAACATGGTAGATGGTGATAAGAGAAGGTTTTTTGGGCAACAATAAATTTGAGATTTTTCATGCATTTTATGATTGTTTATCATCTGATTTTGGACCATCCCTGGTGATGATCTAGTGTCGTGTTGCCATCATGATTTGACATATTTTTTTTTAGGTACAGGTTGGATTTACTCACAAAAATAATAGATTTAAATAATAATATATTCTTATTTTTATTTAAAATTAATAATTGGGATAAAAAACAAACCCACAAATGAATTCAACGTCAATCTCATAATCAAATAATTCATAATTTTCTTATTATTTTCCCATGAATTAACATTTTTATGACATTAGTGATTTGAATTTTTCTTCACCTGTTTGAGTTTGTGTTCAAAAATATTTTCAATTTTTTTAAAAAATAATCTTTTTTTATTTTTTTATTTTCAATTAAATATATTTTATATTTATAAATCATTCTCACGTGCTGATGTCAAATATAATTTTAAGAAAATAATAAAAATATTATTTTAATATATTTCTAATTAAAAAACATTTTTCAAAACAAACTAAATCAAAATTCAGAACAATCACTTTATATATTTTCCTCGAAGATAACCCTATTAGCTTTACCAACATGAAAATCCATGAGATCCAAATTATACGTTGGCCCATATGTCCTTTAAAAGATAAAGGAGAAAAGTGCAAAAGCACAAGAAAAATAGATACCCGCAAATTTGCAATTACTTTTTTTTTTTTTATTAATCTTCGAATCACATGTTATGTTTTGAATATTACACGATTTCACTCTTTTAAATATATATATTAAATTCAGTTATTGCTAAAATAAAATAATTAGTTTTTAAGTGTCTTATTAAATAATTAGAAAACTCATTAGCATAATTTGAAAGCACTTAATAACATGAAATAGCATGTTTTTTTTTCATATATAATTTGAATAATAAGAAATCAATAAAATATTTATAATTTTTTATTTTAAAAAGCATGAATGTATTCACTTTTTAAAGAGAACTAGCTAAAATAGCATGAGTATGGATGTTATAAGTACTTTACTTCTTCGGCCTACACTTAATTACTACTGACCGACATTGCTTATAGGTTGGATCAATTTTTTTTAATATAAGAAAATATTTAAATATTATTAACGTGTTTTCTAAAAAATAAACTAATCATGAACACAAAGTATAATGCTTGTTGTATGGGCTTTTTTTTTTAAAAAAAAAATATTGATGCGAGGACATAATAAATGATATTTTAAAAAAAATATTGAGACTAAAATATATTGGATTGATTTCGGTTAACTCATCAAATCTTTGATCTTGATCGTTAGGCCATGATAATCCTATATAAAAAATAAAAAAAATATATGAAGATCAATTCTTAATCAACCAAATATTGAAGAATAAAAATCCAAATCAACTTGGATTAACTTGTCAAACTAGTAACTTAGGTTATAAGAACGGGATTATTTCTTTGAAAGCAAATTAAAAACAAATTAAGAAGCTCATTTTTTCAATCATTACAATATTAAAAAATAAAATAAAAAAAAACTTATTCATTTAACTTGGGTTAATATGTCGAACCAACAACTTAAGTTATAAAATTGTGATAATCCCATAGAAAGAAAATAAAATAAAAAATATTATAAAATATAATTTTCATCCAACTCCAACAAATAAACTGAGTCAATATGAGTTAACTTAATATTCTTGATTTTTTTTGTATGAAACTCAATTCTCAAATAAACCTAATATAAAATAATAAAATTGAAAAAAAAACTAAATAGAAAATAAGATTAAGTTGTTGGAGGGTGAAATAAATAAATAAAAACTATATTCATAAACAATATAGGTTAACCTACCAAACCTATGACTCAAATCATGAGATTGAAATAACCTCATGGAAATCAAATCAAAAAAAAATATGAGACCTAATTAAAAAAAAAAAACACAATTAAAAAAAGAACATATTTAACGTATATCAATTTGCCAAATTTGCGTTGTGGATTATGAAATTGGGATAAATCTATAAAAAAAATTAAAAGTTGAAGATTGAAATTTATAATCCAACATCAATAAATTTGAAAAAAAAAACACTAGGCATAATTCCCAAATAATCTAATATTGATGAGTACAATTAAAAAAAAACTAAAAAAAGGCTAAAATTCAACATAATATGTGATTTTTTTTCATGAAATCGAGATAAATTTATAGAGAATAATAATAAAAAAAGCATAACTAGTGATCTAGATTATAAAATTAAGATAAAACAATAGAAAATAATAAGAAGCTCTCATTACAATAGGTTTAATAATAAAGGTTGAAATTACTATAAACTAAATTTATAAGATTAATAAATAGGTCAACAGAAAAGAAAAAAAATCACTAGATATAATTCTCAAAATAATCTAGTATTGAATTTAAAAATAATAATATAAAGCACCATTCTAATAATTGTGAATGTAATTTTGAGTGATTTAGCGAAATAATTTTGAGTTTTAATAATAATAATAATAATAATAATAATATATTTACTTTCGAGTACCCAAAAAGCACGCAAGGTAAAGAGAATCTAGAAAATGAGAAAACAAATGTCCTCCCCGTGTCTTTCTCATCCTTAAAATTTTATCGATAAAGACAAATAAATAGTAATAAGAAAGAGAAGCAAAAGTATTTTACAATAATAGTGTGAGGAGACCACAAGGTCGACCAGTTCGAAGTCGCTGTTTCTTCGAGAAAAAGGAGAACAAGAAAGATCCCTCTATCTCTCTCATTCTTACCTGGGATTGTGGGGATCTTTCTATCTAACTGCCCCTACCAGATTTGAGCTTCTCTCAAAGTATATATAATTATTCATTTTTCTTTTTATCTATTGATTGTGATTTAAGATTTTTCAATGACATTACAAAGACACCTACCTACTTTTGTATTTTGTTTGTTTTTGCTTCAACTGGGAATTCTTGATGTACTTGTAGTTGAGTTTCAAGGATTTTCTTTGAATTTGAGCTCAAGTTTTGTTATGGGGTGGTGGAGGATGCTGCTATATACAAGGTAAATCATCGTCTTCTTCCCCTTTAATGGATGATTGTTTTGGCTGTTTGTCGGCCTCTCATTTATGCTTTAGCCTTAATCCATATACTACTCACGGTCAACTTCCAGTTATTTAAATATGTGTGCGTGATGTTGTCATGTTATTGCTTTCATTATCTTCCCTTGTTCTTTTCTTATTTGTTAGTGGAGGAATATTACCAGTTGCTTTTCTTTCCTTGATTATTTCAGCTGTAATCACAGGCCTGTGTTGGGAAGATCTTAAAGAAAACTGGAGTTCAGATTATCAATCATGCAGGAATGCCTGATCTAGAAGGGAAGGTGTACTGGAGTTCAAGTAAGCAATGACAAGATTTTCCAATGCCATCAGTATTTGTTGATCGTTCAAGTTAATAGCATTAAATGGATCTAATCTCTATAGTATTAAGATATTTATTAGCGTCTTTCTGTTCTAGTAAAGGTTCTCTGTTCCATTTTAATTTTCAAGTGTCGGCAAAAGTTGTAGAAAATGTTTCTTTTCTTCAGTTTTTCAGCCTGAACTTTGTTTTTGGTTGAAGCAGTGGATGGTAGAATTGAATTTACATTGTATATTTTCCTTCTATGATGAAGAAACCAAACTCAAAGTGTATACCACCAGGAGAAGAATAATGAGCAGCACCTAATGATCCAGCTGTTCAGTTGAAAGTTCATTGATTTGAAATCCTTGGAATGAAGGTTGAGCTCGATACACTCTTGAGTTTTTGCCGCACCTTCCTCTATTAATACCATTAGTTGAACTGTCAGCCATTATATGGTCATCTATAGCTATGAAGCATTACAGTCAGTTACCTTCGAAATGGGGGTGTCAAATTTAAATTGAAACTTTCACATTTCCCATGCTTTGTTTAGATAAGACTTTCCTTGTCTCCCTTCCTTACCAAATACACTTCTATTGTATTAAAAAAATGTGTTTCTTTAAAGCTTGGAAAATGCATTTTTCTCAAAAATAGTGATAAATGAATTCGCCCTACTGTAACAGAAATAATGGAAGGCTCTAACAGATCAGCTCACCTAAAGACACTCAGCAAGCAAAACACATGTGGGACATTGGCTGTGACTCTTACAACTACTGTACAATAGATCAGCTTACTTAAAGACACTCAGCATGCAAAACCCATTGGGACATTGGCTGTAACTCATACAACTATTGTACACTAGATCAGCTCACTTAAAGACTCTCAGCATAATATCTGCTTTGGAACACTTGCAACTAGGGAGAAGCTCTTGACAGACAGGTATCTTCGTGGCTTGTAAGCTGTTTGTTGTCTTCATGCTCCTTGCAAACATATTAGGAGTGCTTGTTTATTTTTGTTTAACTATGGAATGTAGTCTCTCTCTATTATGTACTATATGTGGAGATAAATCTTTTTCATTGACTTCATTTATGGACCAAATTTGTCAAGATTTATTCATAATGTGCTAGTTGTTTCTACATTGAGTGATGACATGGCTTTTCCTTGCATGGAAGATTTACTACAATGTTGGCTGGAATTCAATTTCACCAGCGAAACTGAGCATGTCATTGTTGTATGAAGAAATAATATGATAACGCAGCTTGTATAACATGGCGGTGGTTCTTTCTATATATCAGGATTGATGAAGAGGATTCATGTGCCACAACACTTTTTCTCTCAATGCAAGCATACAATATTCATGTTACAATATGCAATGAGTTTTATTTGTCAGAATCATGGACCATGCTCCTCACCCTACAGCTTCTTTCCTGTAACAAAACAAAAATATATAAAATGTGGGCTAGTAAATATTTTTCATTTGTGACAGAAGAAAAAGAGATATCCTTCATATCGGGTTGGTAGGTTAATTTGGAGTTTTTATTAAGTTGTTTCAGGTGTTTTCCAAAATGGGAACTGAATTTCTGTATAAGATGTATATACCGGGTTATCATTCTACAAGGGATCTGGATGACAGTAGTGGGGATGTTAGATGGCCTTCACATCATGAAAACAAAGCCCTTGGGAAGTACCATAGCATGCTTGCTGCGAAACCAGAAATAGATAGATACTCTGGATATGACAAGGAACACTTGAGGCAAACCATAATGAGGCATGAAAACACATTCAGACATCAGGTTTGATTTATCTCCACTTTATATCGTTGAGCTATAATATTGGGTTTTCAATACTTTCTGACTGAGCTCATGATACATAGGGTAAAAATTCCCTTATTTTGCATAAATTATTGAAATTTGATTGAGCATAACATTATATATATGTTTTTGGAAATTTGATTATGCAGGTCAATGAACTACACCGGCTTCACAAAATACAAATGGCCATAATGAATGAAGTCCAGAACAAAAAATCAGTCATATGCCTTGATCATGTGGGAACATTGCAATCAAATCCTTTTGTCTTTCCACATGAAGGGGACCAAAAGAGGTGTCACAATACCGGTTTGCCTTTAATGGCAATGAATTGTCATATACCTTCTGCTTCAGGTGCTGACTGTGTTAAATCACATTTTGGTTCCATTAATATACAATGTGGTTCTACACATGATGGCTCCAGGCTTAAGGATGACATACCTCTTGAATACAAGCACAAGAAGCTTCAGAGGAGATTGTTTGACCTTGAACTGCCAGGTGACAACTACATAAATGATGAAGATGACACACGAGGGGCATTTGTAGGGTCAGGGGTGGAAACTCACCCTCCAAATTGGAACTGTAAAGTTACTTCTGAGAAAAATTGCAATATGTCCACCCCTAGTAGTGTGTCCTCTGGCTGCAATGGCGATGCTTTTAGTTCCATTATACACTTAAGGAGGGCCCAAGATTTTACAGATTTGAATGAACCTTTCAAGGTTGAGGAAGCATATGGTACAATTTCTTTTGATACAGTAGGCAAGGCTACCTACTCTAAAGAGGAGATACAAGGGCGGGATTTATCTTCAAATTCATGCTCAGGCTTCCAGTGTTTTGCAAAGGAAGTTTCTCAAAGACGTAAAGAAAAGGATGAGGGCATCAGCCAATGTAATCTGCATTTAGATAAAGAGTGGGGAAAGAAAGGCCGACCACCTCTTAACCTCAAACCTGGTAAGGACTTGTTCAGCAAGCCACTTAAATACACACACACACACACACACACACTTTGGGTGATATCAGCCAATGATATTGCTTTTTCTTGGATGTGCAAATTTGTATCAGTCACTACTTTACAAGTAGCCAAGGATCTATATTTTTATATTCAAAATCATTGCTTCACTTTTTTCTAGTGTGTTTACCATCTTCTGTTGATAAATGGGTGAATTAATTTTCTTACTGTAAATCTAATGCAACCCAAATCTTGTGAAATTCTTAAATATAGAAAATCAATTATCTGTGGAATTTTTTTTTAAAATGAATTATTATCAACAATAAGTTTGAGAGAACTAATTACTTTGTTAAGGAAAAAGAGTTACTGATTTGCTGGGCATAACCATTCTGGTATTAGACTTCCAAAAGCATTCAAGTACTTCCAAGGCAATGCTCTTTTGAGATTTACATGAATTTTCAGAAACCTACGAGTCCCTGTTCTGAAAGTTCTGAGAAATGTATAGGAACCTTCTCATTGTTCGTGATTCCTTGTGCATTTTAAGAAATGTCTTTTCCTTATAAAATGGGAAAATAAAGTTTGACTGCATATTTTATACACTTGAATGTGCTTGCATGTGAAGGTGTGTGTGCTTATTTGTTCATAGATAACATTATGGTATTTGAAAGTCATTTACTTTCTAAGATTACATTATATTCTTCTTTGTGACAAGCTTAAAACCGTAAACATAATTTTTTCTTTCCCTGTAGGTGGTTCAGAATATAAGAGATACAATTGAAAATTCTTTCAATATGCTTGTTGCTTTACAGTAGTCGTTCATTTTCAACTGATTATTTGATCCTATTTCAGGCCATACAGACACCAGAACTCTCAATAGAGTTTTTTATGGAGAACATTTTCCTAAACAAAGTGAATCATTGCATGTTGGCTGCATGAAAGCCCATGAGCCTGATCAGGATAAACCAGAACAATTGAGAAAGAAGACAATTTTTGGCGTGGATATCTCTGATAGAAATCATGATGCATCTATTATGTTTTCAGATACACTTCTGCAGCCACCTGCTCCTCCATCTAATGCAGTCAATTCCGAGTCATTCTCCATTTCATCTTGGAAGAAACCTCCAGCTAGCTCGAGATGGAATGCAATATTTGAACAGGGAAACCCTTGCTTTAATACCTTTCCTGAATCCAATAAGAGTTCAGCAACCTTTCGTTCCCGTGAAGTTTCTACAGATTGGTCGGTTGTTAATGAAAAAGTGGATTTTGTTCCAAGTCCAGTAGTTGAATTGCCCAATAAAAATGACCTCTGCTTCGTTTCTCAGTTGCAGTCCAAGGAAAAACGAGTTTACCATGCATCAGCTGGTCACTCAAATGGACACAGTGCTAGTTACTTGGCTTCTGAACTAGTTTCTCGACATAGTCCTCCAAATAACTCAAGGGCTTCAGGCTGGCTGAATGATATAAAATCTGCAGAGGAAGTAAACCTCAATGGAATACTTCCAAAATGTTGCCCAAATGAGGCGATTTCTAATTCAAATCTCATTTCCTTTGGTGATCAAAGGAAGGGAGAAATTCCACTAGGAGGATTGTCTTGGCTGAGAGCTATTTCCCTTTGTGAAAGAAATTCTTCTGTTGAAATGTCCGACTCTCAAAAGGTGAATTTGGATTCCTTGCAAAAAAAAGAAGCTCAGCTGTTTGCTTGCAATGCTGGAACAATGGAGGGCCTCAACCAAAACCTTATTCAGGATTCGTTATCAGCAACAAATGCACATGATGCCAAAGATAGAAGAATAGGAGGTGACTGTTCAAGCAATAGGAAGATTCTTAGTGTTCCCATTTTTGAAAAACACATGTCCAAGGACCAGCCTTCTGCCAGCTCTGGCCTGAAGCCTAGTTGTTGTGTTTCAGAGACTAATGATGCTAGCTTTATCAAAGGTGGGTTACTTCATACTGATCTGAATCAGTATCCTATGGAATCTGAATCTGTGGAGATCCAAAACACAAGGAGTTTAAATGCGGAAAGGCATTCAGTTGATTGTAGAGTTGGTTTAAGACATCCAATTGATTTGAATGTGAGTGTGACTGGTGAAGAGGCTCAACTGAGTGTTTGTTCTCCAAGAACCAAGGGTGAGATTGCAATTGAGATAGATTTGGAGGCTCCAGTTGTCCTTGAAAATGAAATAGACATTATATCTGGTGGTGAATTTCTAGAGAGTAAATTTAAAGAACCATTCCAGTCAATAACAGATGAATCCAAGGACTTTCATGGAGGCTTTTTGATGGCTACAGCTGAGGCTTTAGTTTCTATCTCATCTTCTGGTGCACGCAAATTTCAAGATGATTCTCCATGCCATGATTCACTACAGTGGTTCACAGAGATAGTTTCTTTGTATGAAGGTTACATTAAGAATGACGTTGGATCAATTTCAGTGCACAAGAATATTACTGGTTATGAAGATCCAAAATCAGATGTGGTTGATTTTTTTGAGTATATGACCTTAAATTTAACTGAAACTGTGGTAGAAGAGCATAATTATGAGCCAGTGGTTTTGGAAAGCATTAACGATGAAACATCCTTGCCAAGACGTCCCCGGAGAGGCCAGGCCAGGAGGGGAAGGCATCGGAAGGACTTTCAAAGAGATGTACTTCCTGGTCTTGTCAGTTTGTCTAGGAATGATGTGACTGAGGATCTTCAGTTGATTGAAGGGCTCATTGCAGCAACTGGTGGCACTTGGCAGTCAGGTTTGTCACAGAGAAATTCTCCTAAAAGAAAGGCAGGAAGGGGGAGAAAGCGTTCAGCCGCAACTGCTGCATCTCCTCCATTAGTAACTGCGGTGAGTCCGCCGCAAACTCAACAACCTGATTGTGGAGAACTGGGGCTTGAGGTAAAGGGATGGGGAAAGAGGACAAGGCGTCCTCCACGACAGCGATATCCTATTAATAATCCTTAACCGCAACAAACTAGAGAGCAAGTCCTATAGATTTCAGAAAGGAATTGCCATGCTCTTGCCTGTCAAATTTTCTTGCCTGGTAGATTCATATTGCGTGCATGCCTTATATTCTGAATCTTTGATTTGGTATGCTTCACTTTTCAGTTTATTGGTGAACTTGTTTTACTGATGATAAAATAAGTGACACTGGTCTCTTCTGACATAAAATGAACGTATTACTTCATAGTGTGTATTATTACTAGACATGGCTAACCCCTTGCCTTCCCAAATTGAGAGTTAAAATGTGTTCTTTTGTCTTGCCTTGTTCTCTCTATTGTTATAACAAGATAACATTATTTTGTTATCTGTTTGCTTAAAAAAAGCTGTTTACATATATATATATGGCCTCAGCTTTTGGCTCCTTGTCTTGGCGGATCAAGAAATGTTGATGTTGAGAAACGAAGTTCAATAAGCAGAGCTTGAAATTGCTATCAGAGCATAGCCTCGTTTAAGTTGCTAATTCTATTCTCAACGTCAACAGAACAGTCATATTGTGCACAGTAGATTCCAAACCATTCACAAAGTTTATTTCCCAACCAATTAAACATATGAAATCCAGGGGAAAATAAAATATTTTTTAATTATTATTGACATTAAGTAAATGATCAAATTGCCCACGAGATGATGATTAAGCCCTTGAAATCAAGCGTTCAAAGTGATTTAAAAAAAAAAAAAAAAAAAAAAACTTTAGACCCAAGCTAACTTTATCCAAAATAATTGAAGGATGTGTTAAAGCTAGTGTGGAAAAAGAATATAATAAATTTACTGTTTAAACTCTTACTAATTGATTTGAGTGAATTTTTTAAACCAATGTTAATATTCTAAATTTTTAACTTGTGAATTAAAAATTCAGGTTCGTTTAAAAATCTCATTTGTTAACCAATTCAATGATAAATTAAAAAAATATCAAATTAAAAAACCAAAAAAAAAAATGAATGAGCATCAAATATGAAGGGAGAAAAATTGAAGGGGTGAAATTAAAAAAGAAAAAAATATTCTAAAATTATCTTAAATAAAAAACAAAATCCAAAGAATGGATATCAAACATGGTAGACAAAAAAAATGAAAAGAGAGTTCAATTGTAAACAAAAACAACTTGAGAAATTAATAAAAACAAATCAAATAGATATAAAATTCCATGGAAAAAATTAAAAAAAAAGGAGCTTGAGTGGCTGACATAAAAAGGAGGACCATGAACCTAGCCTATAGAGAAAAGTCTTGGTATGACCTTTAACCTTTTTTTTAAGTGCATGGGGTAGACAACACTTTTTTTGTTCTAATGCAATAAAAACAAAATGACATCTCATCCACTGGTCATTGATGTGGAAAATAGAGTTTGATTGTTTTTTATTTTAAAATCTCATTTTCAATTCGAAATACTTATGAAACAACTTAAAAACATTGTTAAGCCAATTTATTAGTTTCAAAAATGCAAAAAAAATCTAAAATCCAAAATAAAAAAATCTTCCCAACCTAATATCTATTTTTAGGTGTTTTCAAGGTAAAAAAAAAAAACATATAATCTTAACTATTCTTATTATATAAAACAATTTGACACAAAAATATACCATTTTGTTGGCCAAAAGTTTTTCCCCAATAACTTTATATATTTAAATCAAAATTTAATGACCTCTTCCAAGGTAGTCAAACTTGCGAGTCAACTCGCAAACTCGTACGAGTTTGCGAGTTGACTCAGCAAACTTGGTTGGACCGGAAAGAAAAATCGAAACCGGTCAAACTCGGTCAAAATCGGGTTGACTCGTAAAATCGGACCGAATCGGTCCGATTTTACTAGTGCAAGGGATTCTTATCTGCAGCACAAGCAAAGACACAAGAAAGGGAGGGAGATGAGCACAAGAAACTGAAGAAAGGGAGATGAGCACAAGAAAAGGGAGGGAGATGAGCACAAGAAAGGGAGATGCTTTATCTGCCTGAAGTCGTGTAAACCAGAAATGAATTAACAAATATGAAGCAAGACACTAGTATTGAATGGTCCACTGTTAACTTGTTAACTAAAGGCATAAGCAACTGGAGCACATCGCTCCCTTCGGTGAAAGAAGCCTATTGTCGCACAATCTCCATCAGAGGAAGAAGAGGGTGGGCGGCGGCGTGAGAAGGTGAGAGTCTGAGAGAAGAGAATTAGGGTTAATACTTATAATAATAATAATAAAAAAAGGTGGTGGTTTCTAGTTTCTACTTTCTACTTTCTGGGGGGGGGGGTTGTTATAAATTATTATTATTAATAATAATAATAATAATATATACGGGGGAGGGGTTATAATAATAATAATAATAATAATAATAATAATAATAATCTGGAGGTTTATAATAATAATAATAATAATAATAATAATAATAATAATTAGCATAAAAAATAATTTAAAAAAAATTCTATTAATTTAAGATAATAAATAACATTAATTAATTTCAAATACAACAACCATAAAAAAAATATACAATTACTTGAAAAACATAAAATAAATAGTTTAAATTTCAAATCTCAAATATTGTGGGTCTTTTAATTATATTTAAATTCATTTTTTTAATTTAAATATAATTAAAAATAATAATTTTATTGTTGGAGGGTTTTTCAAAAGTAATTATTTAATTATATAACTTACTCCTATTAATTGTATAATTAATTGTATAATTAAACTATATATAAAATAATTGAACTTTATTTAAAATAAGATAAAAAAAATATCCATAATTATGCTATTTGTATTCAGAAATATTTTACATACGATTTTACGATTTTGCTTCTCACACGATTTTAGCTGTGATTTTACGATTTTTGTACGAAAAAATTCAGGTACGATCTTACGATCCGATTTTTCAGAGCCCCTTCCGATTCGTGGCAAAATCTCGATTTTGACTACCTTGACCTCTTCTATCTTAAAAAAAAAAAAAAACTAAAAAAGATCCAAACAAAGTTTGGTATTAAATATATATTTTTTTAAATTAGAGGGGCCCATTACATAATAGTTGAAAAAAATTAAAATTCTCAAATAAATTATAGTCATCATCTATTTTACTGTGCTTATCACTTCAATCTACTTGCTTTCAACTCAACTCTCACCTTCCAAACAAGTTGTAATTGAGTTTTAATTTCGATTTAAAAAAGAGGAATTGTACAAAATTAAATAAATTAGAGAATCAAATTGATATTTTTTTTGAAAAAATTACTATTTCAATCCATAATATTAATCTGTGGGAGAATATACACAATAAAAATAGCTACGGTGAAACCCCATATGTTTTATCTTTATACTTAATATTCAAAGGCTTGGTTGATGAGCTTTATATTTTCTTGCAAATAAAGGACTCTAATTGTATTCACTTTCTATTTGTTTTTCTAATATTTTTAATAAATAATTGTCCTTCCTTATGTTTTCGAACAGCAAATTAAGTCATCTTATTTTCTTCAGGAAAATCATAATAAATGATGAGAGAGACTAGTCATTCCAGGTCCTGGTTAGGATACTCAGGTGTGACAACACAGAATGATTTGCAGTAACACTCATTTTAGGTTAGCTTGATGCAAGTATATATTTCGGTTCTCAGGCATAGCGTGATGACAAAGTGCTTATGATCTCAACAATAAATTTTGAGTTCGAGTCAGAACGTGCACCCTTGTAAGAGCATGTGACAGTTAGGATTTTACTTCCTCATCTCGGCCCATAAAATATATTTTCCGGGGACAGGATTTCCTCGCATCTAAAAAAAGGCATATATTTCGACTAATTGCTATTGGAATTTAATTTCGTTGGACTAGCTCTTGGGTAGAAATGCAAATGGGAGTTGGTTTCTCATAACATTTCCTTCATTAATTCTTTAGCCTTGGCTGGTTCAGGATGAGGAGAGAAGTGCTTCATTCAAGATCTAGTAATTTGCTGATGCGTTTTGGTTATGAGTGTTGCAGGAAAAGCTGAAGCCCCTGATCAGTGATAAATTGACAAGTTCATCTGTTGAAACTTTTGTTTGAAAATAAAATAATAAATAAACAAAAGAGCCTTGAGATTATTCTTGCTTCGATGTTGTTTCTCTTTAATTTTGCATTTTAATTTATCTGGACACAGACAAATCAAGATACAGAACGTACAACCGAAGGATATTCTTAGAACTTCAGAACTTACTCCAGATGTTGATGAGCTCAGACAATCCCTTGTTAGAACTCCCACCAGATCCCACTGCTTTCCTGGCTTCTTCTTTGATGCCCAATGCCTGGATTCTTAACGATTCATTCCCCATTATTTCTCTGATCTTTTCTGCAATTTCTGCTCTATTCACCACCGTCTCCTGGCCCCATCCCCAGCTCTTCACCCAGGTCCCTAGTCCAATCCTCTCCACAATATCTGCGTTGACTTTCTGGTCACCATGTTGCGGCCAAGCTAAGATCCTCACCCCATGCCATGCAGCCTCCGTCACTGAATTCCACCCACAATGACTGAGAAATCCTCCCACTGCTGGGTGGCTTAATACATCCTCCTGGCTTAACCAACCCCTAACAACTAATCCCTTTTCTTTCACCCTCCCCATCAATTCATCTCCAATTACCTCCTCCAGCCCTTCATTATCTTCTGTATCAACTTTTTTGTCCTTCACCACCCAGATAAACCTTCTACCACTCCTTACCAGCCCTTCACCCAACTCTCTGACTTGCTCCCTCGACAAAGCAGTCCTACTACCAAAGCTAACATACACAACAGATCCAGCTGGTTGATCATGAAGCCAGCTTAGCTGTAACTGGCCCTTCTCAAAATCACATGGTGGAAGTGGTCCAATGGCAACAACTGAAGGTAGCCTTTTCAGGAGTAACTGGCAATCATTTAGCGTTCTGAGTGATTCTTGCTCCAAACTTTCGAATGTGTTGACAAGAATCCCACTTGATTCTGCGACCTTTTTACTATCTTCTAAGAAACAGGTCTTCAGGATATTATTGCCTTTTTTCAGAAGTGGGGGGGGAATCAATGATTTGGGCACCAATTCCAGGCCTCGAATCTTGACGATTTCCATCTCATCCAATTCATCCATAGCTTTTGAGTCGGCTAACGTGGGGTAGGACAGAAAAAGTGTCAGCATTTTAGCAGATGAAGTGAAGAGAACATAGTTAGGAAGGCTAATAGCTTCAGTGATGGGAATAACTGCAGAAACCAAGCTCATGTCCGTGACAAAAACAGAAAGGGGTGGACTCAGCGCAGACAGAAGTGGGGAAAGAAGGTGAGAGGATTCCTTGATGAGTCGGAAATGTTCGAAAAAAGGATCTTCCAAAGGGTTTTCAAGAGGAAGGAGATGAAACTGCTGGTGCTTGATCTGAGGAAATGAAGCAAATAACTGAGATAAAGCTTGTGACTCAGCAAGTGAGACCGTTGGATGTGGCGTGATGAAGGTGACATTGACATTTTGGAGTGTGAGTGAAGCAGCAAGTCTGAGGAAAGGTGTGAGATGACCCATGCCAGCACTCGGGAGGAGAGCGACATGAGCAAGCTTGTGTTCACTAGAGCTTGACATTCTTCCTGTGATTGAATCGCCTTCGCCTTGTTTTGGTGGAGCTTATTCTACGTGTATAAGAAAAAGAAGAGCTGTCTGGGCATGTATATAAGCCGGCCGGTAGATGCTTGTTGACATGGTAGGTGGTCTCCTTCCGATGAATGCTTGCGACCACGTGCACCATCTAAGTAGGCCGCACTTCAAGGTTTTGCTGGCTACAGATGGCAGCAAAACCTATAATTAATTGTTCATTTTTTTAATTAAAACGTATTCGAATCTAAATCAATATCTTTTAATTATTATCAATTTGTTAGTTTTGACTTTTGATACAGCATTTAACAATGTAGAAGCAAGTTACATTAAAATAAATAAATAAAAGGATAAGCACATGATTTCACTATGCTCAATTAATCATCTAGCAGTGTCTAAGTAAGGGTTTAGGATTAAAGAGTTTATTCTTTTTATGGTTTTAGATTTGAGTTATATAGTTGTTAATATGATGATCACTAGAGACTTATATGGTCATAACTTCAGGTCTCATGAGACCAGTAGAGGTCCACGCAAGCTGACCCGGACATCTATATTAATCAAATTAATTAATTAATTAAAAATAAATAAGCAATAAATGTATACATTATCCTAGAGCTAATTATTACAGGAAGCAGGGATCGTTTGGTAAGCCAGATCGATGGAGTCACTGGGTTGCTTTCATAACCTCAACTTGTTCATGCCCAGAGCTTGCCTACCTGAAGAACTGATATCTCTGGCTTATAAGGCAACAACTCAAGATCTTTACTGCTTCTCATACATCAGACAAGAACTTGAAAACTGGAGGCAAAAATTATTAAAATTAAACTAAATTTAAATGGTATTCATATTATTCATAATCCTATCTAAAATCCTCAGCAACATTCCAAAAACTTATTGGCTGAAATCGCAAGTTCAGGAATCGTAACAAGTAATAAAATGATGAATAAAGTATCATCTCACATGAAGTGCTAACTACTAAAATCTTCTAAATTGTGATAGTGACATAATTTACTAAACAAAATAAAAATAGCTAAAAACAAACAACTAATTTAATTAAGTAGTATTGACTTCACGTTAAATAGGTCCTAGGATTTCTAACTCGCCAAAACTAGTCCTATATCAATTTTCTCGATTGATTGATTTATTTTTATTATTTATAATTAAGTTTTACTAATTTAATCACTACTCTTTCTCGAGCGTCAATGAATATTTAAACAAACAAACTTCATACATCTCTGTGATAATTCTAAACTTGTCAAAACTCATTAAGTATCACATAACTCTTAAAAATTACACAAATTCCGTAAATATATTTATCATATAGATGTCCTGGGATATTTCAAACAATGGTTGAAATAATTATCACTTCTCAGTTTCAATTCAATCCCAAATCATGAAAATATTGGCCAAACATACACAAACATTAAGCATAGAATGAAACACTCAACAACTAGTGAATTAATTCAATCAAAAAAATTATTCACATATTCATAGCTAGGTTACATCAAAAATTCCAAAATAAGAGACTACATCATACATTAAAAAGAAAGAAACTTGATACAGTAAATATCACTCAAGAAAGGATGATGATTTGAGACAAGTTGGACATCTTGAAGCCTGATGTTGTATCTTCTTTCAGTTCTATTCTCTTTTTTTTGGTGTCATCTCCTATATTTTGTAGTATGTTTCTGGTTGTCTCCCTCCCTAGCTACTACCTAAAGAGATATATATGTTCTCGTTTTATTCTTCAAAGCAAAAGAAATCAATTTCCTTTTCTATCACAAACTCATTTCCTTCCTAATATCGCAAGCCACATTTGAAGCAAAAAAAACATGAAAATTAAGACTTATATATTTCTACAACAATTTTATACAATCAAATTTCCTTTCCAACAAAACCAATCTTACAATTTTTCGAACTCTAGAACTCGGGATATGGGCTAAAAAACAAGACAATATTAAGTCGTAGGAATTTCAGGTCTAATTTGAGTAGTCTTTTGACTCATTTTTTGGGCTTCAAAACAGAGTTCTACGCTCTTTATAAGAATTGTAGGCCTATATCTTTATAATGGTAAATAACATTTAAAATGGAGTTTTGTAACTTTCATTACAGCCTAAAAATCTAGGATTTGCTGATGCGTTTTGGTTATGAGTGTTGCAGGAAAAGCTGAAGCCCCTGACCAGTGATAAATTGACAAGTTCATCTGTTGAAACTTTTGTTTGAAAATAAAATAATAAATAAACAAAAGGGCCTTGAGATTATTCTTGCTTCGATGTGGTTTCTCTTTAATTTTGCATTTTAATTTATCTGGACACAGACAAATCAAGATACAGAACATTCAAGGGATAATGGCACGCGGGATAATGACAGTTGTCATAACCTAATTTTGGGTTATTTCTCAAAACTATCCAAAAATAACAAAAAAAAAATAAAAAAAAAGGTTTGGTGTCTGTAGAAAAATCAAGGTGAAATTTTGGATGTTTTCGAGAGTTCGATCGTACCTCTTTTGTGCCCAAATGAAGGAAATCGCAGATTCAAGGCTAAAATAATTTATTATGGATAAATCTGCATAAAAATTAAGTTGAAAGATATAATTATGGGCCAATTCGATTTAATTGTTGGCCAATTTTAAAGTGTAATTATATTTGAGAATTAATTTAGGGTCCAATTGAAGGATTTAATTAAGTGCAAGATTATATTTTAGTCGATGAAAAATCAAATTCTTGAATTTAATTCAGGTTTAATTGAGGAGATTGAAATTTTCAGAGACCGATTTAAATTTTTCCAAGTCAATTATGCGAAATCGGGAGCCAAATTGAATGAATTAAGAGTTTAATGGTCAATTGGGGGTTAAATCACGCAAATCAGAAACCAAGGAGCAGAATAAAAAAAGGTGTGCAAAGCTAAGGTTGAGATTGAATTTTTGATGGGGTATAATTGTATAAAATCATAAGTTTAAGGTCAATTGAAGGTACAATTAGAGCAATTACAAATTGAGGGACCAAATCATACTTTTACCTTCTTAAATATTTTTGAAAATTGCACTGCATGTTCCGGCGTGCCCGGCCTTGAGTGTTCAGGCGCGTCCTGCATTAAATATTCAGCGGCGGCACCCTGCATTAAACATTCTGGAAGCCGAAGGGTTTGTTTTCTCTACTATAAATAGCTGCATGCAGGGGAGAAATGGGAGAAGAGGAGGGAGTGAAAAAGGAAGAGAAAAAAGAAGACAGAGGAGAAAAAAAGAGAAAAAATAACAGAGGAAAGGATGATCAAGAAGAGAAAATATTGAAGAAGGCTGAGAGTAGGGAGGAAGAAAATTCACGGTTGCAGTGAGAAGCATTGGAGAGACAGAGGAGGAGATGGGAGGTAGCAGAGGAAGAAAACAGAGGAAAATTGAGATTTACATAATCAAATTGCACTTAAAAAAACCAGACAAGAATTTCTCCTCGTCTCCGGCGTTGACACCATCGTCTCCATCTCGTCCCCACGCTATAGCATCTCCCATCGTCAGCTCCTTCTCTCTCACTAAAACCAGGCACACCAGCGCCTCTCTCTCTCTCCTCAAGCACTTGATAGCAAACCACCAGCTTCACCCTCATCACCACCGGCAGCCTCCCCTCATAGCCAGCATCTCCACCTCCAGAAAAGACAGCCAACTCCGGCGAAGAAGTAGCGACCAACGACAGCAGCAACAGCCTAGGCAGCCCTTTTCGACGCCCACTCTGGCCACCACAAGCCACCATTTATGATGCCGTCACGACCGGAAGAACCACCTCGACCTCCTCTACCCAACGGTATTCTAAAATTTGCCATGTTACTATTCATCATCTCTGTCTTTTGCATACGGGGAGTGAATTAATTCACTCCTCGTGTGGACTGGTAAAGACGACGGGTTGGAGGCCCAATCCAAATGGAGGTTGGGCTGCCAACCATCTGGCTAACACCCAAGCCTGAGGCAAGGTGGGCTGGGCTGACAACCCAGCCTGAGGCAAGGTGGGCTGACAGCCAGCCCACAGAAAAAAAAATAGAAAAAATAAAAAATATATATAAATTTGCAAATAAAAAAATATTTTTTTAGGAAATTATAAAACGACAAAAATGTGTTGTTTTCTTGCATACGGCCAATACACTAGCATATTTTTTTGAAAATTCATTTCAAATATATATATATATATATATTATCTCGGAGTTTGAAGAAAAAATGTGTTTTAGCATGGACTTCGCGAAAAAAATCATTTCTTGCATTTTTGGATGTTACAACATGTTTGTAAAATCCAAAGGGTATGGGCCAAAATTCCAAAAATATAAAAACCTTATCTTTGGTGATTCGTATTATTCACTGTCGATATTTGGATAAATAAATCGTAAAATGGTTAATATCCAAAATATTGGCGGGGATAATTCGTTTATTATTCACTGTCGGTATTTGGATAAATAAATCTTAAAAGGGTTAAGATCCAAAATATTTGGCGGGGATAATTCATTATTATTCACTGTTGGTATTTGGATAAATAAATCCTAAAAAGGTTAATATCCAAAATATTTTTACAGGAATAATAAGTTATCATCATTTAACCAATATATTTTTGAAAGATCAATATTATAGCAATCATAAAACAAACAAAAGCACCAAGCAGCTTACCTTAAGTAGGGCGTACTAGGGGTGCTAAAACCTTCCATTTACGCAACAAGTCCCTTACCTTAGAATTTCTAAAAGACCAGTTTTAGGTTTCCTAGTAACCATAATACTAGGTGGCGACTCCCTTTTTCACGAAAATAAAGATAAAACCCTGGCATGAATATCCCCGCTCGCGGGGAGAGTCGTCACGATGTCGTGCTCTCGCGGAGGGTGCGACAACAATCATCATACACCTCACCATTTTCATCAAAGTCTGGTTCTTCCTCTCAACCACGTCATTCTGTTATGGCGTGTATGCAACGGTTAATTGCCTCTTAATTCCACTTTGCTTGCAGAAATCATTGAACTCCTTTGAATTGAATTCCCCTCCCTTATTTGTTCTCAAACATTTAATGTATAATCCTTTCTCCTTTTTGACAGTCTTTTGAAAGACTTTGAAGTGCTGAAATGCTTCAATCTTCTCTACTAGCAGGTATGCCCATGACTTTCGACTATAGTCGTCAATAAAACACAAAATATACCTCTTTCCACCATTAGACACAGGTGTAATAGGTCCACAAATATCTGCTTGAATTAGTTCCAATGGTTGAGTTGCCCTCCACATACTTTTTTTTTTGGAATTGCATCCCTTCGCTGCTTTCCTATGCTGCAATTTGTATAAGCCACGTCTATGACCTTGAACTGAGGGAGTCCACGAACCATTTTCTTATGCAGCAGTGTCTGCAGACCTGTGTAGCTCAAATGTCCATAATGTATATGCCAGAGATGACAAAGATCTTGAGAGTTTGTATGAAAACATCTTTAATCATTTGAGACTAACCGAGTTTCAGCCAATAGAATAAACATTCTATTTATACTCATTTTAGTTTCAACAATCAATGCCTTTTCCGGATGATAAATCTTGCAAGTTCCTCCTTGAAACAATATAGCCAGGCTATTTTCTTGAAGTTGTCCAATGCTCAAGAGATTGTTGTTAAGTTCAGGGACATAATAGACTTCATTGACAACATGATTTATTCCATTAAAAATCAGTTTCACACTCCCCTTTCCCGTCACACTCATCTTGTTGTTATTTCCCAATTTAACCGAGTGTTGAAAGGTTTCATCAAGGTTTGTGAACATACCTTGTTCTCCACACATGTGATTTGAGCAACCTGAATCCAGAAACCATGCATGATTTTGTCTTCTCTTATGTAAGTCAACTTAAGACATCAACAACATCTCATCTTCTTGATTCAACTCTGTGTAATGTGCCTCCTTGTTCAAGTTAGGACATTCATATTGGAAGTGTCTAAGTCTATGGCATTTGAAACATTCAATTGTGGCTTTGTTGTATATCTGAGCTCTTCTTCCACGACCTCTTCCTCTAAAGTTGTTCATCCCTCGATTTATGCTCCTTATTCTTTCATCATAGACTCTTAGTGCTTGATCATCTTCTCTTGTCTTTTGAAACTTCTGTTCATGAACCAATAATGAACTTTATAGTTCATCTACTGTTAGTTGACTTATATCTTTTGATTCCTCAATTGAACAGACAATGTAGTTGAACTTCTCAATCAATGTACGTAATATTTTTTCAACAGTCTTTATCTCAGGCAAATCTTCCCCAAAACTCCTCATGTTATTTGCTATTAACAGTACTCTAGTGAAATACCATGTCACAGACTTCCCAAGCATCATTTCTAACAGTTCAAAATTCCTTCGCAGGATTAGAAGTTGAGCACGCTATACTCTAGCATTTCCTTGATACTTGATCTTTATAGAGTCCCATAGCTGTTTGGCCTATCCTTTTTAGCAATCGTTTTCAAAATAGATTTGCAAGATCTAGTAATTTGCTGATGCGTTCTGGTTATGAGTGTTGCAGGAAAAGCTGAAGCCCCTGATCAGTGATAAATTGACAAGTTCATCTGTTGAAACTTTTGTTTGAAAATAAAATAATAAATAAACAAAAGGGCCTTGAGATTATTCTTGCTTCGATGTGGTTTCTCTTCAATTTTGCATTTTAATTTATCTGGACACAGACAAATCAAGATACAGAACATTCAAGGGAAGGATACAGGATGTTCTTAGAACTTCAGAACTTTCTCCAGATGTTGATGAGCTCAGACAATCCCTTGTTAGAACTCCCACCAGCTCCCACTGCTTTCCTCGCTTCTTCTTTGATACCCAGTGCCTGGATTCTTAACGATTCATTCCCCATAATTTCTCTGATCTTTTCTGCAATCTCTGCTCTATTCACCACCGTCTCCTGGCCCCATCCCCAGCTCTTCACCCAGGTCCCTAGTCCAATCCTCTCCACAATATCTGCGTTGACTTTCTGGTCCCCATGTTGGGGCCAAGCTAAGATCCTCACCCCATGCCATGCAGCCTCCGTCACTGAATTCCACCCACAATGACTGAGAAATCCTCCCACTGCTGGGTGGCTTAATACATCCTCCTGGCTTAACCAAACCCTAACAACTAATCCCTTTTCTTTCACCCTTTCCATCAACTCATCTCCAATTACCTCCTCCAGTCCTTCATTATCTTCTTCTGTATCAACTTTTTTGTCCTTCACCACCCAGACAAACCTTTTACCGCTCCTTACCAGCCCTTCACCCAACTCTATGACTTGCTCCCTCGACAAAGCAGTCCTACTACCAAAGCTAACATACACAACTGATCCAGCTGGTTGATCATGAAGCCAGCTTAGCTGTGACTGGCCCTTCTCAAAATCACATGGTGGAAGTGGTCCAATGGCAACAACTGAAGGTAGCCTTTTCAGGAGTAACTGGCAATCATTTAGCGTTCTGAGTGATTCTTGCTCGAAACTTTCGAATGTGTTAACTAGAATACCACTTGATTCTGCGACCTTTTCACTATCCTCTAAGAAACTGGTCTTGAGGATATTATTGCCTTTTTTCAGAAGTGGGGGGGGAATCAATGATTTTGGCATCAATTCCAGGCCTCGAATCTTGACGACATCCATCTCATCCAATTCATCCATAGCTTTTGAGTCGGCTAAAGTGGGGTAGGACAGAAAAAGTGTCAGCATTTTAGCAGATGAAGTGAAGAGAACATAGTTAGGAAGGCGAATAGCTTCAGTGATGGGAATAACTGCAGAAACCAAGTTCATGTCCGTGACAAAAACAGAAAGGGGTGGACTCAGCGCAGACAGAAGTGGGGAAAGAAGGTGAGAGGATTCCTTGATGAGTCGGAAATGTTCGAAAAAAGGATCTTCCAAAGGGTTGTCAAGAGGAAGGAGATGAAACTGCTGGTGCTTGATCTGAGGAAATGAAGCAAATAACTGAGATAAAGCTTGTGACTCAGCAAGTGAGACCGTTGGATGTGGCGTGATGAAGGTGACATTGACATTTTGGAGTGTGAGTGAAGCAGCAAGTCTGAGGAAAGGTGTGAGATGACCCATGCCAGCACTCGGGAGGAGAGCGACATGAGCAAGCTTGTGTTCACTAGGGCTTGACATTCTTCCTCTGTTCCTGTGATTGAATTGCCTTCGCCTTGTTTTGGTGGAGCTTATTCTACTTGTATAAGAAAACGAAGAGGTGGTTGGTTGTATTTTAAAGTTTTTATTTTTATTTTAAATTAAAAAATTTAATGTCTGATTAAATTATTTTCAATGCGCTGATATTAAAAATTATTTTTAAAATATAAATAACGTAATTATATTTATAAACAGTGGATATATCTGTAGTCGGTAGATGCTTGTTGACATGGAGGTGGTTTCCTTCCATTGAATGCCTGCGACCACTTGCACCATCTAACTAGGCCGCATGTCGACCTTTTGCTGGCTACGATATCCACCACAGATGTCACCAAAACCAATAATTAATTATTCATTTTTTTAATTAAAATCAATATCTCACGTATAGAAGCAAGTCACAATAAAAAAAAAAAAAAAAGGAGGATCCTTCTGCTGAAGTAAATAAAGAAGCAATAAATGTACATATTAACAAATACCTAAAACAAAACCGAAAATACTGTTCAGACATTGTTCACACACTCTAAAATCACTGTGGACGCGAGCTTTCTCCTCCGTGCGTCGCGCGAGTTCGTCCACCCTTTTTTTTTGTTTTTTCTGCCTATGAACAGTGTAATAACGAAATTAGCCCCCGAAAAAGACAAAAAACGCCGCCGGTTTCAGGGGCTCCGGGGTAATTGGCCATTCCGGTCCGGTTCGGACCGGTTCGTCCGGGCGGTTTATTTTTTTTTTTAATATTTCTTCAAACAGTGCAGTCACCGTTTTAGCCCTTGATAACGACAAAATAACGCACAGGGTGGGAGGGCTGAAACAGTAATTAGTCAATTTTTTATTATTTTTCGCTCCGGGTTACTGTTGGCGCGTCCCATCACGCGCCATCCATTTCCGCGCGCACGCGTGTTTCGGGCGGCGCGTGCTACGTCATACGGCGTCCAAAAATTATCAACCGGCGTGTAGAACGATGTTTCGCCATGCTCTCTTCCACATGGGGCGGCGCGTGTAAACATGTTGTGCCCAGGTACGTGTCAATGGGCGTTTGAATTTCCCCCCCTCATTTCTCTCTCCTCCTGCGCATGCTGACGTCAGCGAGGCAGTGTTTTTGGCAAAGTTCATTTCAGTCCCTGAACGCCCGAATTTGTTGTTCTAGCCCTTATTTCAATTATATTAGTTTTGATTTTTTTCAATTGCGTCCTTAAATTCAAAATCAGTATAATATATAGTTTCAGTTCGGTCCTCCTACTTTTAATTTCCAGTTTGGCTTAAATAACTCAATAAATTCGGTACACAAGTTTCGATTTTTTCAACTTAGTCCTTTGATTTAAATTGATAATAAATGTGGTTTCCATTTCAGCCCTTGGACTTTTAATTTTTCAATTTAATCCCTTTATATTTGATTTTCATTTCAGCCCTTATACTTTTATTTTTTTATATTTCTAGAATATTCCCTACTTTTGTCCATGTATATATAAGTGTACTTAACACAATAATAATAATAATAATAATAATAATAATAATAATAATAATAATAATAATTTGTTTGTTTTTCTTACTTACTCTTTTGTTAATGTTTTTTTTCTCCGTGTAATTTAATAATTATTATTGTTTTGACAGTAATGGCAATGATATTTTTTTTTTTTGTTAAAGTTTCTAGGATATTTTTAGTCTTTCATTAATTATATGTTCTAATATTTATTGAATATTATCTCATAGGAATATATATATAGGGAGAAGAAAACATGACCTAGGATTTTTTGAATAAAAAAAATTAATATCAGTATTCTTAAATACATTTAATATAATGATATAATCAATAAATCGGATAACATAAAAAAAATTTGTCTTCGAATTTTAATTTTGTACTTGACACAATAATAATAATAATAATAATAATAATAATAATTTAATTATTTTTCTTGCTTGCTCTTTTGTTAATGTTTTTTTTTCTCCGTATAATTTAATATTTTTTATTGTTTTGACAGTAATGACAATGATATTTCTTTTTTTTTCTTTTGTTAAAGTTTCTAGGATATTTTTAGTCTTTCATTAATTATATGTTCTAATATTTATTGAATATTATCTCATAGGAATATACATAGGGAGAAGAAAACATGACCTAGGATTTTTTGAATAAAAAAAATTTAATATCAGTATTCTTAAATACATTTAATATAATCATATAATGAATAAATCGAATAACATAAAAAAAAAAATTGTCTTCAAATTTTAATTTTGTACTTAACACAATAATAATAATAATAATAATAATAATAATAATAATAATAATAATAATAATAATAATAATAATAATAATTTAATTGTTTTTCTTGCTTACTCTTTTGTTAATGTTTTTTTTTCTCCGTATAATTTAATAATTTTTATTGTTTTGACAGTAATGGCAATGATATTTATTTTTTTTCTTTGCTTAAAGTTTCTAGGATATTTTTAGTCTTTCATTAATTATATGTTCTAATATTTATTGAATATTATCTCATAGGAATGTATATAGGGAGAAGAAAACATGACCTACGATTTTTTGAACAAAAAAAATTAATATCAGTATTCTTAAATACATTTAATATAATGATATAATGAATAAATCGAATAACATAGAAAAAATTTGTTTTCGAATTTTAATTTTGTACTTAACACAATAATAATAATAATAATAATAATAATAATAATAATAATAATAATAATAATAATAATAATTTAATTGTTTTTCTTGCTTACTCTTCTGTTTATATTTTTTTCCCTCCGGATAATTTAAATTTTTTTATTGTTTTGACAGTAATAGCAATGCTAATTTTTATTTTTATTTTATTTTTTTGTTGTATCTTTTGTTAAATTTTCTTGAATATTTTTAGTCTATCATTAATTATATGTTCTAATATTTATTGAATATTATCGCATAGGAATATATATAGGGAGAAGAAAACATGACCTAGCATTTTTTGAATAAAAAAAATTAATATCAGTATTCTTAAATACATTTTATTTAATAATATAATGAATTAATCGAATAACATAAAAAAAAAATTATTAAATATTATCGCCTATAGATATATAAAGAGAGGAAAAAAATGACCTAGGATTTTTTCCTTAAAAAAATTAATATCAATATTCTTAAATACATTTAATGTAATAATATAATTAATAAATCTTATAAAAATATTTGTATATTTGTATATTTATGTCAAATTAAAATATGTAAGACTAATTATATGTTTGAATATTTATTGAATATTATCGCCTAAAAATATATTAAGAGAGAGGAAAAATGACCTAAGATTTTTTGAAGGACAGAAATTCATATCATGTTTTCTTAAATATATTTAATATAATAATATGATTAATAAATCTTATATAAAAAAAAAATTGGCTTCAAAATTTAATTTTGTGTTCTTTTATTTAAGTAGGTTTATGAATTTATCTCTCAATTCATTAGCATGTGCTTAGTAGCAGTTTGCAACTCCGCTTCCGTCGTTCTCGCCCGCCTGTCCTATTTGATTCAGTCGGTCGTCTGAAAGTGCTTGCGGGGAATTTCCAATGTTTTCATTTTTAATATTTTAGATCTAATATTACTGGAAAATAAACATCTCAAAAAAAAAATGTTGACAAATTTACCTGCATTATCTACAAGTCAAATTAAAAAATATACAAGTCACTTCCCGTTTCCATTAGACTGTTCTTTTTAGACGGCAAATAAATAATTATAGCACACAAAAAAATTAAGTTTATGTTTTAAAAACAAATTACAATATTTTTATTTCTAATATGTCTGATATTTATTGAATATTATCGCCTAAAAATATATTGAGAGAGAGGAAAAATGACTTTAGATTTTTTGAAGGATAAAAATTCATATTAGTATTCTTAAATATAATTATACTAACTAAATATTTAAATAATAAAATACAGTACATAAAAAAACAATCAATTTTCTACATAGATAGAAAAAACCCGCCGCATCGCGCGGGTTAACCGCTCGTATTATTCTAGAGCTAATTATGACAGGAAGCAGGAATTGTTTAGTAAGCCAGATCGATGGAGTCACTTGTAATGTTTTCGTCATCATCGTTCCTATGCCAAGTCCACTTGTTCATGCCCGGAGCTTGCCTGCCTGAAAATTCTGAATTAGTCAAAACTTATTAGGTATCACAAAATTCTTAAAAATTACACAAGTTGCGTAGATATCTTTATCATATAGATGTTTTAGGATATTTCAAATAATGATTGAAATAATTATCACTTCCGAGTTTCAATTGAATCCCAAATCATGAAAATATTGGCCAAACATACAGAAACATTAAATATAGAATGAAACACTCACCAACTAGTGATTTAATTCAATAAAACAATTATTCACATATTCATAGCTAAGTTACATCAAAAATTTCAAAATAAAATACATCATACCTAAATTAAAAAAAAAAAAACTTGATACAATAAACATCACTCAAGAAAAGGATGATGATTTGAGACAAGTTGGACATCTTGAAGCCTATTGTTGTATCTTTTTTTCTTTTCAATTCTATTCTTCTTTCTTTTGGTGTCATCTCCTATATTTTGTATATAAAGAAGTCAATTTCCTTCTCTATCACAAATTCATTTCCTTCCAAATATCACAAGCCACTTTTGAAGCAAAAAAAAAATGAAAAATTAAGACATATATTTCTACTACAATTTTATAAAATCAAATTTCCTTTTCAACGAAACCATCTTACGATTTTTTGAACTCTAGAACTCGAGATATGGGCTAAAAAACATGTGATATGTTTGCTTATTTTTTTAAAATAAATAAATAAAGGGAGGAAAAAAATATTTAGCCTAGATGCATGAGCATGGGTTTTTTTAAGCCTAGGTATGTTATGTTACCTATGCTAGCCTTTATGTCCTAGTGCATGTTTGGCTTCGTTGTACCTAACCATAGAGCTAAGGTGTTTGATTAAGGGTCAACCATAGTTTTTATAACTGTGAGACTCACTCAAACCTCAGTTTTGAAAAAACACCCTTCTTTCCACCCCTAAAACACAATCTCAACCAAGATAATAATGTGGTTTCTCTCCTTAACTTCTGCAAATTCTATAGTATACTATGTTTCCATTCAATATTATAGACAAAACAATCAAATTCTCAGCCATGACGGAAACTTTTTGTGACTTTTGTTTCTGGGTTTGCTTGATTTGTATCATTTCTTTAGTTTATTGAGTATATGCCCCTTTAGCTTAAAGTTAATTGATTAAAATAATAATAATAATAAATTTTAAGAAGTTTTTTTTTAATTATTCTAAAACATAAAAACAAAATAACAGGAACTAAATAATTTATAATCGTATCGTAACATAAAAACAAAATAACATAAAGTGGATATTTTACAATTTGAGCACGTGTATTTTGAATTGAATTAATATTTACTTACTAATAGCGATTTATTATTTATTTTTGTAATTAGAAAAATATCATTATTAATTTTTACTTTTTAGATTTAAATCATAGATTAAATATTGAAAATTATTAAACTTTTAAATTTATCAAATCAATATAAAAAACACGTTAAAAGTTTTGTTTTATTAATATATAGTTCAAAACACCCTTCTAATTAAACGGGGAAAAAAACTAACTTAATTTTTTGAGCAATATGAAAAGCATAGTAACTAAACACAAAACTGTTTTTCATTATACTTCAAACTCAGTCACATTTTTAACCAAACACTTCAATTTCACTTATGAACCTCAACTAAAAGTATTTTTTTTATAAAACTGTTTTTTTTTTAATCTCAACCACAACAACAACTGCAATACCAAACAGGCCCATAGTATTTTTAATGATATTGAAATGTATTCTTTCTATGTAGCCCTATTTATTTATTTTCAATTACTTTCTTAAATAATCTTTTTTATCATTTTATTAATTAAAATATTGATTTCAAGAAACAAAAGTTATTAAATATAATCAAGTCATAACTTATGTTCTTGGTTTTCATATAAAATAATAACATTTTTTCTAATATGTGAAACCTTATATGATATTTTTTTTCTTTCGATTTTATAT
The DNA here is from genome assembly GCA_964035475.1 of Salix caprea. Lineage (NCBI taxonomy): Eukaryota > Viridiplantae > Streptophyta > Magnoliopsida > Malpighiales > Salicaceae > Salix > Salix caprea. The sequence continues at coordinate 9,632,068 of OZ037745.1, forward strand.
AACTTTTTTTGTGTATTTATTTTTATTATTTTTTGATTTAATAATAAAAATAAAAAAAAGTACATAGCCTGTGTTAAATATCTTAATCAATGTTTTTCCCTTAATTTTATTACTTTGGTTTTTAGTTATCGTTATTGATTTGTGTTTTGTATTTATGACCACGAATAATTATTGATTTATTTGATTAAATAAATGTATAAATCATATTTCATCAAAGGACTTTCGTATGTAATTTGTTTTTGAAATCTACGGAGCCGGCCATTTGGGGAGTATTTTTACTTTTTCAGGGCCCACTCAGTACGAATATAAATTAGTCTGGATCAGCGTTTGAGACACCACGTGGTTTATATAAAAAAAAATTATTTTTGAAAATCCAACATATTAATTTAAGTTTTAAGTTATTATTAAGCGAAGAAAACAAAGAAGAACTGTCACACTTCTCGACAAACACAAAAACTTGTCAAACCCAGCTCACAGTAACGTAGCAAACCAAGATCTCCAAAGAGATTCAGCCAAAAACATGGAAGCTAGCTCAGACCGATCTCAACCAGTCTCACAACCACCTCTCTATGATCTAATAATCTTAGGAGCTTCTGGTTTCACTGGCAAATATGTTATCAGAGAAGCCCTCAAGTTCCTTAATGTCCCTTCTTCTCCTCTTAAATCTCTTGCCCTTGCTGGTCGCAATCCCACCAAATTAGCTCAAACCCTCAAATGGGCCTCCCATCCCGATCACCCTCCTCCAATTCCTATCCTCACCGCTGAAACAGCCGACCCTGCTTCTCTACACCACCTCTGCTCCCAATCCAAGCTCATCCTCAACTGTGTCGGTCCCTTTCGCCTACATGGCGAGCCTGTTGTCGCTGCCTGTGCAGAAACTGGGTACCTTTTTTTTCTCCATGTTATGTCTCGGTGCTCTTATGGATAATTGGTGTTGTGGTTTAAATGAAGAGAACGATGCTTTAAATTTGATTTTTTTGTGTGGTTTTTTATGGGTTTTTTTTGTTGAAAATAATGCTAGTTGTGATTACTTGGATATATGTGGGGAGCCTGAGTTTATGGAGAGAATGGAGGTGAAGTTCCATGAGAAGGCGATGGAGACAGGTTCTTTAGTGGTTTCTGCTTGTGGGTTTGATTCGGTTCCAGCTGAATTGGGATGGATGTTTAATTCCAAGCAGTGGGTGGGTCCGGCTGCACCGAACCAAATTGAGGCCTATTTGAGTCTGGAGTCGGAGAAAAGGATTGTTGGGAATTTTGGCACATATGAATCCGCGGTTCTGGGAGTTGCCAATGCCGAGCAGTTGGTGGAGCTGAGGCGATCAAGGCCCAAAAGAGCAAGGCCAGCTGTAAGAACTTTGTTGTTTTTGTCTTATGGTTTCCTTTTAAAGAAAGCAAATCAAAAGTTTAGGTCAATCCCTCTGACTGTGAACATTATTATATATTAATTGTGGTTTATGCTGTTTGTTTGCACGTAACTATATTATGATATGTTAATTATTGTTGGTAGGTGTGCATTCAAAACAAACTAATAATGCTCTTAACTTTGTTTGCACTTCACACTGTGATAATATGCTACACTGAAATCCTGTCTGATGAAATCACTTTAATAAGTCTCATAAATCATAACCATTTTTTCAAGTAATTGTCTCGTTCGTGTTTCCATTTTCAATCTTTGAATTAAGTAGTTTATTTTCACTAGAAGAAACATATTAACTGGTGAAGATCATAGGACTAATACATCTGGGTTAGAATGGTTTGTAATATATAATGAAATATATTAAAGCAATCTGCGCTTCTGAAGTCCTGTGTGGGATTTATTGAGTTGAAATGCATTTAATCGTACCTAAATAAAAGTGAAGGTTCCATTTCTAGCAACAGGATTTTTTTGGCTGTGTATCTACTGTTTTGGTCCTTTGCTGCAAGAGAAGGGTGGATTTTATTTTCATTGAATAGAAACTCATGAATAAGCTAGCATTGCTTTAGTTTTTTTTTAAAACTCCTCTGTAATGTCTTTTTTCTCCCCTGCCTCTGTTCTTTCTATATTTGTCCTCTGAAGGCTGGTGGGGTGAGTGCTCTGTTGCTTCAATGCAAATATCAGCAAGCTACCTAAGTTACTACTGTTGAGCTCTGGACTTTTTGTGATAAAACTGTGATCTATAGATTATTGTGTGTGCTGCAATATGCACATGTTGAAGGCCTTGTTTATACCAACGACAATAAATGTCTAGCTTTCACCACTACAGTGGCACCATTACTTGTAATTTCTGTTGTTGGAGGGCCCTGATGGTGGAAATGGATATAATAAGCACATAATTTAGTTATAATATTACGATGGCCTATCATGTTGACTGAGAATGTGATTGGTAATGCCATGTTGGTTTCAGCAACTGTAATATGCTGATTGTAGCAGTGGTGATGGTCTAGCTAGTGGTGGTGGCGGGTTCCATTGAATCATATTTGTGCATGAGTAATGTTGGTGGTTGTATCAGTAGCAGTGGTGCCGACAATGTCTCCGTGCCTTCAGCTCTAATTATATTATTAATATTGTGTCAGTGGTAGTTCTTTCTTAGGGGTTCAATTCTTGACTTGCTTGCTTCTTGAACCTGTCAACATTTAAGCAGCAGTGTGTTTTATATCTTTCTCATGATTGCTCCTTTGTGTTTGTGCCCTAATCAAATGGTGAAGAGGTTGCATGGCTTTGGTTTATTTTACTTTCAAATCTTTCTTGAATAAAAAAAGAGAGAAAAATTGAAGGGGAAACATATACTATACTTTGCATGTTGAGTATCGCAAAGGAACCATGCAAGATGGGAGATTGTTGCAATGGGTTGGTGCACAAGTCTTCATTTTTAGCATAAATTTATTACTAGGATGCTAGCACTGATAAAATTTGAAGTTCACCCTAGGTGTTATCTAAAGAACTCTGGATATGAATTGTCTTCAATATCATGATGGTGGTTTGTTCCAGAGTCAGGATAAGCCAATAGCAATAATATTTGAGTTTTACTAGATAGTTTCCAAAGCCTGTCTGATTGCTGTTTGGTTAAATTTGTTATTGATCCCTAGCTCTAGCAGGGAAAAAATATTATCATTTCCTTAGTTTTCTTTTACCATGTGCGACAACAAAGTTTGGCAAGTTATCAATATAAACAATCTTTGATGCATGCATTATGCTTCCTAGTTGCATCACAAGATGTAGCTAATGTTACCATTTTACCTGCATTTTTGCAGATACCTGATATCGTCCATCACAAAGTACCAAGATTCATGCATTATGATTTCTAGTTGCATCATGAGATGTAGCTAACATCTTTAATTCCCTTGTTCTTGCAGATTCCTGGTCCCTTTCCTCCCAAAGGACCAATCATAGATCACCAAAAGGAGATTGGTCTTTGGGCGGTGAAACTGCCTTCAGCAGATTCTGTTGTTGTTCGTAGAACGCTTGCAACTATGACTGAAAACCCTCGAGGTCTTCCTGGACTCGATGAGAGTCTTGAGCAGATTGAAAAGAGAGAAGCTTTCTGGTCAACAATAAAACCAGCCCATTTTGGCGTGAAGCTAGGCTCTAAGACTCTTCTGGGAATCTTCCGATTCATTGCAGTTGGCATGTTCATTGGCCTCTTAGGTAGTAATGCAATTGGGAGGTGGCTTCTCTTAAAATTCCCTTCATTTTTTAGCCTTGGTTGGTTCAGGAAGAAGGGTCCCTCAGAGGATGAGGTGAGGAGTGCTTCATTCAAGATGTGGTTTGTTGGACGAGGCTTTAGTGACATGAATGTTTCTCGGGACAAATCAAAACCTGACATGGAAATAACAACACGAGTAATGGGACCTGAGATTGGCTATTTAACTACCCCAATCATCTTGGTTCAATGTGCTCTTATTCTTCTAAGCCACCGTTCTAACCTGCCGCAGGGAGGAGTTTTTCCTCCAGGGATAGTATTTGGCCCGACAGATCTCCAAGAACGGCTCCAACAAAATGGAATATCTTTTGATCTCATTTCGAAAAAGGCGATTCGGGCTTAACTAGTTCAAACTTATCAAGAAAAGGAGCAAGACCCTGACTAGTTAATAGTAACAGTATTAGCCAGCTTTTTCTTCTTACTTTGTTTTTCAGACATCTAAGAAACAGAAGTGACTTCTGGTTATGCCTTGTTGAAGTAAGTTATAGCTTTGATGCGATTATGGTTTGAATGTATATGTTCTCCATCGTAACTTGCATGCTTATTTCCCATTCTCATCTTGTATTGATGAGCATTTTAAATATTTGGTTGCAATAACAATAAAGATGTAGACACTCAAACAAAGAACACTATTTCGAAACAAGGGCTTATGGACGTGCGATAATAAAAAACAATCATTGTATTAAATCATAAATCTCAAGTCTTCCAATAAAATAGACCATTTGTATAAGAATGAAGTCTTTAAAATAATCATCATTTTAGTTTATTTATAACATAAAATTATTATATACAGAAATACATCTAAAAGGTTATTTGGACTATCTCAATCTATAAACATGGATAAGATGCTAAAAATTTAGTGTGTGAGAATTCAAAGAAGGATACTTACTAATTTTATATAGAATACGCCTTTTCAACGGTCCATAAGAACTATAATGATTACTTTGTTTAATCTCACAAAGATGAATCATTGATTATTTAAAGTTAATCATAAGCAAGACTTCTTTTATTGGTATTAGATAACAAGGGGCAAGGGGCAACATCACATTAAAGAAAATAACCAGAGTACAGCCATAGAGCTGGTTGGAAATGATGATCCCAACACTTGTATTAATGCACTCCACATTTCAGTATTAAATTTTATATATATATATAAAAAATAAAAAACTTGGATATAGACATGCATGGCGGAATTATCATAGAAGATGCTTCTTTTCGTATTCTCTCTGGCTTATAGTGCATGCAAATCCTTAACTATTATCGTCATCGAGCTTGTACTGTAAGTATATCAGCAAGCAAAACGAAGGTTCGAACCTCCATTGTGTGTTTTTCCATGTTCCTCTTGAATCTATAATGAATTCAAAGTGCTTTTTTAATTCATCCCAAGGATTTCAACCCATAATAAAAAGAAACAGCTGGAAGTAAACAGTCAAATCCATCTTCATAAAATCTGTGAGGAATGGATTCAGTAAATTGATTTAGCGAAGAGACTCCCTCGATTCACTCTTAAATTGGTACAGGAAACTGATTAACTGGTTGTTAGCCCAGGAAAGCATAGCATCGCCAAGCGAAATAAGAAAATGGAGCAAAATATTTAGATTTTACATATTTTTTGCTAATTAATGCACCCTTTAAAAAAAAGAGGTAATGTATTGGGGAACTTCAAGTTTACACTACTCAAGTTAAATTTACTACCTAACAAAACTTTAAGCAACAAAATTCAACGACCCTTCAATTGTACCCACATTCACAGCCCAGCAGCTTCAATTTTCTGAGCTTTTCAGCTTCTTCTTCCGCTCCTTCAGCTTGCTAATGCGAGCAGTATTCCGTTCCTTTCCTTTCTGAAAAAATAAAGGGAACAGATACATCAATGAATGGGACTTCATATTTCTAAAGTTGACATTTTGTAAGAAGATAAATGCAGATAGCATGTGAAGGCTTGAAAAAAGAAGTTTCAATTCACATATCCAATTTCTATCAAGTATAAAATCATTCTCCCACCTTGTAACAGTACCCGTCCAATAGTAAGTTTGTTTGAAACAGCAGACATTTTAAGTGAAGGAAACTAGGTTAAACTACAAGTCCTACCCCCACAATCAAAATTGCACGCAGCACCAGGAAAAAAAAAAGAAAAAAAAGCTTAAAAGACAGAAATTCCAAAATAGCAATCTTATTATAAATGTCAAATATAGAAGAATTCAATAACAAGAACGCTAATAGGAACTTGCTGACCACCATGGCACAAGTTTTCCCACAAACCATCATGATTTAGATTAAACAAATGTATTATCTAGTAGTAAAAGCAAGATCAAAGCTTGCATGATAGACTGCAATTGATAATAATATAAAAAAATACATGCTTAGGGGCAGGTAATTATACTTTGAAACCCACCTGAATCCTAGAACAGTTTATACTAATCTGATATAAAACTTTTTTACTTATGTTTTATTTATTGACCACAGTAAAATATTAGCAGAACAGAAAGATTGTCATTTCCAATGTCCAATCCCAAATTACATTTACATTCTAAGAGCATGACTTTGTTGATCAAAGTTGATTTTTCCACAATCTTATTTTGTCATTTTGTACTGTCACCTAAAAAACTTTAATGTCTTCCAGTGTCAATCTCTTTACCATGCTCTTAAGTCATCTTAGATGTATAACTTATTTTTTCTGTCAAGTGCATCAATTTTAGTTGCAAAATTTTTACTCAAGACTTGATGTTCAGCAATCACAAGCTTAGTCATCATTTGTTTACATAATATAAAGCTTCAACGTTCCAAGTTTTACATTTTTTCCTTATTTCCACAATGTTTTTGTCAAGTTCAATTATCTTACTTGTGAACTTCATATTATATTTACTGGGTTTATATTAATATAAGAATGTGATTCAAGTTACAATCTTCAATATCGTGATTGGTCATTGAATGACACCAAAAAATTTCTTGGCTGCACCATAAAAGGCTGTATCGAGAAATAACTAGAGAAAAACACATGATTAATCAAACTTACCTCAATAGCTTCAAGAAGGCCCCTCTTTTTACGTGACATTCCTAATTTTGACATTGTGTCAATGTCCTCAGCAATCTGTTTTGGATCAGGGACAGACTCTTCACTAGTCTTTGCATGCTCCGCGGAGCCCTGCTTGCTTTTCTTCATGACTGCACCCTGCTTGCTTTTCTTCATGACTTCACCCTGAAGTTCACTTTGTAGCTCTTCATGGTACTGCTTCTCAAGAGTCACCATCTGCCATTCAAAATGGGGTTAGTCAACAGCCATGCTATGCAAAAGGATATGTGCTACTGGAGGGGGAGGGGGTAAGAGAGAACAATATTGGCTCTGCAAATAGCATTGACTCAGAAAAATGAAAAACAGAAACCGAATGCGAACATCACTTTCTTTCTAACAAAAATTTCCTGCTGTGGACGTTCCTCGGGTGTAATATGTGGCAAGACTTCTATGCTACCAGGTGTTGGATGTCATTGATAAATTAAATACACTATTCTCTGCATTAATATTGTGCGACACCTTAAAAAAAATGGTAGGGCTTTTCCTCTCTTCTCGCCATCTCATATAACAAGAAAAGGAGAAGACTCAATCCTCCAATACTTCTTATATAGATGGTGCAAGGGGAGGTTCCTTCAAGACATAAAGTAATAAGTTGCAATTATAGGAAACATAAGATGCTTCCACACTCCAGCTGAAAAAGATCCAACACCAATTGAACCTGGAATGTAGAGTTCTATGACACTCAAGGCAGCAGAAAATCTTTCCTACTTGATACACTATCGAAGTTGTCCACAAGGCTACTACTTCAGCTATTCAATAACCTACATACCTTTTTCTTTGTCTGCGCAGCCTCGTTAGCCTCTGCTCGACTAATATAACCTTCAACCAACAGATTTTGAGGATCATCTAAATCTTCCTTTCCTACACCAGGCATGGGAAGGACTTCATTTCTGGCAGCAGCCTGCAAGCGTTTGATAGTCTCTGCATAATCAGGAATATAACCTTCTGCATCGTTATCAACAAAAGGCGATAGGTGTGGGGGAGGAATCCTGTAAGCAGAGCAATCATGTCAAAAGACATGATTTTTATGTTAAAAGCATTGTCCAAGCATCAATCCCTTACAAATGCAATCTATAAAAGAGGGATGCGATCCATACCAACAAATGTTGATGACTGCAATAAGTTACATTTGACATATAACAGCAATGCAATCAATATTACAAAACATAGCAACTAGATGCTGGTTGACACTCCATAAAGTGCATAAGATCAAATAATAGGGAAGCAGACACACTTGAACAAAGGAAAAATATTTCAGACTTTTTCCTTGTGGTGGAGACACTTGAAAAAGGGGGAAAAAGAAGTGTCCCTTGTGAAATATGATAACCACACAATCAATATTGCAGAACATAGCAACTGAATGCTACTTGTCACTCTATAATATGCATAGGATCAAATAATAGGGTAGTGGCCACACTTAAACAAAGGAAAAAGCATTTCAGACAGTTTTTCTAAATTTACCTTCCCACCATATAAGCCTCAGTTGGCAATATGATCCGTGCATTAATGCAATCATAAATCCACTGTGGCTGGACATATTCCCTTGAAAGGTATCTATGACCTTGAGTTGGCCTGTCAACAATCTTAAAAAATGAAACAGCTGAAATTAGGAACTTGAAACTCATGTCCATGAAAAATTATAGTAAACGTATATGCATGTGAATGTGGATGATTCCAAGCATTAGCAATGGCTAGGTATGTCCATGTGCATGCGCTAGTATTTCTAAGTGTGCCACCCTTGGTTTAGGAAAAAATAACAAACCTGATGAGAAATGCTCTGGTCAGCTTCTTTATATGGAGCAGCTTCCCCATCCCAAGAAACAACCCCGCCAAAAGCAGGAATTACAAAAAGCAATGATTCTCTAGGAACCTGAAAATAGAAACAACTGGTATGCCATGAGCACAAGACCAAGGTATCATGACAGTACCCATCCATTTGAATGAAGAAACAGTAACAAACAGTCACACGATGAGGAAAGAATTATATAAACCTCATACATGACCAAACTACCATGATCAGGTAAATTTGTTTCTACAAACAAAAACGCTTTTTCCACGACACCCAGGATCCACAGCTTTAAAAAGATGTAAATGCACGCCCATGTTTACAGGAATAGACATGCTCTCCTGTTTATTTAACATGACCTCGAACAACAGTTATACAAAATAAAAGGTGTACGATGTAGTACATGGTTGATCTTTTAAAACAGAAAATTAAGAACTACATTTGAGAAAAGATTTGAGTGCTCAGAAGTTACACATTTTGAAATTATGACCAGACAGAGAACCTAGATTTGATCAAGGACAATCAAATTATTGAAATTATCACTATGAAGATTGTCGAATGAAGCACAAGAAAACACAAGAATCCTAGGCCACAAAAAGAAATATGTATATTCAGAAAATAGAACATTACGTAGTGATGCCCCATCAACAATAAAACATGGTATGGTAACAGCAATGGACAGTCCATCTCACCTCGCGACTCAAGAAGAACTTCATATTCTTAAAGAGCCTCTTGCACTCCTTTGTATCTTGATCATCTTCATTTTCACACTCAGCACCTTCCATCAGGTGCATCAATGCACCAGGTTCATTGGAAGGAAGTTGATGCTGAAGTTGGGCAAGCCTTAGTTCAGACTCATCAGCCTGCATCTCCTTCTCCTTAGCCTCTAATTGCTCTGATGTAGAAGAACTAGCAGCTTTGGGTTCCAAGGTAGAAGTTCTGGTGTTAGAAACAATGTATCTTGACAGTGCATAGAGATCTGCAGAATCAATAGCGGCATGATATGTTAAGTGCGCAAAAGAAACAGATGTCATAGAGTATAGCATGCAGAAACCAATGCTAACAGACAAATAACACAAAATTGGCATCTCACAACCGAATATGGAAATTTGTACCTACATGAAAAGACAAGGCATACCTGATGCTAAAGCTTCCAATTTGGGATCAAGAATGGGTGGGTACTTCACATTTAATGAATGATAGAGCCTAAAATTGACAAATCCAAGGAGAGTCTGCACCCAAATAAATAATAAGTAATCACAGAAGGATGCAACTAAAAAAAAGCAAAGCTAACCACAAAATAGTAATAAGTTAAATCATCAGCTAATTGCCATGGGTTGAGGCATCAAAGGTTTATCGACAATGGAATTTAGCATGATTCTTATGCCCAGCTTAGTGGGCACCATCAACTTCTTTTGGTTTATGAGACAGCCATCTGAACAGGGATATACTTAGACAATGTTTTCATTAATTTCACAAGCTGAGCCATGAACATGTGACTTTGGTTAGCCAGCTCTTTTAACCTTTCTTGCTGTATGAAATAACCATGTGAAAAGCAAATGGATCCTTGTCCACACAGGGTTTTAAGCTTAGTTAATGTCATATTAATCCTCCTATTTATATGGTCTGGAGTTAGCAAAAAAAGGATACCAATGGCAAATCAATCAAGGAGAAAACTATGACAGAAATTAGTGAAACCCTGCATTCATAAAAGTCTCACCTCATAAAACTCCAAAAAGGTTAACATAACACTGAAGTTGACATCATCTGGCAAAATTTGTTGCATTGCATGAGGTGTTAACCAAGTGATCTTTTGACCCTCAATCTCAGCCTACAGAGTTTACAAGAGCAAGTGGTAAGGAGGACATGACGCACAATCACAGATTCATCAAAACATCAAATGAATCTTGTATACCTGATAATATATGCCCTTTACAGAAATGAAAACCTTCCTCAATTTATAAGTACGACAAACATAAGCTTGCCATTCATGACTCAATCTAGCGAAAAAAGAAGATTGAAAATCAGATTGAAACATGCACGAACTGTGAACACAATGATGGGGTAATCTTTTAATGGGTATCCAAACAGAGTATAAACTCCAACATCTGAAACCTAATAGTTTTTTTAAAAAAGAGAAGCAAATATTACCTCCTACAATTATGTATGAGCTCCACATCAATTTTTGCCCTCTCTACGGCAGGTAATGCTGCAAAAAGATGCACCATGGTCAAACAATCATCCAAGTCTCTGAGCGCATCAACAAACTTAGGATACCTGCAACCAAAAGCACAAACCCATCAAAAAAATAAAGTAAAAACATTTAGCAGCCAGGAAGCAATCATGCAGAGCTCACGAACCTTTCTCGAACAAGCTTGTCTAGCTTGTAAGTGGGTTCCCGAGTTCGAAGAAGAGTGGCAAGATCAGCGTTCTTCTTGGCCTCCGCTTTCTTTATCTTCTTCTGGTAAGCCCTTATATCTCTAAACTTATCGAGTAACGGCTCGTGTTGAAGGAAGGCAACATCCTTGACATGATAATAAGTATGATTATTTCCTTTGAACTTCTTCTTTGGCTCTCGAGGGAATATCCCTTTTAGAATGCTTAGTCTCCTACAGTTTTTTTTTCCAAATCAAACCTTACATTAATTTTACAAACAAAATTTATTACATATGATATTTATTGAAAACAAAAGGAAGCATACAGATATTTACCGGAAAAAACCTAGCGTAACTTGGAGCTGCTTGATAGCTTGAGACCTGGTAATGTATCTGGCAGCGTTGCCTTCCCTCTTCTTACCCTGCAATGGAAAAGAGGTGAAGTTAATATAGGTAGATTGCTAATTGTCAAGATTAGGGAGTTAAGTACGAACCGGAGGTCTGTAATGCTTTTTCCTTGGAACCATGGAGGAATGCTTTTTCCTTGCAGCCATGGTTTTGCAGCCAGACAAAGCTTTGAGCTTGGCGGAGGCGAGGAGGAGGCTGCTGATGCTAGGGTTTTGGTGTGTAAATGAAAAAGAAAGTCTTGTCTAGGGTTTAATCGACTTGGTGTCGTGTGAGGTAGTGTGAAGTGGGCCGGCTTAGCTGTAGTTTTAGACCCACTCCATTAATTTTATTATCAAGTCTCTTTAATCAATTTTTATCCGAATTCAAATAAATTATAATTAACTCCGACATATATTGAATTATTGATCCCAAATCAATCAAAACTATTAAAAGATCCGGTCTTGTTTATGTGCTTGATTTTAGTTTTAGTATTATATGAAATTATTTTTATATTATTCTATCTTTGTCCTAATTTGTTAATCATGCTATAGTTAACAAGAAATTTAAAAAACTTAATTAGTCTTTCTAGAGTTTTCAAAAATATTATACATATATTTACAAAAAAAGTATTTATATTATAAATAATTATAAGTCTAATAAAATATCCTTGATAAATATGGATAAACTAAATGAATAATAATAATCCAATGAATAAATAATTATAAATCTAATAAAAAAAAGGTATTTATATTATACATAATTCTAAATATTTATATTATAAATATGGATAAAAAAGTATTTATATTATAAATTATTCTAAGTCTAATAAAATATCCTTGATAAATATGTATAAACTTAATGAATAATAATAATCCAATGAACTCAAATTTAAATAAAACCCTTATATCTCTAAAAGACCCGATAATACCTAAAAAATAAGTAAAAAAATAACTCAGCTAATTAAAATAAAACTAAAAATATTTTTATCATTTGTTGATTTAATTGAAGTCCAACTTCAAATTTATAGTTCTCTCTTATTTTAGTGAATTAGAAGTGTGTGTGTAAACTCTATATATATATATATATAATTCTCAATATAAATAAAATTACATTAAAACTCTTTCTATAACTCCAATTATGACAAAAATGACAATGAAAGGTCAAAATTGATAAATCTAAATCTTTTTATTCCAATCTTTTTTGTAATGCTTGTATGTCAGCTTATAAGGCCTATTTGAACATAATTAAATTAATCAAGTTTTGCAATTTCTTATTTGATATCTCCTTCAAAATACACCTTAACTCATGTCCTTGAAGAAGTTCTTTAAAAATCTCATTAAACCTCTTAACCATAAGTCTTGTCATTAAATCAGTTGGAACCTTTTAATGGAATTCTTGGTATTGCGTAGATCACATTAGTGTTAAGTCTCAATGATAAAAAAATATATTATATATCCATGTTTTACATAACATAAAAAGGCGTGATTTGGGAAAATCCAAATAAAATTTATAGGAAAAACTTGTAAGTTCTAAATAGCAACACCATCAAATGCTAAATTACATGCTCATATTATTTCAACATTTATAACTTGTGCAATATTTCAAGTTGAACTTTTTCAAAATTATTTCTTTAGAATTTAACTATTCAACTTGATTAAACCAACCCAAACCATATGTCTAGATGATAAGAATATCATATATCTATTTTATGTTTGTAAGAAAACTAAATAACAACTCTTTAAATTTGTTATCATTATTATTGATCTTGGATAGCACCATTACTTTATTAAAAAATATTATATATATAAACTATTATTTGATATTTTTTTTTTATAACTATGACATCAAATTATTTAATTTGAACACAATCGTGAGAGCTTAAAAATATTTAAAAATAAAAAGATGTAATGATGTTGATTATACCTAGTTGATTGGGCATTTAAAGATCTAGGTTTAAATGAATAACTAAGTTATTTAATATTTTTAGTAACATTGAAAATTATTATTTCCTACTTATTTCTATGATAAAAATTATGGAAGTTGCAACCCATTAAAGGGGTGAGTTATGATTTTGATGTTTTTTTTTTATATTTCGATACACCAAGTAAAGTGTAATATAATATTTTTAATAAAAAAAACACTTATATGAGTGAGAAATGTGGTTGTTTATTTCAGATTTTTTTTTTTAAAAAAAGCTTAATTCTTTAAACACTTATGGAATTTAAAGTTGTTTATCGCTAAAATGAACACAGTCGTGAGAACCAAATGAAATCTCTTGGTAGAGAGCTATAAGAGTACTATTTGTTTTTTGTACTTGCACAAAAGGCTAAAAAAGTTTACAACATCATGTTAACTAATTAGCCGAGTAAATATGATAGTATTTCACTAAATCAATCTCTCTCTATGAATTTTTAAGCTTTTTTAAAAACCTAGTGAAAAAAATTTCATTTATATTAGTGATTGTTCAACTTAAAAAAAATATAGTTAGCAAGAACATTGAGTCCAAATTCAAAATGATTATTTTCAAGTTAAAACTTTATTGAATTTTTATCTCTAACAGCTTTTTAACATGATATATTGATGTAATTTAAACAAATTGTAAGTGAATAAAGAGTTAATCTCAAATAACCATTCATTAGCCTTTTTTGGTGAAAATTAAAACCTTTTGAAAACATCTATACCATATCAGAAAGAAACAAGCTTTGTTTGTTATTTATACAGTGTGAAAGTGAAAAGTTAGAATTAGATTCAAGAGGTACCTAGGTTTTTAAAGGGAAGATGACTAAACAAAATGAGCTTTAGGCTTAAACCTTAACACACACATATGCATAGCCTGACCTTGGGCCGAGCTCGTGTCTAGGTTTAATGTAAAATAATTTACTGAGTTACAAAATATTATTTTTTCCCAACTTATTTTGGGCTTGAATATGGTTAATGAAAAATTATCTCTTCCAACCTTTTTTTTTGTTCAAAAAAATGTGATTGTTTTTTCCATATTAGTTTTTATAGAACTAATATATATTTTTAGCTAGAAAGCATCATATTTAAAGAAAAAATGTTCAAATTTAATTCTGATTTTATAATTGATAATCAAAACTAATAACGGATGGGACTTGTTATATTAATTTCCAAAATTAATTATATATTAGTGTTTCTAGGTTGGATCTTTTGCTCAAATTCAACAAAAGTCTTTTCTTTTTTATTACCTAGTTTTCCAACTTAGTCTCTTCATTAGTTCATTTTAAGCTTTGATTTCATCTTTATTTTTTCTCATGATCTAGACCTTTTATTAAGTCCTTATAGAAAAATATTTGAATATATTTTCCTTGGTCTTTTGGACCTTGTTTAAAAGTGCACCTAAACAAGGTGGTGTTAATTGAAATCTTGCGAGGCTTATAAAAGTCTTTTTTTTTTGGCACTAAATAAGTAATAAAATCTTATGAACAAAGAATTTATCCTTAGCAACAATAAGATATTTTATCTTGACCAAATTCTTTGAGTTTCAGGAAGTACTTTACATATTTCTACTTTAAGTATATTTTTAAAATAATGTTATAATATGATTTTAGGAATTAATTTCAATCTCTTATGTATGATTTAATATTTGCCTTAGTGGTATGTTATGATTGCAAGTTTGCAATGATTTTATACATTTGCATGTTTTAAAACTAAATATTCTATTATTACACATCTACTAATCAATTGTACTTTGATAAATAAGCTTCATGTTTACTTGGAAACTTGTAATTTTTTTATTTATTTAACTTGAATGATTCGCGAATAAATTGCGTGCATGGTAGTGGTGGTTGAATGATTGTATGCAAAACAGATTTTGTTTTCATGAAAGATTAAATTATTTTGTTCTCACTAAGAATAAAACACAATTTTCCACATAAGGCTACTAAGAATGATTTTTTTTTAAAATCTAACAAACAAAAACAACAAGAAAAACAACAAAATTATCAAACAAGGCATTTGGATGATTTTTTGAAATATACAAAATTGACGGGCAGAATAGCGATTCCATACTACTCTTACAAAACAACTTTTGAAAACTCTTGTCAAACTTTGAGCATGATCCAATAATCGTATCAAAAGTGAAGACATTTTTTAGTCATCATTTTGGTTTGACACAATCAGACCTCCTCTTAAGTCTAAGTTTCTTCACCAGTCCATTATTTATAAGCTAAACCATCCATGTAATTTATCTAGTATATTTATAAGCTAGGCCATCCATGTAATTTATCTAGGGTAGATTATCATCTAGTTATGGTAGACTCATATCTCGCAAACTCACATCTAATTACTTGAAATAACTTATTATCACTAAAGCTCAATTATATCACCGACACTTATAAAACATATTTAGAAGAAAAGATACATAAAATTATGTTTTTTTATGTGAAACAATCAACTAGTTCATACAACAATTAACCTAATGGTCGAGCAAAATAATTACGAGTGATGTCATATAAAGTTTTTACTTTGAAGAATACCTTTGGTAGGCAGGTTGGGTCGAGGGCCCCCAGTTGCGCATGGGGTTCTTTTCGTTTTAGTTGGTTTTTTTAGGCCATGTTGGCCTTTTTCCTGGTTCCCTCTTGCGGATATCAGGCCTCTTTTGTGCAGTTCCCCTTTTTTAATCCATATAATTTGTGCAAAAAAAATAAAATTAATAAATATTGTGTTTTTATAACATGATAATATAAAAATATATCATTCACTAAAATGTTTTATTCTGCCATATTTTCTTTAAGCAATTGTGCTATTTTTTTCTTTCTAAAATTCTTTTTCCTAGCTAACTTACAACCTTATCTCTTCTTTAAGGTATGACCGTAGATGGTTTTTGCAATCATCATGAAAGCATTAGATCTCGCCAACATATCACTTGTTGCACATTGACATTGTACTTTGTGCTTGCAATTGAACTAATGGAGAATTTTTATTTCTTATCATTGTTTAAGTCTTTTATATATTTTGGGTTTAAAGTATTGTAAGTTATAATGCTTTGCTTGATTAATGACGTAAGCAATTTTTTTCTCTCCCTCCTTTGAATGTATGTATGATGACAAGGGTGATAGTGTAATTCACATTGTTTTTTATGTTGATATTAAAAATAATTTTTAAAAAATAAAAAATAATTTTTAATATCAACATATTAAAATAATATAGGAATTAATTTAAAATGGAAAAAAAATATTTGTTTTTCAAAAACGTTTTTAATATGGCACCAAATGAGATAACATATAAAAGTAATAAATAAATAAAATTAGGGGGGTAAAATCGTAAAATGTCTACAGCACATTGTACTCTCTTGTTTAGTATTTTTGCTGCCGTGAAACACACCATTCTTCTTCCCTCGATAACTTGAACCCAACAAATCTCTCCCAACCCCAAAAAATGAGAACCTGCAGAACACTTATCACCACCTCTCTTACCTCCCTCCCCAAACCCTTAAAACCCTTCTCTCCATTCTCCAAAACCCTAAACCTAACCCGCACTCCCTCTGTATCCTTCACTCCCTGCATACAACACGCCAGACCTCACTCTTCAACAGCAACCCAATCAGCAGTCTCATCAGAGCCCCCATGCGACACATCCACCCCTAACGACACCGTAGAACTCCTTCTCACCAACCGGGACGACGTTTTAGGACTAATGAAAATGGAAAGAAGAATAACAAAAACCCACAACGACACTGTCTTGGGTTCTCATTGGTTTCCTTATTTTGACAGGTTCAAATGTGGAAGTGTGGATTTGAGTAGCAGTGAGGTTTTGCAAGCGGTGGGGCCGTATATGATGGAAGAGAGAAGAGAGAGGATTAGAAATACGGTTCAGAATAGGACTTATTCCCTTTGTTTGGTTGTTGAAGGATTGACTGATTTCGGAAACGTTTCGGCTGTGTTTCGGTCTGCTGATGCTTTGGGGTTTCAGTCTGTTCATGTTATTTCTTGTGATAGCTCCAAAAGGTGCTGCTTCGATTCTTTTTGAGGTGAAAAAAAGGTTTTTTTATTTTATTTTATGGTTTCTGTCAATGAGATAATATTGTTTTATTAATGTTGTTTGTATTGGTGGTGGTACAGGTATAGACAGAACAGGCATGTGAGCATGGGAGCAGAGAAATGGTTGGATATTGAATTATGGGATTCTGCTAAAGACTGTTTTCAAGTTTTAAAATCACGTGGTTATCGGATTGCTACCACTCATGTAGGAATCGATGCGGTAATGGATCTTTACTTGTTCCTTGTTTTGATTTTTTTATCATGGAAAATGGTAATTGGCATTGCTGCTTAACTGTGATTGTAGCTAGTAGTTTAAACTGTGGAGTGTCTTTGGTATTTTGATGCGGAATTGTTCTAGCTGTGGATACATGTATGACTGCTTCGGTGCTGTTTAGGTATCTATTTATGACATGGATTGGTCATGCCCAACTGCAATAGTTGTTGGAAATGAAAATAGGTAATTTACTTTCTCTTACTTTATCATTTTATCACAAAGTTGATGCTGGAGGTTTTTTTGGGCGGGGGGCTATGTTTCCATTAGTTTTATTATGCTGATTAGTGTTGGTATTTGAAAAACGTTTTCTTTGGACCTCAGATTGTTGCACTTTGAACGCTGACTGGCTAAATTGTTGCAAAAGATTAAAGGAAGAACAATAAAAGAAAACTACATTATTCTTGCTTGCTCTTAGAAACCCCTTGTGAAGCTCTCTTTTGTTAGATTCTATCTGTAGCTGGTGATTAATTGCTACATTAAGCTTTTTGATATCTAGAGTAAAGATGTAGATGTAGACTGCGTTCTAACTAGTTGGCTTTGTATTACCAAAAGAAATCTAGAACATTTTAGTCCCTGTAAACTTTAGTAATGATGGTTGAGTCGCTACTTGTAGGGGAATTAGTGATGAGGCTCTGGAACTGTCAGATTTGCATTGCAGTATTCCTATGAAAGGCATGGTAGACTCTTTCAATGTTTCAGTTGCTGCAGGCATCCTCATGCACCATGCTGTTTGTGACAGAACTTCGAGCCTGGTAATAAATACTGATTTACATTTGTGGCACAGGAATCAAGGACCATTTTTTGATTAGTATTCTTGATTTTGTTCTGTTCATTTTGTTTACTGACTCAGCTTGTTTTTTAAGATTTAAATTGATAAGCTAAACCTATGTTTTATAGTTAGCCTTTGTCTAAAGTTCACAGCCCGGTCTATTTTTCATCTGGACAGAAACCATAATTTTGCACATTTTGCACCAAAAATTTGCAGGGCTCTCATGGTGATTTGACCCCAGAAGAAACACGGATCCTGCTTGCCGAGTTTTCGCTTCGTCATAGCAAGAGTATGATAAGCATTGCCCATGACTATGCTAAGCGAAAGGCAGCCACTCCCAAGCCAAAGCTATGACAGATGACAAATATTTAATGTGTGATTTTCCTGTGGTTGGATGTCTGCAAATGGACTTTGGAATTTCTATAGAAGTTACTGCAGGAGTTACAGACATTATCGCCTTACTGTTCTAAGACAAACCAGAGAAGGCTGTCGTTGATTGCAATTAAAGGATTTCTTTTGGTGCACTGGAGGACACTCCAGCAAGAACATCAATGAATGCTTCATAGGAGAACGCTAAACATGATGATCAGCTGGTGACTAGGGATCAGTCGAGCCAATGATTAACTTGGGCTTGCAATGTCAATTTGTTCTACTGTGTTTCTTTAAGCAAGAAGATACTTCATTGTTATTGGTCTTTGCATCAACTTTTCATAATCTGAATGTTGTTTTGCTTATGAAGGGAAGAGAATAGTTGCTTAGAACTATTCTGCTCTACTTCAAATTTCAGTTCTGGCAACTTGGTTCTGGGGGGGCAAGTTGTTCATGAGCCTAGCCAAATGACCACAGCTCGGTTTCAAAATTGGCAGAATCTGCCTGGAGCTACTGGGAAACCTCCGAAAGGAGAGATGATTCTTCCTAGTTGCTCGAGAGATTGTGGTTCGTACCTTATTTATACAAGAACTGTTCATATTTCCAACTTGACGGTTGATGGTGATCGAAATGCCAACCAGAAGAATCTGCAACCACCAAAAAGTGGCACGGATATTTTTATTAGGGAATTAATCTAAAGTTGTACTTCTATATTTAAAAGATAAAAAAAAATTATTTGGATTAAAAAGTTCGTCACTGAACTAAGAGTGATTCCTAATTGATCAAGTGGACTTGTATTGTAATAATAATAGAGTGATTGCACAAGAAAAGAAATCAGGGTCTTATCAATGGTCCATAAATTTACTTAGACGATATCATTTGATTAAAGAATCATAAAAAATAAAAGATATAAAAATAAAACGACTATCTAATAAAAAGAATCTTGTAGATTCTCTTACTAATTTATTGTCTCAATAAAATCATTATTGTCAAGTAGATCGATATGATGTTTGATACATGAGTTTAGTGCAAGTGAAAAATTGGTATACATGTCTCGTAGTCAATTGATTGGTTAGACCTGACATTGACGGTGTTAATGTAAACATATTTAGTTATTAATAAAATCTTATTTATCTTTAATATTTATCCGATATTTGATTAATAAATTTAGAATAAAAATAAAGTCCCACGAATAAAAATGTTTTATAAAAGAAATTATAAAGTTGTTATAATTATATGATTTCTATTACATCAAAAAATTATTTCCAAATGTTCCTAGTTAATTTATTAGAGAACCAAATGGGTCACACACATAAGAGCCTTTGGTCAGAAATTAAAATGGAATTATTTATTAAGTATGATTTGATTGCAAATAAGTCTTATAAATTAAAGGTTGAAATGTAATTTATGGCATTGCAGAATTACAATTCTAGAGTTAGAAAAATCAAATAGGGACTTGATTTAATAAATTTATAAAATTATTCTGAAAAAATATATAAGATTTTTTTAAGGGCAAATTGATATTTTGCTATTCGTAAAGTCTTAAAGTTTCCCTAGACATATAATGCAACGACTTTTTTTTTCTTTCTAGATAATACACAATACAATGCAAAACACTCGAAAAACATAAAAGAAAAGAGTTATTATTCAACAATCACTCTCTTTTAAAAAGTTTTAGATAAATTTTTATTGGTGGTTCACGTGGATTATTGTTAAAGATCATTTATTTGGATAACTTGTGAATTGTGATAATATAACTTTGAAGCAATTACTCAGAGAAAAAAAACATATAATCTTCAAGTAATCCTACATGGCCCATAGGTTGACAAATTAATCAATTTGTTTTTAATAAATTATTATTATTTTAATAAAAAAAGTCTAATTCAAAATTAGACTTGCCTCAAGCCATGTCTAGGTCAATGAATTGGGTAATAACCCTGGACAGCTTTGACTTGATTAAAAGATTACAGCGAACATCTCGTCACGTATGTTTGAGCCTCCTTCTATCCTCTGCTGTTTTGCTGCACCTGAGGCTGAAACACCTTTTTAGCAACAAGAAAGTACAAACAATACACAGAGAAAATCAGAAAAGAGTGAGAGATATTACTGAATCTGTGTTCATTGTTGGTAGGAACTGAAGGGCAAAAAAAAATTAAAAAAATGGCAATGTCTGGGTATCTTTTTAGGTTCCCTACAAATGCAGCATTAATGAGTTCTAATCTCCCTTTTGGAAGCTCCATTTCTTCATCCTCCAAGGTTCCATTCCTTTTCCCATTCTTTTTTTTTCTCACTATATTTCTTAAATTTACAGTATCATGCGAATTAGTGAATGCTTATGTTTGGTTTTTGTGCATACCATCTTTAGTACTTGTGTGTACTAGTAAGGTCACCTGAAGGAGCCTTCTAGGGTTTGGCTTGGCTTCAGTTAATGCATTCACCATTTCCAAATTGGGTTTTTGATTTTATACTCATATGGCTGTTTAAATTCTTTATTTTCGTGCTATCATTATGTGGAGTCTTTGTTTGGATTTTGGAATGTGTTGAGAAAACAGAATAAGCTCCCAAATTGTTTCCCTTTCTTGCATTCATCCCTACAACTAATTGCAGGCACCGTGTGACTATTTCCCTTTCCCATCTCTCTGTTGCCTCATTGTAGACTGACTGGGGTCTTTTATTTTACCGAATTAGTTGTGCTAATTATTCCTATAATGAGATTTATGATTGCAATTATCCATTCATCCTGCAATACTCTCTCCACTGCTGTGAGTATCACCACGCAGCAACGGAATTGTGTTCTTTTCTACCAGTTACTTGGCAGTACTTTGCATAGGAATATAGGAACCGTGTTTTGTATTTGCTCTGCAGGAAGTAGCGTTAAGCTTTATCAAGCGCACCAATTAATGTCAATTCTATAAAGCATATGACCAAATGGTGCTCTGTTGTGGCATATACTTAGCTTCCATAACATGAATTTTGGACCTTTGTACTGTTGTTGTATTTGAATTTGATCGATCAGTTTAATCTGGACTAATGCCATGTCCTTAAGATGCTTCTGGTGAGGAGTGTAGAAATAGACAAAATGAAAGGCAGATGGATAATCTATGAGTGTTTATTTTAATACCTGATTGCTTCTTGCAGGTAGGATTCAAGGGTCACACTTGTGTAGGATCTACTAGTTGGTCCGGCAGTGACACCAAGTGTTATCGCAACCAGTCTTTTGGGATTACTGGCCACAATGAGCTCATTACTGAATCTGTAAGGCAAGAGGCTGAGGGCTTTCTCCCCATTGCTATGAATATGAGCTTCCTTGAGCGTCTAAATTTGGCATGGAAGATATTGTTCCCATCTTCTGCAACGAGAAGCAAGTCTAATGCAAAGATTGCCAAGCAACGGTTGAAGATGATTATCTTCTCTGATAGATGCGCTGTCACCGATGAGGCAAAACAGAAGATTGTGAGTAACGTTATGAATACTCTATCTGATTTCGTGGAGATAGACTCGCAGGATAAAGTCCAGCTTAGAGTCTCAACAGATCCAGATTCGGGGACCATCTACTCTATCACAGTTCCTGTCCGGCGTGTTAAGCCCGAGTATCATGATGGGGAAGATCTCGAGGATTTGACAAATATTCAGTACAAAGGGAACCTGAGAAAGATCTGGCCTTCTTGATGTTTGGTGCTCCACATTCCAGACGAGAAATATCAGTAAAATCTTCTTGTATGATCTCTCCTTGCTAATGTCATAAGTAGTGATTTAATCCTGTCTATGCTAGGATGGGAAACAGTGTTTTTTGTAGATAGACCAATTTTGATTGATTGGTTTTTGGATAATGTACTGTTAGGGAACTAGCAAATTATTGCCATATGAGAATATCTGCCATGAGGTAGTTGCTGACAAATCTTTGTGCTGAGTGGAGGCCATAGCTTCTTGGCACATCGTTGAATCTGTTTTTTCTTTTCTTTTCAAGACATTGTCAGACACCACTTGTTAGGAAGCAGAATGACTTGATGAAAGCATGCATATATGTGCACCTCCACCTACAGTATTTCATATAGATATGATTTTCAGTCCTTGATTTCAGCTATAAACTTAAGTGGTTTGATAATCAGAATAAGGATAACTCGAAAATGAATTCGAAAAGATAATATTCCATGTATTTTCTCCAAATCATTCTATCTGGGCTATGGTTTTAGTGATATAAGAAGAAAAAAGAAGGAAATATCTGATAGAACAAGCAGTACAGACACTATACATAACTAGTTAGTCCCTTGGGTTTCGAAAGAACATTGATATATTCCTAGATTTTTATATTTGTTTGTAACTCCATACATCCTCCCATTATGTTTCACAACAATTTAATTGTGTTTTTCCAATATTTATTTTCTTACTTTTATTGAAATACACTATAAATAAAAAACCTAGCAAGATATTTAAATTATTATTCAATTTTGATAATGTTATGTCTTTTTATGGGAATGTTAAAAATATCTTTTTGGCCTAATTGCACAAAAAGAAAAAAAAACATGAATATTTGAAGATAAAATTTATGTCTTTTATATTTCTGCCATGGTTTTATCACATTAACTATTTATGTTTTTTTTTCTCCAGTCAGTTACAAGCAGAATATGGAGACATTATTTATATTATTTTATTAAATCTTTTGTTTTTTAACCTATCATGGATAATAACGTATTAATCTTATATACAAAGATTTTAAAATAATTGTCTCGTTGAATAAGAATAAAATATTTGCTTTATAATTTTTTTTATTATAAATTCTCTATATAACTTTCTCAACTTTATTGCTCGCACATTGTTTTTCTTATTATCATATAGGTACATAAAGATTGATTCATAGATTTTTTTCAATTCAATTTGCTTTCACTATAGTAAAGAGATTTTGCTTGCAAAACAATCATTTTCATAGAAAAAAACATGTTTTTGTAAGAATGAAAAAGAAATGTGTGAATTAAAAAATAGATTTTTTAATTAAAAATATAGTTTTTTTTTTGTCTTATTATAGTTTTGCCGAACCTTTATTTTCTTATTATTTTTCTATTTTATTTAATGAAAAACGTTGCTAATAAAAAATGTTTTATTGTCTAAACAAAAAACAATATATGAATTAAAAAAAGAAACTTTTGATGGAAAAAGTAAAATTATCTTTCATAATTTTATATGAATGTCTTTTTTATTAGTATATAAAAAATAGACTATACAAAGTTATTAAATTTAAACTCGGTCAAGTCCATTACCTAGGTGATAAGATAAACTAGTTGACCTGGTCCAATTTAATTGTTTCAAATCTTTTTGAGAAAAAAATCATATAATTGTTGAATAATGAGACATCCTTTTGTTATATCTTATTAATAGAATTGAAATTGCAAGTCTATTTTGATTATTTCTACATTGTTATCATATACTTTTCTAACACTTACAAATTTATTGCCTACAAGTTTCAGGTTTGAAATGTCCTAAACACTTGATAAAATTGCAATGTAGTGATTTGAGTTTTTATCGAGTTACTTATTATCTGTTTTTATCTTCCTTGTCATTTATCTTATATAGTTTAGTGATATTAATTGTCGATAACCTTCCATTATTTACGTTTCTCCACTGATCTATGTCAACAATCAATAACTTCCTTGCTTTCAGAGTTCTTTTCACGATCTTATATTCACAAGAATTATTGTTGCCTTTTAATTACATGACTTATTATAATTCCTTATGTAAATATTTTGATTATATACACTATCTTTTGGCATGACTTTGTTTAGATCTCTAAAATCAATACAAACCCTAGTTTTACAATTTTTCTTCAATATTAGAAAACCACTTTATGCACCAAGCAACTCTAATGAACTTAGCTATGAATAACCTATGTATTTCTTCTTCCTGATCTCACATTTACAAGAGCTACTCTTGTCTTTTAATTACATGACTTATTATAATTGTGGTCAAACTCATTTAATTTATAAGATTATGTTAAGACAACTTATATTTCATTTAATTTAAAATTTCAAGTGATTGGATTTTTCAAATTTAAATTAATTATAATAACTTATTATTTAATATACTTTTAAAAATAACTATAACCACAATATAAAAAAAAAAAAAAACTTTAAATGAAAGAACTATATGATAATTCACTCAAACATCAAACAAACCACAGATGAGATAAGACCCCCCAAAGCCACTCTTCCCCTCCATTCCCTCCATGGCTTCTATTTGCAATTCCTTAACACTCCCTCCCAGATTATCTTTCAACCCCAGCCCTCTCTTTACTGCTTCCATTTCCACTTCTTGGAGCCCCAAAATCCGACCAACCACCCCGCGCTCTTCCTCCTCCTCAACAAGAAGTGTTAAAGATGATCCTAAATCCCCAGAACCTATCAGCATTGACAATCTTCGCCGTTTCTTTGACCTTAGCATAGGCAAATGGCACGGTTCTTTCCATGTGCGTTTTTTTTTTATAAATAACGTAAGATAAAATTGTGGGGTTGATTGTGAGTTACTATGTGTTGAATGGGTTTTGTTCTTTTTGGCAGCAATTTGATGCAAAAGGAAAATTGATGCAAAAAGTGAGCACAAAGCTTGCAGTAAGCTCTTACGGTGAAGATGAACTCATTAGTCTTATTCAAACGTAAAGCTTCTATCTATTACCTATCTTTTTCTTATTCATTTCTTGCTCTTTTTTTTCGCTTTTGAAAATGGGCACTAAAGATTTGATAAAAACACTGATACTCTTGTGTTAATTTATTGTTTGGTTGATTGTTTTGAAAGGAGGTTGCCTATCTGATTAGCATTTCTTCTATGTGATTATTTTTGTTCTTTTGGTGGAGACGATCTTGAGTGACTATAAAGTTGTCATAAGCTAGCTTAGGTGTCCAGTGGAAATTGAGTCTTGTGATTCATTCTTGTGTATAATCTATAGCTTAATCAGGAACTAATAAGATGGTCATCGATTTTGAAGGGTTTGAGTAATCTGTCTGTTTCATGTTTCATAAGCGATATGCTTGATTTTGTCGAGCATGGGATGCATCTTCTTCCTTGATATCAAAGTTCATACCCGGTTTTTCTACATTTCTATTTGATGTTTCTTTGAATCACCAAATAGAAATGTAGGAAAAACTAAGCATGAACTTTGATATGAAGGAATCGTTTATCGAGACAACAAAAATAAAGCAGTGTGCAGTGTGACCCTTTGTTCTATTTTTAAAAATGCAGACTGCGTGATGTTTAGAGTTCATGATTTGTATAGTTGTAAACCTCTGCTCCTTTGTTGCTTAATTTTGATGTGCTTTGTAGGCTATACATAAAACAATCTTCATCAAGCACCTCGATCTCCAGCTATGATGAGGAGCCAGAATGGGCAGAATACAAAATCAAAGAAACCAATATGTTCACTGCAGATAAATATCAACAGGTGAGTTCTTCTAACCATTCAAACATTTTGGGTTCATTGATTGTCCTTTTTGCTTGTTCCCTTAATCTACGTGTTTTCTATTGAATATCCATAATGATTAGTCTGCAGATTGGCTTTTTTCCCAATGAGAGGGCTTTTTCTCTAAGGTACCAGACAGCTGGCATGTTAGAAACTGTGTTAAGGCAAGGGGTCCTGGGCGAAGATGATACTGGAGAAGAATCACCAAAGTAAGTGCTTCTTTCTCATACAGCATTCTTCTCTCATCATTAAGAAATCATTGTACCATATGAACACATAAATACAGTTTGATAAATCAACTGGTACCCAAGTGAAGGCCTTGAAACTTTTGATCGTAGGCATTGTGCTGTTATTCTTAGTTGACATAATACTCAGACGGAACACATCTTGGGCATGAGCTACTAAGTCACCGAATCCGGTAGCAATAAGGCATGCAATAATGACTCTTAACTAGTCTTTGCCTTACATGTTTCTGCACAAAACTCGAGACAAAAGTCTCACCTTTATCTTCACAGTCCTTTGTACTAGTTGGTGGTTATATATGAACTATGGGGCCTTCTCCTATACGAATTGCATGTCCTTCACCGTAGACTTGTATTTTTCTTTTATGTTTAGATCTCATTGTGAACTTGCAATTTACATGTTTACGAGCTTTGTTTCAAAACATCATTGCATTGTTTTTTGACCATACAGAAACCTTAAGCTTCCTTCTCTTCGGCCTTCTATTGTTTGTGAGAATTGCCTATATTCACAAGAGAAAGACAGACGAGCAAGAGCCTTTCATATCATGGACCCTAAAGGCATTTTGGAAATGCTTCTTATCTTCCTTGAGGATAGAGGTGATGGGGTGCTTTTTCATCCTTCACTTGAAAGTAACAGTGTAAGTTGTATGACCATTTATGAATGATCAGCAGACAGTAAAGAACTAGTTTTTGCGTAGACACTAAAATGTTGTGTTGACAGCTCATTAGTTCTGTGTACTTCATGAAATAACTAGGTTTCTTTTATTGATTGCAGGATAGTCTAAACAGGATCTTACCATTACTTGGTAAGTGGAAAGGTCATTCTCAAACAAAACGCAGTGGTGTTTATGGAGCAACAATTGCTGAAGCTGATACAATTACTTTGCTTGAACTGGATGATAAGGGTCAGCTTATTCAGGTAAAGAGACATACCAAGTTCTTGTCCTTTTATTTCTCATCTTTTTTTACTTGTTTTTTCCTTTTCAAATACTTATGGTTTATAAAAACAAGGATAATCTATCTGTCATGTCCTGGAAGAGAAAAGAAAAATTGCCTGCAATGTGGTCCTGGCTCTCTATTCATCCATTGCTTCTGTCTTTATCTTAGTTTTCTGGGAGGTTTCATATTTCTACAATGAAAAATACCATTAGAATCAAGAACCAACTAGTCAGCTCCATTAGTTCCCTCTTGTTTTGGGTTTTGGCTGATAATATGATCATATTATTTCATTTCACTGCTTTCAATGATTCTGATGTTCATTATTATAGGTTCATCAGGATCATAATCCAATTTCATTTCTTATAAAAAAACAGGATATTTCTTCCACATCGGATGGAGGTGATGTTACAACCAATGTGCGCTGGATTGGTACCAGATCAGATGACTTGATCACATTTGAAGGAGGATACCAAATTACATTATTGCCCGGAGGCATGTACATGGGGTGCCCTTCTGATATTGCTACGAACGTGGCAGAGTCCAAGTCATTTCATCTGGAGTTCTGCTGGCTTGAATCACCTGAGAAGAGACAAAGGCTGGTTAGAACCTATGATGTAGACGGCTTGGCTGTGTCGTCAACTTATTTTTCTGAAACAAAAATGTGAACGTCCTCCTATTTCATCATAGAAATACTTTTGAGAGTAATTAGTCAACGAAACCCTGGTGATGTATCTAATTCATTTGTAACAGCATGGTCAGGTCACGATTTTGTTAAAGAAAAACATCAAAGTAAAAACAGAGGCCCTCGGAAGGTGAGCCGACGTGGATATTTTCACATTGGTATTCAGCATATGTCCTGGAAACTGGAAGGAAAGTTGGGATTTCCAATTGTTTCAGAAAAGAGCAATGCGCAATGAATGTGTTAGTGAGCAGACATTGAGCTGCAGAAAAAAAGTACGTTTTTTGTATTTTCGAATTGAAAACAGTATGCTTTTTGTGACAGGGGGTTTGCATATTCCACTCTCCACGCATGTTGCTCATGTTTCATCTTATTCAGATTGTCTATTCTTCCTGGCACATTTCACTTCTTCCTGCCTTTGTTTTTTCTTCTGCCTTTTCTTTTGGTTGAGCCTCAGCTGTACCATATAATACATATCACTGCACATATATTTGGTCCTTTTCTTTTGCTTATTTTGTTAAATGGGAATGGACCTTTAGCTCGACAATAGATTTTTAAACCATTTCTGTCAATTTACGAGCATAGACTATAAAGCTCAGGAGTCGTCGATGACAATGATAACATATCTCAAACTTTTGCTTATGTGATGGAAAGGGCAATATTGCTGAGGCCCTCCTATGCCTTCAATCCCTATCTAGCAGCAAAGAAATGGTTGTTTTTTATTATCGTGGATGTCTGGATTACTTTGCGTATAACTCGATTAATCTCACAGATCTTGAAGTTAATGACTATTTAAGTCTCTAGTGATCATTATATTAGCAATTACAGAGCTGGAATCTAAGACTACAAATAATTTTTTTAATCCCAAGATTGTATCACCGAATCAACTACTCAACTACTGGATGATTAAACAAACAAATGATTTATTTAGATGCACCAGACAGTGACAGAAGAAGATAGCCACTGAAAAGCCAAGAAGACATGGGAAAGAAAGAAGCCGGCGAACCATCAGCATAGCTTTCCTAGGCAATCACGCTATTTTAGTGGGGGTGGTGGGGAAGTTAACTTGAAGCTACTGTTCATTGTTGCTTGCGTGAGAGGTAGATTTTGACATTTTGATACAATTAAATGCCAAGTATTAAAAATAAATAAATAAATAAAGAAAATAGGATAAACTAGCCTTGTAATGCAAGAGAAGGAATCACCTCTGTTATGAATGTGTTTTTAAGTAGCGTGATTTATTTTTTTAATTGAAAAATAAAAGGATGTTGTTTATTTCTAGAAAATAAACAAGATTATAAATCAAAAAAAAATTAACACTAATTAAAGAAGCTTCACTTTTCTAGTAAAAGTAAAGGTAGATGCAAATGTTTGACACTAGCTATCCATTTTAATTCTCAACCTCAATAACAAACGTTTATCAACCATTTCTGTCAATTTACATAGGTTTTTAAACTATTTCTATCAAGTATATATATATATATATATATATATATATATATATATTAGACTATGAATTAATTTATCACAATACAAAAGAGTTGAAAAACTCAATAAACTTTGAGTGATTTTCATTATCTAAAAAAATTCGAGATGAAATGATAGGACTCCATCTTTCAACCTTAGATTGTTAACCAAGAACAGAGAGAATCCAATGAATATTTCCTGTATATTTCTCCACATACCTCTATAATGGCTTCCTTTCTTGGTAATAAAGCTCTCATAGGGTTTACAAGAGTAATTGTAACAAATTCTCAATTAACTTGACACGTGGCTAACTAACTAACTAAACTATTTTCCCCTCCAACTACTAATTCCTATCATTACCCCTCCCTTTGAAACTAAGTTTTCAAATATTGAAAACTTATTACAACGACAACAGAGGTGCTAAAGAAAAACACAACATGAGTCATCTGGAATTAAAGATAGTTTTAACCAGAGCAATGAAATAAGGAAATCTGGCCTTGAGATCATTGTAGTCCTCCTACGTGGCATCCTCTAGTGTTTGACTCTTCTAATACACTAAGACATCCACCCTTACTGCATTGCCATGTTTGATGATCTTCCTCTCGAAAATAGCCAGTGGCTCATCTTGCATAATACCATCTTCAGTAATTAGAGGTAATGTTAAAGGAGTCACATGAGTTCCCAAATATTTCTTTAAACAAGATACATGAAATACAGGGTGTATCTTACAACTTGTAAGCAATTTTGAGTTTGTAAGCCACCAGTCCCATCTTTTCCAGTATCTCATAAGTGCCATGAAACTTGGGTAAAAGTTTATGGTAGGAGTGAGTAGCAAAGGATTGTAACCTGTAAGTAACAATTGTAAATACGCCAAATCCCTAACCTGAAATTCCCTTTCTGATTGATGTTTATTAGCTTGAGTCTTCATTCGATTTTGTGCTATAAGGAGAAGGAGATTAGATTTGAGCAAGGTCAACATTTTGTCCCTTGCAACCAAACTTCTGTTAGCAATGGAAAATCTTGTAGTGTCTCGCTCATATGGCGTAACAGTGGGTGGGGGCTGACCATAAACAACTTCAAATGGGGTTAACTTGGTTGATGTATGATAAGCTGTATTATAGCTAAATTATGCCCAAGATAACCAAAGCAACCATTTTTTGGGTTGAGTTGCAGCAAAACACCTCAAATAGGTCTCCAAGACACCGATTAACTACTTCAGTTTGACCATTAGTCCATGAATGGTAACTAGAGCTCATCCATAATGCTACATCATGCAATTTGAAGAATTCTTTCCAGAAGTCACTAACAAATACTGGATCCCTATCACAACAATAAAGCTAGACATACCATATAGCTTAAACACATGATCCATAAAGATTTAAGCAATGATAGCAACTAAGTAAGGATGGGATAAGGGAATGGAATGGGCATACTTGCTCAGACAATCCACTACTACAAAAATGACAGATTTCCCTTGGCAGATGTCAGTCCACACCTTGTTTGGTATAGGCAGGGGTTACAACAATCCTGTAGGAGTCATAGTTTCATACTTGTGTTGTTAACAGGTGTGACATTCAACCACCATTGTCTGCACATCATGTTTCATACCTAGCCAATAAAAACTACAAGATAATCTCTGATAAGTTCTTAAGAAACCAGCATGACCAGCTATAGGAACTGAGTGATGGGCAACAAAACCTTTAGCCTTCCAAACTGAATCAGGTATGAGGACTATTTTGGAGTTATACTTGTGGAGACCATTATCAATGTGAAATTTGAGTTATTGAATTGCTATTGAAAGAGAATGTGAAGGAGGTAATTATGTAGGACCAACAACAACTAGAATTTGTTGTTTTTTGCTGATAATCCAAGGATCCCCTTCATTGTACCTTCGTAAAGCATCCATCCAACTATAATAAGGATATGTAATTGCCAAGTTCTCACTATATTGTCCAGCAACATCATTTCCAGTTGTCACGGTATTCATGGCAAGGACTTGAACTGTGTTAGTAGAGAAACTGCGACTGATAGGAAATCTAGACAAAAAAAACTACTTTATTATCACCCCTTATCTATATTGTATTTCATAATCATAGCCCAAAAGCTTAGTGACCCATTTTTCCTGAAAAGGAGTATGAGCCGTATGGTTGAGAAAATATTTGAGACCATGGTGATCTGTCTTAATGATAAAGTGTCGTCCTTGCAAATAATGATGCCACTTCTTAATGGCATGTACAATTGCCATCATTTCCCTCTCATAAGCAGAAAGGGTCTGGTTTTTAGGACCAAGAGTCTTGTTGGTAAAAGCAAAAGGCCTTCCCTCCTGTTGTAACACAACCCTTATATCATAACCAAAAGCATCACGCTTTATGATAAAAGGTTTTGTAAAATTTGACAATGCAAGAACCCTGAGAGATAACATGAGTTCTTTGAGTTTGTGAAAGGCATAAATAGCCTCTAGAGACCAAACAAAATCATCCTTCTTGGGTAACCGAGTCAAAAGGAAACTTTCCCTACCATAATGAGGAATAAATTTCCGATAATAGCCCGTAAGACCCAAAAAACCTCTTAGGCTATTCATTAAAATAGGGACAGGCCATTCTGCCATGACTTGTAATTTGAAAGGATCAGCTGCAACTCCTTGTCTAGAGACTATGTGGCCCAAATATTTAATGGTAGAAACTCCAAAAGCACATTTGGACATTTTGACAAAAAGTTGATGATGCTTTAGAATTTCCAATACAACATGTAAATGCCTCAAATGATTTGACCATGAAGTACTGTAAACTAGAATATCATCAAAAAATACCAAACGAACTTCCTCAAACAACTTCGGAAAACCTCATTCATCAAACCTTGAAATGTGGCTGGAGCATTTGTCGATCCAAAAGGCATAACAAAGAATTCATAATGTTCCTCATGAGTCCTAAAAACTGTCTTTTCAATATCCTTTGAATGAATTCCAATCTAATGATAGCACTCCTCAAGTCCAATTTGCAAAAATACTTCGCCCCATGCAATTCATCCAACAGATCGTTAATAAGTGGAATTAGATATTTGTCCTTTATAGTCAACTCATTTAATTGTCTGTAATCCATGCACATTCTCCATGTGCTATCGTTCTTCTTAACCAACAAAACTAGAGAAGAAAAAGGGATATGACTATTCCTTATAAAACTAGAAGCCATCAACTCTTTGATATATTTCTCAATTTCTGATTTTTGAAGTGGTTCATAAGCATATGGTCTAATACTTGGTGGTTTATAACCGGCAACCAATGGTAAAATTTTCACAATCTACAACATAGACAATCAATCCATAACATCCTAAAAACAACAATTTGTCCATCTGATGACAAGACATAGACTGTGGAGGTTGAGGTCTGGATTTGGACAAACAAATCTGTTCCTTTCCATACCAAAATTTCATAGTTAATTCCTCAAAGTTCCATAGTATTGGACCAAGAGTTCTCAACCATTGAACCCTTAATACAATGTCACGAACTCCTAATGACAAAGCAAACATATCAAAAGTATACCCATAATTTCCTATGGCTAAAGGAAATAACACACCAACCCTTACATTGAATTTGTCCACCATTAACAATCATGACATAACAAATGTGAGACTGATCTAACTTCCAACATAGCTTCTTAACCATGCCAATATGAATGAAATTATGAGAGCTTCCAGAGTCCAACAATACTACAAGAAGACAATTCTTTATTATAACAGTGAGTTTCATGGTCTTAATAGTAGTAGGTGCAGGAATACCATACAAAGCACAAGCTTTGATACAACAAGCATTCACCTCAGCTATTTATTCAAGTTGTTGTAATTCATGAACTATTTCCTCCTCCTCAACACTATTATAACCCATATCTAACAACAACATTTGCTTCCTAGCACACTTATGACCTCTCACAAATTTTTCATCACAATAAAACAAAGACTATTCTGCCTTTTATATTGGATTTTCTCAGGGGTTAATTTGTTGATAGATATATCTTTTCTAGGAACAATTTCAGTTCTAGTAGGAACTAAATCATTGTGTACTGGTAAAAGAGGTAATCTTGACCTAGAAATACCAGAAGAATATGCAAACCTCAACTTTTGCAGTTTAACATCCACTTCATGAGCAAAATTCATGGCCTCATGAACTGTAGCAGGACAAAGCAACTTGACATCATGCTTAAGTACCTCTTATAATCCACCAAATCTTAATCGAAAGGTTGGACTAAGATCACAGATTTGGGTTGCCAGACGTTTGAATTCAGCTATATAATCCTTTAAAGGACCTATTTGATGAAGCTTAAAGAGTGACTCAACAAAATCTTCAAACCCATGAGAGCTAAATTCCCTGCAAAATGCTCTGGTAAAATCTTTCCATTTGGAGAAGGAAGAAGCACATTCCTCCCATTGATACCATTGCAAGGCCTCACGATCCTGATGGAAAGAAACCATTTTGACCTTTTTCTCAGGTGGCACCGAAAAATAATCAAAATATTGTTCTGCCTTGTAAATCCATTCAATTGGATCATCCCTATCGTTGAATATGGGAAAATCCATCTTAACAAAGGGCATACAATTCTCAGAAGGAAGTCCCCTTTCCCTCTCTCGATGACCCTTCTCTCCTTGTCGTTGAAATCCGTCACCCACGTTGTCATCAGATGGAGGCTGGAACGGTTGATCAGGACCCTCACGACGAGAATTAATTGAATCGAGGTGTTTGTCGATGGATGCAAACTTATCCTTAAGAAGACGCTGAATTGATTCCAAAATGGGTTGGTTCTTAGAATCAGAGGCTTCAAGCGTAGCTACACGAGCGTCCATTGTTGTCGAACGAGCACAAACACAAGCACGAGTCATACACTAAAGGAACAACTTAGAGGATCAATGGTTCTGATACCAATGATGAGACTCTATCTTTCAAACTTAGATTGTTAACCAAGAACAGAGAGAATCCAATGAATATTTCCTGTATATTTCTCCACATACCTCTATAATGGCTTCCCTTTTTAGTAATAAAGCCCTTACAGGGTTTGCAACAACAATTATAACAAATTCTTAACTAACTTGACACGTGACTAGCTAATTAACCAAACTGTTTTCCTCTCCAACTACTAATTCCTATCATGAAACAATCAAATAATTCCAAACCAATTCGATTCTTTTTTTCCTTTTTACAACAAACCATCTTTCTTTCTTTCATCCTTTTTGTAAAAAAAATCCCTAGAAAAAGCTCAAATCAGCCCCAATCTATCTATATAATTTCAATTACATCTCAAAATTCAAGATAATATTTAATCGACTCGTTTTCATCCATGTTCTTTTATATTTTCCATCTACACTCCAAAATGAATATTTACACTTTAAATTAGACAATTTTATTAACATTTTTAATTGATTTGGGACACTAATACAAATGTATTTGTTTCATAACTATATTGACAATCTAAGAATAATTAGGTACCAATTCGATATTCCCCCACAGAGAAAAAAATGTTTAAGGTTTTATTAATCTGGACAATTTTAAGTATTTGTTTTTATAAATATATCAAAATAATTTATGTTATTTAAAAAATATTTTTAAAATTGATTTGTTTTTTGTTATTGTGTTTTAAAAATATTTTTGAAAAAATTAATTTTTTAAATATTTTTTTAATTATTTTGATTAAATAATATCAAAAATATTATTTTAATATGTTTATAAACAAAAATAATTTGAAAAAACACAATAGCGTAGAAATATAAAGAATTAGTTTTAAAAAATTGAAAAATAAAACACTACTTTCATCTTCATCTTCTGGTTGGAGCCAGACAGGGTAGAAAGCCAGAGTTCATCAGACTTGAGAAATCGAAAAGAAAACACTTTCTTGTTATCACACACAATAAAACCCAAGCAATTAGCACCCAACACAGGAAAAGAAAAGGAAGAAAAAAATGGCAGAGAAACAAGAAAACCCTACAACTACAGCCCCAGCAAAGCCTACGATAACTCTTCCACCAAGACCTTCTATGGAGACCCTTTTTACAGGTGGTCTAAGTCCTGGTCCTATGACTCTAGTCTCCAGTTTCTTCGCCGACACTCCGTACCCTGAATCTGATTACCGTTCTTTCTCTCAACTTCTTGCTGGTGCTATGGCTTCTCCAATTTCTAGGCCTGCTTTTTTCACTGACAATTTAATACCCAACAACAACAATACTAACACGAACGCTACCACTATTGCTATTCCTTCTTCTAAAGAAGATGGTATTAATAGCAATAGCAATCTGGGTTTTAAGCAAAGTAGGCCTGTGAATTTGATGGTGGCTCGCTCTCCATTGTTTACTGTCCCCCCTGGGTTGAGTCCTTCTGGTTTGCTTGATTCTCCTGGCTTCTTTTCTCCTCGGGTAATTCTGTGTTTCTTCTTCTTCTTCTTGTTTTTCGATTTGTGGATTTTTGGGTTTGGTTTATTGTAATGGTTCTTTGTTAAGATACGTTGAAAATGTTTTTTTTTTCCTGACTGGATGATGAGGGTTTGATTGCTTTAATTTTGCATGTGAGTTGCTTGAGTATGGTAATAGAAATGCTTTGATCTTTTTTTTTTGTTAAGGCAGGGAATTGTCAGCTTGTTACTTGGTGGTGCTTGGTTTCTTGGTTTACCTTTCAGATTGGTTTAAAGAAGGGGGATGTTGGTTTGTGTGATTGTTATTGACAAAAGGATTATATTTATGAGCAAATAATATTGAATTGCCTTTCTCTCTCTCTCTCGAACTAGAAGACTTATTTTGAGACGCGGTACAGTTCCAAAGAGGGAAAGCTTCTCAGGAGTTTCGATTCTGAAAGTTGAGTCGTCCAAAATTTGTTGCTTTTTGCGCGCTAGAACATCTGGACTGGAAAGCAGCTAAGTTGATTATCTTGTCACTGCATGTAATGAAAATCATTTCTTGTTTTGTGCTCAAACATCTGAAACAAGCGCAGTGTTATCAGTTCCTTGTCCAAATTGTGGCAAACATTATCCTCCTGTTGCTTAAAACATACAAGGTTTTATTTATAGTGGGCTTCAATCTTTACCAAGCATTATTCAATATCTTTTTTCCTCAAATGAGGAGAACTTTGGTGTAGCATAAGCATATCTTGGAGTTGGAAATGGATGGTTGGCTAGTTAAGCTGATAAGAAGAACATGATCTAGGCTAATAATTTGATAAAAAAAAAACACTCAGCCAGATGAGATATTCTTTTACCTGTATCTTGTTTGAGCACATAATGCTTATATGGAAACTATTGGAGTGATCTACTGTTACAATATATATGATGGAATTGACTCTTTCTTGAAAAATTTGTTGAATACCAATCCTAGAACCTTAGAAAGAGATGGCCTTTCCACAATGGATGAATGTGGGG
The DNA here is from genome assembly GCA_964035475.1 of Salix caprea. Classification (NCBI taxonomy): domain Eukaryota; kingdom Viridiplantae; phylum Streptophyta; class Magnoliopsida; order Malpighiales; family Salicaceae; genus Salix; species Salix caprea. Next base: position 9,668,936 of record OZ037745.1, read on the forward strand.
GGCATGTTTCCAAGTGTGGAAGTATGTGGCATACCACAGGTGCTTGCTACCATAATATTATGGTATGAGCAGTGTTAGTAATCATATGCTTGTGTGTATTTATACTTCTATTTTCCATGCAGAGTCCCTTTGCAATGTCCCATCAGCAGGCCTTGGCACAGGTTACAGCTCAAGCTGCATTAAATGCCCAATCTCAAATGCATATGCAAGCTCAATATCAGCCTTCTACAGTGACAACAGCTAAAGATTTGTTGACACAGTATCCATCCTTTAACCCCGGTGAAGCTTTGCAACAGAAGCAGCAGATGCCACCCTCAACCTCTGACGCACAGAATTCCATGGTGGATGCAGCAGAGTTTTCTCATTCCGAAAGGAAATACCAGCCTCCTCCTGCTGGTGATAAACCTACTGATGATGGCTACAACTGGCGTAAATATGGTCAAAAGTCTATCAAGGGTAGTGAATATCCAAGAAGCTACTACAAATGTACACATCTAAATTGCTCTGTAAAAAAAAAGGTTGAGCGTTCCAGTGATGGCCAAATAACTGAAATCATCTACAAAGGCCAGCACAACCACGACCGAGCTCAAGTCAACAAGCTTTCAAAAGATGGTGATGATTCAAATGGAAGTATTCATCCTCAGTCTAAGCCTGAAGTTGTTTCACAAGCTCATGCTGGTAATGCACGCAAGTTTACTGAAACATTACCTGCTCATTCAGTAACAAGGAAGGATCAGGAATCCACTAAAGCAGATCACTCAGAGACACCTGGATCAAGTGACAATGAGGAGGCAGGTAATGCAGCTGTGCAAGATGAAGAGAGGGGTGATGATGAGCCAATCCCAAAGAGAAGGTAAGTTTAGGATGTTTCACTGTTTAAAATACATATCTCCTTTTTTCTGAGGAAATTTCATCTCGGAGCGCAGGCAAATAGATGTTGTGACATCTGAGGTAACTTTACCACACAAGACAGTCACAGAACCAAAAATCATCGTGCAAACTAGAAGTGAAGTTGATCTTTTGGATGATGGCTATAGGTGGCGCAAATATGGCCAGAAGGTGGTCAAGGGGAATCCTCATCCAAGGTAATTACTGGTTTGCTTAATTTTATTTATGCTCTCCTACACTGTCCAGGTGTACAGGTAGGGTCCTTTCTGTCAGCATAATACTTGCACATTACATCCAATGTGCCATCCCAGATCCAACTTCTAGCACCTTGCTATTTTAAATACTCAAAATATTTGGAAGGTTTCTATCTCCTCTAGTTTTTGTTTTTGGTATAAGCCTTCTCTTGTTCTAGAGTTTACATATTTATTTATTTTTAAAAAAATGTAAACTCTAGAACATGAGAAGGCTAATAGCTTGTTTTGGTTTCACAAATCTAGGTTATATAGGAGAAATTGGAGAGAGCCTATTACTCAGCACTTTTTTGCATGAAGTGGCTGTACTCAATATCAAATTTGCAGCTCTGTAATTGCAAACCAGGATGTTAACTGTTTCTCCAAGATCATCAGGGAAAAAGAGTTACTCTAATATTCTAACAATATTTTTCTAATAAAAAAATGTGGAATAAAATTGGTTTGCCATCATTGCCTTAAATCTTCAATCTAAGAGTTGTATTTTGATTTTTAAAGCAAAAGGTAGAGAATGGTGCTTTAAATTTCGGGTTAGAAAATCGAATCAGGTAGCACATGCAAGAGAGGGGGCAATAAAGATGAGCCTTTTGAAGAATAAAGACAATTATGCTTGAAAGTAAGGGCTGCTAAACCTATATATTGATGACATTAGCGGACCCTGTTTCAAAGGGGTTTGACACACCTAGAAATTAATGTTACACAAACGGTGACAATCAATACTCAAACCTTGATTGTAACCCAAGAAGAGTTAACTTCTGGGCTGAAGTTTTGAATTGAATTTCAGAAAATGGAAAGAAACCAATTGGACAACTCTATCTCTCTTGTCTAGTTGGTCCATTTGACACGTGTAATATCTTGCAGAACATTGTTTATCTGGTTCATGACAATTAGTACAATTATTCAGTTATTCATTGCTGATCCTTCTCTATTAAACTTGCTGATGACCTTCGTTAGGCCACCTTTCATAAGAACTTTCTCTCAACAATTTGTAATTGACCACATTATGATTGTCCATTTTTTGAACATTTTGACAATTAATTTGCTAGTTAAAGCGTAGAATCCTTTGGCTTTCATGGTGTCCTAAATATCAAAATATTGAGTTACTAGAGAGGGGAATTTTTTTAGTCTGTTCTCTTTCTGATTTTTATCTGGTTCCAAAGGGCCTATATATATATATATATATATATATATATATATATATATATATATATAATGTATCTTAAATCATGAGCTGTTGTCAAACTTTTCATACAATTAGCCACATGCCTCTTTTCATCTTTTCTGTTGCCAATCTTAATATCTATGTTTGTCTTGGCTTAAAGAATTTTTCATATTGCTTCATCTTGATCACCTCGTCTAGTTCTGACATGAAAATTGTGTTTAGTGCATCAACTAAGTTGGGGAATTTTTTAGTACACTCCACTTTGTAGTTGACTCAATAAAATTGCTCACAGTTCTTGCCTGTAATGTCGTTATCAAATCTTGGCATGTTTTCCATGATATTTGTTTCCTTCATTCAGAATATTCTACTGCAATCAAATTTTCATGCATTGCACTGTGCTTCATAGCTTTCTGTGAGAACACAAATGCATTTTTTTTTTGTCAACAGGAGCTATTACAAATGCACCAGTGCAGGATGCAATGTTCGTAAGCATGTTGAGAGGGCCCCAGCTGATCCCAAAGCTGTCGTAACTACATACGAGGGAAAGCATAACCATGATGTCCCTGCAGCTAGAAACAGCGTCCATAACAACACAGCCAGCGCTAACGCAGCACCATTGAAACCTCAAAAGGTGGTGGTTGAGAAGCATCCCATGGATTATGGCAACAATGACCAGAGACAACTGCTTCTACGACTAAAAGATGAGAAAATTGCTGTATAAAATACTCTGCTGATACCTGCAACATAATTCTAGCCAACTAACATGGTACAAATTAGAAACATAGAGAAGAAAATAATTATTTGGAGTCGTGAGAATCCAGCTATAATGGTTTTGTTCCTTTATCTGCCTTGTTTTTGTTACTTTTTTTTTCTGTGATAAAATGTAGTGATACACACGTTGTACCATTGATTCTGTAAGGGCTGCTGTATATGATTGATTGTTCACGCTCCAGTGAAGATGACGATAACTAATGTTTGAAGATAACTTATCCCTGTTGGATGTCTTCCTTTCCTACGAGCATCCCGACCTGTTGCACCCCACAGTCCCCAAGGGATTATTATATACATCGAAATCCTTTTTAGATGGTGTTTGATTTTGCGGTTCAATCTGTGGTTGCGTTGAACTGTAAAGCCAAATATAACATTTACCAAATAGGACCCCAGTTTTTTACTGTGGGTCCCATGCTAAAAATAATGGTCTGTCGTAGTAGCAAAAGCAGTGGAGAGATGCTTTTGCAGTTGTGGCGTAAAGTGACTACACGTTGTAAAGGAATCTTTGACACAGTAAATGGGTGACACGCAACTCCTTTTCTTAAAAATTGATGCGAACACATGTATTTGATGAATAAATGTGTGTTGAAGTTTTGTAATTTTGTTAATTAATTTTGGTTGTGAAATTTTGTTAATTAAGGTTTTTTTAGGTTAGTTTGTTCAATTAGCAAGTATAATTCCTTCACTTTTTGTTGTTATACAAATTGTTAATTATTGTGAAATAATTTAAATTATAGAATGGAAGGTAGTGAAAATATGGATAAGGCTGCCTGGACCAAGGAAATGTTGCATATTTTTTTCGACATATGTCTTAGGGCAATTGATTTGGGAATGCGACCTACAACGCATTTTTATAATACGAGATGAAAATTTCTGATCATCTCATTTAAAGAATGAACTAGTCATTCATTGACCAAAGCACAATTAAAAAACAAGTGAGATGGTTGCAAAAAAGATTGGAAAATATGGGTGAAGCTCATTTCTGAAACTGGGGTGGGTTGGAGTAGTGAATTGGGGGCAATCTCAGCAACGAATGAGTGGTGGAAAACAAAAATTCAGGTTAAATTTCTTTATGTAATATATTTAAATTTATTTTCCATGTTTCTGAATATCTTATAACAAAATATTTGTATGAATTATGTGTTTATGTAGGAGGTTAAAGGAGCCAAAAAATTTAGGCATGTTGAAATTGAGCCTACATTGAAGTTAAAATATGATAGAATATATTCCAACATTGTGGCTACCGGAGAGTATGCGTGGGCACCATCATCAGGAGTGCAAGGTGGTGGTAATTATTTTTAGCTCGACACTAACGATGCGAACATCGACGCAGTTGATTTGGAAGAAGGAAGTGGTGATTCGGAAGAGGATAGAAATCCTGCGTTTGACAATGATATTGCTCGGTTAGTTGGAGGGGTGGACATATCAAGTAGTAGCAACACACAGATGAGTGGAAAAAGAAAAGAGTAGGAGGCTAATGAGGGTCGTGCGAAGAAGAAGAAGAAGACGACTAGCATTGGCGTTCAGCTAATGTCAAAGTGGGGCCAGCTAGTTGACAATATATTGAGAAGGAGTGATTCGACTTTGCATATGGATAAACATGGGTGTAACATTCATGAGGTGATGACTGAGATCCATTCTATTCCTGGAATCCGCGCTGACTATGATTTCCATAACTTCACATCTGAATTTATGCTCCAACATAGGAGGAGAAAATGTGGGCTACTATAGGAAGTCTTGAAGAAAAATACGATTGGCTGAAGAGGATGCACAGACGTACTAAATAAAATTAATCGAATGATTTGTATTTGAATTGTTATGAAAGTCTGTATTTGAATTGAATTGTTATCAAAGTTTGTATTTGAATTTTAATTCCCTCGTTAGTGTTTCGGGATACATAAATCGGTTGTATTAATGCATGAGTGGGATTATTTTTTTATCGGTTATTTTTTTCTGATCCCGTTAATAATTTGTTATGCATGTGTTATGCATATTTTAATTTTTTCCTGCGCATGTTCATAATTTTTCATAGTTGTTATGCAATTTTTAATCTGTTTTTTTTCTGCTCAGCAATTTATGTTTCCGTCAATTTTTTCCGATCAATTTCTCAGCAGTTTTTTGCACTAATATAGAAAAATATATCTAATTTACTTGAATTATTTCAAATATTTTGTTATTATAATTATTAATAAATAAAAGATATTATTCCAACAAAATATTTATATATATGTACGTATGTATATGTGTGTGTACATGTGTATTTTAAAATAATTTCAAAAGTTGATAGTAATATGAAAAACATGGTAACCAAACACATGAAACTGTTTTTCATTAAACTCAAACTCAATTACAGTTTTAATCAAATATTTAAATTTCAGTTACGAACTGCAACTAAAAGTGCTTTTCATAAATTGTTTTTTTTTCAACCTCAACCACAACAACCACAATGCCAAACAAGCTCTTAGAAGTCTTTAACGGTCAAATCTTGCGATGGATGAAGATACCAATTGCCAAAGTTTGATGATAATTTTTATTTGTATGCATATTATGTATCCATGTGACCATAATTCTTGCCGCCAAGTATTTGAGAGCTATCCATGCACCTATCATGTAGCTCAAACCCCATAATATTTTTCACTGTAAAACTGTAAATGGCTGAGATTCAACCACATAATAAGAGTGGAAATCACCTAGGAACAAAATCGGACACAAGACCGCAACATTCCTGTCTCTCCCTTCAATCTCGGAGGAGACACAATTTCCTTTTTCTGACGCCAATCACAACAATCCCATGCAACTCTCGCAGGTTACACAACACTCGTCATGTCAGGGAAGATTGCAGAGAATCCACGTAAATCCAAACACAGCATCTGCAGCAATTTTACACAAAAAAGGAAAGAAAGAAAGGGAGGAGATGCTATTATATCGTATTGCTAAATATATATCAAGTGGTTGTCATGGAGGGAATTGTGCGAAGAGCTCTCCTAATCCCAGGTATTTTAAGCCTATATCTTACTACTGGGACTATAAATTTCAATCTTGTTCCACGAAATATTTCACCAGAAAACTTACAAACAAATAAACAAAGGATGGGTTGCATTGCAGCTGTTCAGTGTGCCATTACAGCAATTCTTCTCGTGTCCACCACCGTCAGTTCCGATGATAAAAGTCCGATACCTGCCGATCCGTCGAGCCTAAACACCTGGTTTCAAGCCAATGTCAAGCCCCTGGCAGACCGTAAGGGCGCCATAGACCCTGCCCTCGAAGCGGCCGAAGCCAAACAAAGAACCATCAAGGTTCGACAGGATGGAAGTGGAGAATTCAAAACCTTGAAGGATGCCATTAACAGTATCCCAACAGGGAACACAGAACGAGTGATTGTGGATATTGGACCAGGAGAGTACATTGAAAAACTCAAGATTGAACGTGGCAAGCCTTTTGTCACGTTCTTGGGATCACCTGGTAACATGCCAACCTTGTCATTTGCTGGCACCGCAAGAGAATATGGAACTGTTTACAGCGCCACCTTGGAAGCTGAGGCTGATTACTTTGTAGCTGCTAACATCATCATTAAGGTTGCGTCCATGTTTCGCAAATTACTATCAGTTTCCATTTCTTTTCACTGCTTCAAATAGCCCTGCTGAAGTTTGGATGTTGTGTTTTTTTATTTTTTCTTTCCATGGATTTCCTGGCACAGAATTCTTCGCCAAGGCCAAATGGGGAATTGAAAGGAGAACAGGCAGTTGCTCTGAGGATTGCCGGCGACAAGTCTGCTTTCTATAACTGCAGATTAATTGGGTTTCAAGACACGCTGTGTGATGACAAAGGGCGGCATCTCTTCAAGGATTGTTATATCGAAGGCACCGTCGATTACATTTTCGGAAGTGGAAAGTCCTTGTATTTGGTAACCCTTAAAAACACCATCTCTCCGAACTATATTTTCTCTTCACCGATCTGTTACGGCGGTGCTGTGAAACCAGGAAACCTAATCTTTACTGAATGCATGCAGGGAACAGAGTTGCAGGTAATTGCTGATGCAAAAGGGAATTTTATCACTGCTCAGGCAAGAACCAGCGAGGCTGAAGACACTGGATTCTCGTTCGTGCATTGTAAAGTAGGCGGCACCGGCAAGGGGGCGTATTTGGGACGAGCATGGCAGCCAAGGCCACGAGTAGTGTTTGCATACACCACCATGAGCAGTGCTGTTAGTCCAGAGGGATGGTCCAACAATTCCCACCCTGAACGAGACGGGTACGTCTTTAATCCATCTTTCACTTATAATTATTTTATATCTTGTTTTGTTAACATGTGCTTTTGCTTTCAGGACTGCTTCATTTGGAGAATACAAGTGCGACGGGGAAGGAGCTAACCCCGCCGCCCGAGCTAAATCGAGCAAGCAGCTAACCCCGGATCAAGCAGCACCCTTCATTTCTCTTGGCTTCATTGAAGGTTCCAAGTGGTTGCTCCCTCCTCCAAGTTAATTTTTGGATACAAATTAGAAATCATCATGTAGAGAATAGAGATGCTAAATAATTGTTAACTATACATCTATATATATAGATGTAACATCCATCTTGTGAAAAAATAAATCAATACGCAGAGAAACCAAATGAAATAGGAAGTTGGATTCTCTTGTTCACATGTATCTAGATTGTATCCTTAAAGGTCGTGGCGTGCTGGCAAAGAGCTTGAGATGTGCATTGCAAGTCTTGGGTTCGAGTCAGGGCGTGCCCACCTTGTGAGAGTATTGTATAATCAAAGTTTTACTCGCTTAATATGAACCCACAAAGAATTTTAAAGAAAGGTGAGGTTTCCTGGGGTCCAAAAAAATATATCTAGATGGACAGATATTCATCGACAAACATCATTTTTAATTTTATTATTCTAATTAATGCAAAGTGCTTAATTTCAAGGTTCAGTTACTACCACCTATATTTGAATCATAATCTTATCATGCATGTAAAATGTCTTTAATCCCTGTTTCTGTAAATATATTTTTTAATTAATAATTTATATATCTTTAATATTAACATAGAAATATTATGTATAAAAATCAATTTAATACCTTTTAATTCAAGAAATATTTTAAATAAACACCCAAATCATCGATGTTCTTTACCAACACAAACCTAATTACTGTGTTGTTCAAAGGATGTGAGATCGATCTATCTCTAGTTATAATTTATTATCCAAGCACAACCTTGTCAAGGGACCACTTAATTAAGAAATAAGGAAAAAGACACGATCTTCATCTCGAAATCCTTACCGATTAAGATTTTTATCGTGTGATCTTCACATGACTTCTTTAATTTAAGTTTATTTTTAACAAGGAAATATCTTTTTTCTTACAAACAAACTAGATAGAGAGAATATTTTTGACATGAAAATATTTTTATCGTAATCTTGATCGATAGACAATGCTTTTCCATTCAAAACAAGCTTTACAAATGTTTCACACGACTTGAACGAAACCTTTTTGACATGCGAATTAGCATCATTTCACACTCTCGTCAAAAGCAACATAAAACCTGACAATGAGATCACTTGACATGAGAACAAGTTTGTTTAAACAAACATCAAAATGGTTTTTGTGCTTGGAGTGACTTTGAAATTCCAAAAATCTTACATGAAATCAATCTTTGCAAATAACCACCCCTTTCCTACAAACACTTGAAGCCTAAAACACTTGTGAGGCATGGCCAGACTGGGGGGCAATCCAAAAATGCAATTGAAGCTGGCTCCATCATTCATTTTCAAAAAATATTGATCAAAACTCAAGGGGGCATGTGGATATGGAAGATCTATAATCTCCAGTGGTCAAAATCATAAGTTACGGCTTGCGTAAGCAGAAGCGAGAAGTCGTTAAAGCCAGAGATCCAAACCCTAGAAAAAGAACGTCAAGAAGAAGAAAGGGGACCTATATTTCTTAGGTAAGTATACATGCATCATCATGCATTGCCCCCACTAAGAATTAAGGAAATATTTTGAAGGGATTGTAATTTACAGACCTTCATTTCATCATTTTATGCACGCTTTCAAGCTCTCACCTCTTTCATATCCTATAACATGCTTTTTAGCCCTGCCTCTTTCCTAAATTTGAATGCCATCATGCATGCATCCCCACTAGGAATCCAAGAAATGTTTTGGAGGGATTGTAATTCACAAATCTCTACTCATCATTTTTTTGTGCGCCTTCAAACCCTTACCACTTTCACTTCCCTAAGTGAACTTCCAAGCCTTTCATCAACACAAATAGAGTGTTTTTCAATCCTATCTCTTTTCTTATCTGAGTGTGCTTTCTAGCCATCGACCAACTCAGATAGTGTACTTTTAAGTTCTATCTCTTTCCAGAACATGGGTGAGCTTCCTAGCGACCATGAATTAAAATAGTGTGCTTTCTAGCCCTATTTCCCCCTCATCATCGAGTGACTTTTCCAACCCTCAACCATAAATTAAAATAGTGCACTTTCCAACCCTATTTTCCCTCATCGTCGATGTGTTTTTCAACCCTTGACCATCAATTAAGATAGCGCGCTTTCCAACCCTATTTCTTCATTTTTCAAGTACATTTTCCAACCATCAATTAAGATAGTGTGCTCTCCAGCCTTACTTTCCCTCATTGCCTAAGTGCGTTTTCCAACCCTTAACCATAAGTTAAAATAGTTCGTTTTCCAACCCTATTTTTCTTCCTCTTTTGAGTGAGTTTTCCAACTCTCAACCATCAATTAGGATAGTGCGCTTCTTAGTCATTCCTTTCCTCTCATTTGAGCGAGTTTTCCAATCTTCAACCATCAATTAGGATAGTGCACTTCTTAGCCATTCCTTTCCTCTCATTTGAGTGTATTTTCCAACCCTTAACCATAAGTTAAACTAGTGTGTTTTCCAACCCTATTTTTCTTCCTCTTTTGAGTGAGTTTTCCAACCCTTAACCATCAATTAGGATAGTGCGCTTCTTATCCATTCCTTTCCTCTCATTTGAGTGCATTTTCCAACCCTTAACCATAAGCTAAAATAGTGTGTTTTCCAACCCTATTTTTCTTCGTCTTTTGAGTGAGTTTTCCAATCCTCGACCATCATTTAGAATAATGCGATTTCCATCCCTATTTTCCCTTCTCTTTGAGTGTGTTTTCTAACCCTCAACAATAGATCTTAGATAGCAGGCTTTCTAGCCCTATTTTCCATTCCATGAAATCTTTACCTTTCACATGTTTCACCTGGGTAGGTCACCCACTACAATGAGACTGTCTGCACCATTCTCACTTGGGTAGGTCACCCATTACAATAAGACCATTTTCCTGTGTCATTCACAAACATCATCATCTTTCATCCTTTAAGTGTCCTCTTTAGGCCTCACTTCTTAGGTAGTGTGTTTTCTAGCGCTATCATACCATTTCCTTCTGAGTGCGCTCTATAAACCTCATTCAAATTTCTAAATGGATCAACCACTTCTTGGTTTGGTAAATCCATTATTTTCTTTTTCTTTACAACGCTTACTATCTAAAGTCTCTTACAAAACTTTAGTCGTAAGCATTGTAAAGAGGGGGTAACTATCATAACCCAATTTCTAGGTTATTCCCTAAAATTTACCCAAAAATAACAAAAATAAAATAAATAAGGCCGGCGTTGGTAGAAAAATCAATGTGATAATTTTAGTTGTTTTCGAGAGTCCGATCGTATCTCTTTTGTACCCAAAAATAGATTTAAAGCAAAAATAATTTATCATTGGATAAATCTGTGTAAAAATTAAGTCAAAAATCATAATTGTATTTTTTATAGGCCAATTTGATTTAATCATGGGTCAATTTCAAGTATTATTATGTTTAGAAATTAATTTAGGGTCCAATTGAAGGATTTAATTAAGTGCAAGGACTTAATTATACTTTAAATTGGTCAAATTAATTTTATTAAGGGCTTAATTGATGAAACATCAAATTCTTGAGTTTATTTCGGGCTCAATTGAGAAGATTGGAATTTTTGGAGACCCAATTGAATTTTTCCAAGCTAATTGTGCAAAGTTATGGGTCAAATTAAAATAATTGAGAGTTTAATGGTCAATTGAGGGTCAAATTGTATAAATCGGAAGCAAAGGACCAAAATAAATAAGGCGCGCAAAGTCAAGGCTAACATTGAATTTCTGATGTGGATACAATTGCACAAAATTAAAAATTCAAAGCCAATTGGAGGTGCAATTAGAACAATTATAAATTGAAGGATCAAATTGCATTTCCACTTTCTCCCAAAACTGCAGTCCCGCAATTGCCTTTACCTACACTGCCTACCGACCAGCCACCACGCCTGCCGACAGCCCACCACCAACAGCCACCACACTATTTGTTGCAGACCACCACGTCGCCGACAACCACAATGTTTCAGCCACCGAGGCAGGCCAAGTTCTCCTATAAATAACACCACCATCACAACATGCAAGGGGGAATTTATGTCGAAGAACGAGGGGAAACCAGGAGAAAGCCAGGGAAAAAAGAAAAAAAAGGGGCATAATTTATGTAGAGAGACTAGGAGAGAACAAGGAAAAACAAGGAAAATTTACATAGAGAGAGAGCTTCATCTTCCTCATATCCGGCAATAACCGCCCATTGTCACCTTCCTCATCAATAGAGTCGTCGTTTGCAACTCCTTCTCTCTCCCTGATGGTGCAGTAGCTCCTTCTCTCTCGTCAGCCAATGACCAGCTCTCTCTCCCCGACGATGCAGCAACTCCTTCTCACTCGTCAGCTAACGACCAACTCTCTCTTCTAAAGCCAGTCGCTCAACAACTCTCTCTCCCCACCACTAGCGGCTGGCAGACCACCCAACACCACCTTCATCACCATTGGAAGCTTCCCCCTCCACGCCAGTAGCTCCCCAGCCATCATCCTTCCTCTCCAGTGACGAGCAACAAAGCAGCAGAGGCGAACGACAGCACAGCCTGACAACTTCCAACGCCTCCTCCGGCAACCATTTTCGACGCCACCACCACCACAGGGACAACCACCTCGACCTCCTCTACCCCGAAGTAGTGGAAGGTGATCCTGTCGTCGTGGTTGGCCGAGCACCATTTTACTATTCACGTAGCACGTGAACGATATTAATTAACATGTTCTAAACGGTTCCATTTTGCCTTTTCCTCTTTTCCCCCTCTCTTGTGTGTCTTGGGCTGAACTGCTCTCGGCCCAGCCCAGGTTGATGGGTCGGGTCCAGCCCAAGTCCTTTGGCCCACCTTGGCTGGGCCCAACCCGAATGTTTTTAATGTTTTTAATTATTTTTTGTAAGAAAAAAAAATCTAGATGAACAGTGAAAATCACTATTTATTACTGTTGAAAACCACGATCTGTTTTAGCTTTTAGTGTAAGGTGACCATACCAAGTGGTTGCACCCAAAGGATTATTCTTGCCAAGTATTTGAAAATCCTAAATCCCTGCTTTGTAATGGATGGGATGGGGGTTTGGAGAGCTATCCATGCACCTATCATGTAGCTCTAAGTCCCATAATATTTTTCACTGTAAAACTATAAATGGCTGAGATTCAACCACATAATATAAGAGTGGAACAGAATCGGACACAAGACCGCAACATTCCTGTCTCTCCCTTCAATCTCGGAGGAGACACAATTTCCTTTTTCTGACGCCAATCACAACAATCCCATGCAACTCTCGCAGGTTACACAACACTCGTCATGTCAGGGAAGATTGCAGAGGATCCACGTAAATCCAAACACAGCATCTGCAGCAATTTTACACAAAAAAGGAAAGAAAGAAAGGGAGGAGATGCTATTATATCGTATTGCTAAATATATATCAAGTGGTTGTCAGGCAACCGGCAATTTATAAAATGGAGGGAATTGTGCGAAAAGCTCTCTTAATCCCAGGTATTTTAAGCCTATCTCTTACTACTGGGACTATAAATTTCAACCTTGTTCCACGAAATATTTCACCAGAAAACTTACAAACAAATAAACAAAGGATGGGTTGCATTGCAGCTGTTCAGTGTGCCATTACAGCAATTCTTCTCGTGTCCACCACCGTCAGTTCCGATGATAAAAGTCCGATACCTGCCGATCCGTCGAGCCTAAACACCTGGTTTCAAGCCAATGTCAAGCCCCTGGCAGACCGTAAGGGCGCCATAGACCCTGCCCTCGAAGCGGCCGAAGCCAAACAAAGAACCATCAAGGTTCGACAGGATGGAAGTGGAGAATTCAAAACCTTGAAGGATGCCATTAACAGTATCCCAACAGGGAACACAGAACGAGTGATTGTGGATATTGGACCAGGAGAGTACATTGAAAAACTCAAGATTGAACGTGGCAAGCCTTTTGTCACGTTCTTGGGATCACCTGGTAACATGCCAACCTTGTCATTTGCTGGCACCGCAAGAGAATATGGAACTGTTTACAGCGCCACCTTGGAAGCTGAGGCTGATTACTTTGTAGCTGCTAACATCATCATTAAGGTTGCGTCCATGTTTCGCAAATTACTATCAGTTTCCATTTCTTTTCACTGCTTCAAATAGCCCTGCTGAAGTTTGGATGTTGTGTTTTTTTATTTTTTCTTTCCATGGATTTCCTGGCACAGAATTCTTCGCCAAGGCCAAATGGGGAATTGAAAGGAGAACAGGCAGTTGCTCTGAGGATTGCCGGCGACAAGTCTGCTTTCTATAACTGCAGATTAATTGGGTTTCAAGACACGCTGTGTGATGACAAGGGGCGGCATCTCTTCAAGGATTGTTATATCGAAGGCACCGTCGATTACATTTTCGGAAGTGGAAAGTCCTTGTATTTGGTAACCCTTACAAAAACCATCTCTCCGAACTATAATTTCTCTTCACCGATCTGCTACGGCGGTGCTGTGAAACCAGGAAACCTAATCTTTACTAAATGCAGGGAACAGAGTTGCAGGTAATTGCTGATGCAAAAGGGAATTTTATCACTGCTCAAGCAAGAACCAGCGAGGCAGAAGACACTGGATTCTCGTTCGTGCATTGTAAAGTAGGCGGCACCGGCAAGGGGGCGTATTTGGGACGAGCATGGCAGCCAAGGCCACGAGTAGTGTTTGCATACACCACCATGAGCAGTGTTGTTAGTCCAGAGGGATGGTCCAACAATTCCCACCCTGAACGAGACGGGTACGTCTTTAATCCATCTTTCACTTATAATTATTTTATATCTTGTTTTGTTAACATGTGCTTTTGCTTTCAGGACTGCTTCATTTGGAGAATACAAGTGCGACGGGGAAGGAGCTAACCCCGCCGCCCGAGCTAAATCGAGCAAGCAGCTAACCCCGGATCAAGCAGCACCCTTCATTTCTCTTGGCTTCATTGAAGGTTCCAAGTGGTTGCTCCCTCCTCCAAGTTAATTTTTGGATACAAATTAGAAATCATCATGTAGAGAATAGAGATGCTAAATAATTGTTAACTATACATCTATATATATAGATGTAACATCCATCTTGTGAAAAAATAAATCAATACGCAGAGAAACCAAATGAAATAGGAAGTTGGATTCTCTTGTTCACATGTATCTAGATTGTATCCTCAAAGGTCGTGGCGTGCTGGCAAAGAGCTTGAGATGTGCATTGCAAGTCTTGGGTTCGAGTCAGGGCGTGCCCACCTTATGAGAGTCTTGGACAACCGCAATTTTACTTGTTTACCCAGGCCCGCAAAGAGTACTTGAAGAGAGATAAAGTTTTCTCGGATCCAAAAAAAGTATCTAGATGGCAAGATATTCATCGACAAACATAATTTTTAATTTTATTATTCTAATTAATGCAAGGTGTGGTTAATTTCAAGGTTCTGTTACTACCAGTCTTCTTTGAATCATAATCTTATCATGCATGTTAAATGTCTTTAATCCCTGGTTTTGTGAATATGTTTTTTGATTAAGAATTTATATATTTTTAACATTAACATAGAAAGATTATGTATAAAAATCAATTGAATACTTTTTAATTCGATTAATATTTTAAATAACACCCAAATCATCAATGTTTTTCAACAAAACAATCCTAATTACTGCGTTGTTCAAAGGAGGTGAGATCGATTTATCTCTAGTTATAATTTATTATTCAAGCACAACCTTGTCAAGGAACCACTTAATTAAGGAATAAGGACAACGACACGATCTTCATCTCGAAATCTTTACCGACTAAGATTTTTTATCGTGTGATCTTCACATGACTTCTTTAATTTAAGTTTATTTTTAACATGATTTTTTTTTTACAAAAAAACTAGATAGAGAAAATATTTTTTGTACAATGATATAATACAAAAAAAAATAATATATATTCTCATGGAAAGACTTCGCCGTACATGTTTTTTTGGTTAAGAAAATCTAACTTTTTGTATTTTTTTCTACAAATGCAAATTTGTAATCATGATTCAAAAATGTTACGTTGCCGGGTGTGTATATAATCCTAAAAAGGAGCACTAATGATTGTAATTTAATCTTACCTTGCCAGGTGTGTATATGATTAAACACTAAGAAACAACTCTAATCACATTCTCATACAAGCACTTAATCTAATATGAAAACATCAATCTCTTTTTACCTATCTTGTTTTATGCTAACATTAAAAAAAATCACTGAATCATGATAAACATCGATATCTTTATCCAAACACTGTTAGAGTATGTATTCAGTATATGCGTATAATAGCAATCAGTGTATGCGTATGTTAGCTTTCATGTATGGTATAGTCAGCTAGTATATATAGAGTACTGTTCCCCTCTGTTAAAGTAAGTAAATATAATACAGAGACATTTAATTCAAAATTTCCTTTCCCTCTCTTCTCTCTCACTTCTCTTAACCTTCAGCAAGCTCGTCTCTCTTGTGATAATCAATCACAGTAGGTTTATAATAATTCCAGCAATCTTTACATGGTATCAGAGCTACAATGCTCGCGCAAATCAGTTGATCGATCCAATTTGCTTCCGCAATATTCGATTTCATTCTCTGTTTCTACAATATATCAAAAATCACTGTTCATCTTCTCAAAATTACCCAAAATTCTTGCTGATTGTCTTCATTTTTTTTTTTAATTTTTGTAAGAAATCAGTGCTATTATACAATGGTTTAAACCTTATTCTACAACAAATTCTCTGAAATTTCTTCGCCACAATGGTGACTGCTACTCAACTGCAGATTCTACAATCCCCGATTGTTAACCTAATTTCTATAATTTCAGCCTCTGTGACCGTGAAATTAGATGATTCTAATTATCTTAATTGGAATTTTCTAATACAACTACTAGGAGTTCTAAGGATCTTTGGAATCGATTGAAAGAACAGTTTTCCACTGTGTCTAAAACGAGTATATTCCAACTAAAATCAAATTTGCAGAATATTAAGAAAGGGACTGATACTATAAGTCAATACTTGCTTAAAATTAAAGAAGCTAGGGATTACCTGTCAGCTGCAGGGGTGCATTTTGCTGATGAAGATATTGTTATCTTGGCTTTAAATGGTCTGCCCAGTGAGTATAATACTTTCAGGTGTGTGATTAGGGGAAGAGAAAATGTTATTGCATTGAGAGAATTTCGTTCTTAGCTACTTGCTGAAGAACTGATTGTGGAAACTAGTATGTCTACTAACCCCACTTACCTTGCTGCCATGAATACAACCTCCAAAAACTCCCCACCATTTTTTCAACCTCCTCGGGGACAACAGGGGTATAATTCGTATGATAACAATGGCTATAGATCATTCAATAGGGGTAGGGGCAGAAGCAAGTCTGGTCAAGGACAGAGACCTTATGCACAGAGAGCACAATTTCCTGTTAAATCACAAAGTATTGGCCCCTTGTCAAATTCTTCATATAGATCATCACCAATGTCTAATGTGCCAATCTGCCAATTGTGTAACAATGAAGGGCACACTGCACCCGTATGTGGATTTAGAGGATTTGATAAGCCTAATTGTACATTGTGTGGCAAGATGAACCACACTACTTGGTACTGCTACTATAATGAAAATGGGCCTAATTTTGTTAGTTCTGCAAATCAGTCTCCACCTGTACCTCCTCAGAATCAGGTTCATCATGCTCAAGCTTTACATACTATGCACAATGACTATTCCTTAGTTCACCAGCAGCCTCTACACACTGGGTATTCTATGCCTCAACCTATGCACGCTGGATATTCATTGTCTCCAGCCTTGCACACTGTGAATAATGGATATTCCTCTTCTCAGCAACAACCAGTGCACACGGGATATTCTATGGCTCAGCAGACAAATACAAAGCCTTCTCCTCAGGTTTGGATCACTAATTCTGGAGCTACGAATCATATGACTGCAGATATGTCCAACATGTCATTGAGTACTACTTATCCTTCAAATGACTCGATTCACACAGCTAATGGTGAAGGTCTGTTGGTCTCTCATGTTGGCAGTGCTATTGTTCCTTCTTATACTAAGCCAATTAAACTGAATTCTGTGTTATGTGTCCCCAAGTTAACTCAGAATCTATTATCAGTTCATCGTATCTGCCTGGATAATAATTGCTATCTTATCTTTGATGCTTTTTGTTTTTGGATTCAGGACAAAGTCTCAGGGAGGATAATGTACAAAGGACATTGCAGTAATGGACTATATCCCTTTCATGTTGGCCCTTCTAAATCTGGTCGGCCTCTTGTTCATCACCCCAAGGCTTATATTGGTCAGTTGGTTCTTTCATCAACTTGGCATCATAGGTTAGGTCATCCTGCAAATAAGATTGTTGCTTTGATGTTACAAAAAGCAAATATCCCTTATCCCTTAGATTCTACAGCCACTGTATGTGTGAGTTGTCTTCAAGGAAAGTTTTGTAAACTTCCTTTTCATTCAAGTAATCATACATCTGTAAAACCATTTCAAATAATTCATAGTGACATTTGGGGTCCATCACCCAGTGTTTCAGTTGATGGTTTTCGATATTATGTAACCTTTGTGGATGATTACTCTAGATATTGTTGGCTATTCCCACTTATCAATAAAAGTGACTTATATTCTGTGTTTGTTACTTTTTACAATTATGTTCAAACACAATTCACTGCATCTATTCAAATATTTCAGAGTGATGGGGGGGGGGGGGTGAGTTCGTTAACAAATCTCTTGATAAATTCTTTGCAAGTAAACGGATTGTGCATCATTTATCGTGTCCTTACACCCCTGAACAAAATGAATTAGCCGAGCGTAAACATAGGCATCTAATTGAAACTTCAATTACCCTTCTTCAACATGCTAAGTTGCTTGCCTCTTTTTGGTCTTATGCAGTGCTCACTGCTTCTTTTTTGATAAATCGTATGCCATCAGCTGTCCTGCACCATAAATCTCCATTTGAATTATTATTTGATTCATCTCCTTCTATCTCTCATTTGCGTACTTTTGGTTGTGCATGTTTCCCTTTATTACGTCCATATCTACAAAACAAATTGCAACCCAAAACTACCATGTGTGTATTCCTAGGCTATGCCTCTCACTACAAAGGGTATATTTGCTATGATGTTCCTAGGAAACTTACTTATATCTCAAGGCATGTTGTTTTCAATGAGGCTGTTTTCCCATATCTTGATCTCCTTTCCAAATCTGCACATCCTAATGTCTCATCCTTTACTCATTCTACTCCTGCAACCCCTATTGTTTCACCTCATAATATCATTACCATGCATGTTGCTTCACCTACTGTCTCATCAACTTCCCCATCACCTATGTCCATTGCTCCTGCTCCTTCATCATTTTCCTCTATCCCTGCGGCTCCTGACTCCAGAAATAGAGGTATGTCTTCTGCAACCTTGTCTCCAGCAGAGTCATTTCAGCCTGAGGTTATTTCAGTTGTGCATAACATACCATCCATGAATCTTCATCCCATGCAGACACGTAGTAAGAGTGGAATATTCAAGAGGAAAACATGTTTCACAACTGTTAAACACTCTCCTGATGTTGATCTTTCATTACTTGAACCTGCTAACTACAAAGTGGCATTGCAAGTTCCTGTTTGGTTGAATGCTATGCAGGAGGAGCTTAGTGTTCTTAACACTCAAGGAACATGGAGTCTGGTCCCTATGCCATCTCATAAAAACCTGGTAGGGTGCAAATGGATATTTAAAGTCAAGAAGCATGCGGATGGGTCTATTGCACGCCATAAAGCCAGGCTGGTTGCTCAGGGGTTTAGCCAGCAACCAGGTCTTGATTATGGAGAAACTTTCAGTCCCGTGGTTAAGCCCTCGACTATTAGACTTGTGTTGGCTCTTGCAGCTCATTTTCACTGGAAACTAAGACAACTGTATGTTAAGAATGCGTTTCTTCATGGCATTCTTCAAGAAGAGGTATATATGGCACAACCTCCTGGATTTGTTAATTCTCAGCATCCTCAACTGGTGTGAAAACTTCACAAATCCCTCTATGGTCTCAAATAGGCTCCACGGGCTTGGAATGCCAGGTTCACTGATTTCTTACCTTCTTTGGGATTTGAGTGCACTTATTCAGATTCTTCTTTATTTGTCAAACATATTGATGCTAGTATAATCATCTTATTACTCTATGTGGATGATATTATTATTACGGGGGATCATGCTTGTGAGATACACAAAATTATCCAATCTCTCATGGCTGAGTTTGAAATAAAAGACTTGGGGGAACTTCACTATTTTTTGGGCATTGAGATCAGTCACAATCACAGTGGTTTGTTTATGTCTCAAGCTAAATATGTACATGATCTGCTGCTCAAAACAGAAATGAGGGATGCCAGAGCATGTGACACGCCGTGTCTTCCCTATCAGAGAATGGTTAAGGATGATGGTGTGAAGTTTGAGAATCCTACATTGTATCGCAGTATAGTGGGTGCCCTGCAATATCTGACCTTTACAAGACCAGACATTGCTTTTGCAGTTAATCAAGTTTGTCAATTTATGCAAAGCCCTATGCTCATTCATTTTACTGCTGTCAAACGTATCCTTAGATATCTTAAGGGTACTGCTGACTATGGCATCACATATTGCACTGGTTCCTTGGATTTGAAAGCATTCAGTGATGCTGATTGGGCAAGAGATCCCAATGATCGCAGGTCCACTACTGGGTTGGTTGTGTTTTTGGGTTCTAACCCTATATCCTGGTCCTCTAAGAAGCAACACACAGTATCTCGATCCTCTACAGAAGCTGAATATAGGGCAATGTCCTCTACTGCTGCTGAAATTGATTGGCTAAAACAGGTGCTAAAGTTCCTGCGTGTTCCTTTTGTTCAGCCCTCTGTTATGTTCTGTGATAATATGTCTGCCATTGCACTATCCCTTAATCCCATTCAGCATCAGAAAACTAAGCACATTGAGATTGATGTGCATTTTGTCCGAGAGAGAGTGGCAGCCAACCAGTTGTATGTGCAATTCGTATCTTCCAAGGAGCAATTCGCAGACATTCTAACCAAGGGACTTAGTGCTCCTCTATTTCGTCTTCATTGTTCCAATCTTATGCTTGGCATACCAAGGCATAAGTTTGAGGGGGGATGTTAGAGTATGTATTCAGTATATGCGTATAATAGCAATCAGTGTATGTGTATGTTAGCTTTCATGTATGATATAGTCAGCTAGTATATATAGAGTATTGTTCCCCTCTGTTAAAGTAAGTAAATATAATACATAGACATTTAATTCAAAATTTCCTTTCCCTCTCTTTTCTCTCTTCTCTCTCACTTCTCTTAACCTTCAGAAAGCTCGTCTCTCTTGTGATAATCAATCACAATAGGTTTATAATAATTCCAGCAATCTTTACAAACACCACCTTAATCATATACCACAAAACAAAATAATCAATAGGAATTTATGTTGTATCAATCCACTTTTTCCTGCAAGAAATAAATTTTTTTTCTTACCTTTTAGATAAAAATTGGTACCTCCAAATGTGTAATAATTCATCATTGAATTGAAACCAAAATAAAAGAACAGAAATCCCAGGGCATGTATCTATCAATAGCTACTTTCAGTTTTTATTTCTTCTTCTAAATAAACAAAATTAAATCTTACAATTTACACTTGCCCTTTTCTTTTATTGATAATTTATACACATTCTTTTAATTATTTTCTTAATTACATAAACACTTAAAAAACAAGAGTTTTTATGGTGCTACCATTCATATAAATAGTTAAACACTTTAATATATTTGGTTTAATAATTATCGTATCTCAATTGGTTAAGGACCTAAGTCCTAAGGTACAAGCGGGGAAGGTTGCAAAATTGCGGAATTGAATCCTATTAACAATATTTTTACTAGAACTACTTACTCTTTAATTTTCACATGATTCTTAAATATTATTACATAATTTTATTTTATTCTTAAAATATTTAAATAGATTTTTTTACCATGATTTTATTATATTTATGGTTTTTTTTTAACTTTCAATCACCCATAAAATAAGAGCATATTATTAGAATTACTTTAAAATGTTTTTTTTTATATAAAAACAATAATTCAAGTTAAAAATCTTGCATTATCTAATAAAAAATAATAAAAATCACTTTGATTATTTTCTTAAATGATTATATTTTTAAATTTAATTATAAAGCAAAAAACTAGTTTACAAACTTATTACCGCTTTAGAGCAACTCCAATGACAAAAATCATTTTGGAGAGTCAAATCTCTAAAATAGTTTTTTGAATAGTGTGTATATGACTTTTTTGTTGATGTATATTCCAATAGTAAAAGTCATTTTGGAGAGCTATTTTTTATATTATTATAAATATAGTGCAATTATTTTCTATATAGTTTAATTATGCAATTAATTACATAATTAATAGGAGTCAGTTATATAATTAAATAATTACTTTTAAAAAACTCTCCAACAATAAATTTATTATTATTTTTAATTATATTTAAATAAAAAAATGAATTTAAAATAAAATACCCGCAATATTTTAAATTTGAAATAAAATATTAATAAATTACAGTATTAATAAACTCAAATTCTATCAAACTTACAATATTAATAAACTTATTAAAAAAAACATCTATTTATACAAGAAAAATAACATTATTATCAATATACAAATTATGAATAAATGCATAACAGCTCTAAACATAAAATTTAGACAATTTATAAATTTAACAGTAAATTTAAAACATGTAATTAAGATAACTAATAAAATTTCACATAATGGGATTGGCAAAGGGAGGAGAAAGCTATTTTTAATTAGCTTCGGCAACAAACATTTTTATTTATTTTAATATTTTGGTTGAATTGCTACAAATAGCACCTGAAGATGAGAAGAAGAGCCATTTTGATTATTGAAATTGTTCATGCGTTGAAGTAGATTAAAAAAGAACAAAAATCAAAAGAATAATTTTTTAAATATGCCTTCTCAGTTGGCTTAGAGGTTGGAGATGCTACTAGATGAGAGAATGTTACCATCACATACATACATGGTTCTCATTAACCATCTCATATTTGAAATCCCCAATGCACCCTCAACACCTAAGCATTATTTCAATGGCCAACATAGGACACAGCTGCCATTAACCAACTATTCAAAGGGCATTCCAGGTCGAGAAAGTTAGAAAAAAATAGATTTTGTTGTCTTCAGAGGTGAATTTGCAACTCCCAGAGAGAGGAACCACAGAGAGAGAGGGTGAGAGAGGATTAACAACAAAAGTAATTAATTTAATACAAATTAATTATGTTAATCCATGATTAGAACTGTCTCTTCATAAACATCACAGCCTCCTTTTCTGTTTCTTTTGAGCTCGGTTTTGTGACTTCAGCGACAGATTCTCCCATTCTCGGTATGTCTTCGATTGTAAAATGTTTGACTTTTTTAATGTCTGGTTTTAAGATCCGTGGGAAGCTGGGGTTCATTACTTGATTTAAGAACCCCTTGTCTTGTTTTCCCTTTCCTTTTCTTTCCTCTGTAATTGGATGTGATTTTGATAATTTCCCAATCTCCTTTTCATTTATTCTATCTCTTCTTTTTAAAGTTGAGAGTTGTTCAAATAAGGGCTACGACTTGCACTGACATGTTTATTGAATTGGGTAAAATCATCGATTAATTGAGTGATTGAGCTGTCTTGCTTGGAAATGAGAAATCTTGGAATTTATGAAATTCTTGGGAGTAATAATTCGGTGAAATCTCACTCCTTTTTAAAAACTGAAATGGGTTTTTGAAATTGTTTGTGATCTCAGCCGTGCATGACTACTTATGGGTGTGCTTTTTTATTCACGTGGTGTTCTTGTTTCATCAAAATTTAGGGAACCGAGGAAATTGCTTAGACAGTAGAATTTATTTAGGGTAGTGTTGAGAGAAGTTGTTTATTGAAATATTT
Source organism: Salix caprea (assembly GCA_964035475.1). Lineage (NCBI taxonomy): Eukaryota > Viridiplantae > Streptophyta > Magnoliopsida > Malpighiales > Salicaceae > Salix > Salix caprea. The sequence continues at coordinate 9,692,277 of OZ037745.1, forward strand.
AGATGTTCTATAGATCTCACTGTTGGAGAAATTATCGTGGGAACTCCCACTGGTGGGACTCACAGCCATGGTTTTTAATTTTCTTAGGATTGCTATGGTGTGGCGACTGCGGGTTAGGTAATGGTAAATGGCTGTTGCTGAGTTATTCTAGTGCACAGGTTTTAACAGTTTTACTATAAACGACATTTTTGATACTTTAGATGAGTAAGTACCTTAGTTTTCATGGAACATACGCTTGTTACCTTATTACCTGATTATTGGCAACCGAGCTTAATACATGCATAGCTAAGAGATTCTTTCAATTCTCTCCCAGAAGTAATACATTCATAATAATGATCACAACATGTTTAGCGATCAACGCCTGTTACTTTCCATCAATGGCTGTTAGAGGTGTTATTCTGAAATTGTTCCTCATTCACTGAACAGTGGAACCCCATCCCCCTGGTTTCCTTATATGGCAACTATTTGATTCCATGCTCACAACACATGGATTTTATCAATAATGAGATCTGTAGAGTGTACAAATAGCTGTTCTTAAAGTAACTGTTTCTAGCATGCTACTAAAATCTCCACATCAGGTTTTCATAATTTATTCCGAGTACCCCACTGGGTTGTTGATTGTTTCATGTGTGTTAGCATTTATGCCATCGCCTAAAGGAGGAGGTTTCTATGCGTGTATGAAATGTTGCTTTTTAAGCCACTTTCTTTTATTTATAATAAACCAATTTCCTTGAATTGCCATGCTGAAATGTTTGTATTTATGTTCCAGTTCTAAAGCCACCTCATCACGCTAGTGCATATATACTAACACTGATATATTTGTGTGATTGCTTTCACGTTTCTCTGAACTTCTGTTTTTTCCATTCCTTTTGAATAGGCAAATGGATGGGCCATCTTACAGAGGCAGCAGTAGTGTGGATGTGTATTTACCAAATTATAAGCTTGGTAAAACACTTGGGATTGGTTCCTTTGGCAAGGTGAAAATAGCAGAGCATGCATTGACGGGGCACAAAGTTGCTATCAAGATACTTAACCGTCGTAAGATAAGAAACTTGGATATGGAAGAAAAAGGTATGTATTGCCTGTAACTCTTTTTCTATCAAAAGAAGCAGATGTGATCGGCTAATCTGCTGTTCCATTAACTTCAATGATTGATCCTCCTATTTGTGATGTGAGTGGATGTTTTCTTTCCATAGTAACTGTAATACCATTTATATGACTAAAAGGAGGCCATTTGAAACCTTAAACAAAAAATGCTATACTGAGACCATGAAGATTTATTTATGAAGTTATTTCATCATTTTTCTAGAGAAGTCAAGTAAGGTTTTGTTTTTTTCCTTGTGGGTGGTAGTTTTGTTCAAATTTTCAAGGATTGCTTCAGCTCAATTTGACAGGCTTATGCCCTCTGTTGTCTTCCCTTTTGCAGTGAGAAGAGAAATCAAAATCTTGAGATTGTTTATGCATCCTCACATTATAAGACTTTATGAGGTTATAGAAACACCGACTGACATATATGTTGTCATGGAGTATGTGAAGTCTGGGGAGCTCTTTGATTATATCGTTGAGAAGGGTAGGTTGCAGGAAGATGAGGCACGTAATTTCTTCCAGCAGGTATTGTTGCCTACTAATATGCATCCCAAATTTCCTATAATTTATCTTCATTTACAGTATGCCAAATTCTGTCTTTGTGCAGATAATTTCCGGTGTTGAATATTGCCACAGGAATATGGTTGTTCACAGAGACCTTAAGCCCGAGAATTTGTTATTGGATTCTAAATGGAATGTGAAATTAGCTGACTTTGGGCTGAGCAATATAATGCGAGATGGTCATTTTCTAAAGACAAGCTGTGGAAGTCCAAACTATGCTGCACCAGAGGTATGGTGTTGTGGTATTACTTGTTAATGGATTTATAAACATCTAATTGATAAAATGAAGATTTCTTCTTTTTCATTTAAAATACAGCTGTTATATGTATTGGTTTTAAATTTAAGGTTATTGCTGCATTATTTGTTGATTTATTTATTTTGTAGGTGATTTCTGGGAAATTGTATTCTGGACCTGAAGTAGATGTATGGAGCTGCGGTGTTATATTGTATGCTCTTCTCTGCGGTACACTACCTTTTGATGATGAAAACATTCCCAACCTCTTTAAGAAAATAAAGGTATTGGGGATTCGTTTGACTAAGATCAGTGCATGCCTAATAAGGACTTTTCACTTGATGCTTTTCATGGCCTTAGATCATCAACATCTTTGGAATATTGTCCAAGTAGTTTGTAGACTTATTTCTGTTTTCCACTTATCTTACAGATCCAGTGATGCATGCTTGGACATGAATTTTGCATTTCTGCTGACTTCTCTGGATCCCAGAGTTCATTTCTGTGTTTTGATACTTTTTTCTTAGATTTGAAGACAGCTATATAATTTGCATGCATGACTTCACTGCACCTCACTTGTTTTTTTGGTATTTTTTTTCTTCGTGGATGGCACAACCATCTTACTTGAGCAGCTAGTTCCCTTGTCATTGTTTTTTTTATTAACAATTCACTGTCTAGTAATATTTTCATTTTGTTTTCTTTATTTACTGGTCTTGGAATTATTGATTTTGTAAATTATTTTCAGATAAAAATACACAATTTAAAATAAAGAGTATTGGCATGGTTTATAATGTGAAGGGGAAGCGCCCATCTTAAGCTTTTGAGTTGGTTATAAGTTCTCTACATAGCACACTGACTGTCCAGCTGTGACCCATGTTACGTGATGTGATCTTTATGGCTTGTTCTGCCATGTAGATTCTCTTGCATTCGATGGCTCACCTAGCATGTGTCAGAGTTCGATTTAAGAATATGAATCCTGTATTGTTAAGAGAAGTAGTGTGGCCATGGCTTGTAACATTGAGGACTTTGCCATCTAACAACATCAGTTAATGGGTGATCATGATATTTCTAAGACTAGGATCATTTGATCATATTTCAGTGGCCAATGGATTTATGCTATCATGTTTTCTATCTATGTCTTTAGGGTGGGATATACACTCTTCCCAGCCATTTATCGCCTGGTGCAAGAGATCTTATCCCAAGGATGCTTGTGGTTGATCCAATGAAGCGAATGACCATTCCTGAAATTCATCAACACCCATGGTTCCAAGCTCGCCTACCCCGTTATTTGGCTGTGCCCCCACCAGATACAATGCAACAAGCTAAAAAGGTTCACTCTATATTTTTATTGCATATGTATTAAGAGATTTCTCAAGCAATTTTTTGAACCATTGACTGTCTTTGCTACAGATTGATGAGGAGATTCTCCAAGAAGTTGTCAAGATGGGATTTGACAGGAACCAGATAATTGAATCTCTTCGCAACAGAATGCAAAATGAGGTTTGGTCCTTCTGAAACTCTGTGACTGGTCTATTAAAACTCCTTTTGTATACACTAATCAATATGGTCTCATCACTTACCATGGATTTTTCAGGCTACTGTTGCTTACTATTTGTTATTGGATAATCGATTTCGGGTTTCCAATGGCTATCTTGGAGCTGAGTTCCAAGAAACTATGGTGCGTTTGGTTTCCAAAGTCTACTTTAGAGATGAAGAAAATGTTTCCTCATTGTATTTTATGTATGGAGTCATCTTGAATCGATAATGATTTTTTAAAAGAGACTTGGGACCTCTAAATTTTGGCATGCCATGTGTGGTTGTGATGGCTGAGGTGGGATAGTACTCTATGCACTGCTGTTTCAATCCTATTTTGATCAATGGTTACATTTTTCCTTCACAAGTTTTCCATTAGATTTTTTTTCACTTCCTTTTTTTATTTGACCAGGATAAAAACATTGGACCCTTTTCTGTTTCCGTAGTCATTTTGATCCATTTTGTTCTGATTTTTATAGGAATGTGCATTCAATGGAACCCATCCTAATGAATCTTCTTCTCCAGCTGGTGGACACCACCTTCCAGGATTAATGGATTATCAAGGAAATGGTTTGATATCACAGCTCCCAGCAGAGAGGAAATGGGCTCTTGGACTTCAGGTTAAGTTTCTTTGCTTTTTAGGTTTTTCCAATGGTAGAATGTTAAGAGTCAATTTCTAGTATGAATCAAGAGGGTTTTGAATGTTTGATGTGCAAAAGAGTCAAGGTCATATACAACATGATATACAAGGAATGTTGAGTTTTACTTGTTTAGCCCATTCTGTTTGGGAAGTCCTTGCAATTTTTTCAAGTCATGTATGTAGTTTGTGGAACATGTGAAATGATGGAGTGAACACCTTTGTCACGACTACCTGTGGTTATGTTACAATTATAATTGATCATATATTTCCCCTACACTCTGACAGTCTCGAGCCCCCCCTCGTGAAATAATGATAGAAGTTCTCCAAGCCTTGCAAGTACTGAATGTATCCTGGAAGAAAATTGGTCAGTACAACATGAAGTGCAGGTGGATTCCAGTCATTCCTGGTCCCCATGATGGAATGGTTAATGATCCAGTGCAAAACAATCATATCTTTGGGGGTGAACCCACCATTATTGAAAATGACGGAGTCACAAATTCACCAAATGTGGTCAAGTTTGAAGTGCAGGTAATGTCAGCCATTCTCATTGCTTCTTCAAATATTGCATTTGGTTCCTCCTAGAAAGAACTCGCAAGGAAAAAGTTGTCATTTATTGGGTTCAGTGCGTGGACAAAAGAAAACAATGGAGATTATTATTATTATTTGAGTTTTAAGATGCTCTAAATATTGTTTTGACATCGACAACTGTAAATAAATGTGTCTGCTGATAAAGGATCATTTTTCATGTCAGTAGCTTTGTAGATTATTGTATTCCAGAGTTTGATGGCTAAGATTGAAGGTTTTACTAATATCAGTGCTATTGCAATGGTTTTGACAGCTCTACAAAACTCGTGATGAAAAGTACCTGCTCGACTTGCAAAGAGTACAGGGCCCGCAGTTTATCTTCTTGGATCTTTGTGCAGCTTTACTTGCTCAGCTCCGGGTCCTTTAGGTAGACTTTTGCCCGTGGATCTCTTTGTCAAGCACGTGAACAGGATTTCACTCGTAATGTATATAACTTATCCGCCCGAGCTTGTCTTTACTTTAAATTTTCCCTTGGTTTTATGTGGGTAATAGCTGTGTGAGGCCAACATCCTACTGTGCTGTAGTATTGTTTCTGAAAGTTGTTTTATCTTAACTAGGATTTCATACAAAGTTATGTGACCATGGAGAATTATTCTTTTTATAATTTCTAGGAAAGGATTTAACCAAATCTAGTTGTTTCCCATGAAGTTATGCCATTATTGTAATAATAATTGTGCATGCATTTTTTTTTTCTCGAATTATATGTTTCAAACTATGAGCTATGACTTTGAGGTCCTAGTTTCACCACCCTAACTTCACCATCATTGCTCAGAGAAGAGGAAGAAGAAGACCCCATTTCGATTGAGCTTTGGTGTTGGCGGCAAGCGAACAGCTTCGGTTGGAATTCCTGAAATATAATTACCCAACAAAAACACTGATTTGTTTTTGGAGAATTTCAATAATCTTCTTAAATAGATATAGAGTTGTTTAAAATTTATATGAACATTATTTAAATATAAGATTTTTTTTTTTTACTTTGAATAATTACTTACAATGATGAGATATTGTAAAACCACAAGTTAGTTTAAGTGTTTAATTTCTAACAATAATATCCATTAATGAGAAATTTTCTAAACTCTTTTAGAAAGGATGAATTGTTATGTCTTTGAATGCTAACTTTTTCTCTTTAGTGTTTCTTAGGTGTTATGGATTATGATATTTTCTACATAGAAAATAAAAGGCATAACATTTTATTTAGAGAAAAACCTAAAAATATTTTAAAAGATAAAATATTAATTATCCCTCTAAACAATATCACATTTATTATTTCAGGATGATTTTATAAACATATTTAATCAAGTCTCTACTTGATTTTTCTAGGGCTAAAATTCTTTATATATTAAATTTTAGTTCTCAATTTCTAAAACTTATTTATAATTAAATCACACTTCAATTTTAATTTCTGACCAAAAGTTCTTATGCGTGTGACCTATTAGATTTCTTAATAAAATGACCCAAATATTAATCATGATCCTAAATAAAATAAAATAAAATGGTTTTAGTGGGATAATATCTTAATAAGAGAATCTATAAGATTCTTTTTAGTAGGCATCCACTTTATCTTTACATCTTTTTCTTTATATGATTCTCTAATGAAATAGAATTGGCTAAGCATATTTTAAAATCATTGAAGTGACCTTGATTACTTTGCTTGTGCAATGACTCCATTGTTATCATAATACAAGGCTACGAGATCAACAATGCTAGGAACAATATCAAGTTCATTGAAGAACTTCTTGATCCAAACAATCTTTTTTTATTCTCTCCAGTATAGAGATGTACTCAAATTTAGTTGTAGAATCTACTTTGGTATATTATTTAAAATTCCTCCAACTCAACACCAATATTTTGAGTAAAATATAACTCAATTTTTTTTATTTTATTTTCAACATCTGATTGAAACTAAAATTCAAATAACCATAAGCTATTAGTTCATCTCCTTTTACCTTTACTCTAGATTTATTAATTAAATATTTAATGAATATTAAAGATAAATAAAACCTTTATAAAAAATTAAATATATTTACATGAATAAATTTAATATCACGTGTAACCAATCAATTATTACAAGGCATTTATACCAACAATCTTCCACTTGCACTAAATTCAATCACACATGTATCAAATATCATATCGTTCTACTTAACGATAATGTTTTTACTGGGATAATGTCTTAATAAGAGAATCCATAAGATTCTTTTTAGTAGGTACTTACTCTATCTTTACATCTTTTTCTTTATATGATTCTCTAATCAAAGAGAATTGTCTAAGCATATATTTACATCATTGATGTGACCTTGATTCTTTGCTTGTGCAATGACTCCATTGTTATCATAATACAAGGCTACTAGATCAACGATGCTAGGAACAATATCAAGTTCAATGAAGAACTTCTTGATCCAAACAACATTTTTTTATCCTCTCAAATGTAGAGGTGTACTTAAATTTAGTTGTAGAATCTACTTTGGTATCTTATTTTAAGGTAGTTGTAGAACTTCTTGATACAAACGATCATATATTTCATGAATTTAGTTGTAGACAAAGCTTTAAACTAGAATTTGAATGGTAAAAAAGACTTAATCAATAAGGTCTTAGTGATAACCAAAAGATGATAGTTCTTACACTCAACAATCTTATTTTATTATGGCATATAAAGACATAAGTGGTGTGAGACAATACATTTCTAATGCAAAAAATCATGAAATTCATGAAACATATTCCCCACTTAAATCATATCTTAATACTTCAATACAATTAGAAAATTGAGTCTTGATGTAGGGGGAAAATGTCTTAAAAACATTAAAAAAAAAAAATTGACTTTGAACAAAGAAATACACCCAAGTAAATTGACCGTAATCATCAATAAATATCACAAAATACTTGTAAAGAGCATTATAAATAATAAAGGTAATACCTCAAATATTATTATGAATAATATCAAAATACTTTGTAGCACGACTGCTAAGGGAAATGAATGAGAAGGTTTTAATCTTGTCTAATTTATGTAGAATAATACAAACAAAAATAACATTAGTAGAAGAAACTTGATGTTTATTTCCTAACAAACTAGAGTTTAACAAACAAGACAAAATAGAGTTTGGATGGACTAAACATTTATGTCACACCTTTATTGCGAATAGTAGTACAAGCAAAAGATAGAAAACAATAAATCAAAAAAATATAGCGTAAATAGCCTTTTAGATCTTTTCACAATCCCGACACATGATCTTGCACAAGACAACTACTGCAAGAGAAATGCACAACACAACCATTCTCCACCAATTGACAAACTAAAATACTTTAGTGATACAAACACATTCTTAAAAGTTGGATTGATATCCCTAACCCTTGTAATAAGCATATAACCTCTATTAGCAATTTGAATTCATGATGAACCATAATACTTAAATACTTGCATATATTTTTAAGCATACTGGATGTATTGGTCATACTAAGATGTGGTGGTGATATATCTTGAGAATTAGTATTGTAGCCATAAGGCTAAAAAGGTCAAAACAATCATTTATTACATCATTTCAAAGATGCGCTATAGTCACCGCAACTTAAAAGGCATTGATTATGTGATTTTATGATCTAATACACTTCTTAATAATATGTCCTTGTTTGCAATAATTGCATTCTTTCTACAATTATTAGCAATATATCCATATTCTTTCGGCTATTGCATTGTATATTTGGATTGTATATTGCTCATATTCTTACCCTTTCATTTCCTCAAACCATAAAAACAACTCTAACAAAATTTTCTTGCTTGAAGATGGCTTATGTAATGAGATGCTACTCCACTAAGTAGTTCCCCCAAACAAACATCCAAGGATTGAAAGGATCTTTGTTCATTAAGTTTGAACAAACAATTTCAAATTCAATTCACAGATTCATTAAAAATTGATCATGTCTGCTTTGGTCACGAACCTGTTCAACAATAGAGTGAGATTCTAGGGGCGATTTGGCACAAACAATATAGGTATCCTGCACATGAATTTTAAAAGCTAGAGTAATGACCCTAATAGGCTGCTTTAAGAATAATTAAAAATAACATTTTTTAATTGAAAACATCTAGCAATATGTATATATTGAAAACATCTCCCACATGGCTTATGCTGTCTTCCATTGAAGCAACTTTGTAAGATCATTGTGAGCTAGATCACTCCCATCTACATGAACTCCACAATTCTTTCTCTGTGACATACTTGACACTGAAATTCCTAGGCTGAATAATTTTTCTTCCAATGAATCAAACACTAAGCAACTCAGAATTGTTTGATGTCATCTTCTAGACAAACACAACAAAACCAGAAAAGACAACCAAGAATTACAAAATAAAAAATCAAGACCAAAGAGCCCCCTATGTATCAAGATCTAATACCCCATCAAGAAAACCAAAGAAAAACTATAACAAGACATTGGAATACAGATTCAAAAGTAAAGATCTAATACCATGTTAATTTGGTCGAATGACCCTTCTCCATAAGAATCCCTCTCGTTAAATAGAAATAATTTTGATTTACATTCCAGAATCAGTTAGTAGCCTAATTACAAAAATATATTTACACTATAATTACATAAATATTAACTATTTTCTTGACAAAAATAACTAACATTTATATAGAGACTATTGATTTTAATGAGATGGTCCATACTAAAAACAAAATTATTTGGCACGCTACATATTTCAGGATTTTTGCACAAATGAATGGGTGTGGCAAGGTATCTTCCTTCTCATTTGCATCCACAGCCTTAACAAATGATGCTAAAACAACACATGGCTACCTTGTTAAGATTAAGACGAGTATTTCCAAATGAATTCAAACTCATTCATGAGAAGAAAAAAATGAGAGTTCAAACTTCAGTACTGTGAAGTAGGGGAGAAGTGTCCCTGTCAGTGCTTCTGGCATACTGAACTGGCATCAGAGCTGGATCTTGATATGCAGTGACTAATTTATCATAAAACTCGGTCATGCCTGCTTCATTCTGCTCTTTTCTATCTTGTTTTACCAAACACTGCAGAAGCAGAACACATAACATATAAACATCTGGATAGAAACCACATAATCTGTCATAAGGGAAATTATCAGAACAGAATATGAAATATTGGAACAGTCAGGATGTGTTGATATATAGCAACTAAGCAACTTTGTCAAACATTAATGGTCTCATCAAAGAGGAATCCTGTGAGGGAGAATTTAAAAGTCCTATCTTCCATTTTTGAAAAGTGGCCCTGTAGACTAAAACACCCATTCTCTTCATGCATTCTTTTCCTTTCTTGGTTTATGTCAGGCACAAGTTCATCACCATATAAAATGGAAAAGTAAAAAGGTAAACTCAGCACAGGGAACAGAATTCATGCAGGTTCAATCATGATGGTTACTCTATCAAATTTCATGACCTCTAAGAAGTTAAAAATGTGAGTTTTGGAGAAAGAAGCCTATCAGTGTCTCTATAAGATATTGCAAGCAAAGAAGATGAAAATGACTAAACTAGAATTGTGGAGAAGAGTAGAGGTTGGTCAAGAAATTATTTCATTTACCAGTTAGCCATGAAACCTAATTTGTGCATTGATTCAAACACATGATTTACATAAGAATTGGAAAGTAGGCATACTTTTAACACTGAATATGTGATAATTTTAGCAAAATCAACTAAGTCTTTTTTTAAGACAAAAACATGACACAAGGTAACTGAATTAACATAAACACCGCGCCATTCAATTAAATAAAAACACAGTATGGAAGGGAATGTTAAAATATCCCCATCTATAAGACAAACAACATAAACTGGTACTGTAGTTCTGTAATGGAAGTGAATGGGAAAAAAACCAAAGCAATTGAAGAGAATACCATGAATGCGCAAGTAAAATAGAAGACTGTTAGAAACAGAATAATAAAAATAACAGATATGCGCCAGTGTACCTCAGTAGGATAAGCTTTAAATAAAGGTAGGAACCGGTTCTGACAGTACGCGTTGAAGATAAGAGTAAGAACAGGAAGAGGAATAAGTAAAGTAGATGCCAAAGGTAGCTTCTTAAGCCCAAATATTCCAAATGCAATAATGTGCATCAGTATCAAGGAAAAAACTGTCGAATTGTGCACTATAGGCCAAAACTTTCCATTTGTTTCATACTTTGGGGCATACACATTCAACAACTGCAAAAAAGTAAAAATAAAAATACAATGAAATATATATTAATGTAACTTTCTTTAAGAACTCAATTTTGAAATTTTAGATAACACAATGTACTAATTAATTTGTAGTCCTGAAGTGTCAATTATATTAAGAATGTAAGATACGTTAACATGGGTCCAGTAATGCTGTTTCCTTTCAAAGCAAAAGTTCTGCCAAAACAAAAGTAACCAACTATCAAATATGTCAATTTGACTTATGAAATAAGGCTCTAATCATCAAGACTTCAAGAGAGAGGCTCTAGTTTTATAGCATCATGGTGGATAGGCAAGAGCAAATGAAAGTGAATTGAACTGCTCAGATATTGACCGCAAGCAAGTACAGAGCAAATTGCTACTACACTACCATTACCTTAAGTCACATGTATATTGACATCTAATTGTTAAATTTCAGAATGTTTTGCATCAAATGGAACAAGGTAACTTTACATGTCAGACATGTCCATACCCAAATTAAAAACTTAGATATATCAAAATTCACTTCTGATCCAATTTATGATAACAGAGATCTAAGGGTTTTCTAATTCAAGATCACATGTCATCATGAAAATTAAATTAAGTCTTCAGGAATTGTTAATACTCTTCATGATTGCTACGTTGAAGACTTGATAATCATCAAAATTGATATCTAACATGGAAAAAATAATTAATGAATTAAAAATAAAATAAGAAAGAAATGTTTTGCTTACCTGGTTGCGAAAGATGATGTATCCAAGGCAAAAGTAAACCAAGAGAAATGGCAGAATTAGGGGAGCAAGGAAAAAGTACGTTATACCCAGAAGTCCAAAGAAGAGAATAGTGGGGATATCATTATAGTAAGGAAGTGATGGAACCTCAAATTCATTCCCATCTTTTCTTGAAAATAGTCTTTTCCAATAACTGCAAACCAGTGGAATCAATCGGAAGAGTTCTGATGATAGTTTAGTCCACCCAGAAGTCACAACATATGAAATGAAGAACGATGCCTAATAAACCCAGAATAAGGAATCCATTATACTTGTGAATGTAACATGTAGCAGAAAGGAATTTAAGGTTCGTTCTAAATCACAAAACTGATAAGAAACTCTTCACATATTAGGGAGAAAAGGCAAAAATTGTAAAAGAATATACAGAACAGAGATGCATTCCCACCTGACCTGGGACAGCTTCAGCTAGCACCCTGGGAATATTTTTAGGCTCGAGGAAGACATTGACTTCATAGAGAGCTGACCCTGACAGTACATTTGCAAAAAAGACGTTCCATATGATAAACCATAGCATCTTGGAACAAGCACTTCTTTCTATTTGACTGCGAGAAATGTATCCTTGAATGGCGGAAAATGTTAACATAATTGGTGGAACAAAAAACATAAACAACTGAAGAATGAGACTTGGAAGATATCCTGTAATTACTTGACTGACAACAGTTCTGCAATTCAATAAATTGTGCATATTAGTTCCATGTCTTAATAATTAGAGTAATCAATGATTTCAAAAAACTTAAAAACTTCAAGGGATTTGAAATGCTTGAAATCAGTAATTAGTTCTTTCTAAGCTTCTCTAGATCTACAACTTCACACAAAACAAAGCACAATCTATCTCTATTTTCCAATCAGATCATGATGCCTGACAACTATCTAAAGCTGAGGTTCAGAACAAAAACAAAATAAATTACAAACTGTAATTTCACATTAGCTTTGATGTGATTGCCAGGAAACTGATACTCAAAATCAGTAGATCTGGATTGAAGCTAGGAGTAAAACATTTATCTATGTTGATTATTCATTAAGTTATTGACAATATTTGCAAGTTTTCGTAGTAAGGACATGCATTGCAAGCATGTACTCGATAGGTTCTAAATATATAATGATAGTTATTCATTAAAATTATCATATTACCATGAACATTTTACAGTTCTAATCCAACAATTTTTATTCAAATTTAAAAGTTCGTTGCATAAAATATTCAATGTCTAGCCACTATCCATGTTTTTCATGGTCTAATATTCAATGTCTAGCCATTATCTATGTTTTTCATGGTCCTAAAGTTTTCTTATTAGAATTTGTTTAGACTAAAAAAGGGGGTCAGGCAGGCTATTAATTGAAAAACCAAGACACCACAGAAACAAATTTCTGACATGGTTACAGCCTGCTTCCTCTTCAGACATTAAAGCATACAGTTCAACAGTGAATACCACATCACTCATAACTGTATATGCATGCCAAGTTTTTGAGACAATAAAAAATGTTTTTGCTTGTAACAGATTTGACCACAGTTTTTCACCTATATACATTAGGCAATCAGTAGTGCTTCCCCTACTTGATTGAATTCATTAATTCGTATATTCAAACAAATCTTTAATCATTTTCTGCATGCTCAAAGTTTTAATGGAAGGTATGCAACTTAAAAAGGTAGTTAGAATATTATAATATCTATCTACATAAAATAACCTCAAATAGCCTCATGGGTAGCCCAGGATTGGCTATAATATATATCTACAAAAATAACCTCAAATAGCCTAGGGCCAATAAAGACTAAGAACATTGACTCAAAAGTTATATCAATAAGAAATTACAATTTTCACTTACAGGCTCAGTATGCCTTTCAGAAAAGGAAACCATGTTTCCAGCTGCTCCAGATTAGCAAGACCTTGCACTATCACAACTGGAATAAGATAAAGAACAATTAGAGCAACACATGCAACAGGCACCACCAGTTTGAAGATCCATCTTTTAATGAATGATGCAGAAAAGAAAGCCCAGTGAACATCCCGAGGCTCCGGAGCTTGCTCAGTGACCCATTCTGTGGGAATCCCGACTTGACACAATTTTGAATTTGCCGCCCTTCTTCACTTTTAGAATACCGACTTGACCTCCATTGGACGGAAGTGAACATTGACATCAGTGTAATCTTACAATTATTCAAACATCCAAGAGTCAAGTATGAAGTGGCAAATCGAGTGGCACCAGGCCTGATCAAATCTTGTCCTTTTGTGAACTTTCTCAGCATGGAAATAAGGAGAGATCTTGAATATATATAAGTGGTGATTTTCCTCCCCTTACCAATGGTTACAGCATGCACCTCTAGTTTCTTCTCAAAATCTTCCAAAATCAAATCAATACAATGAGCAGCGCATGGTGTCCAATACAAGTTTTTTCTTTTTTCCATCAACAAATGCCCAGCTGCCTTATAGTTCGCAGCATTATCAGTAATGACCTGCACCACATTTGCCTCTCCAATCCTTTCAACAATAGCATCTAACATCTCAAATACTTTAAAAGTTGTTTTGGATATATGAGATGTGTCTACAGATGATAAAAAAAAAGTTCCTCTAGGACTATTAACCAAAAAGTTACAAATAGAGCGTCTTTTCCTATCAGTCCATCCATCAGACATTATTGAGCAGCCTGTTTTTTTCCATTCTAGCTTATAGTCATCAAGCAAACGCATTGTGTTATCTACTTCTTGCTTTAAGTACTTCTCTCTAATATCATGGTAAGATGGAGGCTTAAATCCAGGCCCATGTTTTGCAACTAATTCAAGCGCTTTAACAAACTCAGGGTTTCTAGCACAATTAAAAGGAATAGCACTAGTGTAAAAAAACCTTGCTATTTGTTGACATGCTTCTTCTCTAATATCCTTCTTTAGCATCTGATTGATGGTCATTTGAGCACTTCCACTTCCACTTCCACTTCCACTTATTGGTTTCTTTCCCTTGTTAATTGAGCTAATTTCAAAATCTTCGTCTGCATCTTCGCCAGTTCTAAAAAACAGAGAAGCCTTTCTTTTCTTCTCAGATGCTTCTAGATTTTTCACCAACACATTTAACATCATCTGCTTCACATCTGCTGGTACTTGATGGCATGGCTCAACATCCTTTCGAGTGCAAGCCAAATGATGCTTGAAACGATAAATGCCTCCGCTGAAAATTTTCTGACAATACTTGCATTGAACTTTTCTTGAAGTGTTCTCAATATCTACACCATGCTGCCATCCCACATCAAGTCTATTGCCACTGGTAGTTTTTCTGGATGCCATGTAATCTGCAATTCATTGAAATAATACATCAAAAATGAATTTGAAGCACTGCTTAACCCGAATTAAACCACCTTCAATTTGGCGCCATTCATTTTGGCGCAAGGTTAAACTAAGTCCAGCAAAATGCCAGCCAACAAAGACAGATGAAGGCATTCATTTTTATTAATTCAACAAGCAACATAACGAGATACATGCAATGGACCTGCGTGGGTAGAGAAATATAAAGAAGCCCACTTGTTGCTGTCTAAGAAAAGAACAGTTGCTTATTTCCAAAAGTAAATGAGCACCAGGAATTCCTATACAATGCTACTACTACACTGTGATCTTGGCCAGACAAAATTATCCCTAGTTAAATAATATCTGTATAGACCACAAGTTATGACTTAGAGGCACATATGTTAACAACTTGCATACAAGATACAAAATACAAAATACAAAATGAATTCTTCTAAAATTAGTTGGCAGCACAGCATCCTACTATCAGCAGATCAGATAAGCACAACTGAATCACTTTTAGAATTCAAGCTTTCTGCATAATCCCAAATCAATAATCCTCGATTTACCTTTTTGCTTCAGGGGAGCGCCGGGACAAGTGTCAGGAATTCATGTAAAATTGCAAACTCATCAAACCGAAATCATGTAAAATTGAAACTAACCCAATTCATCAATATAATTTCTGACATTATTGAGCAACAAAACCGAAATCATTTAAATTTGAAACTAACCCAATTCATCAATATAATTTCTGACATTATTGAGCAACAAAACCGAAATCATTTAAAATTGAAACTAACCCAATTCATCAATATAATTTCTGACATTATTGAGCAACAAAACCGAAATCATGTAAAATTGAAACTAACCCAATTCAACAGAATAATTTCTCACATTATTGACCAACAAAACAACAATCAACGCTTGAGAAGAGAAGACCAACTAACCTGTAATGGCGAGTTGGCGACGAACTGCAAGTCTGCAACACAGATAGCAGATGATCTGGGGAGGACGATCTGGGGATTTTGTGCCCGAGAAAAGAAGAGAAGATTGTGGGGGTGACTGGTGAGACACTGACACAGTGCCACTTGAGATGCTAAGTGAGAACTGAATCAAATGATTTTGGGGGTGAGTGAGACCGTGAGAGGCTGAGTTTAGGAATTTGGGGGTTTTGGGACCTAGGTGAGAGCTGGGAGCGTCGAGACAGTGAAGGAAGGAAGAGTAATTTCTGAAATGAAAAATAGAATTGAAGAAAGAAGAAAACATACGCTGCGCACAGTGAAATATGTCAAACTCGCAAACTCGGTCCGATTTTTACGATTTTACGATTTTGAGCGATTTTGAGCGAGTTTTGACCGAGTTTGACCGGTTTCGATTTTTCTACCGGTCCAACCCGTTTTTCAGAGCCAACTCGTAAAATCGTGCGATTTTGCGAGTTGGCTCGCGATTTTGACTGCCTTGTGTGGGATTGACACCCTGTTGGATGTGTAAGGCTACTGCAGCACCAAGCCGTGATTTGAATGAAACAAAAGCAGCTGGAACTTCCTGAAAAAATTAGGTGTATAATAAGAAAAATAGGTTGCATGAGATGTCATCTTTGCAATGATATCTAATGCATGAAATGGATTCTGTTAGTGTACAATGTGAAGAAGGGTGATTCCACACTTCCAGAGAACAGAAGATCAGATTTGAACTCAAAACAAACGAGAACTTTCATGTTTTTTGTGCTGTGTTCTATATTCTATTGAGAACCTAGGATGAACTCTTACAAAACACAAGTATAAGTTTGCTTGAACACTCAGATGCTGGGAGAATATCTGTTGTTCAATCAAACAACTATGGCATTAAACAGCCTTACAAAGAAAAACTAAAAGCTGAAAATATGCAGCCCACATTTTACAATCCTAACAACGTGGTGCACGACTAAATCTGAATTAAAGTCAAATACAGAATAGCACTTGATAACAACAACCGAAACATCCCTACAAATTAGGACAACTTAACCCTTACAGCTAGGAAATCTTAACAACTTCAACATATTCATCCATCTAAATGCAACAATACTCTATTACTATTCCTAAAAGTTCTTCCAAACAAAAGTGCATTTTAATGTCATGAATAGATGCAGGAGCTTTTTAAGCAATAACATCCCATGAAAAATCTAGAGTCTTAGATTATAAATGAAGAAGAGTGCATAATGATTTGCAGCTCATCCTATAAACTGAAGTAGCTAGCACATTCATAGCTGCCCAATCTTGAACTCAGTTGGTCCTACAACCATCAAATTCATAATCCACTTTATCCAAAAGCTTCAGAAAGTTAGAATTATCACCCTCCTAGAAACGCTTCCACAAGATTGGTAGGAGTTGGCATTTATGTTTTTAAAGTTAAGAGATGATTGACACAGAAAACCTGAAAATTGTTCCCTCGTGCTCCAGCAGTTGTGTTAATGACAAAGAAAACTTAAAACTTAAGCAGATTAAGTGGACGCTATCCTCCACATAAATATCACTAGTACCATTTGAATGTCTTATATAATTATTAAATTCAAATACCAAGAACTGATGCCACGCACCTCTCCAGCCAATAAATTCTGCTCCATCCTCACGTTATCTTCCAAATCTTCCAGCTTCTTTTCATAGTGGTCTGAAAGACTAACTTTGCGTCCAGTGAGTCCTAAAAAGCCATCACGTCTAAATTTTTGCTGAGAATGGTTGTTCGATTTCATCCAGCCAAGCTTTCTATACAATTTGTCTGCATCATTCTACCAAGGATAACACAGTTTTAAAAAACAGTAAGATTCAAAATGATGACAATCAGATTTATAAACCAAGATGGCATTGTTATGTTCAAAAAAGAAAGCATGAGAAAAAAATGGCACATGTGATATGTCAAACACAACCTTTTCGAATTCAACAAATATCATGTCAGTATGGTCAGTCTTCTCCATGTTCCATGAGCATACTGAAATTTACATGATGAAAATATACAAAGCTTTCTAGAACATTTCAAAAGTTATGTTTGTGCATGACAATGAAACACACAACTTCATGACCAGCCCTTTTCCAAAAGAAGCTGATTTGATGCATTAATGAAAAGATGAACTTTTTCAGGGCAATCAGGCTTGAATTTTCAATTGTAAACATTGTCATGTATTTTAATCTTATGTCAACCCTCAGTTTTCCAAGGAGGGTATCATCAGGGATAACTGAGAGAGTGTAATTGACAGGTCCAAAAACTATTAAGTAGCACATAAATACAAGAAAAAACATAATTGGAATAGAAAAACAAGTTAATAACTATGGTTCTGAAGTGTATGTAACCACAGTGGCCTGAAATTAGTTAACTGGTTTGCACATTCACCTAGAATGCTTACAATGAGATTTTGAATTTTGCTAGTTCGATGAACCACTGAAAGTGAAAGATAAGTAGAAGGATGATTCTCAGTGAAAAAACTCTCAACAGTTTCACTAAAGTTTCTTCCAGATGAGGAAGGAATACTGCGGACTAATATAGTAAACTGATGAGGCTGTGGTTTGGATGAATAGAAGCAAGCAATCCTTTTTGCTGACAAATAGTTATGCTCCTGCACATTGTGTAACTAATAAGTTAGAAATTCTCTGATGACTTTCATTTATATGAAGTAATGAACCAGTATGCCTGGTGGCTTTTGCAGAAGAAATCACAACGGTGCTTACATAATACAGAAGATAGCAGACAACTCCAGTAAAAATATATGCAGCAGAAAAGTGAACCCATAACCTTGAGAGAAACCAAAACTAATAATCAGGATAACTTTAACAAAGAATAGCTAAATGATTGCTTGTGATGCAATAAAGAATCATGCAAACCAAGAGAATCTAAGAGCAATATAGACAGCAATATTTAGATGAGGCTATTTCAACAAAATGAAATGTCCAACTTTACAACTAATATAAAGTCGGTAAAAGCAGGAAAAAAAGAAGAAATAAAACTTCAATATAGCAGGATAAAAGAATAAGAATTTTCATTTAAGGCAAAGGAGAGCTATGAGAAATAGCCCAGAGGTAGGGTGGAATACAGAAGTATCAGACAATATGTAAACAGGAACATTTTGTTACATGAAAATAAATTAGAAAGAGCACAATTACAGACTAGAAAATATGAAACTAAAAATGAAGTTCAATCCATCTCAATGATTTTTTCTTAACAATGCCCATAGTTTGAATGTACTGGGGGCGATGAGCATATATTGGAGTTTTACCTGACCAAAATGAGTTAATTGCCAGCCAATCTAGAAGTTACCTTAGGAAAAAGTGAAAAACTATGGTCTAAAGTGAGCTGAAATGACCTTTCCAGTAACATTCACCAACTTTATTTTCTTTATATTGGTGTATTCCAAGACGTGTTTAATCCACATCTCAAACCATTATCCCCATTCCCAAATCAGTTAGCATAATGATCTGATTACTGGTCATGACATTATGGAAAAACCAAACCAGCAAGATTTATAACAGGTTGTCTAGTAAACCTGGATAAATGGTCAATTTTATTCCCTTTATTATTTACAAGGTGCAAACAGCAAAAGAATGTGGTTCCTGAATATCTAACAGCCATTTGAACTACAAGTAATTATCCCATTTACAATTGCCAGACTGCAAGATATAATTGTCACTGACTACTAAGGGCTTCGGAAGTCTGATTTGGGGAAACTTTCTATGCCTGGGAGTGCCACAAACTACTTTTCATCATTAAGGAAAACACAGAAAAGCTCAAGTTTCTGGAAATGAACATTTCTGCTGTTCTGGGCTTCCTAGGATTCTATATTGAACTTCAAATTTAAGAAGGCAGGCTATGAGAGCATTACAAAGAGTAAGGAAAGGGCCAATGAGAAACTTTATCAATAGATAGGTGCTTATCCCATCATAATTTAGTAGAACAATCTGTTAATAGGTTGCAAGACAGACTACTCTCAGACAAGCTCTACCTATACATCGACAGCTTCACCACCCCAGTTAGACAAGCACAAGGAAACAGAACCTGTAAGGAAACTCAACTCCATTTCCATATCAGAATTTACACAAATATTTCTTGCACCAGAATAGGTTATTTTTTATTTCTAAGTTTTGGGTTTTCCCTGCATCCTAATACCTAGGATGCATTGCTTTTAATGAAGTGCGGGGTTTTTAAGAGGAAAAGGGGAGATTGATGTTCTTTGGTGATGCCCAGTGTTTACAATTATTCGGTCCATTTGAGCTCACTCAAGAGGCTTTTAAGACAGACTTTTACATGTTCAGCTACCTAGGGATAAAGTAAGTTTCTTGGCTTAAATATGGTGCACTCTCTCAGGAACCTTTGGAAAAGAATATCTTTAATTTTTTATTAGTATGATATTTTCCCCTTTCTGAGGAGGATAAGCAATCCTTGAATTGCACAGCCCTCATTCTCCTCACTTAATATCATTCTTTCGCTATCAAAAAGATAAAGAAAAAGAAAACAGATGAAACATTTCCTGGTCACTCGGTTACTCCTAGTGTCCCTCCATGCACAAATTTCAAATTTTCAAAGAGCACAGAGAATGCATTCAGCTAAAAGGGTGAAAAAACAACAAACATTGTTACTAAAAATAAAAAAGAAATATACAACGTTATTACTAGAGATCTTCTCGAGGGAACTTTTTTATCAAATACATTTCATGTTAAGTCATATGGTTTGATCTTGCAAAATTGAGCAATGACATTCTGTTCATCTAGCCAACTAATGATTACCTGTTGGAACCGTCATTGACATTTGATATACTAAATGAATCCAAAGACTTGTTTGGCAAATGATCAAAATCATCACTTAGCTGGTTCCCAAAATAATTAACTGGAAGAAGGATGAAAATTCCGATAACCCCGGCAATGGTGAACACTCTCACGCTGCATTAAAAGCAGGATATGAAAAAAAAAAGCTGAATGAAAATAAGCATGAAAGAAAGTCAAGAAAAATTGATTGCAGTGTAAAAGAATCATTATGCATAGTGATATACAAATTGATTGTGATAGGAATACAGGCAGTGGACCTGATATGCATGCAAAGTAAGTGGAGAGAAAAAATGCATAAGTGTTGCTTCAGATAGTATATACCTCATTAAAAAGAACGATTCAAAAAAGAAAGCCAGCAAGTACTGTATGAATTGAGTCTCAACACACCTTTATAGACACTCCAACTGTATCTTGCCACAAACTTTTTCTCACAACCATATGTCGAAACCCCAAGCATATATATAGCCTATCAAGTAAGGTTTTCAATCGAGTCCATGACCGATGATTACTTCTGTTAAGTTGAAAGTTATTCTCTAGTGTCTAGACAATCAAGACATTCTTTTCCAGCTTTGTACTATGCATTCTGCTTAAGTGTAGCCTAATTAATTCCTCTGCATAGGTTGTAGAATTCATCCTCAGCCAACACAAGTGATATAAATATTGTTAAGGAAAAAAAAACTTCAATGATCCTTAGCAAGAAATTCACCATCCATCTGTCTTAATAAGAAACTTATAGGATATTCCCCTCTTTTGTCTACGTTATTTCTTTGTTTCATTATTTCAATCGAACCGAATACAATTTTTCATCGTGAAATCCACGAACAGGGATCGGTCAGTCATCTTTATTTTATTTTATTTTATTCTACATCACAATTCCATTGATTATCATTGAGTCTCTTTTCTAATTTAAAAATAAAGTTGTGATTTTTATACATAACCCACAGACAAAAAGAAAAAACTCCACCCTTTTCAAACCCTGATTAAAAATTGAAATCTTTTACACAACTAAATGGACATTTAATTTCCTTACCTGAAGGTGAAGATCCGAGTGAACACGAGACCATCTAAACCCGAAACTGACAAGATCTCATCTTCAGAAAGCTGCCAAGCATTTCTAACCCAACCAGCAGAAGGCAATAACCTTTCCAAGTCAAAATCACCACTCTCCTGTTGCCGAGATTTCTCTTTATCGACCAAACGGGGTGCGTACACGTACAAATTACCAGGTTGCTTCCTCAATATTGAATACAAAGTGAAAAACAGCAAACACAGTCCAAGATTGATTCCAACTGAAGTTAAGAGAGCTGAAAGTAACATTTTTCTTATCTTCAAAAGAGGCTCACAAGTCACGCCATCAAACAATTATAAGAGCTCAAAAACCTGGAAAAGGTGCTCCAAAGTTGAATCCTCTTAGAGAAAAAGCTGTACCCAGAAGAGTAAAATCGTCATTAACATTTCAAAAAGAAGAAGAAGAAGAAGAAGAAGAAGAAGAAAAGAGGCAAACTGTGGAAGATAAATACTCTCTGTTATATTCGCTTCATTTATGAGTCAACAGTCAATAGAAAACATGAAAATCAAGTGCAATAAGAGAAAGCGAAGTGAAACCTGGTTAAGAGGGAGGAAGATGAGAGTGAGGCAGGAGTCGATCAGGAGAGGGAAAGGTGTATTGATTAGGCTACTGCCAAAGCTTTAACGGATATAGCAGCATGAATGATTGCAACTAATGTTCAGAAGGGATTTGTTTTGTTAGATCTAGGAGCTATACATTTGTTTATTTCTTGTAAATCTAAAAAAAAAAATTCTGCATGTGCTTTAGAAGTAAAAACTATAAAAAATATTAGTTTTTACTCTTTAGTACACTTTGAGGGAGAAGGTGGATGGATTGGTTAAGCATTTCTCATGGTAAAATGGATTATTAGACTACGGTAGTAACACTCAAAGATGTCAAATGGAAATGAGTTGGAGTTTCATGGAGAAAGAAATTTTGTGTTTAATAGGATAAATGACTGATTGGGAGTATGATAGTGGTTATTTTTTAAAGTGTCTTTCGCTTAGAAATGCATCAAAATAATTTTTTTTTTATTTTTAAAAATTATTTTTGACATCAGCACATCAAAATAATCTAAAAACACTAATTTTTTTAATTTAAAATAAAAAATAAAAATAAAAAATTTTCAATTTTTTTCATAAACACTTTCTGATCGCAATGCCAAACAACCCCTAAATATAGATTATAACAACTAGGATGTAAATCCTAATTCGAACTCAAGATCTATTATACAAATTATAAGCTCTTTGTCATCACGGTATACACTTTGAAAACTTCAAGGACACACTCCCACTATAACCCTCTTTATTTCACATAAAACTTATGAGGATCGAAATCTCCATCTTTGTCCTTAAAGTTTATTTTTCTAATTTTTCACAAATTTATACTTTTTTTTTTCTAATCATGAAATTTCATTGAGAATTATATTTGGTTTTCCAAAATTAATTAAAATTCTAGAATTTAAGAAACTCAATCTTTGATCTAGTTTTCACGAGCCATATGCCCGCGCGTTGCGCAGGGTTGTTGCCAATGTATAATTTTTTTTTTTTTGATATGTTTAATTCTGCCAATGTACAATATAATTAATATTTTGCTGTCAAAATGGTATATGTATGTAGAAAAAACCAAATAATTATTTGTGAGCAATGATTAAGTTTTATTCATCCGCTCACCGTTATTGAATTTTTGTAACTATGGTAACGTTTGCATTACTGTTTTACTCTTTGGTTATATGTCGTTGTTGCAGCAAAACGGAGTGTTTTGTTTTGTTTTTGAATAAAATAAACATAGACAAAATAAATATGGTTAAAAAAAGGGTTTTTTAACATTTTCAAACAGTCTTGGTGGGAGTTGATTTGGGGAAAACATGAAATGAAATGTGATCTTCATGATGTATTTTTAAATTTTAATAGGGGAGATATGTCGTGTTCAGTTGTTATTTGTGTTTTATTAACAGTGTGAGATGGCCATTTTTTTGGGTTAAAGGGAATAATTAAAAAACGCATGAAACAAAAATTTAAACAGGTTTTTGAATAGGTATGCAGGGAGTGTAAAAAATTTAGTCACTGGATGTGTATAATAATTGATTAGTTCATGTGCGTAAAACTCACTTTTATAATCTTTTAAAAATTTTGAATAAGAAATGTTACACAGGTTTGGCACTTTGACGTGAAATAATCAAGAAGAAAAAAAATTGGCTGAACCTAATAAAATTAATAATAAATGAAATTAATAATTGGTTGTTTTTTTTAGGACAATTATGTGGAAAACGTATAGATGTAGATGTCATGCGATGAAACTGTCATATGATTAAATTGGCTAAACTATTACATCGTTCATATCCACATATAAAAAGTACATAGATTAGCCAACCAGTTTTAGAGTCTAAAGCATAATAAAATTTACATATTCAGTTATAATAACAAAATGATGCCATCACAATTCCAAAAGGTAGCATTGTTTTGCAAGAGAGGATATATACATTGAAACAATGCAAGCAGCGATGCAAAATTAGAAGAGAAAGTTTGTCAGGAGATGAAAATCAGAGAACCATAATTTAGATTGTGATGGCATTTACATCTGGCAGCTCCGTGGTAAAAATGTGTAAAAGATTTATGCTAGACTAAGACAAAACATCAGGCATGGCGTAAAAATGACAGCAAGAATATGGAAAAAAACTATTAGAAAGAATCACAGTGAATGAAAATGAATGAATAACAAAGCAGTCGTTATTTATATAAATAAATTAATTTGATGAGAAGATGTGTAAAAGATTCATGCTAGACAAAGACAAAACATTAGGCATGACGTAAAAATGACAGCAAGAATATGGAAAAAAAAAACCATTACAAAGAACCACAGTAAATGAAAATAAATGAATAACAAAGCAGTCGTTATTTATATAAATAAATTAATTTGATGAGAAGATGTGTAAAAGATTCATGCTAGACTAAGACAAAACATCAGGCATGGCGTAAAAATGACAGCAAGAATATGGAAAAAAAACTATTAGAAAGAATCACAGTGAATGAAAATGAATGAATAACAAAGCAGTCGTTATTTATATAAATAAATTAATTTGATGAGAAGATGTGTAAAAGATTCATGCCAGACAAAGACAAAACATCAGGCATGGCGTAAAAATGACAGCAAGAATATGGGAAAAAAAACCATTAGAAAGAATCACAGTGAATGAAAATGAATGAATAACAAAGTAGTCGTTATTTATATAAATAAATTAATTTGATGAGAAGATGTGTAAAAGATTCATGGTAGACAAAGACAAAACATCAGGCATGGCGTAAAAATGACAGCAAGAATATGGGAAAAAAACCCATTAGAAAGAACCACATCAAATGAAAATGAATGAATAACAAAGCAGTTGTTATTTATATAAATAAATTAATTTGATGAGAAGATGTGTAAAAGATTCATGCTAGACAAAGACAAAACATCAGGCATGGCGTAAAAATGACAGCAAGAATATGGAAAAAAAAACTATTAGAAAGAATCACAGTGAATGAAAATGAATGAATAACAAAGCAGTCGTTATTTATATAAATAAATTAATTTGATGAGAAGATGTGTAAAAGATTCATGCTAGACAAAGACAAAACATTAGGCATGGCGTAAAAATGACAGCAAGAATATGGAAAAAAAAACCATTACAAAGAACCACAGTAAATGAAAATAAATGAATAACAAAGCAGTCGTTATTTATATAAATAAATTAATTTGATGAGAAGATGTGTAAAAGATTCATGCTAGACAAAGACAAAACATCAGGCATGGCGTAAAAATGACAGCAAGAATATGGAAAAAAAAACCATTAGAAAGAACCACAACAAATGAAAATGAATGAATAAGAAAGCAGTTGTTATTTATATAAATAAATTAATTTGATGAGAAGATGTGTAAAAGATTCATGCTAGACAAAGACAAAACATCAGGCATGGCGTAAAAATGACAGCAAGAATATGGGAAAAAAAACCATTAGAAAGAATCACAGCAAATGAAAATGAATGAATATTTATATAAATAAATTAATTTGATGAGAAGATGTGTAAAAGATTCATGCTAGACAAAGACAAAACATCAGGCATGGCGTAAAAATGACAGCAAGAATATGGAAAAAAAAACCATTAGAAAGAATCACAACAAATGAAAATGAATGAATAACAAAGCAGTCGTTATTTATATAAATAAATTAATTTGATGAGAATATGTGTAAAAGATTCATGCTAGACAAAGACAAAACATTAGGTATGGCGTAAAAATGACAGCAAGAATATGGAAAAAAAACCATTAGAAAGAATCACAGCAAATGAAAATGAATGAATAAGAAAGCAGTCGTTATTTATATAAATAAATTAATTTGATGAGAATATGTGTAAAAGATTCATGCTAGACGAAGACAAAACATCAGGCATGGCGTAAAAATGACAGCAAGAATATAGAAAAAAAACCATTAGAAAGAATCACAGGAAATGAAAATGAATGAAAAACAAAGCAGTCGTTATTTATATAAATAAATTAATTTAATGAGAAGATGTGTAAAAGATTCATGCTAGACAAAGACAAAACATCAGGCATGGCGTAAAAATGACAGCAAGAATATGGAAAAAAAAACCATTAGAAGAATCACAGCAAATGAAAATGAATGAATAACAAAGTAGTCGTTATTTATATAAATAAATTAATTTGATGAGAAGATGTGTAAAAGATTCATGCTAGACAAAGACAAAACATCAGGCATGGCGTAAAAATGACAGAAAGAATATGGAAAAAAAAACCATTAGAAAGAACCACAGCAAATGAAAATGAATGAATAACAAAGCAGTCGTTATTTATATAAATAAATTAATTTGATGAGAAGATGTGTAAAGGATTCATGCTAGACAAAGACAAAACATCAGGCATGGCGTAAAAATGGCAGCAAGAATATGGAAAAAAACCATTAGAAAGAATCACAGTAAATGAAAATGAATGAACAACAAAGCAGTTGTTATTTATATAAATAAATTAATTGAAGCAGCAAAACTTGTATATCCCATTACACAACAATGCAACGTTAATATGGACAACGATACTGTGAATGAAATGATGCCTAAACATATTGCGTCATGCAAGGCAAACAAACCATGTAACATAAACATTAAGCAACAGAAAGTAAAGAAAGAACTGACCGTCAATGGAGGAATCAAACGCTAAAAACTTTATCCCATCAGACGTCAGTGCAAGCTCAACATGGACAATGACATTACTGACGAAATTATGACCAAGCATATTGAGTGATGGAAGGCAAAAAACTATGAAAGCCGAACATGCAAGAACAGAGGAAAAAACTAAAAGCCTAACGTAAATTGATCAATGAAAGCCAGAGGAAATCACGCAAAGACGTTGCAGTGAAAGAAATTAACAAAAAAATGCGAAATAAAAACTGGAACGAAGGAAAAGGAAAAATGCGATAAATAGCAATTCGACCAAAAACACCAAAGAACCAACAGTGACATGTAACATAAACATCAAGCAATAAAAAGTAAAGAAAGAACTGACCGTCAATGGAGGAATCAAACGCTAAAGACTTTATCCCATCAGACGTTAGTGCAAGCTGAACATGGACAATGACATTATTGACGAAATTATGACCAAGCATATTGAGTGATGGAAGCCAAAAAATTATGAAAGCTGAACATGCAAGAACAGAGGAAAAAAATTAAAAGCTTACTGTAAATTGATCAATGAAAGCCAGAGGAAATCGTGCGAAGACCCTGCAGTGAAAGAAATTAACAAAGAAATGCGAAATCAATACTGGGACGAAAAAAAAGGAAAAATGCGATAAATGGGAATTAAACAAAAAACACCAAAGAACAGTGATGGAAGCGAAAAAATTATGAAAGCTGAACATGAAAGAACAGAGGAAAAAACTAAAGGCTTACCGTAAATTGATCAATGAAAGCCAGAGGAAATCGCGCGAAGACGCTGCAGTGAAAGAAATTAACAAAGAAATGCGAAATCAAAACTGGAACGAAGGGAAAAAAGCGATAAATGGGAATTCAACCAAAAACACCAAAGAACCAACAGTGAAGGTGGCGTTGGACTTACAAAGAGGTCTGCAGAGGGTAAAATGAAAATGTATGAGTTGGCGTGAAGCGTAACTTGTGAAGGATTTTAGGCACTAACAGTGAAGGTGACGATGAATTTAGAAAGAGGTCTGCAGAGGGTGGAATGAAAAAGTATGAGCTGGTGTGAAGCGCAACCTGTGAAGGATTTTAGGCGCTGCCAGAGACAAAATATATTAATTAGATTGAGGGTGAGCTGTGACCTTTTTTCCTCGACTGTATAATTAATAATACGATGCGTTAAATGCTTTTGTGGCAAAGTTAATGACTGCATAATTAATAATGAGATGCATTAAATGCTTCTGTGGCAAAGTTAATGCCCATCTGAAATTTGAAACGGGTAAACTTTGCAATTAAATTGAAGAAGCCGCGCATGTGCTCGCGTGCGTGCAAACTGAGAAGAGTTTAACTGACGCTGCTTTTTTCAATTAACTCTGGCTCAATGAACGCAGTTTTTTTTCCTCTCATTTTGACAGTGTAACCCACGCAGCCTGCATGTTTTTTTCATTCTCTCTGAGGTATTTAATGCGCAGAAACAGTGCGGATGACTTTGTTTCAATCAACGCCGCCTGTATGAAATCTGAATCACAGTTTCTCGATTGCACAAACATCACAAAGCAGAAATTGCAAAACGCATGGCATGGGCTAAAATTGAATGTCACGCAGGTGGTTTTGCCTCTGGTTTCTCCTCTTCTTTTCACAGTGCAACCCACGCTGCATAACCTCGGCTGACAGAAACCAAATGTCTAATAAGAAAAAGAAAAAAAAAACGGAACGAAACTCAAATGAAAAACGGGTTGCATCTGGTTTCTCCTCTTCTTTTCACAGCGCAACCCACGCAGCATAATCTCAATGAAAAACGGGTTGCATCTGGTTTCCCCTCTTCTTTTCACAGTGCAACCCACGCAGCATAATCTCGGCTGACAGAAACCAAAGGTGTAATAAGAATAATAAAAAAAAAAAACCAAACTCAAATGAAAAACGGGCAGCTTCAATACAAATAATAATAAAAATAACAATAGATTTAAAGAAGAAAAAACACAACAGGCTGAAAAGAAAAGAATTAAAAAAAAGAAACCAAATAAGGAAAGTAAACCCTGTGATTAAAAAAGACGCCAGTCTGGAAAAAAAATAATAGGAAAAAGTAACTTGAAAGTAAAGAGCTAATAAGAATAATAAAAAAAAAATGAAACCAAACTCAAATGAAAAAACAGCAGCTTCAATACAAATAATAATAAAAATAATAATAGATGTAAAGAAGAAAAAACACAATAGGCTGAAAAGAAAAGAACTAAAAAAAAGAAACCAAATAAGGAAAGTAAACTCTGCGATTAAAGAAGACGCCAACCTGGAAAAAAAATAATAAGAAAAAATAACTTGAAAGCAAAAAAATTTAAAGAAGAAAAAACACAACAGGCTGAAAAAAAAAGAATAAAAAAAAAACCAAATAAGGAAAATAAACTCTGCGCAAAAAAGTTACTTGAAAGCAAAAAAAAACAGCCTGTAAACAAATAATAATAAAAATAATAATAAATAAAAAAAAAGGAAAAACACCACAGCTTGAAAGAAAAAGAAAAAAAAAAAACGAAACCAAACTCAAATGAAAAAACGCCAGCTCCAACACAAATAATAATAAAAATAATAATAGATGCAAAGAAGAACACCACAGCTTGAAAGAAAAAGGAAAAAAAAAAACGAAACCAAACTCAAATGAAAAAACGGCAGCCCCAACACAAATAACAATAAAAATAATAATAGATGCAAAGAAGAAAAAACACAACAGGCTGGGAAAAAAAAATTAAAAAAAAAACCAAATAAGTAGAATAAACTCTGCGATCAGAAAAAAAGACGTCAGCTTGGAAAAAGTAACTTCAAAGCAAACAAAAACAGCCTGTAAACAAATAATAATAAAAATAATAATAAATCAAAAAAAGGAAAAACACCACAGCTTGAAAGAAAAAGAAAACGAAAAAACAAAGTAATCTCTGCGCCGAGGGATTCGAACCCCTGCGCGGTGAAATTTGTAACGCGCATCGAACCTCCAAGCCACAGCCACCAACATGTCTATTTCCACCATACAAAATACAAATATCAGCGCTGGGCAAAAAAAAAAAAAAAAAAAAAACAGGCGCACAAACTCGCGCGAAGAACCGAGCCAAATATCCAGTACACAGTAAATTTAGTCTGCTTGAACAATACAATGCCGAGCTGTTATAGCTTTTAGTCTGCTTGAACAGTACAATGCCGAGCTGTTATAGCTCTTTAGTTAATGTAAAATAACTTCATATAACTCATCAAGAATGTTCCTTTATCATTAAACATGCATAAATTTTCAACAAGTAATAGAAATCGGTCGAACTTATCTCACTAGAGTGTAGGTTTTCTGATAATAATAATAAAAAAAAGAGCAAAAACTTAAAAATATTTTTAAATTTATTGCATGTTTAGGATTGTAATTAATGTTGGTTTTGAAAATGTTTTTTTATCTAGAAATATATTAAAATAATATTTTTTATTTTTTTAAAAATTATTTTTCATATTATCCTATGAAAATAATCTAAAATACTAAAAAAATTAATTTAAAATGAAACAAAAATTATACTTTTTGAAAAACATTTTTGAAATGCTTACAAAATTATCGACGGAAGCGAGTACACTAATCTCCCCTAAAAGCGCATATGACACTTGCAAATTGCAATTGTGAAAACACAGCAAACATCACACAATCAAACCGACACGTCTCCTGCCATTATACCATTTCGTGTCCCGCGTAAACCTGCATCGTCGGTTGAAAAACCGCCGCCGCCGCCGCCGCCGATTCGAGAAGATCCGGTTAGCCGGTTCCGGCAACTCTCTCCTCCGATCGTTCCAGGTAATTGAAATTCGGATCGTGATTGATTGATAAATTTGTTAATGGAATCGAGGATCTGATGTCGTCTGGGTTTTTGATAGATAGAGAGGTTAAAAATTGGAAAAGATGAGCCAAATATTTGAAGGATACGAGCGTCAATACTGCGAGATCTCTGCTAATCTATCCAGAAAATGCACCGCTGCTGTTTCTCTTGATGGAGGTACAAAATGACGATTCTATATTTTCATTTTTGTTAATTCTGAATATTTTTTTATGCATTTGTTGTTTGAATTTTTCCAGAGAAAAAGAAGCAAAAGATTTCCGAAGTAAGAGCTGGATTAGAGGATGCTGAAGCATTGGTACTAAAAACATATCCTGATTCTTCATTTTATTGTCCTCAGGATCTTGTTTTTATTAATTTTGATTTTGTAGATTCGGAAAATGGATCTGGAAGCGAGGAATTTGCAGCCGAATGTGAAGGCTGTTCTTCTGGCTAAATTGAGGGAGTACAAGTCGGATTTGAACAATCTAAAAACCGAGGTTAAAAGAATTGGTTTTGGTAATCTTAATGGAGCTGCTCGCGATGAGCTTTTGGAAGCTGGAATGACTGATTCCTTGATGGTATGCCACTCTCCATATGTTTCCCACAAAATTATCATGCTCTTCATTGGAGTTAGGAATAGTTTGTTTACGTTTGGTTGTTTTTTCCTTACTGATTAATAATTTTTTTTGTATTGTAGAAAAAATGGTGATGATTCTCGTAAGTTGAGACATCCCTAGAAAATTTCTGTTTAGCATGTTTGATTTAACTCGTCAATGTGGCTGCTGTGTAATATTTTTCATGTTCGTATTTTGTTGTTTGTTTCTTGGATGAAATGCAGAAAGGATATAACGCCTAGTTTTTCACTTTGATTTCCCCTTTTGTTATGTTAGATTTATGATGGAATAATATTTTCAAATATGCTGTCTGGACTATTTGTCGTCGGGTTGTTCCTCACTTCTGCAACCAGACACCACAATAATCTATATTTTGGTGCAATGTCAAACCTCTATAGTGATCTTGCTTGCTTGTTAGAAATGGCTTTGTAGGTGTCTACTGTGAGTAATGAGTAGCGCGTGGAATGAGATTTTTTATATTGCTTTGCGGATATTTCTATTTGAATCTGTAATACAGTTTTGTGTACCATGGTTCATCTTTGTAAGTGTTGAAAATAATTGACAATTATGGTATGTGCAACTGGAATAGGCCTCAGGAGATCAAAGATCAAGATTGATGATGGCGACAGAAAGACTAAATCATTCCAGTGACAGAATTAAGGATAGTAGAAGAACTATGCTTGAAACAGAAGAACTTGGTGTTTCAATTCTTCAAGATTTGCATCAACAGCGACAGTCTCTCTTACACGCACATAACACGGTATCCCTGCATTGAATTTATTGATCTTATTTACATCAAACCTTCATCACCAGTCATTGTTTACTTTCATCCCAGTTTCAGTATGTTTTCTTCTCTATTTATGAGTGATATTTGAATTTGCTATACAGTCATAGGGCCTGTTTGGGAGGGCGGTTACGGTTGCTTTTGAAACTTGAAAGTGCTTTTCGTTTACAAATACATCAAAATGATTTTTTTTTTATTTTTTAAAAATCATTTTTCACATCAGCACATCAAAATAATCTAAAAACACTAAAAAAATTTCATTTAAAATGAAAAAAAAGGTCAAACGCTGGTCAGCGTTTGGCCGCAGTGACAAACAGGCACAGTTTTACAGATCCTGACTCATCAGCGAGGCAGCCCTGGTCGCACACTGCAGCTTCCTTTTAATTCTTTTTAGTTTAATCCCCATTTTACTGAACAGAGTTATGCTTGGTTGGCCTTGAGTGCATATCACTCAGTTTGAGATAGGAACTACTTGCATCAAATGCTGTGTGCTTATTTAATGGTTCTTCCTGTGTATCAGCTTCATGGAGTGGATGACAACATAGGTAAGAGTAAGAGAGTATTGACCGCCATCTCGAGGAGGATGGACCGGAACAAGTGGGTGACCGGTTCCATCATTGCTGTCCTTGTTGTTGCCATCATCTTGATCTTGTACTTCAAGCTCAAATAGCCAGGATATCCCTTGTTCCAGTCTTGTGTTTTACCAAGACATAACTTGAAGTTTTTTTTTCCATTTGACTTCGATTATTTACGAGTCTGCCATGAATTGCTGATGTGAGTGAAGTATTTAATTTATATATATTTCTTTTTAATCATTTTAATTACATGGAGTGAACTTCATACTCGTATGGTATCTTTTCCCCATTATTATAATGTTCTACAATTTTTTGAGAGAAAACTAAACCTAACAATGAAAAACAAGTCTCAAAACATGAATAGGACCGAATTCACTACTTCTATTTTCCCATCTTTTTTTTTGGATAACAGAAGTAAAAAAAACAACTAGTTCCCAATTTTCCCCACAAAACCTTCAAAAATAGATAAGAAACTTGACATCATAAACAATGTTCTTAAAAAACCCATAAAGTCATACTTTCTCATTAAAAAACAAATTTTGCTATGCTAATTACACCATCAATTTTATGACATGATTGAAATGTGTCATCTTCAAAAACCTATCACCAATCATAAAGATAAAGTCTCTACCACTTTTCAGCCTAGGAAAATCGAAAACAAAGTCCATAAAAATATTTATCCAAGGCTCTTAGGTACAAGCAAAGGAGCATGCAATCATGTGACCTTAGACTTATCTTTTCTACTTATAATGCATTTATTTAGAACTATTTTGTTATTTTTCTAGCCTTGTTTAGGACATTTTACCTAGAATAAATAGGGTTATTTCGCTTGTATTTAGATTTGTTTTAATATTTTGATTTAAAAAATGATAGTGTGTGCAAGGTCACTCATACTCTTTGTTTTTCATTGAACTCTTGAGCTTTTATCAAAAATCACATTTTTATGGCGTTCATCTTTATAATTCTAGTTTTTTATTCTTTACAATCAACAGGTCCGGATTTTCATCAGTTTTTTTGGTTTAAGAAATCAGTAGATTAAGTTCTTTTCAACTTGATTCTGGCGCTGTTCTATTTCTATGGCCGTTTCTTCCTAGTCTCACCTTGGAACTTCAGGCATTGCTGGTGCCTTGTGACTGGTTTGGAGTGTACTTCTTCATAAGGCTGGCTAGTCGAGCATCAAACTCTTTCTCTATTTCCACTTCTTCCTCATGCTGCCTACGCTTCATTGCACTCAGCTTCTCCGCATGTTCTTCAATCAACCCATCCCTCTCGCCCACATACTCCCCCATCTCTGTGTCTTGAAGCTCTATAAATTTCTCAACCTCTTCCACGAAAGGAAAAAGGGAACATCAGCAATTACATCAAAGAAAGTCACCATGACAATGGCCATCAGCTTGATATACAACCAAGAACAGGATAGCAAAATTCAAAATCGATACTGAAAAGTATCAAGAGAACCCTATACCTGCTTCTGTAGTCCTCGGTATTGCAAGGATTTGCATTTAGCTCCTTCACCAGCTGACGCTTATCCTGCTGCAGTTTCTCAAAATCCTCTTCCTTCACTCCGCGCTGTTCGTGGATTGTCTCGAGTTGCTCTTTGAAAAATTGCTCTTGGAAATCCAACTGGACAGAATAATTGGAGAGTTAGACTACCACATGAGAGAGATCATCGCAGAAGTAGAAGTCAGCCAAAGTGAGATAAATGTCTAAAGCATGGTTGCGGAGGATGAATCTAGAAACATGTCCTTTTCATGAAGATTAAAAATTACAGGTTTTGTAAGAAGGACATAACATTCACACAGCAGCATCAAGTAGCCAACATCAGTTTTCAGGTGTAGAACGTTTTCTACGACAGAAAAAATTATATCCACTTGATAGCAATACCTCTTCCTTGTTCTGTTCATGATGCATTTGAGTTCTCCGCCTCACAATATAGTTTTCTTCCTCCGTCTTCCGCACCTTCTCATTCAATATCCTAGAAATTTCTTCAAGTTGTTTTGAATGCCTTTGTTCTTTAACAACCTTGTTCTCCAAGTAGATTAGCTGCTGGTTGTCCTCAGTCATTTGCCTGATTTGGTTCACAGCCATCTCATGGTATGATCTCATTTCATATTTCAGCTTCGACTTCCCTACTCGGCCAGCATATCCACTGAAATAGTAAAGTAGCTCTTGATTGCCCATTCCAAGCCACTGCAAATCAATTCAATACACGGAAGAGTCAGGTGGTGCTACTGAATTAAACACAAATCTGTTGTGAATTAGAAAAAAATAACTTAAATAGAAAAAGAAGGTCGAGTCCCACATATTTAAACAAAGAAGTACCTTATCATTGTCATCCTGCTCAAGCCTAGTATTCATAACGATTACCATTGGAGGCCAAACAATCTCATGATCTTTCTCCTCATCCTTCAATCCTTTCCATTTGCCGAACACTTCACCAGCTGGAACAACTGAACTTCCCCTCCTGCTCAACTCCTCATCCAAAAGTTGTGCCACTGCCTTGCTGGTTCATTTATATCTTCAACGGACAAACTGTCAAAGAATTTCTTGAACCATCTGCTCTTCTTGCGAGTCTCAAAGCTCTGTTGACTTGTATCAGAGTCAAAATCCTCACTTAAAAGCTCGTCATCAGTATCATCTAAGGCATCATCATCTTCGTCTTCATCACTTTCCTTCTAGACCTCGTCATTTTCTCCATCATCCTGTGCAGAATCCACACCCATATCTGCCACGCCCTGGCTCAACTGTTCAACTGCTGGACCAGAGGATCCTACTGCATTTTTCCCTTTGGATGATAAGCTGGTATTTGCACCTGAACCGAAAGGCTTTCCACCTCCCCTTGAATCCATCCTCGCAAAAAATGTGTGCTGAGAAAAACATGTAAAACAAAGTCACCAAAACAGATTTTTAAGCACCAACTACTTGATTACTTGACATAATTTCCATTTGGGAACAAAATATATGCTGACAACTTACAGGTAAAACTTGCAAAGCTCACGCTTCCTATTATATGACCGACCTTTGTAAACAATTTAGTTCAAGGCTTCGGCAACGACACTACCACTAAATTTCATTTCTTAAGCAAATAGCATAAAACCCTACACCATGAATTAGCAGTCACCACAGCAATAAATTCAAACATTTATTCAGTTCTCACACTACAGTAAAACCTTAAATGACGTCATAAATAAACACAGCAGCAGCATTTGTTTAACCAAGCTATTAAAAAACAAGCAAAGCAAACAAAATCATGCACAAAATAATGAAACAAACGAAAATAATAAAACGAAACAAAAAAAAAAGTGCTTTTTTTCGGAAAAAAAAACACCAAAATAAGATATCGTAAGATAAAAAAAAAGCAACGAAAAATCATCTTTCTCTCTCTGAATTTTGATCATGCAGTGTTTTCTTAATCAGTAAAAATGCGATATCATTGCGATAATCATGGGGAAATGCAGGGAGAAACACCTTAAAGAGACGGAATTCGCTGCGGACTCCGTCTGAGATTGAGGAACACGCGCTTCAGAGATTGAAAGGAGGGGGAAAGCATGCATGGTAGGAGGGGGGAAATGCTTGGAGCGAAGGAAAGAAAATAAGTAGACTGGGACTACCTTCCTCCCGACTTCACTGGTTCCTACTTCCTATACAGAGTTAGTTGGAAAAACATGTTACCTGTAATTTACAATAACTAAACAATTAGTCCCTGTAGTATCAAAATGAGTAAACAGAACGTTGACTATCCTTAAATTAGCAGTCTTTTTAATTTATTTTATGATAAAATGCTTTCATCTCACGACTTATCGAATTTAAAAAGAATATGGAATTGAGGAAATCACTTTTTTATAACAAATTGGAAACAATAGGGACGCAACAGTAATGTTTTAAAATATAGTTAGTAACTCTTATGCAATAACTAAACGACTTAGGCATGAAGGTTGTAAATGCGTCCGTCCGTCCCGGACTTCACTTTTTATATTTCGCGGGCTATATTCATGAAAGATTACAGCTACTAAAAAAAACAAAATATTATATATATTGATTTTAAATTATTTTTAAAAATATTTTTTATTCAGAAATATATAAAATAATATTTTTTATATTTTTTAAAAATATATTTTTGATATTACTATATCAAAATAATTTAAAAATATAAAAAAATAATTTAATTTAAAATAAAAAATAAAAATTTCAAAAACGTTTTTTTACAACGCAATTTCAAGAACTTGATTTGATTATTATAGGCTCAATCAATCAACAATTATTCCATTCATCATATAATTAAAGCATCCCTGTTTATTACCTAATATATAATCGGCGTGGGCATTTCACTGTGCATTCATGCACTATGCACTAAGACACATTGCACTGTGGACTCATAATTTGCTCCGGTGCTTCACACGTGCATGTGCACTTTTTTTTCCGTCTATGAACAGTGCATTGACGAATATGCCCCTCAAAAATGACAAAATAGTGCACAAGGGCCGGGGCTCTTCCATTTTTTTCCAACTTCTTTGCAGAGTGCACCGACGGAAAAAGCCCCCCAAAACAACAAAATAGAGTACAGTAAACGGGGGCAGGGATGTATTTTCCACACCGGTTATTTCGTTAATATCATAGCTTCAGGGGTGCATAGGTCATTAGCCAATATTTTATTATTTTTTTCGGAGGGACAGATGGAACGTCGTCCTGCCACGCCAGCGGCGTTCCACGCGAACGCGCCCTTGAGGAGGCGCGTGCGTATTCTTTAGGCGGTCAAAAATTCACTTCCGTCGTGCCATGCGGTGCGCCTCCATGTCCTCTATCTTCCGTCGCGGCGCGTTCCGGTCAGAGGTGTTCGGGTAAGCGGCGGCGGATGATTTTGTGTCGGTTGTCGATTTTCTCTCTCCTGCCGCCGCAAATTCAGATCCGGTCCCTGATGTATGTAGGAAGTTTATTTTGGTCCCTGATGTTTTGATTTCGGTTTTATTACTGATTTCTGTAATTGAAAGTTTGATTATTTTCAATTGTGCCCTTCAATTAAAACTGATTATATAAGGAAGCTTTCATTTCAGACCTTATTCTTTTGATTTTTGATTTCTTTTTCGTTCCTTTAATGTTTTTCGGTACGGATGTTTTAATGTCTTTTAATTTTGTCCTCCAATTAAAATTGGTCATATATATAACTTTTCATTTCAGTCTATCTTCTTCTAATTTTTTGGTAACATTACACAACAATTAAATTTATTATTTCATTATTTATTTTGGTCCCAAGATTTGTTTTTGTTTCAATTTTATCCTTCAATTAGAATTAATCATATATTTTATTTTTCATTTTGGTCCTTATTCTTTTTTTTTATATATATATTAATTCATTTGTTTTTTTTTTAATTCTTGGATAATGTTTGTTTTTTATTTATATTTATGCGTCTATGCTTTTAGTTTTTGTCTTCTATTTTTTCAGGTTTTAGTTTTAATCGGTTCAATCCTGAAGTTTTAATTTATGTTGGTAATCATTAATATTGAATTTTTTTCCCCTTTATTCCTTTTTTTTTTGGTGTTTTATGTTAATGTTATTTATTCTTTGGATTAGAATATTTTTATGATTTTACTATTTGCGCAATGATAATGATAATTTTAATGATTATTTTTTAATTGTTTTTTTTATAAAAATCTTTTGCTTTTTTTTTTTAAATTTTTTTTAGGGTAATTTAATTATTTTAATTGTTTTGACTGTAATGTTAATAATAATTTTAACTGTTATAGTAATGATAATGACAATAACATAAGGATAGATTTTCAATTTATGTTTTCGTCTTTTTGTGAATAAAAAAACTTAACTACTTATTTTTGTTATATGATTATTGGGGTTTTTTTTTATATTAATTGATTTAGTTTGTTTTTATTCTCAGACAATGTTTATTTTTTATTCGTATTTATACACTTATGTTTTTAGTTTTTTTTGTTGGGATTTTTTTTTATTGGTTAAATTCAGAATTTTTAATGTATATTGATAATCATTTTAAAATTAATGTTGCTCCCTTTTTCCCTTTATTCATTTTTTTTGTTTTCTATTATTATTTTTTTGTTCTTTAGATTAGATGATTTTTATTATTTTACTATTTATGCAATAATAATGATAATTTTCGTGATTGGTTTTTTATTGTTTTTTTAAATCTTTTGTGTTTTTTTTAATGATTTTATTATTTTAATTGTTTTAATAGTAATATTGATAATAATTTTGATTGTTATAGTAATGATAATGACAATAACATAAGGATATATTTTCTATTATTTTTATATGATTTTCTGATGAGATAATTTTATGATTTTTATTGTTTGAACAATAATAGTGATAATTTTAGTGATTATTTTTTTTTTGACAAAATATTTAACTTTTTTTTTTAAATTATTCTGGTCAATTTAATGATTTTTACGATTTGGGCAATAATGTTGATAATAATTTTAACTGTTATAGTAATAATAATGATAGTAACGTGAGGATCAATTTTTAATATATATTTTCTTCTTTTTGGAGATAAAAAATTAACTACTTATTTTTTTTTATTAATGCAGTTTTTTTCACAATTTATATTTTGTTTGTTTTGTTTAATTTAAATTAAATTATAAAATAAACTAATTTTAATACAATGTATTCAATAATTCAGATATCTTTTTGCTTTTTTTAATGACAATAATAATTTTATAGTGCTTATTTCAGTGAAACCTACTAAACAAACAAATTTATATCCATTTAAAATTCATATATTTTATAGAAAACTTGCACTTCACAAAGTTTCTACACAGATTTATTATTTTGTCTAAATTTATATTATAATAAAAAAATTACATATAATTAATATTTTTTTACGTTGAAAAAATATAGTTTCTCCCTCGACGAGGCGCGGGTGTCATGGCTAGTATAATATAAATTGTGTGATGTAGTGGGTTTTTTTAAAATTATTTTTTATTACAAATTTATTAAAATAGTTCTTAGATTGTTTTCAATTTACTTATTAGTACATTAGAATCATAAAAAAAATAATTAAAAAACACCAATTTATTTCTTAAAAAAACTAAATATATTTTTAAAACTCATTCAAATGGTGGTTTTAAATGCAAAAATAAACGGCATTAAAATGTGATTTTCTTTTTCAAATATTTGAAAATAGAAACAAAAAACGATACTAGCTAGATCAAATTGTAGTGAGCAAAACAAATCACATAAAGGTTGGTTATAGTGAGCAAAATACAATTGCTGATCATGTGTTCAATATTTTCAAGAAAACTCAGAAGAAGAATGAAAGCAAACATTGCAAATAGCGAGTGTACGCAGTATATGCTACTTATTACAAACCCAACTTCAAATTTTAGGATAATAAACTTATTACAAACAAAAGTATAATTAAAACCATAATCTTCAAATGATGCAAGTCTCGCTGATCCACAGAAGATTCGAGGTTATCACAAACCATCTTCAGCATTTATCATATCAAGAATAAGAGAGCAGTAAGAGCTTATGATAAGAAAGCTGCTCTCATTGAGATATAGAGCTTAACTGCATGGGGAGTGGAGAATGGAGATGGAGGAAGAGGGGAAGTGGAAGGTACAGAAAACTATAGCCATAGCCACCGTGCACGGCTGTTGGTTAGACAGATAAACCTCTGGACCAAAATATCTCCTTCGGCTATCTCATTAATGTCAGTATGCATGATCTACCTAGCTAGCTCGCTAAATGTTTCTCTAATTCGAGGCTTACCCTCAGTGACTATCACTAGATTAGCAGGGGGCCTAGGTTTGGAAAAAACAGCACCCCCTTTGATTTGCACTCCATGTGTCAAAATAGGGCTAAACCTCCCAAAATTCAGCCCTGCTGATCGAATAAGTAATCTTTACAACCAACGAACTTTTTTTGGAAAAAAAAGAAGAAGAAAAGAACTGAAAAATGCCTAGTTAGCTAGCAAAGAATCTCTTCCCTTTCCCAGAGGGAGGAATTAGAGGATGTATGCTTGAAGTTTGAAAGAAACTTGGGGGTTCACAACAACTTATATTTCTAAGAGCTAACTGGGCTTGAGTCGGTCCGATGCATGACAAGAAAAGAAGGGCTAAGGCTTAGGAATGGAAGTTTTGTTCTCTTTTTTATTCCATTTGCCGATGTATTCACCTAAACTATGTTGGACCTAAACTTGATTGACGAATATATAGCTAGCATTTCAAATTGTCTCCTCGTGATCTGAATCCAGGAGGTACGTAAAATGATGATGATCCCCGTGGCCCTAGTGATGATGAGCACTAATGTGTGTGAAAAGGGTTGATAATCTCACGTCCGTGATGCAGGAAATTATAGGGATGCTTAAATGTTGCTGATGGGATGGAGTGAGTTGGTTTGAGCAGGGTAGTGAGGTGCCAAGGCATGAACAGATGGAGCAGCAAGAGCAGTGGTAACGATTGCACCTGCAATATTTCATCGAAATTAATCAGTGTATGGATTAACCGGGAGATAATAGAATACAGTATTCTGACAATATACTGGCAATGAAAATATATAGCAGTAATTAACACGAACCTGGTTGTGAGTGTGGGATAGCATTGAAGGACACAGGTGGAGGAGCATGGTGTTGTGGGAGATGAGCAGAAGATGAAGCAATAAATGGATAGTGGAGAGGATACTGATAATCAAACCCCTGTCCATATTGCCAGTAAGGGTACAAATTAGCTGAACTTGCAGCAGCACCATTTCCATTTTCTGCTGCTGCATATACAAGATACTGGCTGCCCGAGCCTCCACTCACACTGTAGTAGGCCTGCAACCCAAAAAGATAATTTGCAGTTAATTGATAGTATTTATTGACAGTACGTATTAATTTGATTAAATCATGGATATCCTTCAAAGATCATGCAGGGTAATTAAATTACTAACCGTGGGATATGCGTAGTTTGGAGAGTACCTGGTAAAATCAAGATCATGGATATTAGAGAAGATGATCAGGGAATGAACGACATCAAAATTAGGTGATTAATTACAGCACCATCAGTGATTAGAATTAGGCAGCTCGATCTTTTAGGATATATTTTCCCTAATTAAATGAGTGCTCGTCCAATATTAATTGGGCAGCATTTGCACACATAGGTGTGTGTGTGATAGCCCTTTCACGTGATCATATTACAAC
Source organism: Salix caprea (assembly GCA_964035475.1). Taxonomy (NCBI): domain Eukaryota; kingdom Viridiplantae; phylum Streptophyta; class Magnoliopsida; order Malpighiales; family Salicaceae; genus Salix; species Salix caprea. Next base: position 9,734,091 of record OZ037745.1, read on the forward strand.
TGCATGTAACAATGGCCAAACTCATTCCAGGCATATATTTCAGGATAGAACAGTATGTATTCGATCCTCACACTACCACATTTTGAAATAATGGAGCAAGGCTTTGTTTGGGAATGATGCCAACCACGTGGTTAGCTGCATTTCTAAGATGGGATTTGAACGTGTACTGTTTAGTATTATTATGATAGGTTTTACAACTATAGTCTAAAGAAATAAGTTATAAATTAATGTTTTTTTTTTTAAAAAAAAAAAGAAGAAGAAGTTAAGTTCTTACCTGATGTTGGGAAATTAATGTTAAAAAAAGCAAAATTAATGTTAAGAAAACAAAACCAAACAAACAGACTCCAATCACTAATGAGTGACGATCGAGTGATGATCATCATTTCCATCACATGCGTGCACGCTAAAGTAGTATACCAAAATATGATTGCATGTGGTAGAAGTTTTGCCTTTTTTCATGTGAGGTGATGATGCATGGAAGCTTTACAAGGGCAGCAAAATAATTAAGTGAGCTGGAGAATATAGCACTCGGAGTTTGACAGGACGAAAGAGTTGGCGAGCGAGCTTACCCTGCATATAGAGCATAGGGGATTCCTTGTTGGATGGCATAATGCGGGAGAGTTGGCGTAGAAGAAAAAGTTGCTGCTGCTCCAACCCCACCTTGATAGCCACTGGAAAAGGTTTTTCCTGCCCTGAAGTTCCTGCCCCCTTGGTAAACAACATTGTATTATTATACATCATAGTTTCTCGATCAAAATCAATTGGATATATATATAATAAGATCAGTACTGTCGCTTCCATGCTTGATAATTAGATTTCACAAAGAGAAAACACCGAGAATGGTTTTGTTTTAGAAAAACAAAGAATATATCTGCTGTAAAGAAAAGGAAGACAGGATTAATGATGAAGAAAAGGGAGTACCATGTTGTGGGGTGGAAGGTCTGGATCTTTGAACACCCAGTGAAGCCAGATTACAGTTAGCCTTCCTGCCATCAATCACAGGTGCAGGATCCACGCAAGCTTTCTTTGCTGCTTCTGCTTCTTTAAAAGTTACCTAAAAATATTCACCAAGAGATAAAGTACTATAGATCTAAGGCTTGATTCAAGGCAATATAGTTTTAATTTCATGTGGAAAACAAATCATAAACAGTATAGCAGAATGATGAATAACAATATTACTTACAAATCCATATCCTTTTGATCTTCCTGTGTTCTTTTCTATGATAACTACAGCCTCCAGGATCTCTCCAAACTGTTCAAAGTATTTCTTCATGGTCTCCTTTTGAGTTTCCCAGGCCAAGCCTCCAACAAACACCTTGGTGTAAGTGGTATCTCCGAATTGACCTCCCGTGTTATTTGAACTCATGATGATATATATTTTTATTCACCTCCACAAAAACACTTTTCTTTCTTTCTTTCTTTCTATGTTCTTTCTCCTAGCTCGTAGTCTTCTTTGTCTGAGAGATCGAGCTCAAAGCAATGGAGGTGAGGTAGGTGAACTTTTGCTGGGAAGAGAAGATGCAGTTAGGGTATGGATGGATCACCAAAGGAGGAGTAAGAGAGAGAGAGAGAGGGAGAAGAAAAAGAGAAAAAACAATGCAAAAGTTGATAAAGAGAGTGAAAGACAAGCTGTAGGGACCTATATAGTAACAAAACCCTACCACTTGATTAATTATTAATGGTCCCTTCGTCACCTTTGTTGGGCAAAATAATATTTTACGGGCGGGAGTTCAATTAATTGTACCAAATCATAGTCAATACCATGCATGATATGATCTTTCTACGATCTTACATGATCTGCCTTTATTGATAAACTAATGTTAAGACGAAATTACCAATAGGCATTTGCCCCATTGTTAATATATATATATATATATATATATATATATTTATGCATTAGCCACTCATCTTTGCTATGGTGATCAAGTTAATCCCTAGTAAACACAAAAAAAATTAAAAAAAATTGCCCATGACATGATTAATGAAGTGGGATTTGATTAATTAGGCTATACTTCAAAGTTCAAACAAGAATTATGTAATTAGCGAGGTGCTAATTAACATGTTTGAAAGTCAAAACAACTCGGCGGCAACTTTTGTGTCATCTTGAAGCTATGTCAGTCCAACTTGGAGATCTCTAGGAGGGAGGGAGGGAGGGAGCAACTTGATTAATTACGTAAAATCATATGTTTCTTTCTTTCTTTCTTCTTCTTCTTTTTTATTATTTTATTATATTTTATAATGATTGATAACAGCTTTTCTTAACTTCTTGCATTGCAATTTGCATTTATTTAAATAGAAAAGGATGGCTTTTAAGTGTCAAAGTGTGGCTGAGGCCCACAATTGCCCCTCCGCCATACCCCGACTGTCTAATTTGTTGAATATAATCAATTGCCTTCATCTTATCATGTTCCCATGCTTACCAAACTTCGTTTTGGTTTTGAACTATACAAGATTTTAAAATTTCAAGGGGAAGAGAATGTCTTGGAATTCGTTGTTTTTATTCATTTATTTATTAATTAGGTACTAAAATTCTATCTCAAACTCTATTTTCCAATCATGTTTTTATTTATATTTTTTTTAATGCAATGAAACCTTATTTTTTTTAAAAGTAAACTTTATAGGTTCAAGTGAGTAAGTAAAATGCTAATTGTCTTAGTCTTTTACAATAAGTATATGCCCTGACTCAAACTCGAGACTTGCTGTATAGATTTCAAGTTTTTTGTTATCATATCATGCACCTTAATAACCATATTTTCTTATCCCTAATAGAGTACCCAGTTTTGCTAAAAGTATTTCAAATTATTATTTTCTTATGTTTCTGAATAGTTTTCGTACGCTAATTAATCTTAAAAACAAATATGAAAAAAAATATTATATTATTTCATATATCTTTCTAAACATGAATCATTTTACAAAACCATCTCTATATATCTCTTGAATCCCTTTATTAATTTTTATTGCTAATGGGATAGAAGAATCATGAGTCAAAAAGTAGCGCCATGTGAATACGAAAGAAAAGGCAAATTAAGCCCACCACCATGCTGTGTTGAATTATTTTCATGCTATCTAGAAATACCATGTCTGAGCCATTTGTTGGACATTGATTGGATGGTGGGTCATTGTCGAGCATCCCAGAAGCTGAATTCATTTGTTAGACTGTTTGGAATCTGGTTGGTGGAGTTGTTGAAATTAATTTTGAAAGTGTTTTTTTGTTCAGAAATATATTAAAATGATATTTTTTATTTTAAAAAAATTATTTTTGACATAAACACATGAAAATTAATATGAACCTCATGACCAAGTAAGTACCTTGCCGGTATTTCTGGCCTGGTTTACATAAAAAATGATATAAAAAGATAAAAAAAATTAAATTTCAAATAAAAAAACCCAATATTTTCAAAATAATTTTTAAAATATAGTGTCAAACACTAGGTATTATCATTGAAAGGCAAGTTAGTAAGCTCTACTTTTCCCCAGCACCCTCCATCAGCAACACTAAACCCTGCTGCAATTAATCTCTTAAATGCACAGATTGTAGTAAGCTTTGTAGTGTATAGCATTAATATATAATTATTCGAGTGAATTGCTCCAAAAAGAATTGCCATATACAGAGATGCACGGTGTGATCAACAAGATATCGAAGCTGCTGCATATTAAAACATTCTCCTGGTGAGGCGAGACCAGTGGCAAGCTGGTTTGGTATGCAGTCAACTACTGCCAACAAGATTCCGCTAGGCCCTCGTTGCTATCCTGCCTGCCAAGAAAGAATGAAATAACACAATCAAAGTCACGAATTAATTAACAAAATATATTAAAATTCATAAGTGATTTACTGTGTTCTAGATACTTGTTCTTGACGAGTGTTTTTATAATTTTATCCTTGCGGGGAAAAACAATGGTCATGCCAGCAAGTGGAGGTGTAATTGTTTTTTTCTTTTTCTTTTCAAATAGTGCATTAGTCATTTCAAATTATTTAGAGGTAATCAGATCTGAACACTTTCTTTTAATATGGTTACATAAATGTTTTATCTTTGAGAGCTTTTTTGTAAACCTTGTACGGTTAAGTTACGGCCATACCCTTTAAAAGAAAAATAAAATGAATATTTAAGGGGGGTTTTATGTTTGTTGATTTTTAAAAAACAATGAAATTTCAATACTACCTTCAGAATCCAAAATAATAAGGTTCCTTTCAAGGGTATTTTGGTATTTTATTATGGTTTTATTGTTATTTTTTTAATTAGGGGTTGTTTGGTCATTTTATTTTATGAAAACTAATTTGAAAAACATTTGATACGTGATGGCCTTCACGCCATTCTAATGGTGCTTGAGGTCCCTTCTAGTTATCGAAAACTTTCTTCTTTGTTTTTTAGTGGTGTGCCTCATGTTAATGAAGGTTACCTTGTTACCTATTGTCACGATGACGTTTCCAGTCCTCCCGGTGATGGGATTCATGGAAAAAAATATTATATAATCATAAAATTATGATTATAATTTTTAGAAGTCATTATCTAGTATTAGGGTTGGTAGAAAATCTAATGGTCTATGAGAGTAAGAACTTACTGTGCAAGAGGAAGATGCATCACCCCTGATACACCCTACCTAAGATAAGTTGTGTTGATGTTTGATAGTTTTTATAGGTAAGATTTCTATTCGTTGGTTTTTTTAAGGTTCAAGATAGATATTTTTTGTGAGGAAGTCTCTATCTTATTGGATCAAATCCTAACCGCTCTAAAGCTTAAATTATATCATCGCATTTCAATTTTTCATATCTTTAATATATAAAAGGATACTCTACAATGTAGTTTACAACCTCCAAATATTAAAGTCTATAATTAAATCCTATTATATGAAATAAAAAAAATGAATAAAATAATTGGTGAATGGTTTTTGATATCTTGGCCGAATCTTAATGGATAATCATAAACTTGTTAAGATATTCTTTATGCATTTTCAAACACGGAAAAAATGCAAAACATTTGTGAAAATATGCTCAAAACATTTTTAAGATTTGGCCTTATGCACAAAAAGAACTCACTAACATCAAAATCACTCATTTTAGTGCTCAAAATCATTCTCAACCTATATTTTCTCTTTATCACCAGAATCTAGCCACTCTCTCTTCTCTCATAAACCAGGGACAAAAAAATAAAGTTTGAGATAAAAATTAAATTTTATAAATTGTTAGGTACTAAGATAACATAATATAAAAAGTTGAAGGACTAAAGAGTATGTTTAGTCACTGTTCAAGAACAAACATTTATTTTTCTATTGTGACTCAATTTAGTCCCCTATCTTTGAATATTTCCTTTCTTGAAAAAATGTGCTCTAGTTGGGTATCAATTTGAGCCTATAAAGGTGAAATAAAAAAAGAAAAAAATAAATTAGTGTGGCAATCAATAATAATTTATCTTATGATGAAGAGTGTCATTCATGCTCTTTAGAGTATTAGTTAATAACTAGAACCATAAAAAACAATCATCTACTAGCATTCTTTTGGTTAACTTTAACAAGAAAATGAATAAAATTCTCATATAAAAGGCTGGAGGAGGAGGCAGACAAAACAACTCCCCTAAAAAATCTACGAGAGAAGAAGCAATATTTTATGTGCATGGTAGTCATGATATGATCCAAACATGGTCAATTTTGAGCTTTGATATAAAGTTTTATATTGTTCAGTTATACTCTATTGAGCACATCTCTATATCTAACCATTTAATTGTACTAAAACTTTATCAAACAATTCTAGAGATATAGTTCTATGTGAGGATAAAATTTCAGATCAATTGGAGATCGAGAAGGCTTTGCGATATAGATCATAACAGGCTCTACGAGTTTTGTTATTCAATTCCTTTTAGGCAATAAAGAAAGCTTATTTTGAATATGTGTTGGGTCTTATTTGGTTTATATTAATGAATATAAGTTTGGGCCATATGAAGTCCAAAGTTGGTTTGGGTTAATTAAGATGATGAGATCATATAAGTTTTCTAGTCAATTTGGAACTTCTTAAGGATGACAAATCTTATACTAGCATATTTAGGATATTAATTTTAGATTTTTATTCTTTTTATTCTTTTCTTATTAGTTTTTGAATTATTATTACATATATGGGGATCCATTATGATTATTTGAAATATTATATAATTTAATTGTATGTTGCAAACTTAACAGCCATGAATTAATAAAATAAACTTGTGTTTTTGCATGATGCAACATGGTTTCTTTACTGGGACAAAAATCAAATCTGACTTATTAAGGTATAATTGATCTTGTGACATCATTCAATTCAATTTTAATAGTATTTATGTCCTGGGATAAGTTTCTATTATATCACACTTCTCTAACCTGGTTTTTGATTTTTTTAGAGAAATATCATCTTTGTTGGGTTTTAATTGACAACGTGATCAAGAGTTCGCATCAGGACATAAAAGTGTACATGGATCGTATCATTCACATAATAACAAAATACTTTATTATTAAGGCCCAAATGTGAGGATGATGCAACATATGGGAGAGATCCGGAATCCAATTATCAGTAGTAAAAGAACTAAAACAACTCGGTTTGCCACTGCTCATGCACACCCAGAGCCACTGTGGACTGGGGTGCATGATCAGCTGTTAACAATGTATGGGGTGCGCTGCCTCTTCAAATTAAAATCGGTTGCTGCTTTAGAGGCGTTAAATACACTACTGCTTGCAACGACTTTGAGGCTGCGTGAATTACACTGTAAAACAAGAGACAATTTAACGCTGCGTGATTTACAATTTAAGACAGTGCGGTGCCTTTTCAAAAATCAACATTTGCGCTGCCTTTTTAAAGATCAACATTTCACACGGAAATGGTACATGCACTGCTGTTTCTGTATATTAAAAACCTCAAAAACAGAGATTCAGGCTGCGTGAATTGCACTGTAAAAAGGAGAAAAAAAAAGAAGTTGCGTGATATGCAATTTTGGCCCATGCACTGCGTTTTGAAATTTCCACATTTGACGCAGATATGCATTGCTGTTTCTGCAATTGAGGAGCTACACGCGGGACTGCATGCGGGGCTGCACTGCTAATTTCATAGAGGCACTGCATTGATTGAAATAGACTGAGCAGCTTCTAAAATTGCAGACACGCGACAGCATGTGCGGCTTCTTCAAGGGATGCAAAGTTTACGCCGGTTACAAATTCAAAATAAACTTTCACTTCGCCAGAGGATTATTTAATGCATCTCATTATTAATTGTGGCTTCAAGGAAGGAAAAAAACAACTCATCCTGCAAACTCATTAATATGTTTTGTCACTAACTGCATTCGACGACGCCTAAAATCCTTCACAACTGGAAATTGAAGCCAGCACATACACTTTCATGCCAACTTTTGCACAAATGTTTGTAAAATCGACGTGTGTCCATACAATTAATTCTTCCGTTTATGCTTCGAATTCCCGTTCATCACATTTCTGCTTTTGCTTCGTTCTACTTTCTGTGTCACATTTCTTTAGTTTTTTGTCACTTTCTCTCTGTGCCTCGAGCTTCTTTCGTCACAGTCCTCAGCCATTGATTCCTCCATTGACGGTAAGTTCTTTCTTTTCCCTCTGTTGCATGTTCAGCTTACATAGTTTGTTTGGCTTCCATGACTCAATATCATTGGCCATGATTTCATTAACAATATTATTGGCCATGTTCAGCTTGCATTGTTGTATGATGGGATAAACAAGTTTTGCTACTCCAATGCAATTACTTACTCTGTCTTGCCCTATTTTGTGTTTTCTTCCATTTTTCGTTCCATCTATGTTCTGAATGGTCATCGTGTTGCAATTGTTACAGTTCTGTTGATGCCTTTTAATTGGTTTTCTTATTTTTTGTGTGACAAATCATTTCATCATTAACAATCTTCAAATATTATTTATCAGTTTTATGATGCTACTTTCAGTTTCTAATTTTAATTGTCGATTTAATTGCTGTTTTGCTCTTGATACCTTTGAAGTTGAAGTTTATTTTCAATTTTTTATTTCAATTACTTATTTGATAGTTGGTTTGTTAGGTTAAAGATCAATTTCGGTGAAAGTGTTCTAAATTTTTTTCCCACTACTTGTTCTTTCGATTTATGTTGCTGCTTCAGTTTCTAATTTTAATTGTCGATTTAATTGCTGTTTTGCTCTTGATACCTTTGAAGTTGAAGTTTATTTTCAATTTCTTATTTCAATTACTTATTTGATAGCTGATTTGTTAGGTTAAAGATCAATTTCGGTGAAAGTGTTCTAAAAAATTTTCCCGCTAATTGTTCTTTCGATTTATGTTGCTGCTTCGGTTTCAAATTTTAATTGTCGATTTAATTGCTGTTTTGCTCTTGATACCTTTGAAGTTGAAGTTAATTTTCAATTTCTTATTTCAATTACTTATTTGATAGCTGATTTGTTAGGTTAAAGATCAATCTCGGTGAAAGTGTTCTAAATTTTTTTTCCAGCTAATTGTTCTTTCGATTTATGTTGTTGCTTTCAATTTCTACTTTAAATTAATTTCTACTTTAAATTACCAGTTACACTGCTGTTTTATTGTTGGTGCCTTTGAAGTTGCTTTGATTGTATTAGATTTGTTTGTGCGATGGATGTTAATTTGAGTTTATATTACTATTTTTAGTTTCTGCCGGTTAGATTGTTTTGTTATTAGTGCCTTTAAAGTTGCTTTGATTGTGTTAGATTTGTTCGTGCAATTGATGTTGATTTCAGTTCATATTACCATTTTTAGTTTCTGCTTCGATTTTTTATTTGATAGCTATTTTGTTGGTTTGAAGAGCAAATTCTATTTCGTCGCTTTGATTTTTTCATGCAAAAAATTGGTTGGTTCATATTAATGTTGATGCTTTCCATGGAGATGTTGATGTTTGCTCTTTCAATTGCTAATTGGATGACTGTTTTGTTACCGTTAAGAACAATTGATCTAAAAATATAAAAAAAAATTGCCGATTTAATTGTCGATTTAATTGTTGTTTTGCTCTTGATACCTTTGAAGTTGAAGTTTATTTTCAATTTCTTATTTCAATTACTTATTTGATAGCTGATTTGTTAGGTTAAAGATCAATTTCGGTGAAAGTGTTCTAAATTTTTTTCCCGCTAATTGTTTTTTCGATTTATGTTGTTGCTTTCAATTTTCAATTTAAATTACAAGTTACGCTGTTGTTTTATTGTTGATGCCTTTTAAGTTGCTTTGATTGTGTTAGATTTGTTTGTGCGGTGGATGCTAATTTGAGTTTATATTACTATTTTCAGTTTCTGCCGGTTAGATTGGTTTGTTATTAGTGCCTTTAAAGTTGCTTTGCTTGTGTTAGATTTGTTCGTGCAATTGATGTTGATTTCAGTTCATATTACCATTTTTAGTTTCTGCTTCGATTTTTTATTTGATATCTATTTTGTTGGTTTGAAGAGCAAATTCTATTTCGTCGCTTTTATTTTTTCATGCAAAAAATTGGTTGGTTCATATTAATGTTGATGCTTTCCATGAAGATGTTGATGTTTGTTATTTCAATTGCTAATTGGATGACTGTTTTGTTGCTGTTAAGAATAATTTCAGTTCGATTGTCTTAATCTGTTTAAAAATTTGTTGCTCAGTTTCATGTCTGCTGGTTGCAATTTTTAGCTTTTAGTTACATATTTAATAACTGCTTTGTTGTTGATATCTTTCCATTTGCTTTAATTATTTTTAATGTTTTTTCCCATATTGTTTCTGTCATTTTTTCCCCATTGCTGATTACATGGCTACTTTTTTTAGGTTAAAAACAATTTCACTTCAATTGTCTTAAAAAAATTCCTTGAAAATTTATTCATCAATTTTATGTTGCTGCTTTCAGTTTTTTATTTAGATTATCAATTAGATTGTTGTTTTACTATTGATACCTTTGGAGTTGAGGTTTATTTTCAATTTTTTATTTCAATTGCTTATTTGATAGCTAATTTCTTATGTTAAAGATCAATTCCGGTGTAAGTATTGTATTTTTTTTTACATTAATTGTTTTTTCAATTTCTGTTGCTGCTTTCAATTTGTAATTTAGATTATCAATTAGATTGTTGTTTTATTGTTGATGCCTTTGAGGTTGCTTTGATTCTGTTAAATTAGTTTATGCGATGGATGTTAATTTGAGTTTACATTACTATTTTTAGTTTCTACTTCAATTTTTTATTGGATATTTATTTTGTTGGTTTAGGGAGCAATTTCTGTTTCGATTCTTCCTAATTTCGTTTTTTCTTGCTGGTTTCATTTTTTAGTTCCATATATTGGCTAAATTAGTATTTTGTTATATTATTATTCGTTCTCACATTTTCCTTACATAATTATCTTAGGGTGTGCACATTTTTATATGTTAGGAATTAAAGTATTTATTTTTTGTGCATTGTTGTATGATGGGGTCAACAAGTTTTGTTGCTTCAATGCAATTACTTACTCTGTCTTGCCCTATTCTGTGTGTTATTTTCCATTTTTCGTTCCATCTATGTTCTAAGTAGTCATCCTGTTGCAATTGCTGCACTTCTGTTCATGCCTTTTCATTAGTTTTCCTATTTTTTGTTTGAAGATCATTTCATCATTAACACTTTTTGCTTGGTGTTGGCTATTTGTCAGCTACTACAGTCGAGGTGCTTCTTCGTTGTCGTTAAGGTTTGCTCAATTTTTTTTATCAGTTTGTTGCCAAATTTTAAAATTGATACATTAATACATTTTTTTCTCTCTATCTTATTAAATTATCAGATACATTTGATTTTGGGTTGTTCAAGTTACTTAGTGCGATCAGATATTACTATAATTGTTTTCCTGGTATGTCTTCAACTTAATTATATTTGCCTTCGATATCTGCATTCCTCTTGCATTAATATATTTTATTATTGCCTTCACGTATTTTTCTAAGCTTTACTACTCCATCAAACACATTGGTTGTTTCGACCTTGTTATCTTTTGCTGTAATTTTCTTTTTTTTTCGTTGCCACCCATTCTTTGTCAATTTATTCGCTTGATGTTAGCTTCAAATAATTTATTCCTTCAAATTGCTTGAAATTATTATCAACCGCTTTAACATTCACAAATTGCGATGCATCAATTGTTCCAAAATTTTTATAATTTGAATTATATTACGCACCGCTTTAACTTTAAGAAATGATAAAACAATGGTAAATACCATATATATAATTTTGGTACCTATCCAATGTCTTCCTATGAAATAATCAAATTGTTTACAACACACAAACAATTGCTTCTATATTTACAAATGATCAACAAATATCTTTAGTTGCTTAAAATTTATATCATCGTTGTGCACCACCTTCAATAATTTATTGCACTAACAACTCGAATAATTGTCTATTTCATTCTCATATCAACAAATAGCTGCACTCACCATTGTGCAATGCTCATTGCCTATATCTTTGTGCTTCTTGAAAATAAAATTAGTTCTATTGTCCATTTCATATTAATTATTTTTGCAATATTTGATCCCTCCAGTTTCAATACATGCACTAATGACTAGCCAACAACAACGCTTGCAAGGATCACATATATTTTCTAATGAAGAAGATTATTCATTTAACACGCCACAACTAGAGAATGAAGCTCCTTCATGCTTATTTGGTGTGCCAGCACAATCTTCAAGGTTTAACCCGAATTATAATCCTTTCCCTGCTAATACTGAAAGCTTTCTGTTATATCACGGCGATGCTTCTTCCTCTAATGCGTCACTATCCCCTCAAAATCAGCATAATCATTGCTTGCCTTCTATAACAAGCAATCAATCTTGCACATCAAATTCATCGTCTCTATTGTTCGTTCAAGATCATGTTGCATCAGAGTCAACCTCTTTCAATCATGATCTTAGGTCTTTTGTCAATGACCACTAACCAACTGGGCAGGCTTCATATCAAAGAAAGAGAGGAAGTTCGTTCAATATTTATTTTGCTTATTTATAATTTGTCTGTAAATTTTATTCCAGTGTATTTATAGCCGCATTTCACACAAAATTTTCATGCCCAGGAATTCCGCATGACTACATTGACTTTGGGAACAAAACATTCAAGTGTTGTCATTGTATGACACTTTTTTGGGCTCAGTGAGTGTCTCGCAAATTCAAGCCAGCGCAATCCGAGATTCTCTCTTTGTTGTCTTGGTGGAAAAATTAATCTTCCACGACCACCACCAACACCTCATCCTCTTTATGACTTGCTGAATAATGTATTTGGTCAGAGATCCAAAATGTTCCGCAGGAGTATTCGTGCCTACAACTTTATGTTTGCTTTTACATCCATGGGAGTAAATATTGATCAATCAGTTAATCGTCAGTCTGGCCCGTATGTCTTTAAGATAAATGGCCATTGTCATCATCTTATGGGATCTCTGTTACCTTCTAATGAGAATGCTCTAAAATTTGCACAACTTTATATTTATGATGTGGCAAATGAAGTTTCAAATCGGATGTCGCAATTTCCGCATTCAACCTCTGATTCATGTTTGGATCAAACTATTGTTAGTGATCTTATTGAAATGCTTACCTCAACTAGTTGTTTGGTTAGCTTATTTCGTCATGCGTCACAAAAACTCTCAGAACCTGGCAATCCTGGATATAATGATGCAACTTAATTGATATTGGTGGCTTGATTGTTGGCGATATTGGTGATTATCGGTCCGAGCGAGATATAATTATCGAAAGTTGCTCAAGCACTTTACAGAGAATCTGTAAGCTGCATCCAAAGTTTATGGCCTTGCAATATCCTCTTCTATTTCTATTTGGTGAAGATGGTTATCGCACTAACATTGGTTTTGCAAATCATGACAATCATATCTCCGGGAAACGTCAACGAGTCCCCATGAGAGCTTTCTACGCTTATCTTATTCAGGAAAGGGAATATGGCGAAGACACTCTTATAAAGGTGGTAGCCTATACCAACAATTTTTAGTTGATGCTTTCGCAAATATTGAAGAAGATAGGCTTGACTACATCAGAATGAACCAAAATGATCTCCGGTCTGATCTATATCATAATATTAGTGAAGCTGTGCTTAAAGGAGATGTACAGGGATCATCAATTCGAAAATTATCCTTCCATCTTATTTAACTGGTAGCCCGCGATATATGATTAATAATTACCAAGATGCCATGGCAATTTGCAGAGCTTATGAAAATCCTGATCTTTTCATTACATTCACATGCAACACAAATTGACCTGAAATCCAGAGAGAACTCAATAAAAGCAGGGCTTACAAACCTGAAGACAAACCTGATATTATTACACGAGTTTTTAGAACAAAACTCCTTGATATGTTAAAGTTCATCAAATCTGGTGCCCCTTTTGGCAAAACAATTGCTGGTAATGCAATCATCACAATTTTTTACTTACATACTGTCATTTGTAAAATAAACTAATTCTGTTGAACAATTTTGTAGATGTTCATGCGATAGAGTTCTAAAAAAGAGGCCTTCCACATACACATATCTTGGTTTGGCTTGCCTCAGATTTCAAATTCAAAACTTCTAGTGATATTGACTCAATTGTCTTAGTAGAGATACCAGATAAAAACATCGATCTTTTATGTCATGAAATTGTCTATAGATTCATGATACATGGTCCATGCGGTGTTGCAAAACCAGGTGCGCAATGCATGTCAAGAGATGTTTGTGCAAAGTCATTTCCAAAAAAATTCAGGAGCTCAACTACTTTAGATGAAAATGGATTTGTCTATTATAGAAGGCGTGAATTCCGTGATAATTTTGTGCTCAAAATGGAATTATGTTGTTCAATGACTATGTTATCCCCTACAACAAAGAACTTTTGATGCGTTATAATGCCCATATAAATGTTGATATATGCTGCCAATCAATGCTCATCAAGTATTTATTCAAATATGTCAGCAAAAGCCCTGACAGGTGTCGTGCCGTAATACAGCATGACAGAAATGATGAAATACAAGCATATCTTAATTGTCGATTCATCTGTCCTTATGAAGCTGTTTGGCGTATTTTTTAATTTCCAATTCATTCAAGATATCCTCTAGCTGAAAGGCTTCAAATTCATCTGCCTTTTCAGCAAAATATTGTTTTCTCAGGCAGTGAGTCTCTTTAATCTGTTCTTAGAAGGCCAGGTATCAGGAAAACAATGCTTACAGAATGGTTTGAATGCAACAAAAAAATTTTTGATGCACGGGAGCTATATTACTCTGAATTTCCAAACAAATATGTTTGGGATTCTAGGCAAAAGGAGTGGACTATGAGGTCTAAAGGGCTAAGCCATGGACGTATACCATATGTGCACCCCGCTGTCGGAGAACTTTATTTCTTAAGATTGTTGTTAAACCATATTAAAGGATCAACTGGCTTTGCAGGTTTAAAAAATGTTCGCAGAATTGTTCATCCAACATTTCAGCTTGCCTGCAAAGCACATGGACTTTTAGGAGATGATACAGAATGGTCTGAAGCTTTCTGTGAGGCAATTGCAACTGCATCGTCACCGCAACTTAGACAACTTTTTGTTTGGTATTATATTATTTTGTCAGGTTGCTGACCCTTTAGTCCTATTCAACCAGTTTTGGCACTCAATGCATGATGACATCCTTTGTAAGTTAAGACTATCTTTTAGAATGCCAAACCTTATTCTGGCTAATGATGAGCTCAAAAATTATGTGTTATATGAGCTTGATCAACTTTTCAATGCTTCTGCAACAACGCTTCAAGATCATAGCTTCCCATGCCTAATGGGCAACTCCTTAAAGAAATTGCAAACAAGCTTCTAAGAGAAGAGCTTAATTATGATTTGGCTGAACTTAGAAGTCAACATTCCTTCAATTTTGCTTCTCTCAACCATGGAAAAAAGTTATATATGATTCAATTATTGCAGCCATCTTTGCTAAGAAACAGGCTTTGGTCTTTGTGCATGGTCATGGAGGAACTAGCAAGACTTTTTTATGGCACACCATCATAAATCGTGTCAGATCTGAGTCCTTAATTGTCCTTGCAGTAGCATCATCTGGTATTGCATCTCTTCTTCTTCCAAATGGTCGCACTGCCCATTCAAGATTCAAAATCCCACTTTCTATTGATGAATCATCAACATGTGACATTAAAAAAAACACACATCTTTCCAACCTTCTTCAAAAAACCTCTCTTATAGTTTGGGATGAGGCACCAATGATTAATAGATGTTGTTTTGAAGCTTTTGATCGTTCAATGCGTGATATTCTTTCAGAAAGTGGCAACTGCAACAAAGATCTCCCTTTTGGTGGAAAAACCATTTTACTTGGTGGTGATTTTTGACAAATATTGCCAGTTATTCTCGGTGGAACAAAAGAGCAAATAATCAATGCTTCTTTAACCAGCTCAAGTTTGTGGCCCAAATTTACTGTGTTGACTCTTACAAAAAACATGTGTCTCTCTACAGATGGTCTAACTTTAGAAGAAAATGTTGAAATTAGAGAGTTTTCTGAATGGATTCTAAATGTTGGTAATGGTCAAATTTCTGATTTGCCTTCTCTCGATGAAGCTACTGATTCTTTTGTCACTATTCCTTTCGATCTTCTCCTTGGAACTTCATGTGATCCAATTTCAACACTTGTGTCAACAATTTATCCATATATTTATGATGTTCAGGTTGAACCTAGCTATTTCAGAGAAAGAGCTATAGTCACAACAAAAAACATAATAGTTGCTGAAATCAATGATTTTGTGCTTCGCATCACACCTGGAGAAAAACGTCTATATCTTAGCGTTGATTTTATTTCCACATCTTCAACAGAGAGTGACGATGCAAGCTCATTATATCCCATAGAATACATAAATCAATTGGAATTCAATTCCCATCTCATGAACTTGCTCTCAAAGTTGGAACACCAGTGATGTTGCTTAGAAATATCAGCCCATCTATAGGTCTATGCAATGTGACTAGGCTTATCATTACACAGCTTTCGTCAAAGTCATCCAAGCACAAATAATAATTGGATCTCACATTGGCAATCAAGTGTTCATACCAAGAATCATCTTCTCAATCAATGAAATCAGATGTTCTTTTACAATTAAAAGACGTCAATTTCCTTTGAAGCCATGTTACGCTATGACAATAAATAAAAGTCAAGGGCAATCTTTAAAAATTGTCGGTGTTTTTCTGAAAGACCAAGTTTTCACCCATGGTCAGCTTTATGTCGCTCTCTCAAGAGTCACTTCCAGAAAAGGCTTAAAGATTATTTCATGTGACAATGAAGGACGTCCTTCTACTTATGCAAAAAATATTGTCTACAGAGACATTATAAGCTCTCTTCCTAGAGGTTTTTCTTCTTCTTTTTTCAATGTTTAACAAAATAAATTATCAATCATTGTTTACTCATCAATATTTTGTAGATCACAACCATTGCACTTTACTTCTTCAAATGGTTAGTTTTCCCTTCAATCTTAAACAAAAAAAAAACTCATTGTTTCCTCATCAATATTTTGCAGATCATCAACGTTAATCTTTGGTTCAAGACTGCTTCTTTTGTTCACTTTATATATTGCACTATTCATCAACCTTATTAATTATTTAGTCAGGTTTTCATCAACCTTATATATACTTCTAACATTTTATGTTTGTTTATCTATTATGGGTTAAATTTCTTTACTCATTTATAACTGTTAATTCTTATATTCTATTATTTATATCCTTGCTCTCAGGGTCATGGCGCTGTCGATCCAAAGCATAAAAAAGTAAAGCTTCTACCAATCATTTTGTGGAAGAGTTTGTCATGTTTGGATCCCAAGGCTCAATGGTCAAAATAGCAGTTTCAATTGCCTTTTTGTTGATGCCACGGTAAGCTTATATTTGACACCCTTTCTTTATCATCTGTTTGTCCTTCGCTCTTGCATTTTGTTATAAAATATCATAACCTATTCAAAAATATCCATGAGAATTTCAATTCCAAAGAAAATTTTTTACTTCTAATCATAAAATGTTTATGATACAAAAAATTATGTTCATTCTTTAGATCCAGACTAATTCTTTCATCCAAATGTACATTGTCAAAACTTACATTTAATGCTATAAATTATTTAATTTCTAAAAACACTTACCTTTTTATTGACGTTCCACTACTATAAAACAAAAAATAAACTTCCAAATTCAGTCTTGCATATATTTTATTAACAACAATCAAGGGTTTTTGACATTATTACAATCCATTTACTGTAATTACATCTTCCATTTCATTTAAAAACTGAAAAAAAATTCAAACTTCAAAAAAACATGTCCTTCAAATATGTCTATTTCCTTTTAAAAACCTTTGTAACAAGCACAACAACGGTCATAATAGTTCCAAAAATCATTTAATAATCCATGTCTCCTACTTCAAGTCAAAAAATTAAACATGGAAAAACACTCCTTTAACATTTTAAAACTACAAGAACAACTTCGCCAATCTTTTGTATGGTTTATACTTTAATTCCTTATGCGCAATGTCTTCAATTTCATTAATAATAGTTTTCACTTTGATGCAACAAGGTAATGCAATTCAGGCCTCTGCTAAAGGCAGAAACATACAACCATTTGCTGCTTCAATTATTGAAGGTGATTATCATCAAGTTTGTGGATTCTACATCTTTGAGAACAGATATACAAATTCTGTTGTTGCCCACGAAGCAGTTATTGATCTTAAGTCTGACACCAAAGTTACAAGAATTGATCCAATGACACCCCCCATACTGCGCCATTACTTTAACTTCATCGACACATCTGTTGACTACGGCAAAACGATCAGGGGTGCTCACAGGTTTTATCACAAACTAGCATTCTTCATGTATTTTTATTATTTTGTTGCATTTCTTTTCACCACTGACCTTTTTTCCATACATTAGATGTGCTTGGTCGATTAAAAGCCATTCAACCGCTTGAACGAATTATGGTTCGGGGTCAAGATATGACAGACAAAAGAGAATTTATCATTGAAAATATAAGGTTGATTATCTTAATCTCATAGGTTTACCATCTTAATGCCTTATTTTTTAAAACTCATAATTTTATGCAGGGGTGAAGAGCTCCGGGTTACTCTTTGGGGTGATTTTGCAAAAGCCTTTGATGATTCTGATGTAGGCAATCAATCAAGTCCAATTATAATTGTCTTTTCTGCCTTTCGAATTACTGAGTTCAAAGGTTTTTCTTATCAACCATTTCCCTTTAATTTCTAATGATTCAATCATTCATTGATCTTAATACCTCTATACATTTTATGCCTTATTAAACTCAATATCAAATAATCCCAATATATACACTCTTCTTTTTTCTCCCAGGGAAACCAAATCTCGCCAGCACTGTTGCTTTCTTATGGTATTTCAACCCAGAAATCCAAGAAATTCTTCCCTACAAACATTAATGAGCTTTCTATTTCTTTGTTTATCTTTATAGAATAATACTTTTTCAAAGCTATTTATAACAAACATATTTGATGATAAGCTATAAGGATATTCCCGTCGAGGTGCATCAACTCCTTCTACAACGAACACTCAAACCATTAATCAACAGCTAAAAGAGAATAGAAAGACAATCAAGGAAATCCTTTGTATGGATCCATATCGATACAAAGTATGTCAACAATGATTTAAACTTTTCATTTGACACATTAGCCTTAGTTTGTTTTTCTGTCAACAATTCAAAAATCTATGTTTGTTTATTTATTATTCCAAAAAATACATAATGAAAGATTTACATGTAAGGCATCAATAACTGACTATGATCTCCATCGGGGATGGTGGTATCATAGCTGTCCAATATGCACAAAATCAATATCTGACAAAGGCACGGGTTTTAAATGTATTGAACACAATGAAGTCACGCCGATTCCATGGTCAGCAAAATTTTTACATTACTTCTCATGTCCATAGCTACATTATACATATTTTTCACATCCTTTACATTGCATCTTATATTTAATTATCTCATTGCTAACATTTTCTTAGGTTTCAGGTTGATTGTATTGTGACTGATGGCACTGATGTGACAACATTTCTAATGGTCAGAAAAACAGCTGAATTTTTTTTTGGGTCCTCTACCCACAATTATGTCTATGATAAAAGGTTCATTGATTCCATTCCAACTCCTATGATAGACAAATTACAAAAACCCAAAATTTTTCAGCTGCGATTCGGAACTTTTTGCTCAGTTATGAATCGGTGTGATATCATTGTTGCCAATGTTTTTGATGACATTATAGAAGTTGAATCTCCACAGCAGCATGTTGAACCAGAACTTCATGATCTTAATGCTCCTTTAACGGAACAATATTCTGCGTCTTCCTCTAAAAAACCACTTCTGTTAGATCCAATAACTCCAACACCTATTCCACCATCTAGAGCTGACGTCAGTACCCCTCAACAATCACAAACTGTCAGACAGCTACTATTTGAAGATGACACACCTCTGCACAGGTAACATGTTTCTTTCTCTCTTGATACCTTTTACCATCAAATTTTAACATCACTTATATATGTTTGCTTTGTCAGTGCTAAATTCACAATGTACTGGTCTTTTTTGAATTCACAGCTCTACAACAAATACTGCAGCCGAACCTCCAAGCGTCATCCCATTGCTCGATCCGAGTGCATCAACCATGTCTAAGGAAGATGACCCACCAACAAAACATCACTGCCCATCAAAATCACATGATAATTAGGTTCTTTCAACATACTCTTCACTTATGCCATCTCACAAACTATATATTTACTTTTCAATGCCTTTTCATCTCACACACAAACAAATTATGCTATATATTATTTCATGCAACATCGCTTCCAACTTCTCTACCAGACACTTCAAATACACAGACCTTGCAATCTTGATTCTAGCATTTATTATAAATTTTATGCAAACCAAAAAAAAAACTTTCTACATAGACAACATCAGAAAAATTTTGCATGCCTATTGCAAGAAGATGACAGGTATGAATTCTCAAATCCTGTCAGAATTCAGAGGCTGGTAAAGAATTACTCTGAATTCATTGCTTTCCCTCTCTATAAATGGGTAGAAAAATCAAGGACTGTTGAGGTCAGAACACGTCCTTCTTACTTCCTGCTTATTGTCGAATTTACATTAAATTTGAAAAATAAACTGGGTGGCTGGGTGAAACACTGGTTTGCATGTACATTTGAGTTTGGAATTCTCAACGGAAGCTAATTACTCTCGCCGTGTTAAAAAGTGTTTTGACTATTTAAAACAAAACTGTATTGGCTCTTTGAACTGGTGGCTGGGTGAAACACTGGTTTGCATGTACATTTGAGTTTGGAATTCTCAATGGAAGCTCATTACTCTTGCCATGTTAAAAACTGTATTGACTATTTAAAACAAAACTGTATTGGCTCTTTGAACTGGTGGCTGGGTGAAACACTGGTTTGCATGTACATTTGAGTTTGGAATTCTCAACGGAAGCTCATTACTCTTACTGTGTTAAAAACTGTATTGACTATTTAAAACAAAACTGTATTGGCTCTTTGAACTGGTTTTTTAGAACCTTTGTAAGAACTTATATTTTCTGAATGGCACAATGTTGTATGTCAGTCATAATTTGAGCTGAATATTAATTGTCATTATTAGTGTTGCTTATACATTTAAGCCTATACCAGTTAAAGCATTTCTGCTAAATTGAAACCTTGGGCAGGTGGAAGAGGACGAAGAAAAAAAGGAGAAGAAGTGCCAAAGGTAAATGCCATCACAATCTTAATTATGTTCTATGATTTTCATCTCCCGACAAGCTTTGTCTCTTCTAATTTTGCATGCCTGCTTGCATTGTTTCAAGGTATCTATCCTCTCTTGAAAAACAATGCTACTTTTTTGCATTGTGATGGCATCGTTTTGTTATTATAACTTAATATGTTCATTTTGTTATGCTTTCAACTCTTAAACTGGTTGGCTAATCTATTTACTTTTTTGGATGTAAAATATGAACGATGTAATAGTTTAGCCGATTTAATCATATAACAGTTTTATCGCATAACATCTACATCTATACACTTTGGACATGATTGTTCTTAAAAAAATAACCGATTAATAATTTCATTTAATACAATTCAATTGGAATGAAAAATTATTTCTTGATATATATTTGAAATATTGCTTTATTGCCAAAAAAAAATTGTGTCCTGGCGTGTGCATATCCTTCCATTTCAGTGCTCTGTACATTAAGCAAGCTTCATTTCTAGAAATATCAGATTTTATTCCATAGACATGTATATGCAGGATGTTTAATTTAATTTGAAACAATCCTCTCCAAGTTAGACTGTCTTTTGTCCAATTCAGGCTGATTGGATCCCTAAACTTGGTTAACTAAACAACCAATCTTCGAAATATCAAAGCATAGTAATTGTTTGCACATTCAATTCACATGTCAAATTCATACAGGTCACTGAATAGCCATGTACGGAGCGTAGAAATACCATGCATACATTGTCATGTCACTGTAATTGTTAATAAGGCATGGGGATCAACATGTGAGCTGTTAGAAGAATGGTTTCTTATTATCATGTGAATGCTAGTGATTGTGTCTGGAATTTGTTATATCCAGAAACTGTTTTCACCAAAAATTGTCTTCACCAGCTATCACAGCGAAGATTTAAATCTAATTAAAGCTACCGAACTGGATCATGATTTTTTTTTCTGATCAAGCACAGGGTGTCATAAGGTTTTTTTTGTTGAATTATGTGATGTCAAGGTGGGCTAGCTGTGTAACATTTGTTATTCCAGATTCTAAAATGATCACAAAAGGGAGCTTAACACACACGAATTGATCAATTATTGTATACTTCCAGTGAGATGACAATGTATGCATGGTATTTCTATGCTCCCTGCGTGGCTGTTTAGTGACCTGTATGAATGTTTGTTTCATGTTTTTTATGCTTTTCCCTTTAACCCAGCAGCATGGCCATCAAAGACACCTGAATACCCCACAAATAACAGTTACACACAACATATCTCCCGTATCAGTGTTTAAAGATACATCTATCGAGCACAACTTTCTTTTCATACTTTTCGGAAACGTCTGCCACCCACATTGAATACATGCAAGATTTTGTTAAACTTTTGCTATTTCTTATTGTTTTGCCTGTGTTTATTTTATTGCAAAGCAGAGCAAAAAACTCTATTTTGTTACGAGCAATGATGGTCCAGTTCATTCTATTTTTTCCCTGTCAATTAATGACAGCAGGGATATATAAGGAGAGAGTCGGACAATAATTGAGGGGTTGCAGAAGTTAAAAAAATTCAAGAACTGTGAGTGAATTGATAAAATTGAATCGTTGATCGCAAAAAATGATTGGATTTATGATAAATACGTGTGCCATTGTTGGCTCAGTTCTGCACTTTAATAGCAACAAAAAAAAATTCATTACATTCTATAGATGCTGCCTCAAAATGATCCTTCATCAAACAATAAATGTGCATATAAGTTTTGCACTCATATGATGGTTCCTTTGGAGAACAAAATGAAATTAACATATTTCTAAAGTCCAGATAATCCTCTAAATCCAAACTCAAAAACCACTTTCTCTTCACCCCAGATTCGTTCCACCATTCATTTCTCTTTCCAACTTAATCTCTAAACACCAGCAGCTGCCACCACAATCGGCTTTAAATAACCGCAGCCACGATACAATCAGCAAAAACAAAAAAAATGAAATGGACAACAAAACAGGTCTGGAATGGGATATCAAATTTTGCACATTAAAGGTTTGCTTCGTCATTAAATGGTTGTCAAAAAATTAGACCAAACTCCACAGTGAATCGATTTCCAAAAAGAAAAAAAAAACTCATTTCCACTAACAATTAACAATTCCAATTTTCACTCTCAACAAATTAAATTTACAGACAACCACTTAAAACACATTCGCCCATCCATCAATCAAAAAAAATACAAGCCAAACAAACAATTCATTCACTATACAGAAAAAAAAATGCAACAACAAAACAATGCATCTAAATAATAAACAATTAAATAATATGCCGAACAATTACGGCCCAACCACCCTTCACGAATTCCCAATTCAACCAACCTCCACGACTAATCTCCGGATCTACTTTTTTTTGACATTTTCCCCCTATTTTGTTTTGCCACTTATATATTTTTTTCTTAAACAAGGTATCCGGATCAGCTTACGCGCACCACGATTTGTTCTTCCCAAGTATATATATATTTTTTCCTGGCCAACTGAGCGGTATTGCCTGCGCGATGCGCTATGCTTTTTTATCTATGTAGAAAATTGATTGATTTTATGTGTTGTATTTTGTTATTTTAATATTTAATCAGTAAAATTATAATTGATAAAATCTATTAGAAACGGGTTTTTTTCCCATAAAAAAGTGATTGAATGTTGCTATTTCCAAAACTCTTTTGATAAAATCAGTTAGAAATGATTTTTTTCCTATGTAGAAAATTGATTGTAAAATTTATTGCTCATATTATTATATTAAAAATATTTTTGAATGATAATAAATAGGTCATTTATATATTTAGAATTCCATTTAGAAAAAATCAATTTAGAAAAGCAAGTGTCATGTTTATATAGCAATCAATTTAGAAAAGCAAGTGCCATGTATATATAGCAATCAATTTACAAAAGCTCGGAATGGAAACAACAACAATAAAACAATTAGCGAATCAAAAATATCAAAACAATTAACGCAATCTTGCTAGAGCAACGCCATGACAAAATAAAAGGAAAATATCTGTAAGTTGAAGCGCGATGTATATATATAGAAATCAATTTCTAGAAACTCGCAACTGCAGCAGTGACAATAAAACAATCAACGCATCAACAATCACAAAACAATTAAGGCAATCTTGCTAGAATAATATAACGTTAAAATAAAATAACAAATCTTTGGAATTTCAAGGCTCATGTATATATACAATTATCATTTTGTTTTATGCAGCAGCAACTAAACAATTAACGCAATGTTCCTAGAGCAATATAACGGCAAGAGAAACGAAATGCTTGAAATCTAAAGCGTCATGTATATATATAACAATCATTTTAAAAAACTCGTAATGGCATTGAAACAATAAAACAATTAATGCAACAACAACAAAACAATGAACGTAATCTTGACAGAATAACATTACAGTTAAATAAAAGTGGATTGTTTAGAAATTAAAGCGTCATGTATATTTATATCAATCAATTAAGAAAAAATCGCGCAATTAAAAAATATACGAACCACTTCCCATTTCGATTATACTATTCCTTTTAGTCTGGAATTTTTTTTAATAATATATTTTATCTATTATAATGTTACTAATTAAATATTTAAACAACCAATTACAGCATGTAAAAAAATCAATTACTTTTCGACATAAAAAAAACCTAGCACAATGCGCAGGCAAACATACTAATTATAACACGCAAAAAAATCATTTCTAACATATTTTATCTATTGCAATTTTATTAATTAAACATCAAAATAACTAATTATAGCACACAAAAATTGTTAGTTTATTTCTGAAAAAAAAAATTATTTATAATGAGTCAGATCTAATATTACTGGGGAAAAAAACAACTTATAAAAAATAATTATTACCTAAGTTTTCTGCAATTAAAAAATATACGAACTACTTCCCATTTTGATTACACTATTCTTTATAGGCGGATTTTTTTTTATTTATAACATATTTCTTTTATTATAATTTTACTAATTAAATATTAAAACAACTAATTACAGCATATAAAAAATCAATTAGTTTTGTACATAGAAAAAAGCCTAGCGCAACGCGCGGGCAAGCACGCTTGTTAATTAGCTAAAAGAGGAAGAAATCACAAAGAATTTTACCTAGAAAATCATTGAATCTTCAAGTTGGTCCACCATCAAAATCAATTTCATATGTTTACATCTAGATAATCAGGTATCTTTTCATATATATATATATATATATCAAGTAAGCAATATTACCACGTTAATAAACGCATAAATAATGACATTGAAAATAATATGCTATTTTATTGATTATCATATGTCATTATTAATATACCTTTTTGTTTATATATATTTAAATAATAATTAATAAATTTGAATTAATTTATATATTAACTGAAATCAAATCGCCAAATATAATAAATTGCGTCACTGAAACTAAAGTAAATAATAATAACTTTTTTTGAATAAAAAAATGAATACTCATGTTTTTTTTTATTAATATAAATATAGCTTGGATACATTTTAAACAATTTTATAAATTTAAATTTAATAATTATATAAATTTTTAATACTTACTAAATTAGCAACTGAACCTAAAACCACAAAAGAAGAACCAATTCTTACCCTTCACTGACGTTTCTCATTTTTATTTTTCTTCTAAGAGCACCCACGAAGGTGTTTGGCATTGTGGTGTGATCTGCGATTCGCAGATCGCACCACAATTTGGTGTTTGGCTAACAAAAAAAAGCACTTTTTATGTGTGGGACCCACACCAAATTATGTTCAAAACGCCGATTAAAAAAAAGCTGGAAATTGATGCTTTTTTTGCATCGCCAGTGCGAGATTGAAACGGCTTTTCTTGCATCAGTGTGTTTAATTTATATTTTGCATGTCTACCCCGCGTGATGAAGAGAAGAAAAATAAAACACACCCGAAGCCTCCTCGCCATGTCTGATGAAGAAAAATGACTAGAAAAATTGGAATTTGATCATCGTAATATGAAAAATGACTAGAAATGGCTGTGCATGGCTCTCTCTGTCTCTCTCTCTCTCTCTCTGCCCAAAAAAGCCATGGAAGTCGAGAGCTTCCAACGCTGACTCCGGCCACCACAGGCCACCATTTACGATGAAACCACCTCGGCCTCCTCTACCCGTCGGTATCCTCCGTTGAAGCTCTCGTCGTGGTCGGTGAATAGTACCGCTACCTTCCAACGCTGCCTCCAGCCACCATAGGCCACCATTTAAGACGCCACCACCACAGGAAGAACCACCTCGGCCTCCTTTACCCGTCGGTATCCTCCGTTGAAGCTCTCGTCGTGGTCGGTCGGAAGCCACTATTTCACGTGCACAGGTGCGCTGCCCTGTCACGCGAAGAAGACGTGCACAGTGCAGCGCACCGTTTCACTCTTCTGCGTGAAACTGGGCTGGGCTGCTCTCGGCCCAGCCCAAGGTGGGCCGCCCTATTTAGCTGGGTGAGGCCCAGTCCGAATTTAAAAATATATATATTTTAAAAATAACAAAAAAAAATATTTTTCTGATGAAAAAAATGACGCGTGACTTCGTTGCACTCCACAACCCTGTTATTTTTTGATTGATGGGAGAATAAAAATTAATATTTGTTTTTTCATGAATTATTAATTACATTATATTATTATAATTATTAAATTTACAATATTATATATATATATATATATATATATATATATATATATATATATATATATATATATATATACCCTTTAAAGTAATTTCACAAGTTAAAAGCAATATGAAAAGCTTGGTAACCAAACACCCAAAACTGTTTTTTTTTTCAACCTCCAACTCAACCACAGTTTTAACCAAACACTTCACTGCTTATTTTGAACCACAATAAAAATGTTTTTTTTTTAAACTATTTGTTTTCAACCTCAATCGCAAAAACAAAAGCAATATCAAACACACCCTTACCCTTCAGTGACGTTTCTCATTTTTCTTCTAAGAGCACCCACGAAATTTCCAAGTCCCTCCATAAAGGGCATTACAGTAACTGTCCCTGAAAAGACCTCGGTATGTGGTAAATGTCTACAACCAGTCCGAGCTCTTAACGGCTAGGATTTATCCTCTACATAAAAAAAGGCATGATGCTAATCAAATTCGTGCTGTTCTGAACCCAAAATCACAGTCACTCGCTCACTCTCCCCAACCCCCAAAACGTTTCGTTTTCCCCCTCACTTACTCTACCAATCTTGTATTAATCACGAAAACACTTCCTTTCTCTCTAATCTTTTAATCTCAACCGTCAGATCTACAAGATCTAGAACATTCATAACTTCCCTTCTCTTCAAGCGCCGCCGTCACGGATATGGTTGTAAACGGGAGACCGATTAAGAGGATGAAGAGGAGAGTCACCGCCGATCTCTATAACTTCCTCACTTTCCCTGCCTCCTCCTCTTCTTCGCCTCCTCCGCCTGGCGGTCCTTTCAGAGCCAACGTCAGGTCGTTTTTAACTGAACACGCACTCTTATCTCCCCCCTCCTCGCTTTTCCCTCATCTGCTCACATGGCAGATCTCGTTTCGAGTCGGTGACTTAGTGGAGTGTGGTGGTGGAGAGGCGGGGCCGGAGGTGGTTTCTTTGGATGTGGTGGAGGAGGATGTGGCTAGATCTAGATCTGTATACTGTGATCAGTGTCGAGTTGTTGGTGAGTTAACTCAGCTCGAGTTACTGAAAAACGCGTTATTTTCCCCTCACGCTTTCTCTTCCCTTGCCATTTGTTGGTCGGGGCGGGAAACTCGAGAGCTCTCTCTCCCTCTCCTTTCTTTACTTTATTTGTAAAATAAAAATATCAAAATACCGCGCCATGTCACGTGATCATCTCGTGAGAGTGTCATTGAATGCGTAACAATGAGTGAACGAGAAGATGGTAACTTATCGTGAGAAAGTGGTGGTTTTATGTAACTTGGATGGGAGGGTAATGTGGGGCCCCGAATTATAAATGACAAAAGACAATGATCTGGTATAGATTAATGTTATCCAGTGAGGATAGACAAGTCTTTTTGACACGTGGCGCGCTTTGAGTTCCTCTTTTTTTTTTTTATTGATAGTGCCATGGATCTTTGCGTGACAGCTATTCTTAGTATTTTCTGGCGGGTAATGCTGCATGCTTGCTTGTCTTGTTGTGGTGACCAGCCTTTGGTTTAGTATTGGTGGGACCATATCGTGCATGCACCTGTGTTGCTTCCTTTTGACGGGGTCTTGAATTATTTTTTTTGGCTGTAAAACCCATGCTGTTGTGTTTTTACTATTCCGGTTGCCTGGGCAATGCTTGGTTGTGGAATGGATAATGAGTTGATGGTACTGTTTCCTTTGAATAAGATATTGTTTTTAATGGGGTCTCAACTGGGGTAGTGGTGATTGGCAGTTGACAATTTAATTTCCTATTTTTGATGCGTCTAGAAGTTTGTAACGTTGGCCATGGAATGATTTTTTCCCCTTAATGTAAAACTTGTACTCTAAAGATGGATGGGAGTGGACTCAATCTTGTAGCTTGTGTATTCTAAACATGGGGCCACTTTGGAGAATGACTCTTTGATTGATTGCTGAGGAGAAAACTGCGGGTGATGGATTAACTTGTGATGTGTTTAGTTGAATGCAACATATCTGATGGATAGAAAGTGAAAATTGTTTTTTTATTTATTTACACTGTCATTGCTCGGTTATGTTTTTCGAATTTTCTGGGTAAGAAAAATAGTATTGTGATTGTTTAAATTTTGCTTGTTACTTATCTGCTGTTTTTTCGTCTGCATGGTAGGCTGGAGTGAACATCCAGTATGCTGTAAGCGTTACCATTTTGTCATTAAAGCTGACGGTAACTCCATTGGTGGGTATCATAAGCTATGCTCTTGCTGCGGAAACATCCTGCATCTGTCTGAATCAAGGTTCTCTTATTATCTGACATAATTTAGCACTGTTTTTCATTAATGCAATGTTCGTACTTATTATGATATACAGTAATTATGTTCTGGTACATTATGTTGATCTCTGTTAAACTATAATTTTCTTTCTGTGATAGTTAGATGCAAAAAATGCATGTTTTTGGTCTGGGGATAGCATGGCTAAGGAAATAGGTTTTCTTTTAAAAATCTCGTGATTACACTTTATCCGCCGCATAATTTTGCTTGAAGACACAATTTACTAGATCTGCTTTAATAGCCATTTCCAATTGCTTTATGGAACTGAATTTTGATACATTGGTGTACTGAACTTGATTCATGTTGGGATTAATGCTAATATCTTACCTGTTGATAACCCTGGTTGATTTGAAGTTATTACTTTATGTATTGCGCATCATTTTTGTGGCTTTTGATGATATTCTGAATTTTCTATTTTAGGTGCAAGACATGCAACCATGTAATGACTGCAGATGATGTAGAAGAGTGGGTCTATCACCAGTTGGAAGACACCACTCATCTCTTACATGGGGTAATCCATGCAAATGGTTACGGGCACCTTCTTAGGGTAAATGGTAAAGAAGGGGGCTCCAGGGTCCTTTCTGGATGCCATATCATGGACTTTTGGGATCGGTTATGTAAAAGTCTTGGAGTCAGGTTAGGATTCTTGATTGCACTTCAGTTTCATGTTTGTTAATTAGTGAGAGTGTTCTGTGAAGTTGAAGTTAATTTTTAATATTTGCTAGCTCATAATCTTTGTTGTAGTTCTCTACATGAACCTTCTGCTCTTCAGTTTCATGCTTGCTACTTAGTGAGACTGTTCTGTTAAGTAGAAGATGATTTCTAATATTTGCTAGCTCCTTTTTTTTTTATTGGAGTTGTCCACATAAACCTTCAGCTCTTCAGAGCGGTTCTCTAAGTAGATGCTGTCTTTGGAAGATACTCATGGTCTAGCAGAATTTGAATATGGGGAAGTGTTTGATGTTTGGGACCACTACTTGTTAGAGATAAACATAGCTTTGGAAGGGCTCAAATTTGTGGAAGCCATCTATGGGACTTTTCTTTTGGGTCATTGAAATGTTCATTTTTGTTAATTCATCTTGGTGTGGATTTTGTGGAAGTTGTAATTTGTCTAGTAATTTGGTAGATAGAATGCCTTATACTTATCTTGAAATCAAGTTTTTGTACATATTTGATACCGGTTCCCATCAATATTATTCTGGAGATCAAAATGCCATTGATATTTTATACTCTCTTAATCTTGTTGGATGTTGGTTATCTGTTTGGTAGAATGAATCCTATTATCCTCCTGATTTCATCTAATTGTAGCCGGGGATTAAACCAACTGCTTTGTCTTTTTCCATGCATTAACAGAAAGGTCAGTGTGATGGATGTATCAAAGAAGTATGGTATAGAGTACAGGCTGCTTCATGCTATCACTAAAGGCCATTCATGGTATGGTGACTGGGGCTATGAGTTCGGTGCTGGCAGTTTTGGTTTGACAGCTGATGCATATAAGTCAGCTGTTGAAACACTCTCCAACCTACCTTTGTCCATCTTTCTTAATGAAGGACAGAAAACAAACACTCGCTTGCAAGATACAATAAAGTTTTACCAATCTTTGTCAGATCGTGAGCTTGTAAATACTAGAGATCTTTTCTGCTATTTGATAAGTTTGATCCACGATGCTCACAAGTCTGCCTCAAGGGTTGATGATTCTAGTTGCAAGAAGCGTCATTTTTATGCACCAGGGATTTCTCCTTCATGGACTTGGAGTGATATTGAACGTGTTGAAGAAGCCATGTTTAGAGTACTGCGAGCAGTGTCAGGGTCCAACTGGGTAAGTTGGCGTGCACTTAGAGGCGCTGTTTTCAAAGTGGCTCCTCCAGAGCTCCTTGATCATTGCCTGAAAGAACTTGGAGGGAAATTTGCAGCTGATGGAGTGATCGTTAGATCTCGATGCAATCCTAGTTCAGGTGCTTTTGAGTACAGGTCAGCAGTTACTCTCTACATTACTTGATTAATGATTGCCATATATAGAACTACTTCAAATTTGAAGAGGCTTTCTGGCTGCCCGGCAGTCCTTAAATTTTATTCTATTAACTGCAGTATCCTATTCTTATTCTAATTTTACAATGATTGAGCTAGTGGTCAACATAGCAATCATCTTCCTTGTGCACAAAATGGATCTTGGAAAGACATGAATGGCTTTGAAAGTAATTTTTATTATTTCACTTTTCTGGGAAAATTATGTTTTGGAAACTGATAAAAAAAAAACAATTTGAGGTTAGGGTTATGATGGAGCTGGATGGTATTGCTAAGCTATTAAGGCTGAGATCTAAACCCCCTTTTCGCTTGGGAGGTCCTGTCAGTTTGCTTCGTATTTCTTGTATTGCGATTTTCCAGTGCAGTACTATGTATTAACTTTGTGTTCGAATTTGATACAGACTGGAACCTGGAAATCCTTCCTTAAATAGCAGTGCTGCCATCCTTGCCTCTACTGTCATTACCTGCCCTTCAGAAGAAAACCTTATACAGGACCTGAGATTCCTTTATGAAAACATCCTACTCCCACAAACAATGTTGAGCTTTGGACATGAGGTCACGGGTGATGCTAGAATCAGCTCAGCCAGGAAACTACTGGACTGCAAGCAGTTCATGAAAGACTACAACAATTGTGAAACAACGATGGTGTCTGTACCAAACACCATGTTCCTGTCTTGTGAGGTTGAAATTGTTGACCAGTTGGAAGAAAATGTCCCAAATCTTCCCCCAGAAACAGTAGTCTTGCCTTCAAATGCTACAGTATCTGATCTCAAGCGTGAAGCATCCAGGGCATTTCAAGACGTGTATTTGATGCTCAGAAGATTCGACGCTGAAGAGCTTCTCGGCAATAGTGGTGTTGATGATTCCACCCAGGTCAAGCTCTTGGTAAGGTCAACTGAATCTGTTCGGCTCCGAGGGAGATGCCTCGGGAAAAATGGTGTTGGTAAATTTAGAATGGAAAGAGGAACCGAGAGATGGACTGTGGACTGCTGCTGTGGGGCAAAAGACGATGATGGAGAGAGAATGTTAGCTTGCGATGTCTGTGGAGTGTGGCAACACACCAGGTGTTCTCGCATTCCGGATTCTGATTCGGTGCCCGCTAAGTTCGTCTGTCTTAGATGTAGAGGATCCAGCCTCCGCAGAGACAATAACTAGCAACCTCATCTGAGAAATCAAGAGGCTGTAAATGTGTTTTTATCTTTTCGACCTCTTCATAGGCTAGTTTTTCCTCCAATCCGCTAGGGTGAGTGAAATGCAGTTGGTCTGTCTTTCCAGTGACTCTCTTTTCTGTACATAAATAAATAACCCTTCAAAAGTAAACTGTGAAATCGTATTACATGCTTGATCCCACGATTTACTGGAGGATAGAGGATGGATGTCTGGGAAGAGTTTTGTTGGTAGACAGTACCGGTGAATGCATCAATTGGGGATTGTAACTAATGACCGACTGTGTTTTGGCTCGGTGTTATTCATCTTGTTTCGTTTCGTTTAAATGATCATAATATTTCGTATCAGTTAAAAAAAAAATATAGTTTTTATTTCGTTTAAAATTTTGGTCTACTCTGCAAATTTTGCTCAAAATTTAGCCGAGATGATTCGGTTTTGTTCTGCCAACTCTTTTAATGCAGTTTTATCTCACTTTAAATTTTGGTCTATTTTGCAAATTTTGCTTAAAATTCAGCTGAGATGATTTGGTTTTGTTTTGACCCGATATTTTTTTAAATAATAAATAATTTTATAATATTAATAATATTTTTTAATTTGATGATTGAGATGAAATTTTATGAGGAATTTCTTAATATATTTATATATATTATGTTAAAATTTTAAAGCAATTAAAAAATGTAATGACATTACGAGATTAATAATGATATTTTTTGTAATATTATATATGTTTATAATTTTATTTAGAAAAATTATTTTATTGTGTCTATTTTTAGATTAAATTGTACAATTTTAAATAATTTTATTTTTGAATTTAAACTATTTTTTTGGAATATATATATATATATATATATATATATATATATATAGTTTTTTTAATTAGAATGAAATATTTTAATTTCAAAATACTTTATTTTTGGAAAATATATATATATATTAATTAAAAAAACTATATATATATATATATATATATATATATATATATATAT
Source organism: Salix caprea (assembly GCA_964035475.1). Taxonomy (NCBI): domain Eukaryota; kingdom Viridiplantae; phylum Streptophyta; class Magnoliopsida; order Malpighiales; family Salicaceae; genus Salix; species Salix caprea. Next base: position 9,766,860 of record OZ037745.1, read on the forward strand.
ATTCCAAAAATAAAGTACCAAAATATTTTAAAATTAAAATATTTCATTCCAATTAAAAAAACAAAACATCAATGTAAATGAAATTGACAACTTGATTTGGCTTGATGCGTGAGCGTTCCTTGAAGTGGGGGGGTGGCATTTTGATGGGGTTGAAAATTTCTTCTACTTTTGGAGTTTTCAAAAGCCAGCGGTCCCTTGGTTAGGTCAGATTTCTGCTGAATCGGGTTTTCTGTGGTTAGTGCCTTGGAGTTTTCCTCTCCATTGGAATTCCGAATAAACCAGAGTGGCTTGCGCATGAGGCAACCAGCAGCCTCCAGCTTCATGGCAACATGAAATTATTAGGGCAACTTCTGCTCCAATTTTGTATTGTAATTGAATGTTGGCGTGGAAGAAGAGAAGTTTAGAGGATTAGATTAAAGAGTGGCGGCCCCCTTCCCACCATTTGACAGTGGAGTGGTAACTTTCGGTAGGAGTTGAATATTCCACGTCAAATCCTCCTCCTCACCATAATAGCTACTCAAGGAGTGGGCTATTTCGTTGACCACGGTAAGAGCTCCTTGACATGAAAAAAAAACAAAAATGAATTTTTTTTAACTACAGATATATGCTTATTATTATAAATGTTTTTTAAAGTTTTTTCATTAAAAAAAACATAATAATAATAATAATAATAATAATAATAATAATAATATAAAAACGGAGAGAGAAGATGGGAGCACCACTACAATCCACTCAGAAAAAGCATGTTGAAATTTCATGCCCAAAAAGAAGTTTTGGATTGCAGATGAAGCTTCCTCCACTTTGCAGTGGTTGTTTAGAGTGTGATTGAAGTTATTTTTAAAAATATTTTTTATTCAGAAATATATTAAAATTATATATATTTTTTATTTTTAAAAATTATTTTTAACATCAATATATTAAAATAATATAAAAACATCAAAAAATAAATTTAAAATTAAAGATAAAAAAATAACTAATTTTTTTAAAAAACACTTTTAAAATATAATCAATCACCCACTAGACAAACCAGCTGTTTTCTTTAAAATTTAATATAAAAATTTAATTGTTTTCTCTCAAATGGAAACAGCTGCATCCCCCACTAACTCTTTGATCTACGTGGGTAACATTACCTCGACTACACACAAGTCAATGTGTTTTCATTAATATATTCTTGTTTGAATATTGCAAGGTGCTATTATTTTTATTTTAGTGGTTATATTCAAAAAGTTTTGATAATTGTCAGCCGGCTTCCACAAACTTCCAATCAACTAATTCAAGGTTTTACTTCAAGGTTTTCAACCTCTATACTTCTGTTAGATCATAAGTGGGAGGTTTATCTCTTGGGTACGATAGTCGAAGCAGGTGTTGACAATTACCTACATTTTTTTTGATTGATTAAGCCTATTTAGCTGTGGGTCAGGGGTTTAATCCACATGAATCATCGCTCTAAAATAACTATGAATTATTTCATTTGAAAATTTAAGCTGTTAGGTGAAGTTTTATATTGTGATTTATATTATTTTATAACATATTATCTCAAATAAAAGCTATTTGGTCTTAAACTTTTCGTAAACTCATATTATTTTGTGTTTAGTTTTTATTAAATAGAACAAGAATGAAGAGATTCAAACTCGTAATTAAATGATCAACACGACTCTGATGTTATATCCAATCCCTAGTGGGATTATGAAAAGATAAATTTAATAAATGAAATTCTAGAAAACATGTTCATATATTTTAAATATATTTTGAGTATAAAAATATATTCTAAAATTGTATAAAAATAAATTTAATTTATGTCATTGTTCTTATTTCTTCAACCAACCATGTTATTGACCTTATCATCTCATTTTCTGCTCTTTAAACTTTATATTTTTTTTGAAATTAGCAACTCTTAAGAAAGATGATCAAATCCAACTATGGTAATGCTAAAAGACAATGCTAAAAAAGGTCACGAACTCTCTCACCACTCTTGTGCAATAATATTATATGCATGAATGATGGTTTGAAAGCATGCAGTAGGGATCATGGTTCGAGGAAGATCGAACATTCAAGAAACACTAATTGCTGTGGCTTTGTTACGTGTGTAATTCACATATGCAAATGAATGTGTTCATCAGCATGCATTGTTTAATCTATAATTAACATAAAGTTAGCAAGATTAATATAATGTATATTAATCACAAGCAGCTAGCTAGACTATAGTAATTAGGTGGAGAAAATGATAGATCCACTATCTCCTAACATTGCATGCATTATCTATATTTCTTTGGGGCAACCTCTCCTCAACCATTCACGTTTATATATACACACAGACACTGCTACCTTCCTCTTCACTCTTCAATCAATCAAGCTGCTTCCAAATCTCTCCCATCGAAGATGGTCTCGGCAAATTTTCTTGGCGTGTTCTTACTGCTGGAGTTATTAGCAGGTGGTTTTAGATTCGGAGCAGATGGCTTGAGCATGAACTATTATATTTTCAACTGCCCATTTGTTGAGCCAATTGTGAGGAGCACAGTGGCAAGTGCTTTGCAGTCTGATCCTACCCTGGCAGCTGCTCTTGTTCGAATGCATTTTCATGATTGCTGGATCCAAGTACTTGGTTCTTTTCTCTCTTTACACTCTCATTATATTAATCTCCCTTTTCGTGTGTGTGACTGTTGAAATAATTTGAAATATATAGGGATGTGACGGGTCTATCCTACTGGACACGACAAAGGATAACACAGCAGAGAAGGATTCTCCAGGAAATTTAAGTGTTAGAGGTTTTGAATTGATTGATGATGTAAAGGGGAAGCTTGAAAACCAGTGTCCTGGTGTTGTCTCCTGTGCGGATATCATTGCAATGGCTGCGCGGGAGGCTGTTTCCTGGGTAACAAAATCATTCCCATGTTCTGTTTTTTTCTCTTCTTTCAAAGTTTATTAACATCTACTGATATATGAACTGTCTGGTGATGGTGGGAGTTTCAGTCAGGAGGTCCAGTGTATGACATACCGAAAGGAAGAAAAGATGGAAGGAGGTCTAAAATCGAGGACACTATAAACTTGCCCTTCCCCACTTTTAATGCCTCCCAACTCATTGGAGTCTTTGGCCAACGTGGTTTCAGTGCCCAAGACATGGTTGCTTTGTCTGGTAAGCACTCATCATCTTCTTCTATCAAATTACTGGGAGTGTCAAGGTGCTCGTAGTCGTTTTGTGGTCATCGTTTTTAAGGAATCATCTTACCTAAAAACTTAAGAAGTCTTCAAAATATAATTTATATTATTTTATAACATATTCCCTTTGAAACTTGCATAGACCTACACTACTTTGTATTTGATTTTTAATCAAATAGAACAAGATTCAAACTCGTGATCAAGGCTCTGATATCATGTTAAGAAATCATCTCACCTAAAAATTACCATATCAAAGAACCATCTTACCTAAAAGTTTAAGTTATTAAATAAGACCCCATAATATGATTTATATTATTCTGTAACAATCTCGTGACTTGGTTTATGCAGGGGCACATACACTAGGAGTGTCAAGGTGCTCATCGTTCAAAACTAGGTTGAGTGACCCTGTTGATCCAACAATGGATTCAGACTTTTCAAAGACTTTGGCCAGAACCTGTCGAGGTGGAGACAACGCAGAGCAACCCTTCGACATGACAAGAAATAATTTTGATAGCTTCTACTTCCAGGCGTTGCAAAGGAAAGCTGGAGTTCTATTTTCAGACCAAACCCTATACAACCATCCAAAAACCAGAGCAATTGTCAACAACTATGCTATGAACCAGGCCATGTTTTTCCTTGATTTTCAACAGGCGATGGTGAAAATGAGCTTGCTTGATGTGAAGGAGGGATCAAAAGGAGAAGTAAGAGCAGATTGCCGCAAGGTTAACTGAATGTTGTGAAATGGTTCTTGTAGATTAACCAAGAGAAGAGTCTTGTCCTTGCGTAGATTATTGATGATTTCCGAATTATATATAATGGATTACTCTCGCACTTTTGTATACTTTATTTGAATATGTAACAAAATCAAATGATCAATAAAAAGTGTGGTTCCATTTCTCGTTTGTCTTGAAGATTTAGCTCCTGGTATATCTCTTCCAATGGGTTTGGAAAGAATCCAACAGGGCGGTGGTTGAATCGTCAAAGCATTACATAAACTTGATAGTACAACAGAAATCAAGAAGCAATCCATCAGACAATTCTAGCAAGAAACTAGCAATACCCAGATAGAACAGAGCCTAATTACCATCACGGAAACTCCTGATATGGGTCTACCATGGATTTGGAAGGAGCCAACAGGGTGGAGGTTGAATCTTCAATGCATCCAATTGATAAAAATGATTGACCCTTTTGTCTTTCAAGTTATAAACACCCATATCATGACCACCATACACATAATTTTCGTTCATTCGCTCCCAGTAATCATCAGTAAAGTAAACAGAATTCTCTTCACATCCAGGAAGATCACAAACCAAGACTGATGCGGAGTGATTTCGACCCATAAACACTGCTTGATCATCCAACGATCTCATGCTCACCCATGTTTCCTTCTCGAAGTCCATCCTAAACAAGCCAAATAGCAATGCCAGTAAGCAAGTCTCCTTCGTGCAGCACCCTACCTTCCTCGTCAACAAATTCCCCTTTGCGCCTCACAACGAGCAAAACCCTACCAGATGATTCCACCAAGTAAAGTCTGGAGGTGTAAAGATCACTCGAAACATTCAGCATTTGCCGCAATGGAATCCAGAAAAGACTCGATATGGCCTTAATGCTTCAGGGAAAACTATCAGATCCCAAGTCCCAAACAGCAAGAGTTTCCACTGCAGGAAGTTCTGTTCGTTTGTCGGTTAGAGGGTTGGAAAAAAAAATGAGTCTATTTTGTACCCGCATTATATCACGAGTCTATTTTTTTCATAAAAAAATGATGTTCAAGTTTTGTAAACCAGTTTCAAAGAAGGAAGACAATCAACAACAATAATTAGATGGACATTTAAAAAAAAACTAAACTAATCATGATAACTTGAGAATTTCTTTTTCTAAAAAGGGATAATGATGAAGCTCATTTCACATTAAATACAAAACGATGGAATTAAGTAAAAAAAAAGTCTAAAAAAAATTGAGTTGACTTAACCCGAGTTAGCATGAGAAACCTATAATCTAAATAATCGGGGTCGACATAACCCAAGTTATCCCAGTACACTCACGACCTAAGTCATCTCACCAAATTTGCAACTCAGGTCATGAATTCGAGATAACATGATAGAAAAGAAAACAAAAACAATCATAGAACTTGTGACACAAGTTATTAGACTGGAAGCATCTTATATATAAAAAAGATTATGAAACTCAATTCTTAATCAATCAAATATTGAAGGATAAAAAAAAAATCTTATCTTTCATTGAATGATGAAATTGAAAAGAAAAATCAATTTAATAAATGAAAAAAATACAATCCAAAGAATGTGGATCAAAATTGAAATAAAGAATATAACTATTTTTTTATTGAAGGGCAAAATTAAAAAGAAAAATTAATTTAGCAAAACCGCTAAAAACTAATCAGAAGAATGAAGATCAAATTGGAAAAAAAAACACATATCCCAAATTAGAATTGAAATATGAGATTGAAATTAAATCAAAGTTTTACAAAAGGGTCAGGAAAAAAAAAATTTAAATAAGGACCAAAGTGAAATTTCTCATAAATCAAATGATGATATTGAAATTTTGCATGGTCAACACTAATTTCAATGGAGAGGAGAGAGAAAAGAAGGAAAAAAAACATTCAAAGTGACAAACCATGCAATCAATGACCACATGTGTCGTCCTAAAAAGAAAATAACACAACAATACTTCAATTGACATAATGAAAGGGGATTTTAGTTGCTATAAGGCATTGCATTCATCGCTCAAAGGTGTGAGCGCAAACTACACATCGACGAGGGCGTAGACTCCTTTTTTATTATTAATTTAATATTAAGTTCAATATCAAATTGTCTCAAAGATGGTATGATAAGAATGAAAGACAAAAAAGTTCATTTTCACAATTTTAAAAATTTTCATTTAAAGGCATTTTGGTTGGTTCATTATATTTTGTATTTTTATTTTTATTTATGGTCACGTATCAAATACAAAATTATTTTTCAATTGACCTGATAATAATGAAATAATATTGTGAAAAAAAAAATAGTTTTTTTTATTTCTTTCAAGAGTTTTTTGTTCATTTCATTGAGTTTTTAAAATGAAAAAGACATTTACCTCTAATAAGTTTTGTAAAGATTAATGAGACTTGTGAAAAGACTTCAATGACTCTAATAGTTTATTTTAAGGTATATAGTGGCAAAGTATAACAGTGAAAACTCTATTTCAAACAAATAGTGTTTTCACTCACAATCTATACTATTCTCACTTCATATTTTAACTTTTGTTAATATGCACCACCCTTTCTTTCTCCCTATGTTATTCAAGTTATTTATTCCTAATTACATAATTACTATATTTATCATATGATCTCTCTCTCTCTCACACACACACAATTTATAAAGAAAATATTCATAATAGAAATATATTTCATCAAGGGTTTACTACTATTCTCTCCCAAACTATTAGTCCCATCCATAAACTTTGGAAGTTAATATGAAATTTTAATATGAAAATTAATAATTCATATTGAAAATAAATATTAACTAGTCCATTGGTTTGTGCTTTTCAACTAGCCATACCAAAAAAATTAAAATGGATAAAAGAGTGAAGATATTTTTAACAATATTATTAAACTTAATTAAATGGGTCAGCCTTGAAACCTTCCAAGTAAGCTCTTTGCCTAACTTGAGTTTTCAATTAAATCGTGTGGAAGCTAAGTCAAATTAAATCGATTGATTTCACGAGTTCAAATCCAATCTTGATGTCTGGTAAAAGCATGACTTAACTTTTAAACACATTTCAAGATGATAATTTATTTTAAAAAGCTATTGAGACAATGATAAATTAGATTTACCTCAATCCCCTTGCAAAATCATGAACTTTATTGGGTTTAACCAAGGTTGTCAATTCCATTTCGGTTGGTGCTTTGTTTTTTCAATTGGAATGAAATGTTTCGGTTTCAGAGTATTTTGATGCGTCGTTTCGGGGTTATACTATTTATGTATATATATAATTAAATATATTAATTCAAAAACAAAATTAGTTCAAATCCAAAAATAAAATTATTTAGAATTGTGCAATTTAATCTTAAAGAAGACACAATAAAATGATTTTTCTGAACAAAATTATGAGCATGTATAATATTATGAGAATGTCATCATCAATCTCGCAAGCTCATTACATTCTCTTATTTTTCAAACTATTTTTTATTTAACTATATTATAACAAAAATAAACGATCACGAAATCAAACATCAACCAAATACTGATATGTTTTTTTGAGACCTTGATAACCTAATAAAATGTAATACTAAACCATTTATGAAATTGAATTTTCAATTAACTTAATATACGAGTTTAAAATAAACAATAATTAAAAAAACAAAAAATAAACTTGTAAAACTTGAGATCTAGGTCAACCAGTCAAACTCGTGAGCAAGTCCATAAATTATATAAAGTTTATAACATGATTTTTCTTTGAAAATATTTCTAAAAAAATATATGAGAAAAATAACAGGCAATTAAGAAAAGGGTCAAGTTCCTTTTTTTTTTTAAAAAAAAAAAGAAACTCACTATACCTATAAAACAGAGTAACTTGGGTTACCCTAGCAAACCCGCAAACCACATTAACCCTATAATAAGTTAAAATAAAAAAAGAAATGACAAATTTAAATTCTCAATCATTTCAATATTAAAAGATAAAATCAACAAAAACAAGATTGAAAATATCATAACAAAAAAAGAAAAAATAAGAAGCAAATTGTTACAATCATTAGTGGAATAGGGGTGGATGAACATTGGTTTCCCGTACCTTTTAGTTTTTCTGTTACTTTATAAATTTTAATGACATGATTTTTCTCTAGTTTTCTTAACTATACAAGATAAAAAAAAAAAAAACTATAAGAAAATCAAGTTCAATTAGAAAAAATTGACACCCTATCAATCTTGTAAATCAAGACAATTCGGGTCATTCTACTAAATCTGCAAATCCACTAACCCTATAAAAAAAATAATACAAAATCAAATTCTCCACTATCTAAATATTAAAAGATAAAATAGAAAGACAAATGAATTCAATTTTTCAACTACCAAAACATAGTAAAAAAAAACAATATAGATTATTATTGTAATCCATAGATCAATGTAGATGATCAATAAGTTCTCCACATTGTTCAATTTTTATTAATATAAAATAATCATTCATCTAAGACCTTCGCTCGTGCCAAGTTTCAATGTAAATAAATTTTTTGATATAATATGACTCAGTAAAAACTAATTTTTTTCCACAAAACAATGTGTATTTTTTTTTTAAATTAATTAAAACATCTAAGATCTAACGTTACTCAAGAATTACCCAGATGAACCGAGTTGAGTTTAATAATACGATTCCTATGTTTCTGTAGTGGGCCCAAATTAAGCTGGGCTTAGGAAACTTGTCCCTTTCAGGACTGGTATTTTCTTATCATAGAAGCAAAATTAATTACTCTCTAAAAAACACATAGGACAGTACATAATTATCCTCCACGGTCAGAGATCCAAGTGAACCCGTGAGACCCAGATTGAGATCAGAAGTGGGTTCTGTTTATTTCTCGAGAAACAATGGAGAAGATGAACCAAGCATTCGAGAAAGTGAAGATGTTAGTTCGAATGGAAGTGGAAGATGAAGAACAAGGTGCTGCGACAGTGGAAAGCAGTTCCTTTACTTTCATGGATGATTTCAATAGAGACTGCACCCTCTCCACTAAACAAGTTTGTGTCTTTTCTTTGGTTTTTAAACGAATGAATTTGACTCTTTAACGGGTTTGTTTCATGATTCAATTTTATGTTAGGAGGTTATCATGTTTTGACTTTGGAATTGTCTTTTAAAGGGTTTTGCTTTGGCTGCTTATCCGTTGTAGTGTTATGTAATGTTGTCATCATGGCTTGTAAATAAGTAAGTTTTTTTATAATGATTGAAAAACTAATACCACAATGTATGATGTGCATGTTTTATATTTCAATGATTGATGGGTGACTATTCGGCTTTGTTTTGATGCAAAACTTGTTGTGGGAGCTAGATTTTTCAAGATAAAGAATTAATACCATTGAAGATGGGAAAGATAATATTTTGAGTTTGTGAAAGAAGGGTTCAACTATATTAAGAGTTTGTGTATTCCCTTAGTTCCAAACGCCTCTGCATCAGGCATAATGGGACTTGTTTTGGATCTTGCTTGGACTTTTGGCCTTAAATTTCCTGCGCTGACAACCAAAACATTGACAACTGAAGTCATAAAATGTTTTCTTAACAATGTATGTGTTGTGAACATTGGGAGTAAAAAACCCTGATTGTAACTCGTTTTTGGATATGGATGTTGCATTGGAATTTGGTTGAAATTACAAGGGATAATTAGTTCTAAATTGCGGAATCAGAATTCCAGCATCAGCTGTTGAGTAAGATTGGTTGGACATGCATTCTGTTTTTCATATGCTGATGTGATTATTTATTTGTTTTACTTGAATTTATTTTGAATTTTATTGCCAATACATCACAATTTGGTGTGCTTTCTCTCTCTCTTGCAAACAGAGGTTTTACGGTTTTGCCATATGCTTCTCTGCTGGCTTAGCTTGTGTCCTTTTGGTAAGTTGTGCCATTTTCAAATTCTAGCTCCCCTTTCATTACCGTATCTTATTATTATCAGCATTTCTCTATGCATATTCTGGCAATGACATTATCTGGACAAAGCACTGCCCTTTTTGGTGACCATCTAAATAGTATTACTTGGTTAGTCTCTTGCCCAAGAAACAAGATCCTGATATAAGTACTCAAAACAATAAGATGACCATTGCTTGTTTGACTTGGGGGAGAGGACTTTCAAAATAATACCCTTTCCATTTAGTTTAAGACATGGATTTCTATGTAATGAATGAAAAGATTAATGCTTATACTAGAAAATTTCAACAATTTTGAGTAGGATCAAGCACATACTAAGCACACAAGGCTATATAAGCTTGTTTGTTCTTTACTTTATGATGGGTGAAAGCAGCTAAGAGACCTGCTACGTTGTGGGCTTTCTATGCTCCTTTAGTATTACATAGTCTGTACTTGCATTAAAATTTATAAGGATCCAATTATATCATAAAGTTTAACTCAGTTGGGACTTTTAACTGCCCTTTGTATCAATTTAACCTTAATATCTGTATCTTTGAGAAATGTTATCCAATATCTTGTTCGTATATTGCTCATAGTATTTCTGTATTGTCCTTCACTTGTGTGTCTTTTGAAGTTACTGATTTGCTTTGTCTTCCATGATCTGTTGTTGCAGTCAATGCTGGTATTTTTCAATCCAGTCAAGTTTGGAATTACTTTCACATTTGGCAATTTGCTTTCACTTGGGAGGTCTGTGTTTTGGTCTTATGTATTTTGTGCTCCATGCTGCTGTGGGCTAATTAAAACATTTTATGTGGTCATATATGCCAGTATATCTTTTCTATTGTACTTATCTTTCTTACTGCATTCAGGTCCTTTAGCCTGCGATTTAGGTGAATTAAATATATTGTGTGTACAGTGATCTGATTGTGCAATTTTTTATCTGCATGTTTGTACATGATCCCATATATTTCGAGCCTTGTCTTCCTAGCCTGCATAGTATACAATAGATGATGGAAAGAGCAAAACAAGAAGAAAAAAAATCTCAAGTTTCTTCCATGATTTGTGTGTTAGGCATCTTGAACACAAGTTTCTTGGTGAAGAATGTAAGTGAAACCATGGTTATTATGATAACTTATTTCAAGTTTTACTTGGAAGTAAGACATATGTGGCTTCAGTTGCAAACATTTATGAATATTATTTATAATGAAACAGTCTTAGTTTTGGTATTTTTATACCTTCTTTTTTAGGAAGTGCTAATTTGTGAGTACCCTTCAATTTTAAACATCTTACATTATATAAAAGTTTCTGATTCCATCCTTGCTATGATGAAATATATTTATAATTAGAGTGTCCAAACATTTTTGAGTTTTTCTGTGGCCAAGTTACCTTTATTGACAGACTTGTTATTCTGTTTCGCTTATTTTATCATGGAGATATTCATTAATTAGCTAAACTCAATTACATCTTTTATGAGTTCATTTGGTGTCTATTTTTCTTTTTTAAATTTCAGATATTAAGTTGGAGTCGTTTCTATTGCAGCACAGCATTCTTGATTGGCCCAAAACGCCAAGTTTCTATGATGCTTGATCCTGTTCGTATATATGCAACTGCCCTGTATCTTGCAAGTATAATTATTGCTTTGTTCTGTGCTCTATATGTAAGCCAAGCTCTTGCCCTTTTTTCTTCCTTCCAGATCATTATATGTAATTTTCATCACACAACCATAATTTTGCTCTCATATTTTATGATCATCCACTGTATACACCGGACAGGTTCATAACAAGCTTTTGACACTGCTGGCAATCATTTTGGAGTTTGGTGCACTAATTTGGTATGCCTAAGTACTCTAATCATTGTGCACATTTTATTTATCTCATTCCTACTACAATGAGTGTTGATTCCCATGGAATTGCAGCGACTAATTTTGATTCCATTTTATTCATCTCATCATGTTTGTTTTTTATAACGCTGGTATATCTGGAAAATTTATGGCACTTCCAAAACCTGACCAAAGCTAAGCATGAGACAGAAATGAGGCCAAGTTATTCCAAGAAACTTGAGAATTTTATAGTTCTTATTTGAATGTGTTCGGAAGAAGGTACAATCACACCAACCAAAAATAAATGCATTCAGACATGGTCCTATTGATAAGACCATGCTACTGTCAATTCCTCTGCATATCAAATCTGAAGTCATGTAATCTGTACATTTTGTACATAGTGTCCGCTTGATTTGCCTATACAATTTTATTGAGTTGTCATCTCTTGTTATAAACCAGTGGTTTGAAAAAGAATCCGAACCTTTTTGTGAAGGAAAAAAACATATTGGTTGGGCTAACAATGAAAGCAGTCCTTGCTTAAATGCTGTATTTTAGCTAGTCTGTTTTTTTTTATATTTGCTGCTCATATATGGGTTTTTTGGTTATTGCTAAAGTTATCCGTGTATGGGCATTATCACTTTTGCAGAAGTGCAAAGACTATGAACCATATAATCAAAATGGCATCCCCCATCTGTATGCTTAATTATGGCTATAATTCATGTGATTTTTCCTTTTCACTATTCGCAGGTATAGCTTGAGCTACATCCCTTTCGCAAGGGCCATGGTCTCCAAGACCATGCTAGCTTGCTTTGACACAGAATTTTAGGCTGATATACAATCTGTAAAGAACTCTGGAGGCGTTGATTGGAGAAGACAATTCAACATGTGTGGATGAAACTTTTCTGAGGCTGTATATTGAGGGAGGTTAGTAGACCTCAGATGGATGAACTACAAACCTTTTATGTATGACGATACCTTGAAAAGTCATTTTGTTTTTCCTCAACCATCAAGCTTTCGTCTTGGCTGCCGCCCCCCGCTTTAGGTTATGATGAGATGGCTAAGTTCGTGTGTATTTACTCCGGGAACCCTAGAAAGTGTACTCCCACTGTGCATGAATAGAGCTCACGTTTTTGCCCATATTTATTAGTGTTTCTTTTCTTCCCTGAAACCGCACACCATTTTCTTTATAGTCGGCACCTTGTGGTGTTCCATTTTCTGCTGTTTGTGGCCGAATTATTGCAAATCTGTCACTCGCACATGCTTTCTCATATGTATTATGGCATAGGAAGGTTTGTTTTGACTAGCTGCATTGAAAATTTCAACAAAGATCGCTAGGCTTTTAATTGAAGTCTTTGTATTGTATTCAACACTGAGGGAGCAGTCAAGATCTCCATAGAAGTGAGCGTAAAGGGAGAAAAAAATGACATGGGGCTGCATTACTGATACCATAAATTTCATGGAAAAATACAAGAAATAGTTTTATGATGGCCTTAGGTAGAAGCACAGAACAATGCTATTTCCCATTTCAGTTAGGTTTGCAAAAATCAAGATCTGCTGCAACACGCTATTCTGTGCCCCATTTCAGCAAGGCTTACAAGGATCAGGATCTTCTCAATCCTCGTGTTAGCCTTCCAATTTCAATCACCAATTAAGGGAGGACTTGTTCTACCTTTCCAACACATCCAAGCACAGCAACGACAATTACAATTCTTTATGCCTTCAAAAATTGCAAATTGCTTGACCTTCACTTTTTCTGATGATTTTTTAAATGGTGGATTACTAAAGGGCTTACATTTTCCAACTCTTTTTCTCTCTCTACTCACCGTTACATACATTAAAAAGAGAGAGAGAAAATAAAAAACCACTAATTGGCCAGGTCTAAAGCATTTGCTGATAATAATGAACACTTTTGTGTCTTAGCATGAATCAATATCACTAAGGCAAATTAACAAAGAAAAGGAATCATGATTAGCCGTCTAAGCAGATCCACCAGCCAACATTATACGGTAAAGAAATTATAGGAATCGATTGCAAGAGTCGTTGTTTAATATTTGTAGTATTGAACTTAGCACCATGGAAGCATCAATTAGTGCCTATGTTTATCCTAATCATACCCCTAATTCTGCTACTTCACTTTTCTTAATCAGGTATCCTAAGCTTAACCCTTTCTCAAGTTTCAGAATTCTTCCTCAACAGTCAAAGAGTTCCAATTCTTTCTACACATGCACCCTACTGGTGATTTTTATCAAATACTTATTCGCTCATTTACATTTCCCACTTCTCACCCCATCTTACCTTCCTGTAATTCAGACTTGAGATCTCACTCTGATAGCATGAGCCGTCAGGTTCTGTTTGTTTCTTGGGTATATTGTGGTGTGATATGTTTTTTGTTTCATCAATAAAAACTTTTTTAAAAATTAAGTTATGAAAAACTATTATATATAACTCTTTTTAAGCCACAAACACACTTAACTACCTCCTTGTGCAGGCCACGCTTTCTTCTTTAAATTAGAAAAAAAAAATGAGCTTAGAGACATAGATACTGTAAGATGGAGACAATTATATGATTGTGAAATGGGTAGTTAAAGCCTCAAGCTGTGGCATTTTATGATTATCATCAAATAAATTTGCTAGATGTGACAGCATGGTGATATTTGCATTGTAATTCCCATGAAAAACATCAGTTTGCTAAACATTTCATGAGCTAGCATGAATCTGGGGTGGCATGTATAGAGGCATAGCCACAGGAACATCGAAGTAAGATAGTATTTAATGATAACAAACTTGGTTTCCTTCTGGATTTGATTTTCTATGAAGTTGAAGAAAAGAAACAGTCTCAACATACCTAGATCATAGAATTTACCTAGACTACATTGTATTTGCTCATAATAGTGGGAGATGATCATATAGGAGAAGAATGCTGAAAGCTGGAGAAAAGCATCATAAACCGTAAAATAACAGCAAATTAATGCTTAGTTCTGAGAGACTGCAACATGCTTCTAGCCGCTGGTTGAGCTCTTGACATAGTTATGTTTGTTGTTGTGCATCCACACTTTGAGAACTCTTCTCTTGATCCCCAGCTCTTGACAAAGCCCTTGCACGGCAGATTCTTCTAGCTTTTGCATTTTCCACCCGGCTTTCTCTGCGAAGTTCAACATCTTTTGTTTCTGTTCTTCTGTGAACTTGGTCCTAAACCTCTTTTTAAGCTTCTCAACTGGTCTAGTGGTCAGCAATCCACCTCCATTATCCTCTTCCTTCTCATCGGATTCTGAAGTGATTGCATTTGCACCACCATTTTTGTAGGAGACCACCACTTGGTGAGGTGGTGGCGCCCTTGAGGAAATGAAGGAACTTGCAGGGTACCCTTGCGGTGGTGATCCAATAAAGCCATTATGATGGCCCAGAATTAGTCTACCACTCCCAATATTGCTCATCATAGGATAGTGATGGTGGAAGTCATAAGAACATTCACCATCCATCTCTTTCCTGTGGAAGTTTCTATGGCAATTGCAGGCTGAGCACTTGAGGGCCTCAAGGCTGCCTTCTTCTCCTCCTGGTATGAACTCGCCACACCCGTCTGTTGCATTCCCACCAATAGCGGCTGCATGGTTTTTGAGGCATTCCTTGTACCTCGCCACTTTCTTGTACGGCCTTTCGTCCTCCTGCTGGCTTGAAGGGGAATGTCCATTGGTGGGGACTTGAGCAGCTGCTGCTGCTGCTGCTGCTGCTGCTGAGGTGACTGTGTGGCTGTGGCCATTTCCACCTTCATAACTACCATTTCTCGAGATTGGCATGTCCTTCTGTAGGCTAGATTCATTCATCTTTTATTTTTTATTTTTGGTGCTCCTTCCAACCAACGCAATTGAGTGGAGATTGTACTCTTTTTCTGGGATTTTAGGAACTTGGCAGTTAGTCACCTCAATCACTCCCCCCCTCTCTCTCCTTTGCCACACACATACAAAAAGATAATGATACTTGTGGTGGCCAAGACTTGAAATCTTTACACACAGATGCTAAATTTTTATTTCCCGAGAAAATGTAAAAGAAACTAAAACAAGTGACTCATTTAGAAAAGCCAGTTATAGATAGAGGAGCAGGGACAGAAGCGAGTAAACAGCCATGGCATGGACAACTGACAGATGGGGCTGATGAGGTGAGCAGATCAACGAGGATGGGCCAAGGTCTGATTGAGAAAACCTATAAAAAACATTGGATACTCTTGGAAATATATGCTCACCTTAAATGTTTCTGATGTGAAAAGGATAGGGTGACAGACAGAAAGGACGGGTGACACACATTCACCACTATATGCTTTTATTAATACAAGAAACTAGTGGTGAATTTTGCAAGTGAAGCAATAGCTCGAGCTTAAATATACATTTATTTATATAGCTAGAGGAACTAACAGTACTTGTAGGCTAAATGGAAGTGATTACTTTATGAAGAGAGCTGGGGGAGATAGACAAATACGAGAGAGGTTAGCAGCTAGCAAGGATGGAATTAAAAACTGGGATAGTTTTGCTTTCTTTGCTTGCACTGTCAACAATACAGCAATTAGCTTTTAGGGCATGGCCAGGCCAATCCCAGAAACACGCTTCAATTGTTTAGTGAAAATTAAGAAAAGACCAAGCAGGAAGAAATGGAAGACACGGTCTGTGCTTGCCAGACAGTGTCAGGTCTGATATATAGAGGCCGCTTTAAATGCCATGCAAGTGGTCGTTTCAGCAACACCTACGAAATTAATGAGGTTAAGGCCCTCTTCCTGTCGTGAAATTTCATAGAAAATTCTGTAAATCTGATGTAAAAAATTACATTCACTGGCTATAATGCAAACAACTAAGTAAATTAAGCATAGTTTAATCATCAAAGATGAGCTGCTAGTGCAATAATCTTGAGATTCCAGTAATTGGGATTCAGCTGGCTGCCCTTTTGCCTTCCTATTATGCATGTAATGATTATAGTCTAGAGAGGTAGATCTTAATGTTAGTGCATTTTTTCTTCTTTTTTCCTTGTCCCTTCCATTAATCATAACATATTGACAAAATTTTAGATGCCTATATATATAGCATGAGTGAGTAAAACTAACTTACCTTTCTCCCCAGGTTGAATTCTCTATTTCCAGTTAAGTCCCACTAGCCTGACCTCACAACTGTATAAAAAGAAAAATAATTTCAATGCAACAGGTTTTTTATTATAATTATTCTTAAACCATAGTTGAAAATGCCATTAAATCCAAACAACAATGTTCATAGAATAGTTATTGGTGCTTATGCATGACCAGCTAGCTGGTTAATTATCTCCATGTCTCGGGCCATGTAGAAATGAAATGATGATAGTTGGCAATGGTGGTTTCCATCTCCATTAACAAGATTCAGCGCCACTCTGGTGCTCTTGCCATAGACTGACAGCACTTGACACAACAGTTCTCTAACAGGCATAGCAGCTCAACAACTTGAGCTATAGCATACACAAAATTAGGGTTCATGATAATACTAACCACCGTTTATTTATTTATATAGTCATAGAACTCCAACCCTAAAATCACCATTTATTGTACCGGTGTTTATACCCTCTCCAACCCTAGCTGGGTTTGATCATAACATGAAAACAAAACCCTGATTGAGGGAGGGAGTAAATGGCAGTGGTTATGGTAGTTTTCATTTAAGATGGCAGGATGAGCTGAGCCAGTGCGTTTGGGAACAGGAGTAAATGTCAACCAATTATTTGGGTCGGTGGTCTTAAATTCTAAGACCATACTATGGAGAAAGTCTTTGTTTCATTTAATTACAGTTTGCTACTAACAATTTGATCGGAAATTAATAAAAATCAACCTCGTCGACGCAGTCGTTTTTCTTTATCGACATATTTTTTTTGTCTTGATGGGCTTCCCCTTCATTCTCGATCGAGTGTGTGTTTGGTAATATAATACACGATATTTCAATTAAAAATATATTAAATTAATACATAAAAAAACCGGAACTTTATAGGAGAAAACAGTTTGAAAAAAACAATTAAATTATATCACTTACCAAATCATAATAAATCCTTTCCGGACCATCGTAGAGGCATATATTCTATAAAAAAGGGGTCATAATTGGAGTTCTTTTACATGACAAGTTTTTTTTTTTTAATAATATCTATCGCGATTAATCTTATGAGTCCTGAAATTAATAATTATTGAAGTTTTTAAAAATGTTTATATTAACAACAACAAGTATTAAACCTGAGATAATAAATTGGAGCTAAAAAAATAAAAAAAATAAAAAATCTGAAAACCATGGTCTCTTTGCTCTTATATTATAATATGTAATGCGGGAAGGCCAAACATAGGATATAGACATGCTTAGGCTTCGTACAAATAAGGTGCATGTAATGTAAGAGGTTGCTTGCAAGCCAGGAAAATGGACAAAAAGGAAGCTTGAGGTAGCTCCTACTCTACTTTAATCACTGTCTTTCTACTTTATTATTATTATTATTATTATTATGTTAATTAATGGTGTCTTAGGTCCAAAAAAGCAACAATTTTCCAACCTTAAACAATGTCTAATTGCTTCTAGAAACTTGTAGACATTCTTGTTTATCAGTTGATTACTGTGGTCCAAATTCATCCAAAATGTCCTTAATGTTTTCAAAACCATCCCCTTTTAACACTAAGAATTACTTAAAAACATTAGAGGCATTTTGGGTAAAAAAAAAAAAAAAGAGAGAGATTTTTGTAATCCCTTAGAACTTTTGGACAATATTTGTAATTTTTTGATACTTTTAAGTGATTATGTAACTTCTCATCAAACAATATTGAATTTGATAGGGATTTATTTTTTTAAAATAACTCATCTGTAATGTTTGCATTATCTGACATGATAAAGATCAGATATTATATATATTACACATGATGATAAGTAAAAAAATATAAAAATTAGATATCACAAATAAAATGACGAGTCATGCATGGTTTTTTAAATCCCGCCAACCTTACCTGATATATGTTCAAAACTTATACTTTTGTTACATGTTTTACTTTTTTATGCAGTTGATTCTTTTATTTTAGGTAATTGATTCACTTGTTATTTTAAACCTAAATTATTTGTTACAGCTTATAACATGTTTTAAGCTAATTTATTAAGCCCAAATCCTACCTCTAATTAAATTCAATTATAAACCCAACTTGTGAATACCCATAATATATATAAAAGAACTTAGTCTTACACAATATATTTAACTTGGACGGATAAATGTTTTTGAATAAGTTTACAATTTATAAAATATAAGTTGAGTCAAATACAATTATATCTAAATCTGACCATCTATATCCATAACCAGCAGCCCTATTATAAGAAACAAACTTTTGTAACTTTCTTTTCACCTTCACCATTTTTAGTTAAAAAAAGGAAAAAAACAGGAAACAGATGGAAGGGCATGATGATCTCCAAACCCAGGTGTTGATCCTGGTAAAGGATTTTCACAAATCCACCTTCTTGTTCAAAAACAGAGATATGTAGGGCCATGTTTGGAATGAGACAAGTCCAACTTTGATTCACAAACCCATAAAAGATGAAACTGGAGCAGATGGAAGGTTGTCAGGGCACAACACAAGTCCTAAGCTACTGAACCTGGAATTTCTTTTCAGGGGAAGATGAAGAAAAAAGGAGTTGAAAAACACAGGTTTCATTCCTGGATTATTATGTTTTTTTTGCTCAAATCCAAACAAGTCTTTCAATGCATAAATGTGCATGAATACAACACCTCTTAAATCCCCATACAATAGCTCTGCCACTCCCAAAAATAAACGCAACACAACTGGATTTCAAACTGCTGGATTGTGAAAGTAATATCACAGCACAAGTTCACAATGCAAGGTTTATTTTGCTGCTGTAAACTTGTAAGAAGCATAGGAAAGGGAACCATTCCCCCAGCTATGGTGCAATAGTTCCGCCTTGGCGTTTTCACCTGCAGCTCCCATGGCTACATGCAAAGGGTAAAAGTGGTCTGGCCGAGGATGGGCCTTTTTTCCATATGGTGCCCTTGAGTCATAGTGATTCACATCTTCATATCTGCACAAAAAGAAGGAACATAACCAAGTACTTAGAACTTGCTTAGACGAAAATCAAACTATGGAAATTGATGGTATCCTCGAGTAAGATGATAGAGTGGATAGCATTTTCACGCCCAAGTAATAGAATAATATCAAGAATCTGGCACAGAAATGATCAGGGTAAGCTCATTTTAAACATGGATTGAATTACTCAGCTATTCTGTGAAACAACAGTTCAAATTGAAAATGTTACCCGGATAATGATTTTATCTGCAATATGTAGTTTACGCTAACATCAACAGAGAAAAAATCAGACATAATCTTGGAAAGAGACATCTAAATCCTTATAAAAACAGTTGCCAAAACCATAGCCCTGCCTCCTAATCCATAGTCCCTACCACCATCCCATGTGGATGAATGTGTTTCATCAATTCCACAAAGACTCCACCAATAAAAGGATGAATATATATATATATATGTTGTCCTAAACTGAACGTATTAGAGTATACTATAAGCAACGGATTTTCCAACGAGAAAACTACCTTCCTTCAAGAAGAGCATTTTTAAGCCAGGCATCAAACTCCGAAGCCCATGAAGGAACAGGACTGCCATCAGGTTGCATGGTCCCCAAGTTGTGAGTAGTAGCCCCAGATCCCATGATGAGGATACCTTCCTCCTTGAGGGGGGCCAACGCCTTTCCCATGTTATAATGGTAAGTTCCATCTCTATTTGTCTGAACTGAGAGCTGGCAGACTGGAATGTCAGCCTCAGGATACATGAACATCAGAGGAACCCATGTGCCATGGTCAACTCCTCGTTTTTTATCTACATGAACATGCTTGAAGTCATTTTCCATGAGCAATTCCTTCACCCTGTTTGCCAGTTGTGGTGCACCTGGTGGTGTATATTTGATCTGGCAGAAGGGGAAAATTATTGGAAACATAAATAAAATGATCCAGTTAACCGAAAAAACGAAAAAAGAAGGAAAGAAAAGAAAAAAATGTTTCAACCCAAAAATCCCAACAGCCTTTCGGTCTAAAACTCTAGATACTACTCTAGTGGACATCTTCAAAATTTTAATCACAGTAGTGTTAACAATCAATTTCAATTTCAGACTCCAAATCACAATTAGATCATACAAACAAATAAATAAAATATTTTTCCTAAATATATGATCATATCAATCTCGAAAGTTAATCATGCTACAACTAGGGCAAAGTCTGAATACCGCAGATGCGAAAAAGCCTTCAAGAACCAAAAAGCAGAAAACTTTTCAAAATCTGCATATGCATAAAACAAACCACTACTCTGATGGGTATGTCCACCGTTTAATCATAGTTATGACAATGAGTTTTAGCTTCATACATGAAAAGGAAGCAATTGACCCACACAAATCAATCGAGGACATTCTTCTACAGTAAATATCTGATTATAAACTCTAAAAGATTAATCAAGCTGAAATCTCGCCGACCCGGATAAACGACGTGCTGATAATATCATGCAACTTTAATAGATATATGTTCAACGTTTGATCATAGAATTATCAATGACTTCCAGCTTAAAAAACAATCCATCAAAGACATTCTTCTATCTAATGTCAGATCATAAGCTCTCAAAAACCAATCAAACTAAAATATCAGCAACCCAAGTAAGAAAAAACCCTTGAAAAAACAAAAAGAAGTAAGGAATCAAGTACCTGGTACATGGGTTTGGGGAAGTTATAGAAGTCATAAATGGTGTCATTAAGATCAACAACATTAACTGTTGGTTCTTTGGTTTCCCAATGTCCAGAGATAACAAGAATGGCTTTAGGCCTTTCTTTCAAAACAGTTTGTTGCCATGATGTCAAGAATTGCCTTGCTGGTATGCTTTCATCGATCGCCATCATCGGTGACCCATGAGAGATGTAGATCGTGTCCATCAAACCCTTCTAGCAAAAAGAAAAAAGAAAAGTGTTGTCTTAGGATTCAATAAATGAAACTAACGCATCAACGTTCTGATCTTGTCTACAGATTCCTTCTCCATTTTTCTATGCTAAACTCCAACCGAGTCTTGTGTATATATATATATATATATAGACTCGGTTGGAGTTTAGCATAGAAAAATGGAGAAGGAATCTGTAGACAAGACTCTTATTATTATATATATATATATATATATATATATATATCTGTAGACAAGATTCGAGTTTAAGAGTTTGATCTTGCTCTCGTGGATGATGTCTTTGCTGACGTTGTTTATGGTGAATAGTCCTTGTTGATTTCCCGTCTGGTCAGCAATGTCCGAGTATTCATGGTGAAGACTTCCGAGCAATCCATGTATGTGGATGACATTGCGATCCATGTTCAAGATAAAAAACAATTTCTTCTCTTTTTTTTAACTTTAATTTGGTATATAAGGTAAGGTAGTGCCAATTATGCAGAGGTTACATGGTGCAAGAAAGGTTCGAAGTCAGTATCTCAGAATACATTAAAAGCTTACAAAAGACTTCTTTTTCTTTCAAATTAAACTCTTTTTTTTTTAATAAAAATTATTTTAAAAAATAACCACAATATACCATCATTACCTTAGTAGCTCTAGAACGAAAACTCACAGAAAGATAGTAATTTTAATACAAACAGGTTCTTTCTCTGTTTTGTTTCCCAGGAAAAAAGTTTCAAGACTAGGGTTATATGGGTAATGTCCAATGGATGGGAGTGTTTTTTTTTTCTTAAGGGCCAATTGGAATTAAGTTGAAATAAGCTAACATGGAATTTCGTTTAAAATTATTTTAAAAAAATAAAAATTTTATTTCTATCTTTTATATTAAATTATTGTTTTAATGTTTTTAAATTACTTTCATATACTGATGTCAAAAATAATAATAAAAAAATAAAAAATATATAATTTTAATGTATTTCTAGAAAAAAAAAATTCAAAAACAATTTCAATCACACTTTCAAATATCTGAAATGGATTATGACACTTGCTAAGACATTTTATCTTGTATTGTAATAAAATACCTAGTCAAGATTCTCTATTATATCTTTTGTAAGTATTTTAAAAATCTATATAACCAATTAAGTATATCGTTAATTAATATTTTTTTATTTAAACATTTGATTTTTAACCAAATATTAATATAAATTGGCACAGCGCATTATTTAAATAACTTTTTTCTCTGTCAAACTAAGATATGTTTTAAGTATATTTATGAAGATAAAATGTAATGAAGGTAACTTATGATTATTGGTGCTATTGTTATGCAATCTATATATGCATTAAATCGTATGATTTTTTTTATAAGCTTTAGGGATTTAATTTATTTTTTTATCTATAACTTCTTGATATTTTTCTTGATTCTAATGCTGCCACATGGAATATTTGAGTGTTTTGGTTCATAATATACTAATTAATTAATTAGTAATTAATTAAAAATCAAATTAACTACACAAGTATTCGTCTTAAGCTGTTGAAAAAAGTATTATATAGTACAAATTGGTCCCTATAGAATATACGAGCTGATTAGCCCGCTTCGTTGGGCATTTTTATCTATGTAGAAAATTATTTGATTTTATAAATGTTGTATTTTGTGATTTTAATATTTAATGAGTATACTTGTAATTGATAAAATATGCTAAAAATGGTTTTTTTCAACCAAAATGTGATTGAATATTGCTATTGCTAAAAAACTTTTGATAAAATTTGTTAAAAAATTTGCTAAGAAGGTGAAATGATTTATAAGAAATTTGTTGTCACGGATACTCTGGTTAAAAAAACAAAACAACAAAAGAAATACGGTTAAAAAAGAACAACTGAGTTGGACAGTAAAAAATCAAAAATACATGTGAAAAAAAGGTCATCGTTTTTTAAAAGAAACAAACAAAGGGTCTAAAATATAAATTTAAATTCAAAGCCAAAGTTTTTTTTTATAAGATTTATTCATCATATTATTATATTAAATATCTTTAAGAATGCCGATATTAATTTTTTTTTCAAGAAATTGTAGGTCATTTTTTTTCTCTCTTTATATATTTTTAGGCGATAATATTAAATAAATATTAAACACATATACTTAGTCTCACATATTATATAGTGTGATCGAAATGGGAAGTGATTTTTATTTTTTTTAATTGTAGATAACCTAGGTAAATTTGTTAAAAAAAAAACAATATGAGTTGCTTTTTTTCCCAGTAATATTAGATCTGACACATTATAAATAAAAACATTGTAATATTTTTCAAAAAAGGAATATATATTTTTTGCGTGCTATAATTACTTATTTGCTGTCTAAAAAGAACAGTATAGTCGAAACAGAAAGTGCCTCATATATTTTTTAATTGTATATAATATACGCAAATTTGTTTACTTTTTGTTTTTTTGAGTTGTATTTTTTCCCGGGTAATATTAGATCTTAAATATTAAAAATCCAAAATTTTTTTTTCAGAAATACACCTGAACAAAAGAGCACAAAATTAAAATTTGAAGCCAATTTTTTATTTTATTTTATAAGATTTATTCTTCATATTATTATATTAAATGTATTTAAGAATGCTGATATTAATTTTTTTCTTGCAAAAAATCCGAGGTCATATTTTTTTATCTCTTTATATATTTTTAGGCGATAATATGCAATAAATATTAAAATATATAATAATGACTTGTTTGCTGTTTAAAAGGAACAGTGTAATCGAGACAAAAGTAACTTGTATCGCTTTTTAATTGTAGATAACCTAGGTAAATTTGTCTATTTTTTGTTCTTGAATTGTCTTTTATCCCCAGTAATATTAGATACAAAATGACTATTGTTATTATTGCAAAAAATGACCGCGAAGCCCCTCTCCCAGTAGGAGTGATTTTGTCATTTTCGGGGGATGAAATCGTTAATGCACTGTTCAATGACAGAATAAAAAATTAAAAAACCGGCCGGATGAACCGGACCGACAGCGGTCAATTACCGCGGAGCCCCTGAAACCGGCTGCTTGTTTTGTCGTTTTGGGGGGATGTTTTCGTTAAATCACTGTGCACAGCCGAAAGAAAAAAAACGGGGGTGCTTCACGGTTAATATTTAGGCAGAAGAAATATTTAGGGTGTGTTTGGCATTGCTTTTTCTTTTGCGATTGAGGTTGAAAAAAAACAGTTTCAAAAAAGCGCTTTTACTGTGGTTCAAAATAAGCAATGAAGTGTTTGGTTAAAACTGTTGTTGAGTTGGAGGTTGAAAAAAAAAAGTTTTGGGTGTTTCGTTACCAAACTTTTCATATTGCTTTTAACTTGTGAAATTACTTTAAAGGGTGTATATATAATTTTTTTAAATATTGTAAATTTAATAATGATAATAATATTATGTAATTAATAATTCATGAAAAAACAAATATTATTTTTTATGCTCCCATCAAACTACTTGCAATTTCATCACGAACATATATTTTCCTTCCATTAGGACTGATCTGTATATACACATTTTTTTTAAAAAAAAATATATATTTAAAAAAATGGCTAGGCCGAGGACAGCCCAACCAAATTAGGCCTGAGCCCAACTTTGCTGGACGTGGGCTGGGCCGAGTGCAGCCCAGCCCAGGTCCAGATGCTTCTCTCTCGGAAGAAATTAAAACGGTGCGCTGCACTGTGCGTCTTCTTCGCGTGACAGTGCAGCGCACCTGTGCACAGTGCTTCCGACCGACCACGACGAGAGCTTCAACGGATGATACCTACGGGTAGAGGAGTCCGAGGTGGTTCTTCCTGTGGTTGTGGCGTCTAAAATGGTGGCCTGTGGTGGCCGGAGGCAGCGTTGGAAGGTGACGGTACTGTTCACCGACCACGACGAGAGCTTCAACGGAGGATACCTACAGGTAGAGGAGGCCGAGGTGGTTCTTCCTGTGGTGGTTTCATCGTAAATGGTGGCCTGTGGTGGCCGGAGTCAGCGTTGGAAGCTCCGGCCACCATGTCTGTTTTCGGGAGAGGGAGAGAGAGAGAGAGAGACATGCATTCGACTGGAGGAGAGAGAGAGAGAGAGCTGGAGGAGAGGGAGAAAGAAAAGAAGTTGCTCACGTGAGGGGCAGAAAAAAAGAAAAACAAAGAGGTAAACGTAGAGGAGAGGAGGAGCTGCTGCATGTTACTGTTATTTAAAGAGAGAAACGTCGACTGGAGGAGAGAGAGAGAGCTGGAGGAGAGAAAAAAAAAAAAGGTAAACGTACACGCGCGAAGTATAAATTACAAAAGTCCAGTCCACAGTTAAATTACTCACAATGTACAGTAACAGCTATTGTACAGACCCCGAGCTGATTAGCTTATACTGTAATTAAATTAGAAAAAATATGTCAATTTCAACGTATCCAATCCCCTAGAAAAATAATGGCAATGATTGATAAAATTAGCTCTAACAAAACTATAAAGAAATTAAATAATTTGGGAAACATCAAAATTTGTTTTTGCCTTATTAATGTCTTTGTAAATTCTGCATAAATTTGTTTCTATATTAATTTATGTGTAACTTGACACATTGCCATAAAATAAAATAAAAACCTAATGGAAAATAGATAAGGAGTTGTCATCTAATTTACAATAACTAGAAACTATAATTGGTATTTAAAAACTTTTAGATAAACCCATTACCCTAAAATATCCATCTAAGATAAATTGTTTTCATGTTCTAAATTTATGATGATGCACCTCTTGTTTTTTTTTTTTTTTTTTTTTTAAGTGTCTGTTTAGGAGTGTGGTTGAGTTTATTATTTAAATGTTTTTCATTCAAAAATGCATCAAAATGATATATTTTTATTTTTTAAAAAATTATTTTTGACATCAGCACATGAAAATGATCTAAAAATATTAAAATATTTTAATTTAAAATAAAAAAAATCTTTTTTTTTTCAAAAATACTCTTAAAACGTAGTGCGCCTAAACTCATCACAAGTTTAAAAAGTGGTGATTCAAATAACTTTTAATTTTAAAAGTTTTTTCAAAATTGTTTTTGAAACACAATATTAAACAATTCCTAAGAAGTGAGATAAAAAAAAAATCTACAGATAAGATCACAAAAACAGAGAATGCATAAAAGCTATCAATTTATTTTATAAAAAAAAAATTGTGTTGCTCATGGGAATAAAGCTATCATTTTGTCAATGTGGCTGTTTGAGGTTATTTTTGAAAAAAATTCGTTCAGAAATGCTTCAAAACAATTTTTAATACCATAACATCAAAATGATCTAAAAATATAAAAAAATATTTTTAATTTTTTTTCAAAAATATTTTTGAAACATAGTATCAAACATTGTTAATGTCGAGTAATGTTAAATTAACCCTTTAAGCCCTGCCTTTGAAAACTTACTGGTAAGTTTATTATATAAAACTACCATTGGTTTTTTTCCCATCAATCCCCTAGGCATTTAATGTTTTTTTTTTTCTTTTTTTACAAAAATGAAATTTTTATATTTTTATTTTTGCTTCAAATAATTATTTTTCTTATATTTTCAAATTGTTTTGATACACTGATATCAAAAATAAAATTTTAAAAATAAAATTAAATATTATTTTAATATATTTTCAAGTAAAATACTTTAAAAAATAATTACTATCTTCCATTATATTATTATTATTATTATTATTATTATTATTTATTGTATATGAAATTATATAAAACAATAGCAGACATAAGAAGTTTAGTTACTTAACGAAATAATCATTTTTATAGCTTGAAATTGGAAAGGCATGATTGATCTATAAAATCAGGATAAAAAATAATGATAATGAATAATTAGATTGTAAATTCACAGTTTTAGCCCCAAATATTTATCTTCTTCCTGGAGGGTTTGAAAGGAAGAAAAAAAATGATGCTAGAGACCCAACCAAATAAATGACATTTGTTTCGAATATTAGGGACCCATTTGAGGAAAACATTAGTTTGGAAAACTAATTTGACAATTGGATTCCAGTTGTTTACCAATCTTTTCCCCCCCTCTGTTTTTATTAAAACTTGGCCTTAGCAAGACCTTATTTAGAGTACAAAAAACAAATCATGGCTCAAACATCGCTGTTGCTTAGAAATGTTATATCAAGGACTTAATTTCACCATCTCAACCACCCTCTATCTCTATCATATGTACTGAGATTTATTAGCATAAATAAATAATATTTAGTTTTAAAAACACAGAAATTCATGTCTGCATGAACTCCAGCAGGCCTTGCAACGTCGATGAAGATTTTATTTGGGCTCTGTGAACTGGTAGGAAGCATAAGAAAGGGTGCCGTCAGTCCAACTGCTGTGCACTAATTTGGCCTTGGAATCTTCACCGGCTGCACCCATGGCTACGTGCAGTGGGTACAAGTGGTCCGGCCAAGGGTGAGCCATTTTTGGATGCGGTGCCTTCGACTCATAGTGATTCACATCTTCATATCTGCACAGAAAAGGAAAAAAAATAAAATTTGAACGGCTAGGATTTTGAGATTGTAGAGTATGCCGGAGGAGATACAAGCAGCTTTCCGAGAAACATTTACCTTCCTTCAATGAGAGCATCCTTAAGCCAGTTATCAAACTCAAGCGCCCATGAAGGAACAGGACTGCCATAAGGTAGCCTGGAACCCAGGTTGTGTACGGCAGATCCGGATCCTAGGATGAGGACACCTTCCTCTCTGAGAGGGGCCAGAGCCTTTCCCATGTTGTAATGGTGAGTGCCGTCCCTGTCGGATTGGACGGAGAGCTGGCACACCGGGATGTCAGCCTCTGGATACATGAACATCAATGGAACCCAAGCACCGTGGTCGAGCCCTCGTTTCTTATCTTCATCCACATGATCAATGCCAGATGCCATTAGCAATTCCTTCACCCTCCTCGCCAGTTTTGGAGCTCCAGGTGGGGTGTACTTGATCTACGAAAAGCAATACAGTCAATTACAATTCTGTTTGCAACTTGGATCAATAATCAATTACGATTCTTCAAGTCTTGAATTGTCTTCGCTTCCACAACAGAATCGTTAGACTCAAGAATCCCAATCATTTCAATTCAACAAATCAATTATGGCCTTGAGGGGTGCCTCAAATTCTACCAACTACTTGCAGATCAGGAACATGTTTACCATCAATCACAAATTCAACAGTGAGATCGAAGTCATAGTTGCGTGAAACCGGATGACCCCAGAAGACAAAACCCAGCAGGAATCTAAAAGCAAAAAACTTTGGAAGAAAGAATTGATCAGGAGTACCTGGTACAAGGGTTTGGGGAAGCCATAGAAATCATAAATGGTATCATTTCGATCAACGACATTAACAGTAGGATGTGCAGTCTCCCAATGGGCAGAAATAACGAGAA
Source organism: Salix caprea (assembly GCA_964035475.1). NCBI lineage: Eukaryota > Viridiplantae > Streptophyta > Magnoliopsida > Malpighiales > Salicaceae > Salix > Salix caprea. The sequence goes on from OZ037745.1 coordinate 9,795,753, forward strand.
TGGAACTTGGCTTCTCTTTGAAAACACTTTGTTGCCATGATTGAAAGAATTCTCTGGCAGGAACGGTTTCATCAATAGCAAGTGTTGGAGCTCCGTGTGAGAGATAAAATGTTTCCATCAGAGCCATTTAGTAATTTGGTGGTACACAGAAAACGAAAGCTGAAGTAGAACAAGACAACCAGCTCCATCTTTCCTTAAATAGAAGAGGAGAGAGGCTGCAAAGAGTTCCACGCGGCGATGAGAGAGAAGCTGAAGAGTTTCAGGGAAATGGAAGTCTGTGTGGAAGTGACATCCACCACTGTAGATGGGTGGGCTTGACCAATGTACGAAGACTTGCTGAGGTAGTCGCTTACGCTGTTAAGCACGTACGGCAGCATTCCGTGTCAAATGTATTATTCTCACATGATTCTGGTGTTAATTTTGTGCCACCTAGTTATTTATCCATGCATGACAATTTTTTTATATAATAACAATATATATAGTTGTATATATTGTAATGATTTTCAAATTTTGAGGAAAAATATATGTTTTGGTGGATAATTATCTTTTAATTTGACCTTTTTTTTATTAGCAGCATGCTATTAATATAAAATAAAGACAATTAAAATTATTTAAAGACCAATTTAAATTACCATTACATAATTAGAAGTGACAACAGTGGTATTTGCTCTCCCAGTTGGAAGATAAATATCAGCATGGATTATATTGATATCGACATTATATCTGTATTTCTTCCGGTCTATGAAAGATAATGATATCAAAAGAGTTCTATTGATATCAAATTGATGAGAACTAGATTACTCTACCGGGAACTTCAGGGTAATGATATCAATATGAATGATGTTGAAATCAATTGTCACGACGATGTTTTTTCACACGCCCATCTCTTATATAGAGAAATGCGTGAAATATGATTTTTTTTTAATAATTATAAAAATATGATTGTAATTTTCAGGAGTCGCCATCTAGTATTTAGATCATTAGAAAATCTAATAGTTAGTGAGAATTTTAGTAAAAGAACTTGTTGTGCAAGGGAAAGACGCTTCATCACCAGTGTACTCTATCTAAGGTAACTTACATTGTTGTTTGATTGTTTTTCTAGATCGAATCATTGGTCTATTCTAAAGTTCAAAGTAGATCTCTTTTTATGAGGGAGTCTCAAACTCATTGGGACAAAAATTAAATCCTTCAATTGAATCCTAAATTAATTCTTAAACATAATTAAACTGTAATTTAGCATATGATTAAATAAAATTAACTTATTAAAAATATAACTATGATTTTGGACTAAATTTTATGTACATTTATTCGATAGTCACTTATTTTGACTTTAAATTTGTATTTTCTTTATTCTTTGACACAATAAAGGTACAATTAAGCTCTCAAATTCATCAAAAAAATCCAACTTGACTTTATCACTACCTCAGTCCCTTTTTATTTTATTTATTCTACTTTTATTTTTTATTTTGAGTAAATTTTAGAAATAACCCAAAATGGGTTATTCCATCAACATTACTTAGGTGTTTGTGTAACTCTTTCAGATCATGGAAGTTAATGGTATTGATATGATTATATTGATATTTGCCGAGAAACTTGGAGGCTAACAATGGACGTTTCAGATGAAACAAATTTCATGAGAATTCGTTCCAAGCTGAGCCCTAGCTACATTACAAACAAAGAATATAAGCTGGGACTTTTCCCACCTCTTCAAATTAGTTGAAGATGACGCTCATTTACTGATCAGATTTCACCGAGCTAACTCTCACAAGACGGGCGGCCTCTTCTGGCTCTACGCACGAGCCTGTGGAATCAGTACGGTACGATTCATTTATGGACATGCTATAGGTTTGGCTCGGATTCTGCCAGAAGTGGTTTCTTATAGCCTTGTATTTTGTGTTGACCGCCGAGAACCCAGGATCGGAAAGAAGGTCCTGAACAGGAGTTCGGCCTTCGAGCATGCTCACGACCTGGGACATTGTCGGTCTGAGAGTTGGGGATGCATTGGTGCATAAGAGGGCGACATTTAGCATCACCATGGCCTCTTCTGAAGAATACTCTGACCCCAATTCTGGATCGACCAGCTCCAGAAGACTTCCTCTCTCTTGCAAAACATAGGCCTGACAAAATCCCAGATAAATCCTGATAAGGATTCTATAATGTATTCGTTATTGTAAAATGGGTTTAGGAAGTTCAGCAGAAATAAAGAAGGACAAATGCAGATACAAGTTACTGGCTTTCTTTGGCCGAGAAGACTGCATTCTTTTACGAGGTTGAATATGAGAGTTCGTGTGAAACATTTCATGCAAAATTGATAAGAAAACTTTGAAATGATTATAAACTTACCCAATCAAGAAGGTAAACGAACTCCTCCTTTGGCCTGTAGTTTGTGTTGCTCTTTCCACTGACAATTTCTAAAGCAACCACTCCAAAGCTATAAACATCTGCTTTGTTGGTCAAGTAGCCACGCATTGCATACTCGGGAGCCATATAACCACTGAAGAATAAAAAAAGGGTGGTTAAGCTTGCTACACAATCCCTGGTTTTCGTTATCAAACAGTCACCATTTAATTATATGATAATATAAAAGATCAAGAGCTGTAAATGCTAGGGCTTATGGCCATAAAAATAGCCACCATATGAACAATGGGTTTAGGCATAAGATACAAAATCACAGATAAAAATTCATTCTTGGAAATAAACAATGTCCTGGTGGAGACTTACATGGTTCCAGCAACACGAGTGCTGATGTGGGTATTGTCATCTTCATTCAGCTTTGCCAAACCAAAATCAGAAATCTTGGCATTGAGCTCCTTATCAAGCAGCACATTGCTAGTTTTGATATCCCTGTGCACAATTTTTATCATTGACTCTTCATGTAGGTACTTCAAACCTTTAGCTACACCTAGGCAAATTTTCAGCCTGGTGGGCCAGTCCAGTTTCAGTCTGAACTTTGCTTCCTTCCCTGAAATAATGGAAAAAAGAAACAATCAATATTAGAATCCCAAACAAAATGGATTCGTTCAAGATGCTTCTGATAGAATGAAGATATGAACTCACCGAAAAGAGCACGGGATAGGCAATTATTTTCCATGTACTCATATACAATCATCAATTGGTTTCCTTCAACACAACATCCGTACAGCTTTACAAGATTTGGATGCTGCAATGCAGATATCATTCCTATCTCATTCACAAACTCACGGTTTCCTTGCTTAGATTTTGAGGAGAGCAGCTTGACTGCAATCACGGCTCCATCTGATAGTGAGCCCTGCGTTGAACAATGAAAAGTTCCCACTCAAAACTATGGCTGACAGATGATGATCAGCACTGCTTTCTTTATTTACTGTCATACATCCAAGACTTTATGGAGAGCATTTGACCATTTCTTGCTGTTGTTTTTCTACCGCCGACTTATAGAAAGTATTTAGGACAGATTACAAAAACTATCAACCATGCAGTAGTTACCTTGTAAACAGAACCGAAACCACCCTCTCCAACTTTGTTTTCCGCATCGAAGTTATTGGTGGCAGCTTTCATCTGTCGTTGTGTGAATAGTCCTGTTTGAAGATCTAGGCCTCTAAGCTCTTCCAGACCACAGTTTTGGATGTCAGAGAATATTCAAATGATCATTGAAAAAGTTCTATTATAGGTATCTTTAAGAGTATCAATAAGAGTATTTTAAGTTCACAGGAAAATGTTAAAAGAGAGAATTTAGGGAAATCACAGAAAATCTTCAAAGGAAAATGCAATGAGAAATGAGGATTGAATCTGGTAATCCAAGATTCCAAAAAGACTTGTTATGTTTTGCTCCCCTTTATAAGGAGCCCAAAAGAAATATCTATACCTTTATCTGCAGCGGCTTTGCCACCAAGCCAGCCATTTCTCCACATGACACCTAGTACCAGAAGGGCAAGTACAATTGCTCCAGCTACTGCTTCAGTCACTTTGATTGCTACATTCCTTTTGCTACCATTTGAAGGAGGTTTAAAGTCTGTGTAAGCAGAGAAATTGCTATCACTGGGTCAATCTATAGCAATGAGTAAGAGAATAAATCTAGAGAATGCAACTCACTAGATACAAATATATCAGTTAATTGGATGGTTTAAAGCGCAACTAAGAAGTTCTTAACATAAGGTATCAGTAGTAGTAAAAGTACTGCAGTCCTGATTTTAGATGCAGCAAATGATGGGGAAAGAGATGGACGGACATCAAATATGTGTTAGCTACCTGACCAGAGTGAACCTCATTGGAAGACATTTCCGGAAACATAGTTCTCTTTTATGGGAAAAGATTTATACAGTGGCCCAGCCATGCTTTCCATTACAGTTTCAGAACATTTTCAAGTTGAAGCTGTCAACTTTCAAAAGCAATGACATTTAAAGTGAAGATGAACTTTGAATCTGACTTACTCGGGTCTACCGATATAGCTGATATTAGAGGGCCATAAACTCCTCTAAGTGGTATGCCTGTTGTCCCTCTTCCAGCCCAATACAAGCGGATCTTTAACGTATGATGTGTTACTACTGCAACGAATGTCTTTACAAGGGGTATGGCAACACCTGCAGCCTCATCTTCTATATTAAAATCTTTCAGAACCCGATTTCCCTATATTCATAGATTCAGCACAAGTAATAATTAGTAAACAAGTATGGATGTAAAATCCAGGCACACTCATTTCTTTAGGATCGTGTGCAAAAGTTTAGTTACCTGGATGTAAACATCAAATATACGCTTCCCAAGACTCGATAATGAACTGTCATTTGCGAACATAATCTCAGCAAAGTGAAGTTTTACAGTGTAATTCCCATTCATGAGGCAAAGCCCGAAGTAAGTGAGAGATAGGGGAGAAACACGCGCTGTTGTGTATAGTTTTGCATTGGCAGCGGAGACATTGGATATAGCAGACTCGGTGGTTTTGATATAGGAATCTGCCTCACTGTCATCGTCCATGAAGTTGCCGGTGCTGCTGAACGCCCATTTTTGACTTGGATGGGAGTAAAACATAGAGGCACCCCTTGGTTCTTTATCATCTTGGTAAGTGGTGTTGTCATTGACAGTTATCTCATTACCACCACAGTTAATATGCAAGGAATAGTGTTCTGACGAGTGTTGACAGTATAAAAAAGGATTGAGATAGAGAAATATTTGCCAAAAGAAGATAAAAACAGAAGAAGATGAAGAGAAATTGAAAACTATTTAAATCACCAGTTAGGTAGGCCTCGTCCATAGACATTGTGAAATAGAATGTATTTTAGGATACTTACGTTGATTTCGGGAAGCAGGACACGGAAAGTTTTGTTTCAGGCATGAATGGGCTTTACGTCTGCAACATTATGGGACAAAACGAAACTTCAAGTGATCATATTGATACAAGATGTTAGTTCTTAAACAATGGTTAGGATGAGGAGGAGAGATGGAAAAAAATCCTTCAACATCTTATAACTAATATTTGAGTAAGGTTTCAAATTCTTACGATGTAATTGTTGACGGAGAGAAGCTCTCCACTATGTTCCTGCAGAAGTGGATGGAATGGTTCGCTATTAAATAAGAATATTTTTACAAAAAAAAGAGGAACATTTTAGTGATCACTCACACGCTCCCTCGTGAACATTCATCTGGACTCGAGCTTTGCCAGGTGAAGTTGTTAAAAGAAAGATCCCTGAAGACAAAACCAACGGAAAAACTTCAAGCTTTAAGTTCTAAGAGATTGGAATAGAAACTTTGTGTAGGAGTAGAACTTCAAGCTCAAAAATGAATCTGGAGGAACTAGACATACGCATTCTTGTTTCTTTCCAGAAGCCATGGAGGAACAGATCCAGTGAGCTTGTTTCCTGTCAAGTACCTAGAAGAATTAAAAATGACAAATATCAGGCTACTCAGAAGCTCAGGGCCAAGAAATATATGAAAGAAATAAAAATATGTATACCACATCAACTTACAGGAAATCTATTCTTGCCAGTTGGATAAAAGTCGAAGGAATTTCTCCTCTGAGGTTATTGAAGCTGACATCTCTACATAGATATGAAATAAAAGAACTTAGAGAAAAAAAGAAAGAAGAGGGGGGCATAAATGAGAGGAAACTATGTGGTGCAGCTTATATCTGTTTTCAGGTTCTTCACAAGGCATATGTCCTGTAGTAAATGGGGTGTTTCCATAGCTCATAATTGCACTTCCAAAGGAAAGCTTAAAAACAGATGATCAAATTGTTTTCTAGGATAACATTTGAGCCAGTGATTTATCCGGAGAATCTTAATTTTTGAGAGCACACCATCAAGGTTCAAAGAGGCACACATTTAAGCTCACTGCCTATTAGTTTTGCAACACCAGTATCAAAGCTTGAGAGGTCTTAGTTTACGATCCATAAGATACCACAAGAATGATTGTCCAAGTTCGTTCAACTATGGATGATCAGGGCTATCAATTTTATTGGATGGATCAAGAGCTCAAGAACCCCATTTCTATAAAAGTGTTCATCATTTTTAAGAGATAGAAAAAGCCTATCTGGCTCTTTTCCAAATAGAGTCCATGAATAATGGAGATTCATTTTGTATTTTGAATAAAACTTCTTGAGAAAGTGAGTGATGACTATATTGGAAAGAATTGCTTTGAAAGCAGATCATTACAGCCTCTATACAGAACGACTTACAAGTGCTTCAGTTTTTCCAGCTCCCCAATGTATTCTGGGATCTCTCCAAATAAGAGGCAGTTTCTCAATATCCTGCATTTTTTGGTCATGTAAATATTATGTATGTCAGATACAAATCAAAGGATAAGAGTTATATAAGAAAAACACATAAGATTAGAACTCCAACTCACAATGTTTTCATGGATTCCATATCACTCAGTGGTGGGAAGGGTGACCCTCTTCCTGTTAAGTCACTAATCCTTCTACAAGCATCATTGAACAGAAAACATTCTGTAAATAAACACATTATATATACATAAAGACATAGTGCAGATATTCTGATTGCTTACAAATCACTTAGGTTGGTCAAGGAACCAATGCTAGAAGGTATTGGCCCCTCAAGAGAAGTACCCTGTATATGCCTGTAATAAATATATTAACAAACGTATCCATCAATTATAAAAAAAAAAAAAAAAAAAAAAAAGGAAAAAGAAAAGGAACCAAGAAAACTGGAGCATTAGGAGGTGAATGTTGGAAACTCACAGTTTCTTAACCTTTGTCCATTTACCGATGAAAGTAGGAAGTTTACCAGAGAAATTATTATCATTTATCCTCCTAAAAGGTGCCAAGGAAATACAGACTTAGAGAATGTTCTGAAAGTAATATTGTTTACCATAAAATTCAGATAAAATGATGAAGAGCATTATACATATGAAAAGAGGGATTTAAAAGAATTTCAATAACATAATTTCCACTGAATTTGATCACCATGCATGGTTAAATTATCCACATAGAAGATTGAAAGATCTAAACAATCCCAACATGTTACTTGGCATCAGAACCAGCTATATTTCCTGTGGTGATAGAAGCTGATTGCACATCAGTTGCAAGCAAATCACCCAGCCGAGGCATATCCAAAGACGAAGGCATAAAAAATGCCAAGTAATCACCTTTTGCTTGGCTAGCAGACCCGTGAATTCAATTAAAAGAGAGAGAGAAAAAGCGTCTGCTTACATATCTGTCAAGTTGACCAACTTGCCAAGTTCTGCAGGCAGCTTTCCTGTCAATGCATTTGAGGAGAAAATACTGAAGAGAAATGACATTAAAGTTAATTTTAGTAACATTATATGATACAATATCTAGAATCAATAAGCATAGAGATGAAGGCATTACAGTTTCTCTAAATTGATCAGTTTTCCAATTTCAGGTGGAATGGGTCCTGTAAAATGATTTCCTTCAATACTCCTGTAAAAGGAATGGTTGTGTTAATGTCACTCCACAATAAACAGTCTGAATGATTCAAATCCATACATAAAGCCTCTAAAGCCTAGCAAGGACTGGTCAATCTGCCAACTTTCATGAAATGAACAGTTCACATTGTCCTCTTGGCATGCCATGGTGGTCAGAGTCAGACAGCCTCAGCCTCGAATCAATAACAAATGAAATGCTTCTAGCTACAATTAGAGAACCGGAATTAACAAAACTTATTCAAAATGTTTCCAATCTAATCTTTATTGATTTGACTGGCGAAGTGACAGCATGTAAACAATGAACCCTCAACAGATGATTCACTACCTCTAAAATCCATAGATGATTGCAGACTAAGAAAAGAGAACTCTCAACATACAGGTTTCTGAGGGTGGTCATGTTGGTGATGAATTTCGGGAATGGCCCAGACAATCGATTCCCCATAACAGATCTGCATGGATACATCAGGAAAGTATGAAATTTCAGGTTAACCATCTAAATTGAGTTGAGAAAAGAGATGGGAAGAGGATGTGGTAGGCGTCCTTACAACTCCTCTAAGCGCAAGGTACCCCATTGTGGAGGTATAACACCCGTGAAGATATTGCGGCTAAGGTCCCTGATTGACAATTGAGTGCATAATCAATAACAGCCATTCAGTCTAATGAAAGCTTTAGAAAATGTTCGATATTTTCTCACAGTTGTTTAAGGTAGCGAAACTTGGAAAACTCTGGTGGAATGATTCCCGATAGATTCTGAGACTTTAAGGCTCTGCAAGATATTTCTACAGAAATATTAGAGAACATAGCCCAAGACATCCTTTCAAAAAGTAGATTAAGCAAAACATTACTCGAACTAATCACACACAGATGATTAGATTTGGTAGAGGGAAGAGGGATAGTACATGCTTACTAGGTGGCAAGAGGAATTGTTGTTGAAAGAACAGTCGCAAATGACACTGTTCTCAAACCCTTTCCTCTCATCCAAAAGACTCCAATTCCCTTGCCCACTACATGGATCCTTGTTGAAATCCCAGTCTCTCTTCCCCAGCTTCTTCGCTATCTCTCTTAATACCCTAACTGCAATGCAAAACACAGACCCCTTAATTTATGTACGGACATTTTTCATTCATATCAAAAGAAAAAGTAGATAGAAAAATGAGATGATGTGTTTTTTGGAGATCCAATCAGGGAATGGAGATATTGCAGTTGTACCTTCTTGGACGTGGAGCTTAGCTGAAGCAGAAGCTGTAAATCCAAAGGAAATGAAAGTAATGGAACAGATGATATAAAATTGCAGAAGCAGCTGTGGACTACTTGCAAAATTACAAGCACCTCCCATCTTCTTCTTCTTCTTCTTCTTCTTCTTCTTCAGTTGTGGTAAGCTCAAAACTCTGCTTACTTGGTTAGGGACCAGTGGTCTTAACAGAGAGAGTTGAAAAGTGGTCTTTTAATGAATCCACGTAGCGCTGCCCGACAGTAATAGTAATACTGTTTTTTTATTGGCGGAACCCATTCACTTTAGTATATTTGTGGGGCCGGTCGGGTAAGTGATTAAATTATTTTTTAAATTTTTAAATTTTTTATTTTATTTTTAAATTATTTTTTTGTTTTTGAATTATTTTGATGTGTTTATATCAAAAATAAATTTTTAAAAATAATTAAAAATATTATTTTGATATATTACTATATAAAAAAAACTTTAAAAACACAACTATTACTATAATTTCAAATAAAAAAAATACTTTAAAAAGTAAATGTTAGTATAACAAACATGGTATATATCTTATAATAAATATTTTAGTGCTAGACAAATGATTAATATGACAGATGATGATTAATTAGGAGGAAATGCAAAGCTAAAGCATGATTGCATACGGAAGAGAAGCAATTGTTATTAAATTTTATAATGTAGTTAGAAACTTGACCAAATTATATTTTAAATTATTTCAAAGTTAAAGTTGATTTGTCTGCTTGTTATATATATATATATATATATATATATAAAAGAGAGAGAGAGAATCCAAACGTGATTTAGCGATGTAAACGTCATTTGTACATTCATTTACTCATGAGTTGATTTAACTTGTGGTGGTCAAAAGTCCCCAAACTACAAAAAAGATAGATCGTACTGTCCTGTCCTATCCTATCCTTCACGCGTTTTTGAAATAACTTGCGTTTCCACTCGTGGGACATCGAATATGTTTTTCGAGTTGTGTTCCGTTTTGTGGTTATTATTTAAAAAAAAAAAAAAATATATATATATATATATATATATAAGTATTTTTTTGAAATATATAGATTAAAATAAATCTTCAAGAAAAAACAAGTTATTTTCGTTTTTACGCAACTAAAATTTAATATATATAAAATTTAATATATATATATATATATATATATATATATATATATATTACTCATGGAAAAAACGATAGGCGATAAAAGAAAAAGAATTACCATAATTCAAACATTAAATATTGATAATCATCAATATTTTAAAGCATATGTAAAAATATAACATATATTACTTTACAAAGTATTTTTTATTTTGAAATATCCATCGTGGGACAACGAGAGATCATGATAGCTAGATTTGATAATCTTTCTTAAGAATAATTGCTGATTTTCATATCTAAACCTTGTAATAAACCCACTAATAGAATTTTCTCTAATTCTATAGTAGTATTTTCATCCAGTTATGCTCCATTGGTATTTTTTTATGCATATTTTGCAGCTCCCCAGTTATGGCAAGTCAGGTGTTCAACTCTATCATTTTGATGTATTTCTGAACGAAAAACACTTTAAAAAATAACCTTAACTATATTCTCATACAATCTCATAGACATTAACAAGAGTGTTTAAAAGTGTAGTTGCGGTTATTTTTTAAAATGTTTCTTATTAAGGAATAAATTAAAATAATATATTTTTTTATTTTTAAAAAAATTAGATTTGATAACAGCACATCAAAATAATATAAAAACATTAAAAAGAATCTTACTTGGAGCAAAAATAATAATTAAATTTCATCTTTTTTTTCAAAATATACCTTTAAATGCTTCCCATCTATCCATGGACATGGAATGGTTCTAGCACTGCTTTTAAAAAATATCCACTTTAAAACAGTGCTTCTTGTTCGAGGTCAAAAAAACAAATTAAATGTATCGACAAACAAGAGAGACAATGGTAGGCTGAGAAGGAGATATTTGTAGAGGCCGACACACAAGCAAACACATATATATATATATATTGTTAAATTAAAAAGAAGAATATAAATCTTTACCTAATCATATTAAAGCAACTATTTTGGAGTTTAGTTGCGATTATTTTTGTTCTGTTTAAAAATATATTAAAATGATATTTTTTTATTTTTTAAAAATTATTTTTAACATCAATATATCAAAATAATCTAAAACACAAAAAAAATATTAATTTTAATTTTTTTAAAAACACTTTCTAAAAATAATCATAAACTCACCATTACTACCTCGTGCATGGAGAAGCAGCAATATAAATATTATATGAGTGTGATTGACGGCTAACTTACACGGTTCCGAAAGAAAACAAAAAAGGAGAGTGTGATTGCTAGCTGGCTTCTCCTGTCCGGACCTCAAAATTGACTACCGCCTATATCATCATCATCACTGCAATTGACTCGCTTTTCTCAAGCCTTTTATTTATTTGAGCCACCACTTAGAGATCCTTGGTGGCTGAATCAAGGGTCAAGATTGGTCCCTAAAAAGATAAGATGTCTCTCTCTTCCATCCCCTATATATATAGGTGGATTTCAGGCATTGGAGAACAAAACTGCAAAATGACAAGAAAATTACTCTTTTTTTTTTGGCATTTTCATCATTGTTTTTCTCTCTCCACCGCTGCCACCACCCTCCCCAGCCATCAACAGCCACCAGTAGACTAGGCTCCTCCCTCATCACCGTCGTGACCAATGATCAACATCCATAATCCCCTTGTCAGCTGCAATTTCTTCTTCTCCGGTAGCACCGCCACCTACAACGTCCTAACGACCACCACATCATGTGATCTCCGCTCTTTCCTCTTCCTCTTTCTGCCATCCCTTTCCCCTAAGATAACATTGCATGCAGGATCTCGATTAATTCACGCTCTGCACATGGGCATGGGCTAGACTTGTCCAACCGACATAGGTGGCTTGACCCGACCCACATGGGTGACCTGACCTTACCCGGTATATATTTTTATTGTTGTTGTTGGGCCTTATCTGGACCAAAACGACTAGGCCTGAGCTCAAAGCCTAAGTGGCCTATGTGACCGAGATGGGTCTGACCCAAATAGGCAACCCTTATTAAAGTAGGTATCCCCCCTTCCCAAACAACATGCATCGTCGGTCAGCCCAAGCCATAAAAATAAAAATATAGTAATAAAAAAATAAAAAAAGGAATAATTTCTAAAAAAAAAAATCAAGGGTCATTTTAAGATATTTTTTATTTTCTTGGCTGTTTTCTACATATTTTATTTAATATCGAGTCACTTAATACAAACCTAATATAAAATACTTGGCTTTCCCTGGAATTTATGGGGAAAAAAAGCAAAACCAAATCCTTATTTGAAAAACATAAAAAAAAAAAAATGTTTTCGTACATACACTCAAATCTTCAAGGTTTTTTTCAAGCATATTCTTATAAAATAGAAAATGAATATCGCAACTAATTTATAATTGTCTGTTAGGGTTTGGTCAAAATATAAAAACCCTTTACCAATGATTTTGTTTTAGTTAATACTAGTTGGAATGCCCGCACTACGTTACGGGCGTAGTGCGGACGGAACAAATAATCTTTATAATTGTTGGGATTAAAATATAATATTTTAGTATGTAAAATTTGATATAATGAAAAAAATCAACATCCTTTATTATAATAACAGTAAATCAAAGTCTTAACTTCTTAAATTATCATCACCATCACTGTCAAAACAATAAACATTATTCAACAAATCTCAGAGAAAACAAAAAAAATTAATAAAAAAGCATGTAAGAACAAAAACTAAAATTATTATTATTATTCTTAATATTATTATTCTTAATATTAATATTATTATTGCTTTAATAACGGGAAGAAAATGAAATTAAATCAAAGGCTTAAAAAAAACCTAAAAACATTAACAAAAGAGCAAACGAAAAAATAAAATAAATGAAAAAAAAAATTATTGACTGGAAAAAAAAATTATTTGACCAGAAAAGTTTGTATAACTGTTAAAAAAATAAAAACTATCAAATTATCCCGAGAGAAAAAAAAACCTAAAAAATATTAACAAAAGAGTAAGTAAGAGAAAAACACCAAATTATTATTATTATTATTATTATTATTATTATTATTATTATTATGCTGATAATGAAAAAAAATAAAAGACTAAAAAAATCATAAAAAAACTTTAACAAAAGATCAAAAAAAAATAAAAAAAAAATTATCAGGTAAAAAAAGTCATATGACGTAAAAATAAAAATAAAAAATGAATAAAAAGCTAAAAGAAATAACAAATAGAGAAAAAAAAATACAAATATCAATTTCCAAATGATCATAGATATAAAATAGAATTTAAGAACTATTTTTTTTGGAAAAAAATATCACCCCAACAAATAAGAAAATAACAAAAATTAAAAATCAAAGTCAAACACACTTATATATATATATATATATATATATATATATATATATAAGAAATAAAATTTAAGAACTAATTTTTTTGAAAAAAAATATCACCCCAACAAATAAGAAAATAACAAAAATTAAAAATTAAAGTCAAGCACACTTATATATATATGGACAAAAGTAAGGATTATTCTTGAAATAAAAAGAAATAAAGGGATTAAAATAAAAAATTAAAAGTAATAGGGCTGAAATGAACCTTAAATATACAGGGATTAAAATCCAAAATTAAAAGTATAAGGGCCTATTTGACAGTGCGGGCGGAACAAATAATCTTTATAATTGTTGAGATTAAAATATAATATTTTAGTATGTAAAATTTGATATAATGAAAAAAATCAACATCCTTTATTATAATAACAGTAAATCAAAGTCTTAACTTCTTAAATTATCATCAACATCACTATCAAAACAGTAAACATTATTCAACAAATCTCAGAGAAAACAAATTTTTTTTAATAAAAAAGCACGTAAGAACAAAAATTGAAATTATTATTATTATTCTTAATATTATTATTCTTAATATTAATATTATTATTGCTTTAATAACGGGAAGAAAACGAAATTAAATCAAAGGATTAAAAAAAACCTAAAAACATTAACAAAAGAGCAAACGAAAAAATAAAATAAATGAAAAAAACAATAAAATTTATTGACTGGAAAAAAAAATTATTTAACCAGAAAAGTTTGTATAACTGTTAAAAAAATAAAAATTATCAAATTATCCCGAGAGAAAAAAAACCTAAAAAACATTAACAAAAGAGTAAGTAAGAGAAAAACATTAAATTATTATTATTATTATTATGTTGATAATGAGAAAAAATAAAAGACTAAAAAAATCATAAAAAAACTTTAACAAAAGATCAAACAAAAAAATAAAATAAAAATTATCAGGTAAAAAAAGTCATATGACGTAAAAATAAAAATAAAATATGAATAAAAAGCTAAAAGAAATAACTAATAGAAAAAAAAAATACAAATATCAATTTCCAAATGATCATAGATATAAAATAGAATTTAAGAACTAATTTTTTTGGAAAAAAATATCACCCCAACAAATAAGAAAATAAAAAAAATTAAAAATCAAAGTCAAGCACACTTATATATATATATATATATATATATATATATATATATATATATATATATATATATATAAGAAATAAAATTTAAGAACTAATTTTTTTGAAAAAAAATATCACCCCAACAAATAAGAAAATAACAAAAATTAAAAATTAAAGTCAAGCACACTTATATATATATGGACAAAAGTAAGGATTATTCTTGAAATAAAAAGAAATAAAGGGATTAAAATAAAAAATTAAAAGTAATAGGGCTGAAATGAACCTTAAATATAAAGGGATTAAAATCCAAAATTAAAAGTATAAGGGCCTATTTGACAGTGCGGGCGGAACAAATAATCTTTATAATTGTTGAGATTAAAATATAATATTTTAGTATGTAAAATTTGATATAATGAAAAAAATCAACATCCTTTATTATAATAACAGTAAATCAAAGTCTTAACTTCTTAAATTATCATCAACATCACTGTCAAAACAGTAAACATTATTCAACAAATCTCAGAGAAAACAAATTTTTTTTAATAAAAAAGCACGTAAGAACAAAAATTGAAATTATTATTATTATTCTTAATATTATTATTCTTAATATTAATATTATTATTGCTTTAATAACGGGAAGAAAACGAAATTAAATCAAAGGATTAAAAAAAACCTAAAAACATTAACAAAAGAGCAAACGAAAAAATAAAATAAATGAAAAAAACAATAAAATTTATTGACTGGAAAAAAAAATTATTTAACCAGAAAAGTTTGTATAACTGTTAAAAAAATAAAAATTATCAAATTATCCCGAGAGAAAAAAAACCTAAAAAACATTAACAAAAGAGTAAGTAAGAGAAAAACATTAAATTATTATTATTATTATTATTATTATTATTATTATTATTATTATTATTATTATTATTATGTTGATAATGAGAAAAAATAAAAGACTAAAAAAATCATAAAAAAACTTTAACAAAAGATCAAAAAAAAAAAAAAAAAAAATTATCAGGTAAAAAAAGTCATATGACGTAAAAATAAAAATAAAATATGAATAAAAAGCTAAAAGAAATAACTAATAGAAAAAAAAAATACAAATATCAATTTCCAAATGATCATAGATATAAAATAGAATTTAAGAACTAATTTTTTTGGAAAAAAATATCACCCCAACAAATAAGAAAATAAAAAAAATTAAAAATCAAAGTCAAGCACACTTATATATATATATATATATATATATATATATATATATATATATATATATATATATATATAAGAAATAAAATTTAAGAACTAATTTTTTTGAAAAAAAATATCACCCCAACAAATAAGAAAATAACAAAAATTAAAAATTAAAGTCAAGCACACTTATATATATATGGACAAAAGTAAGGATTATTCTTGAAATAAAAAGAAATAAAGGGATTAAAATAAAAAATTAAAAGTAATAGGGCTGAAATGAACCTTAAATATAAAGGGATTAAAATCCAAAATTAAAAGTATAAGGGCCTATTTGACAGTGCGGGCGGAACAAATAATCTTTATAATTGTTGAGATTAAAATATAATATTTTAGTATGTAAAATTTGATATAATGAAAAAAATCAACATCTTTTATTATAATAATAGTAAATCAAAGTCTTAATTTCTTAAATTATCATCAACATCACTGTCAAAACAATAAACATTATTCAACAAATCTCAGAGAAAACAATTTTTTTTTAATAAAAAAGCACGTAAGAACAAAAACTGAAATTATTATTATTATTCTTAATATTATTATTCTTAATATTAATATTATTATTGCTTTAATAACGGGAAGAAAACGAAATTAAATCAAAGGCTTAAAAAAAACCTAAAAACATTAACAAAAGAGCAAACGAAAAAATAAAATAAATGAAAAAAACAATAAAAATTATTGACTGGAAAAAAAAATTATTTAACCAGAAAAGTTTGTATAACTGTTAAAAAAATAAAAATTATCAAATTATCCCGAGAGAAAAAAAAAACCTAAAAAACATTAACAAAAGAGTAAGTAAGAGAAAAACATTAAATTATTATTATTATTATTATTATTATTATTATTATGTTGATAATGAGAAAAAATAAAACACTAAAAAAATCATAAAAAAACTTTAACAAAAGATCAAACAAAAAAATAAAATAAAAATTATCAGGTAAAAAAAGTCATATGACGTAAAAATAAAAATAAAAAATGAATAAAAAGCTAAAAGAAATAACAAATAGAAAAAAAAAATACAAATATCAATTTCCAAATGATCAAAGATATAAAATAGAATTTAACAACTAATTTTTTTGGAAAAAAATATCACCCCAACAAATAAGAAAATAAAAAAAAATAAAAATCAAAGTCAAGCACACTTATATATATATATATATATATATATATATATATATAAGAAATAAAATTTAAGAACTAATTTTTTTGAAAAAAAATATCACCCCAACAAATAAGAAAATAACAAAAATTAAAAATTAAAGTCAAGCACACTTATATATATATGGACAAAAGTAAGGATTATTCTTGAAATAAAAAGAAATAAAGGGATTAAAATAAAAAATTAAAAGTAATAGGGCTGAAATGAACCTTAAATATAAAGGGATTAAAATCCAAAATTAAAAGTATAAGGGCCTATTTGACAGTGCGGGCGGAACAAATAATCTTTATAATTGTTGAGATTAAAATATAATATTTTAGTATGTAAAATTTGATATAATGAAAAAAATCAACATCCTTTATTATAATAACAGTAAATCAAAGTCTTAATTTCTTAAATTATCATCAACATCACTGTCAAAACAATAAACATTATTCAACAAATCTCAGAGAAAACAATTTTTTTTTAATAAAAAAGCACGTAAGAACAAAAACTGAAATTATTATTATTATTCTTAATATTATTATTCTTAATATTAATATTATTATTGCTTTAATAACGGGAAGAAAACGAAATTAAATCAAAGGCTTAAAAAAAACCTAAAAACATTAACAAAAGAGCAAACGAAAAAATAAAATAAATGAAAAAAACAATAAAAATTATTGACTGGAAAAAAAAATTATTTAACCAGAAAAGTTTGTATAACTGTTAAAAAAATAAAAATTATCAAATTATCCCGAGAGAAAAAAAAAAAAACCTAAAAAACATTAACAAAAGAGTAAGTAAGAGAAAAACATTAAATTATTATTATTATTATTATTATTATTATTATTATTATTATTATTATTATTATTATTATTATTATTATTATTATTATGTTGATAATGAGAAAAAATAAAAGACTAAAAAAATCATAAAAAAACTTTAACAAAAGATCAAACAAAAAAATAAAATAAAAATTATCAGGTAAAAAAAGTCATATGACGTAAAAATAAAAATAAAAAATGAATAAAAAGCTAAAAGAAATAATAAATAGAAAAAAAAAATACAAATATCAATTTCCAAATGATCAAAGATATAAAATAGAATTTAACAACTAATTTTTTTGGAAAAAAATATCACCCCAACAAATAAGAAAATAAAAAAAAATAAAAATCAAAGTCAAGCACACTTATATATATATATATATATATATATATATAAGAAATAAAATTTAAGAACTAATTTTTTTGAAAAAAAATATCACCCCAACAAATAAGAAAATAACAAAAATTAAAAATTAAAGTCAAGCACACTTATATATATATGGACAAAAGTAAGGATTATTCTTGAAATAAAAAGAAATAAAGGGATTAAAATAAAAAATTAAAAGTAATAGGGCTGAAATGAACCTTAAATATAAAGGGATTAAAATCCAAAATTAAAAGTATAAGGGCCGAAATGAAAATCAAATATATTATCAATTTTAATTAAAGGACAAAACTGAAGAAATTAAAACTACTGTACCTAATAAATTCTTGTTTTTCAATCCAATCCGGAAATTAAAAGAAGGAGGACCGAATTGAAAAATGGACATTGCATCAATCCAATCGGAGGACCTAATTGAACAAAATCAAAACTTATATACCTGAAATCAGGACCAGAAACGAAATTGAAACTTAAAGGACTGAAGTGAAAAGGGTGCAAATAAGGGGGACTCTCTTGCACTTGTACGTGCAGGAGAGAGAGAAAGGTGGCCAGCCGCTTTAAACGGCCGCCGCCGCGTCCACGGACATTATTAGACGCAACGCGCCACTGCGGGATGACGACCACTCGGAGGCGCATCGAAATAGACTCCGGAATCGTGTCTCCGGCCACCGTATGACGCCACACGCGCCATCTAAACAGGGCATGCGGCGGAACACCGGTTGGCGCGTGCCCAGCACGCACTGACAGACGCGGGAAGAAATATTAAAAAATTAGGTAAATGACGGTCCTAACCCTGGTCCCAAAGGCACCGTTTTTGTCGTATTAGGGGTTAAAACCGTAATCAACCATTTAAAATATATTAAAAAAAAAAACTACGGCGGACCGGACCGGATCGGCCCGGTCCGGTCCGTACGCATGCAATTACATGAATGACCCTCACCCTCAACCCTTTTTACCGTCAGCCCGAGCCGCTATCTTGTCTTATTACCGGGGCTAAAATCGTCAAATCACTATTCAAAATCGAAAAAAAAAAAAACAGGCGGACGAACTCGCGCGACGCACGAACGATAAATGGCCAATCCACAGTGCAATTGTGTCTATGGCTACAGTAAAAGACTGAGCTCTTTTAGATAGTTTTATAATTTGAAGTGTTAGGATTTACATGTAGGCTTTTTTATTTGGGGGGTGTAAAACTACACTGTAAAGTATATAAATTCTTAGATATTAAAGATCCAAAGTATGAAATAAATGCAATTCCAAGATTGAGCCTTAGAATGGGTAGGGTTCAACTTAATAAGATATAAATTCTCTCATGAAAGGATATTTATCTTAAACTTTATATAAGACTAACGAATAAAAACATGTCTTAGATTAAAATCAATCAACAATGTATCTTACTATAACTAGGATACATGGAGGGTGATGTATATTTTCCTTGCATGACTAGTTCATTTATCTAGACTCTCACATCCCATTGAGTTTTCTAATAATCATAATACTATATGGCTGCTCCTGAATTCTATAATCATAATTGTATGATTAAAACCCCTTATTCCATACTCGGGAGGTAACTTTGTCATCCAACGCCGTGCACATACAACATTGTAAGATACTAACATGATATTAAATTTACATGCTTTTCATTAAAAAATAAAAAAAATAAAAAAATTTCTCATATGAGAAAATAAGAAAAAATACATTTTTATTTGTGTGTATACAATACTTTGAAAAATACAAAACAAATTCAATTAATGGGCATCGCAACAAGTTTGTGATTATCCATTAGAATTCATGTTTAAGGAAATTTGTTTGGAGCAATAATTTCTTTATTTTAGAAAACAAAAGTGAGGCGTTTTAAAAAAAATAAAGAAATATTGTGTATTCGATGCGATTTTAATTAACTTCGAAGAAGAGCAGCATACAGGAGTTGATTCCAGGTATCAGGAACCCCAGCAAGACACCAGTGGCTGCAGTCCATGGCTCTATGTCCACCGAGGCCATAGACTGAAGGATGACCTTCTTTTCTCAGCTGTGACAAGGCTGTCACATTAAGCAAATGCACTGCTGCCGTTGGCATTGCTCCTATTACTTTCTCGACGACCAGCTGTGCTGGATGAGGTCCTGCTGGGTAAGTTTTGGAGAATGGTTCCTTCTGCCCCTCACAGCTCCTTGCATTTGCCTCTCCCCAATCGCTTCCACTGTTCCATCAACAACAAATTAATCTCCACTCATTATTCTTTCTTATTATTACAACTGTACTCATAAAATACACTCTCTCGAAGATGAATGTATCGATCAACTTACTTCAAGTGATCTGGAGAAACCCCTTGGAAGAAGACTTTGGTTTTTGTAGTGTCAACATTGGTCTCCACCCATTTAGCCCACGTAGTCAACGCTTTCTCGAATGCTACCAGCCGATCCATGTCGTGATATCTAGCACTCCCGACTTGAATAAAATTCCACCTACAAACTAGCTGGGTCAGAATGGTATGTATACATAGATGGGTGGGGGGTGATAGGGTACATACGGCTGTTTTCTCCCGGTATGAAGCCACCAATGCCAGGTGTTGAAGACCAGAACATCAATCCCTTTCCATAATTCTCCACCTTCAATGGAGTCAAGTCTAAGAGCCACCCCGTGGCCTGTGCTTACCATGTCAACTAGAAATGCATTGCGGGAGAACATCACTTTAGCCCCATATTCCTGCAGCCAAGTTTTTCAAACTCTTTCTTTAATATAAATTTATTTATCGTTCTTATAATTGGTTTCTATAAACAAAAAACAATAGTAATTGTCATTGAGAATTTTATTTGTGTCAGATCTTGGTATTTATTGCCTTATTAATGCTACTTAATCACCTATAACATGCATGCCTGCTTTTAATCACGTCAAATCCTTTCAAAACTTCAGATTTTTTATGTTTAAAAGAAAATGAATAAAATCATATTTCCTCCACGAAATTGAAATTGGAGGTGGAACCATACAATTTTTTTATATATATAATATTAAATCGTCTCAGCTTTTCCTAGATATTGACAAAGAAAGTGATGTCCATGTGGGAATTGAGAAGATAAGCAAATTTTTTAAAATTTATTGGTATTTTTGTTTTCAAGATTTATAAAATGATAAAGATGTAGCAACCAATTCATCAATTCCCACATGATCCAATTAAAAAACCAAAATTAGGAAGTCATAGAGACGAAGAATGAGACACAAGTGATTAAGAATTGGGTCTCACAGGGAAAGTGAAAGTTGATAGCCCCCCTGTCCTGGCTGAGCTATAGCGTGCTCGTGGTAGAGCCACATGAAGCATGCAAGCGAGTGATTGCCATTGGTTCAAACTTAGTGAATCTCCCACGAACATGATGCTCTTCCCCTTCAGTACTTGTGATAAGAAATGTCGACCATCAAACCTACAATATGGATCCATCAGCAAACAATATATTTTATTTTTATTTTTTAGATTCGAGAAAATTCCATCTCTTTAATTATTTTTTGTGAGCCTGGTTAAACGATTAAAACTTCGGTTATTCTAAGTTTTTATAAAATAAGAACGTCTTAACTTGAATTTCAAATTTGCAAGATAGATCTCAATTTTTTTGTCACAGCATAACGCCTCTTGAGGACATCAACATACAATTTGCTATGTTGGAGTTCACAATTTGGTGGTCTTCTAAGTCGGAGTGCACATTTTGGTGGTCTTCACATTCATATCGCACGATGGATTGAAAGCAACTGATGATGAACAAGTTGTTTGTGTTTTGGAGGATTATTGGTCAGTTGTTTTCGTGGATGTTAATGTCAAACCGAAGTGGTCTTACTTAAAGGATTTATCAGGAAAAAAATTATAATTAATTATGGATTGATCTAAGAGTTAAAAACGGCTGCCTTCTTACTTGACAATCCAAGTTCGTATCTTGAGATCATGAATGCATCAAATTAATTAGTTTGAAGGCTTGTATTGAAAATTGTCCGAGGAAGAAGAGACCTTGCCTCTCTCTCTCTCTCTTTTTTTTTATTTTTTATGTGTGTGTTCATATATAAGAATGTTCGATGAATCACTTGATTTACCTTTAATTGATATATAGTGAAAAGAAAGGATATTGACAGGCTAATTAACACAAACAAGAAATTCCTTGAAAGGAAAAGCAAATTCTTTTCAAATTACTCGTATTGTCTTTTATAATTAATATTTTTTTAAAACTAAATTCTATAATCCTATAACAGTCTTGAAGGGAAAACTTACATATATATATATATATATAAATTAAATGAGTCCATATATGTGATCGTTTTCATTTGCCATTGTATTGTCTTTTTCACGTGGATGCATGCAGATTGTAAAGTGATCACCAGCTAGCAAGCAGGCCAAAGACAGATAGCAGATCCAATCAGAAAATTAAGCAGCCATTGCCAAACCACAAAATAAAACACCAAGCTTAGAAATAAATAGCCATGACCATTATAAATGCATATAATTAATACTTGAATAATAAAAATGAGAGAAAAAAATAATATGTACCTTGGAAAGTGGCACCGTGGATTGGGCTGCCATCGATACTTGAGATAGTCTCTGTCTGGCCGGCCGTTCATTTGACAATCAAACTGCTTCTCTATGAAGGGACATCGTGATGGATCATAGAGAGGATAGGCTTCATCACGAACCCAGATCCCTTTATAAAGATCACAACCTCCACCTCTTGCAACTCCTCCATGGTGCACGGCCAGGGAAACAAATAGCAGTGCTGCTCTAATGGCAGAAGAACCCACGTCCATGAGAGCGAGAGAGACAGAGGCGAGTAGGTGCAGGTCACGAATTTTGTATGACAGTGAATATGAAGAAAGTTGTAGTGATAGTTCATTATATAATATAGAGCTTTTTTTTTTAATTTACACTTTAAAATTAGTATTAATTACTAATATTATCACTTAGGGTGTGTGTGTGTGGGTGTGTGTGTGTGTGTGTGTAGAGAGAGAGAGAGCGAGAGGGAGAGGGAGAGGGAGGGAGGGAGGGAGGGGGGAGGTGATAGATTCTCATTTGACCCATAAATATCATCATAAATAGTTAAGAATTGACGAGGATATTACAATAATTGACGAAGCAATTGACTATCAATTTGACCACAAAAGTATTAATTCAACGTAACTCTATCCTCAATGTTTTTTTTTTTTATTATTTATATTGGTTTTATAGTATATTTTATGATTATTTAAGGATAAGTTTTTAATTGAAATATATAAAAAAAAAAATATTTTTTAAAAAATAGATGTTTGCTTCAAGACCCTCGTGATATTTAAGCAGCGTATAAACAAACATCTAACCACTAAATGCCACATTTCAGGGTAGCATTTGGAAGGTTTCAGCACTGCTTACATGATGACGTGCACATGTATCAAAAACACCTTTGGTTTGGTGTCGATATACATATTTCTTCTTCTTCTCTCTTTCCTTTTTGAATTCAATGCAACCTTTTCAAAAAATTTGATTAACCCCTTCAATTTATTTTTCCTTCAGATTTGATTCCTGTCTTTTTTATTACTATTTTGAATGCGCTAAAAAATAAAAATTATTTTCAATTTCACCTTTTATATTTTTTAATCTTTCAAATTTGGTTCTTATTTTTTATTACTTTGTTTTCTTAATAAGTTATAAAATCACAATTTTGTTAACTTCACTCCCATTCATTTTTCTTAATCTTTAAAATTTTGTCCCCATTTTGATAGCTATTTTTTTTATTTTGGATGTTTTTTTTATATTTTTTCCTACAATTTTCATTTTCCATGAGTTTGTTTTCTATAAAATGTTTTCACAATTTTATCTTTTAAAACTCAATTTGTTAGGAATTACACTACTTGATTGAATCATAAGTCAAGAATTTCACCGGTTGTGAGTTTTAAAGACAGGAACAAGTTTAAGAAGTATATCTAGGTTGACTTGTTTTTCTTTTACCATGTGCTTTATTTTCTTTTATTATTTTCCTTCTATAAGATTAGATTAGGTTTATGACAAGATTCACCGATTTTAAAGGTTAATGTGGGTTGACTTGTGTTTCTTTGGTCATTTTTTAAAATTGATTTATTTCAATATCTAATTTATTTGAAAAAGACTCACCCTCCTTGGGCTCAACCAAAGAAAGGATCTGACCTCTTTTGGGCTCAACTAAGAGAAGGACCCACCTCTCTTGGGTTTAGTTGAGGAAATAATCTAACATTTCTTGGGCTCAACTAAAGAAAGGACCTATCATTGGAAATATCTACATTTTGGATCTCATTCTCCCTGCACCTATCATGTATATAAAAGTCCTTTCATCATATTTCCATTCATTTTAATATATGTATTAGGAATATTTTCCCTTATGAGTATTGTTAAGAAAAAAATACACTTTAGCTCCTCATCTTTATAAAAAGATGCATAGACTATAAATAGACTATTAATGCTTTAAACATAAGGTTCACACATCTTTATTCTCAATTGCATTTTTATTTATAGAGTATCTTTCTATGATATTATTGTATTTTTCTTTAAAAAATCATTGACTTAATAACTGGAGAGTCCCTAAATTCACTAAAAAAAAAACTTTTACGAGTATCAGACACCCACCTCCAACCATTTTGGCTAAGAAAAATCGATCATATTGCTAAAACTAAGAGATTAACCAATTACTCAAGACACAAGCTTTGCCTCCAAACTACTTGGATTTCTTAGGACATCATCAATAATATGTTAGGTATACTTTCCCTTATTAATACTATCAAGGAACAATTACACTTTAGCCCCTCTTGCTTTATAAAATTTTTTATAGGCGATAAATAGACTATGAATGCTTTAGACATGAGGTTCAAAATCTTTATTTTCTATTGCATATTTATTTATAGTATCTTTCTATAATATTTGTCATAACCCATTTTTTAGTTACTCCAAAAATTTACTCAAAACACAAAATAAAATAAAAAATAGAATAAAAAAGAGGATGGCATGGTGAAAAAATCAAGTTAAAAAATTTGGACGAATTCGAGAGCCCGATCGCACCTTTATTGTGCCAAAAAATGAAAGAAATGCATATTCAAGGCTAAAACAAATGATTATCAAACAAATTCCCATAAAAATTAAGTTCAAATGCATAATTAGATTTTTTAATAGGCTAGTATGATTTAATCATCAACATATTAAAGTTTGATTATGTTTAGTAATTAATTTAGGATCCAATTTAATACCAAGGATCAAATTAATCACGGGCCAAATGATGTTTTTTTAGATTCACTTAATATTGAGTTGTACACTTACAATGTAAAAATATTAAAAATACTTGATTTTTCTCTAAAATTCTGAAAAAGCCATTTAAAAAAAAACTCTTCACTTCAAAAAATATAAAATATATTTTATTTTTGTATAAGATGAAATCCTAAATATTTTTCATGTATATTTTCTAAAAATAAAAATTACATTTTAATCATGTTGTAAAAATACAAAATGAATATCATTATCAATTTATGATTATTATTTAAAACTTGGCCAAAATTTCAAAAATCCAACAACAATTAATTTCGTTTAATTAATATTTAGATTCAGCTATATACTTTGATTTTTAGGGATAGAAAATTACATTGTAAAATAGATTTTCAAGTATTAAAGATACAAAAAATAAAAAATAAATGCAATGTTGGAATCGAGGGCTAAAAATAGTTAGGATTAACTTGGTAAGATAGAAATCTCCTCACGAAAGGAGATTTGCTTTGAAAATTAGATAATTCCAATAAATAAAAACATGTTCTAAATTAACAATCAATTAACAATAT
The DNA here is from genome assembly GCA_964035475.1 of Salix caprea. Lineage (NCBI taxonomy): Eukaryota > Viridiplantae > Streptophyta > Magnoliopsida > Malpighiales > Salicaceae > Salix > Salix caprea. Next base: position 9,821,754 of record OZ037745.1, read on the forward strand.
AACTTACTATAGATAAGGTATACTGGAGGTGATGTTTTTTTTCCTTACACAACTAATCCCGCTACACAAATTTTCACAAACCATTATATTTTATAGTGACCATAATACTAGATGACGACTCTAAATTCTATAATCTCAAATTTATAATTAAATCCAAAATTCCTTCAACGTCGAGCTAGATTTATCATTTGACATCGTGCAGATTATGACAAATAGGACCTCTTTAACTTGACGTACTAATTGTGAGCCAAATGGTTTTACAGGCTGTGAGCCAATCAAACACTTAATTAATTGATATAACTGAAATATGAATCTTTTTGATTGGCTAAAAACCCTCCACATACCAACACCATATAGAATTATGTTAACTAAGAGATAAGCTAGTAGTATGTGGTGATCATGTTGTATTTATAAGAAACAGCAAATCTAATAAGAAACAGTCGATAATGTTACCTTGCTAGCTTATTAATATAGCCTGCTAAGCTAGCAGGGATTATTAGCTAGCTCTTATCCAAATAGAAACATTTGGATTTGACTAGTCCTAAAATAAGATCCAAATACTTATGAACTTTCATAAATCACAAACAAGTTTATCAGTTCACTTCAATCAAGCAAACTGCATGTCAATACAGATCAAGGAAAGCACAAAAAAAGGCATATAAAAAATCAGATTAGATATCCGGAAAGAAATTAATGGTGCAATCATCCAGCAAATGGGACGTGTTCAAGTAAAAACTCTAGTCAAGTGCTTAAGCCTTCCAGTGCCAATAATCATGTTGTTGTCCGCACCATCACTGATGCTCATAAAACAAAACACCTCAGTTCTCTGATGCTCATAAGATAAAACACCTCAGTTTTCCAAGGGAGCGCACCAAAGTTGTTTGGAAGCGGACAAGAAATAAAGAATACCTGACAGGCATCTATAAAAGTGGACAGAAGTATTGTACCTCAGCTCCTCTTAGATCTCTTCCTCTTGGGTTCTCTCTGAATGGATTTTAAAGAGCAATGGGAACGAGCACCGACAGAAGCATAGGTTCTAAGTTTCTCGAGAATCTGCCTTTCACTCAAACGCAACATCAGGGAATGGTATAGCTTCCTCTCTTTAGCACAACATTTTCCCAGTTCTTCAATATCATCTTTTATTGAACTTGATCCATATAAACTCTCCCTCTTATCAGCAAGCCACAAAAGAGCATTGCATACACTTTCTGTCAGCAACAAGTCTGCTCTGATTTCTGAGCTTTTATCCCATGTAATATTCCATTTTTCGGATAAAATTGTGCCAATGGATGCTTTGTGGTTATTTTCAGCAAAGACTGTGAGATCCAACTTGCGATAAGTATCCTCTGGCAACAATATTATATACAATAAAATCAACAACTCAATTTGTGGTTCCCCATTAGATGATATCTCAAAGTATTCAGCATTCTGGCTGTCACATCCTCCGTATTCTAATCTTCTCCAAAGGGATAACCTTGCTCTACTAAACCTGCTAGAGAAAAATAAGGAACTCCATTCTTGTACCAATTCCAAATCGATATTGACAATGCCAAAGGAATTATCTGGCTCTGTAAACCCATATCTGTGAAGCAATGCAGCATTACCCAGCAAACCATATGTATTAAAGACCTGAGATGAAACAGAAAAAGAAACAAAATAAAACGAGGGAATGATATGAAAATGCATCTTTCTTCATCAAAGGTAGCCTGAAGCAAACAGAAATGAATACTTGAAAATCGATTAACCATTACACAAGGTGTCGGTATGATACTCAACAGTCATTGGTAAAATACAGCAAAGGACCACTTTATCTGCAGTTATAAACAACAGCATGCCTCATGTGACAACAAAGCATTACAATTAGGGTTGCCAGCTAATCCAAGCACCAGAGTAATAATTATTGAACACCATTTCATGTGAGGAGCATAAGAATTTAAAAGACATTCTCATTGTCCCTGTTTTTCCATCAACTTATATTGTCCTCAGGTTGCAAAGTTTTAAAAGCGTTTTACAGGACCCCACAACATAGTTTGGTAGTAAGAGGGATAGTGCCTGTTGTATGAAGTTTTCTGAAAGACTTCAAAATAGAAAACTAAGGATGACTTAATTAAGGTTTACATACCATTATAATTAGTTGATGTATGATCTTGATTTTATTAGCTTAAAATCACCTCATTACAGAAGCAACCAATGCTAAAAAGTTCTCTACATCTAGTCATCTAGGAACACATGCAACTTGAAGAGCTCCGAAATCCAAAGAAATTCAACTAAATAGGACTTTGGTCAGATATTGCATTAAACCATGACAGCTCATAACTCCTCCCAATGCCAAAGGTAATAATAAGAAAGCACAACATATAGACAAAAGACCTCCTATGAAAGTAACCAAACCATGACTCGAAACAGTGGAGGAGCTATATGAGGTAGAAATTATTTCACCTTTACACCGCTGACCCAGATTATGTTTCTAATTTGAATGATATCGCAAACTGTGAAGGAGAAAAAATCAAATGAATATGTACCCCAGACAGTTCAATTTCACCATCTGCGACCCGCATAAACATCTTCAATGACTTCAACAGTTACTATTCCAAAGTAGACTTCAACAATAAGGACTACTCAAAAGCAGTTCTAAAGGTCCATATGTTGATTCTCTAAAGCAGAAATATTTATGTGGTCTCAAAGGAAAAATAACAATATAAATGCATTAGCTCTCCATTCAAGGGAGGGTGATATTTCCATAAAATTATGCAGCACATTTGCAGTTCATATTCAAAGCACCAGTGACAAAAAACAGACTCAAGAGGCAACACCATGAGATCATCAATAAGACATAAGAACAAGATTTAGATCCAAACCTCAACTCCAGCTTTAACATCTTTCACCATAATCATTTCCAACACTGAGGGATCATCACCAGTAACTGAAGAGCACTCCAGCTCGCTTGATGGTTCGTTGTTTCCAATATTAGCATCTAAGTCAATAGCATCACAATTGTCGGAGTCATCATCAGATTCAGAATGAGATGAAGTAGTGGTAAAGTGCACATCCTCAGCTCCGGTCTTGTGATTAAAGCTGAATGATTTGAGTTGCAACCAGGAGTTAGAAAAAAGAATGACTAGCATAACATCTCAAGAATTTTAACCATTGTAGAGATGGCGTGCATACTCACAGGTCTGCCAAAGGAACCATTCCAAATCCATGATAATCATCAATCTCAAAAGAACGAGAAGCAATCAAGCTCTTCACAGCAAAATATTGCTCCACACTAAAATTTTTTGGATCAATATTTGATGGCAGCGAATCCAAAAGAGGCAATATGCTTTCTTTCCAATCCTCATAAATAAGAGCTTTGTCTTCCTTCACTATCTGCCTACAAAAAGATCACCAAATGATGAAAAGACAGAAAATTTGAAGCTAATCAATTTCACAGTCGAAATCCCATCTTGAAAAAGACAAACAAGCATCTAATCCCACATAGCCATAGTAGACAAATTGATTCCCCCCCTCCAATTCTATCTGCCTACAAATTACAAGATAAATTACAATTGTTTTAGCCATATCAACTTCACAACTAAAACTCCATCATTAAAACATGAAGAATGATTTAATCTTGCAAAAATTAAATATTTTCCAGTACAATGAACTTGGGTGCAGTTAAAGTGAGTGAAACTAAACTAAACCCAACCCATTAATCACTTTGAAGTTCACCTTATGGAGCTCAGTGCCACGGAGCAGCAGTTCAACTTCATCAAGAGACCAAACCAAAGGCAAGCACTCACAGTCAGGCAAGAATTGAAGGTAACCAGCCCAAGGAGAGTCCCCACCTAAGCTCTTCTCATACATTAGAGCCACTGATAGTCCCAAATAACCATCCAAACCAGTAGATTCAATCAAGTCTTGAGCCCCACTTGTCTTAATAGTAAGGCAAGCAGTTTTTGGTATTTTAGCAATCAAATCTCCTTCTTTCAAATCCCACAATGCCTTCACTGAGATTCCTTCTTCTGGGGTGTCGATAAATTGAAGAGTGTCATTGCTCCATTCAATGCCTTGGGATATCATCCACCTCTTGAATGCCCTCAGTCGCCTGCTTGACATTTTTGCTTTTTCCTCACTTCTTCAGCTGGTTCTTTTGCCTGTTGGGTTTTGGTAGGGTTTTATTATATTGGGTCAACTACTAATGGACCAAGCCCTAAACATGGATGGAGTATCAATAACACAGATGCTAAAACCATAGTGAGCCCAGCCCAATAGGCTAAGGTTGGCTTAGACTTGGAGTAACCGAAGAAAAGAGAAATAATAAATGGAAAGATTCATAAGGTTTTCTATCACACTACACTTCTAATAAATAAGACCGCAAAAGTGAGAGAGAAAGACACAGAAAGAACGAGAGGAATTGAGACGAAGACCTTAACAAAGGTAAGCAACTTAGACCTTTACCCATGTCTTGCCATTTTCAATCTTTTCAATGTTGTATAGGAATTTATAAGGTTTATGTCTCTTAATTTTTTTTTTTTGCTGATCTGGGTTTTTCAAGTTCCCCCCCCCCCCCTTGTGAAATAGGGATAGAAAGTTGGTTCATTGTGAAATCTTCCTTGATTGGAGAATGGCGTAATCATTTTCAATATCAAAGTTAGAAGCTTTTGTCATTCTGGATGATCTTTGAAGTTTACAACCTGTTCTCTTAGGCTTTTGAAGCAGTCTGAACTGAGTATTTTGACTCCATATTTTATGTATTTTGGTTTAAAGATATACTTTTCATTCTTGGATTTGGAGGGCTTCTGTTATTTTCAATAAAGATTAATTCTTGTTTAATGGGTGGTAGTTGGTGAATGCTCTAATTATTTGGGTAAAATCGCTTCTTTTTTTTCTTATTTATTTATTACTGATTCAGTTAAACAGCTCAAATTGCGAGGACAACAGCAAAGGTAAACAAACAAAACCTCTCTCTTTGCCTGCCATTTAAAAAAAAATCATGTTTTGTATGGATTAATTAGGTTTTTGTTTCTAGGTTTTTTTGTTTCCATAAAACTATCTCTACTTGGGATTCAAAGCCTGAATATTTTATTTCTTAGACGGAAAAGGAGAGACAGTTGGCTCATTTTGAAACTTTTATTTATTTATTCTCCTCTCATTATGTTTTAAAATGAGAGGTTTTACACTTGAATTAATGCGAGTGTGAAGTTACAAACTTTTGCTACTCGTGATAGTTTTTAAATTTGGCAACTTTATGTATAATTTTATTGTTTTAAGCTTTTAAACCAGTTTGAACTGAGTGCTAGTGGCTCTATTTTGATGTTTTTTTTTTCAATTAGTTTAAAGCTATATTTTTTTATTTAGATTTGTTGTGATTCTATTATTTTAAAATAGCAGTTAATTCTTGTTTTATGGGTGGTGGTTTATGAATTCACCTATTATTAAAGGATTATTGTTTCATTTTTTGATTATTGATTTTGTTAAGCAGTTGATTTAGAGTATGAGTGGTGCTCCTGTTAAAAGACCGCATGAAGAGGGTGTTTATTCTTCTTCTTCAAAATACCCTCCACATGAGGATACAGGTTCAAACCCTAAGCTGACATCTGGGGTTTCAAACGAATACCATCCACCATATGAGATGGGTCCGGATGCTCGGGTGACAAAGATTTCCAGAACTGAGTCACGAGAGGCAGATAGAAGATCACCTTTGCATTCAATGTATCGAATACTGCCATCTTCAAATGAATCGCACATGGATTCTCATTCTAATGTTGCTCCTGAAAGCAGGCTTGAATCAAGGGATTCCAAGGACAGCAGAGATCACCGGATTGAAAACCGTGACCCAAGGACTGATGCAAGAGAGGTGTATGGTGAGGTAAAGAGGGATTCACAAAGTGTAAAAAATGAAAAGGATGTGAGGTTTGATAGTAGAGGGGATGACATTAAGGAAGTAAAGCATGACAGGGAGGCTCATATTGATCCAAAGAATGACATGAAGATGGAAAAGGATGGTTTTGGTGCAGCAAGTAGTCAAGTGAGTTGGAAGGAATCAAAAGAACACCATAGAGGAAAGAGATATTTGGAATCCCCAGGTGGACATGTGGATCCTTGGCATATATCGCGTGGCAATTCCCAAGCCCCTGTTGAGATAGGAAAGGAAAGCACTAACATTGAGGAGAGGGATCATGTGGAAGCTCATGAGGCGGTTGGTGAAAATAAAGTTGATTCAAAAGGTGAGGATAGATTTAAAGAAAAGGATAGGAAGCGGAAAGATTTAAAGCACCGGGAATGGGGAGACAGAGATAAGGAAAGAAGTGACCGAAGGGGAAACATGCAAGTAGGAAACAGTAGTGCTGAGGGCAAAGAGTCAGTGAAGGAAGAGAGAGAAGCAGAGAGGTGGGAGCGGGAGAGGAAGGACCTGTCAAAAGACAGGGAGAGGTTAAAAGAGAGGGAGAAGGACCACTTAAAGAGAGAATCAGGAGTTGGAGCTGAAAAAGAGAGTTCACACAATGAAAAGGAATCTGCTGATGGAACTGTCAAAATTTCAGAACAGGAAAAACCAATTTTAGAGCCAAAAAAACAGAAAGATTTTGATAACTGGAAAAATGTTGATAGAGAAGCTAAAGATAGAAAGAAAGAAAGAGAAGCTGACATAGAAGGAGACAGACCTGAGAAGGGCAGCAGGATGAATGGCAAAGAATCTGATGATGGATTTGTGGATGGGGAAAGGAATAGTGAAAGAGATAAAGAAGGTTTAAACTATGGAGGCCAACAGCGCAAGAGGATGCTTCGGCCTAGAGGTAGCCCACAAGTGGCAAATCGTGAACCCCGTTTTAGATCTCATGCCCAGGAAACTGAAGGGTATGTTATTACTGTTTTAAGTGGAAGTATGTTGTCCATATGGTTGATTTTGGATTATTGACAACTACCATGTGGAAATTTACTTTAAAATATTTGTTATGCATGTATAAACTGATTTTGTTGGGGCTAATGTGGATTTTTTCTTTAAAATATTTGATATGAATGTCTAAACCACTGTTTTTGGAGCTAGTTATCTAGAGATTTATCATACAATTGTGGTTTCTTTCTGAAGATAATATTACTTTTACTGGTGAAACCCTTAACTAAACTTGTCATTGTATGAATTCTTCAGTATGTTGGCTCTTTTAGATTGTTTAAATTAAGCATGATTTCACTTCAACAATTCAAAAGTATAGTTTTATGGAATTTAGTTTGAATTCATTATAACCAAGTCCCTCTTTCTTGCAGATGTCAAGGTAAGCTGGTTTATTCCATTTTATGAAGCTGGAACTTTATTCGCGATATGGTTAATGGAGTTTGTGAGTTGGTTTCTTTTACCATAATGGAAAGAGTTTAGTTATTATATTAGACTGCACAATACTAAAATTAATTTAGCTTTTCCCACCAAAGGCTTCAGGCATGACATGATTAGGAGGCACTTAAAATCAGCATCATCATTTTGCTACATAATTTACTGTATTTGCTAATGATTCTCTATTCACAATCGGTGTAATTGATTGCTGCCTTTTATTTCTTTTGGGCAAAACCTTTTGGTTAACTTAAATGTTCAGCTTTGTAAAACTGTATTGCAGCATGAATTTTGTTTTTCCTTTTAAGCAAGCATGCTGCGGGTTGCAGGGGAGTTGGGTGAAGGGAGATCCTTCTGAGTACTGATTGGAATGTCAAAACTGAAGTTTTTGGCTATCAATGCATATCTAGATTTTCCTTTTGCGTTCTTTCTTTTTCTACTCTCTTAATGCATTGGTTATACCAGAATGAGGTGTTGCCTTTTATACTACCTTTCTCCTTTTCTTTTGTGCTTCCTTATAATATATTCTTGAGCTTCTGTTAAGAGGTAGTTTCCTAGGGCTTTGTTTAAGCTTCTTTGTCACTAGGAATGAGTAGTTTTCGTCAACAACTCCTGGTCTTTGCTGTCATGAACTGCCTCTATTGGTAAACATATTAGTGCTTCTTGATTTATGATTAAAAAAGCTCAAGATAAGTTACCCAATTTCCTTTATATAGCCATTGAGTTTATCTTCTGGTGCTCAGGCAAATCTGAGGTTTCCTCGGTTGTTTATAAAGTTGGTGAATGCATGCAAGAACTGATAAAGTTATGGAAGGAGTATGAATCATCTCAATCTGATAAAAATGGTGAAAGCAGTCATAAGGGCCCCACTCTTGAAATTCGAATACCAGCAGAACATGTTACTGCTACAAATCGCCAGGTAAGAGCATGCTACTGTGTATAATAATAGTTGACACTCATGCTTGTTTTGCACCATATACTTAATTTTTTCTTGCATCCTTCTTCCTTTATTTCTTTTGGAAATGTATTTCCCCTTCGCTCTATGGGGTTTGCACAAATGCTATGGGGTCAGGTACAGGGTTTAGATGCTTGTGTGCTGTTTGACTTGTAAAATTCAATGAATCGCATGATGCCCTTAAATCTATACATCTGATTCACCTCATGATTCTCATCTTTTTGCATGTGAATCCAGACAAATTGTAATATTCAAATTGTGAATCGTAGGATTCTAACAACGAACCAAATATCCGTTAGCTTCCTTGGAAAGTCTTAGAACTTTTAATTTGGCCAAATAAGGATTTCTTAGTAGAGTATGATTCAATTGTACAAGTTTAATGATGTGAATACAGTGACTTTATCTCCACTAGCCTTTACCAGCAAGTTGTGGGTGCTTTAGAATTGAATGATGAGATGGATTGTGTGGGGTCTGTTTACTTCTACTTGTTTGTGTGTGTTTTATGTCCCCAAACTGAATATTTGAAAGATATGGCTAGTCTTAAATTTTTAAGTTCAATTTGCTGTTAGGTAACCGTACGTAAGTTGGTGGGTGCTTTTTATGTTCAGTTGTGTACAAATTTGTAGTGTGAAGTGTGTAATTATCAATTTTCTTTAGAAGAGAAGAGGCCAACATTGGGATTGCTGTATAAGAGCAATTAGATGTCATTCTAGTTTTAATGTTTCAGGATTTATGCTCTGCATAGTTTGCTACCTTCATGCTTGGTATTAACTATTAAATATTTATATTCCCATGCTTAGTTCTTAAATTCATCAAGTGCAGGTAAGAGGTGGACAGTTATGGGGGACAGATATATACACAGATGACTCTGATCTTGTTGCTGGTATGTGTCATATGATGAACAGTATTAATTGTAGACTTTGTTGATATGTGAACAGAAACAATATTGCTGATGCAACTTTGTTGCAGTTCTCATGCATACTGGGTACTGCCGTCCCACTGCTTCTCCTCCTCCACCTGCCATCCAAGAGTTATGCGCCACTATAAGAGTGTTGCCTCCACAAGATAGTAAGCCCCTTTTGTCTATCTTACTTTATGATACTGCTTTTCTAAACATCATTCCCATCATAATGCATTCAGATAATTTGTATATGCAAATGTTACATATCTGTTAAAACTTTGTGTGTATATGTTTCTCTTCAGAATGAATTTTGGTTGAAGCCTAGTCAACATTGAAATGGTGTAGGGGATTGGCATAGTATTATTGATTTTGCGATGTCAATCTGGTATGCAGTACTCCATACCAATATTTGAACAAGTGAATCACAAAGATGCAAAGTCACATTCCAACAAGATAACTAAAGCTCGTACAAAAATTTGACCTACTTGATTGTGTTCTTTGTCAAATGTCAAGATGACAATACTTATTTTAGTAGTATATAGCTATATAAGAAACGAAATGAAGTACTTGCTCATCATTTTCTTGCTAGTATTGTGTCTCTCCTCGTTTGTCATTACCATTTATGCTCAACTTTTAACACTTTAACTTTGACATGTGCATTAGGCTACACCTCTATGCTGAGAAATAATGTTCGCTCACGTGCCTGGGGAGCTGGAATTGGTTGTAGTTACCGAGTTGAGCGTTGCTGCATCGTGAAGGTGGCTTAACAATTTTCACTATTTTAGATGTAGTGTTTCCATTTTTCTCTGCAATTTATCAAGGATCTGTAGGTTCATTTTGCCTGGATCTAGAGGCTATTTAGTCATGTTGCTATTACCAATCTTCACTGATATTTCTTGCTGCTTTTGCTGTTTGTTGTTTTTTTGGTAATAAACAGCTTATAATCATGCTTCATTCTATTTTCTTGCTTATATCAGAAAGGAGGTGGAACCATTGATCTTGAGCCCTGTCTTACACATACATCAGCAGTCGAACCTACCCTTGCTCCTGTGGTTGTTGAACGGACAATGACTACCCGTGCAGCAGCTTCAGTATGACTTTGGCATATTTCTTCTAATACCCTTTGGGTTTATGCTCTTAGCTTTAATGTTTTTGCATTTTGTTCCCATATCCTGTTTACAGTTTTTTGTAAAGAAATTTTCTGTTTGATATATCTTGTTACCTGTACATATGCTATAAGTAACAATAGGTATATGTATCATAGGTATGCTTCTTGTCCTTTTTCCTTTACAACTTATGATTTTGCTTATTGCAATGGTAATGCTATGTCTGACAACTTAGTAAGAAAGGCTAAAATACTTGTTTATGATCAAGCACTCTTTTTTACCGTTAATTGAATCAACTTACATTAAGATGGCTTTCCTTGTACAGAATGCATTGCGGCAACAGAGATTTGTACGTGAAGTTACAATACAGTACAACCTATGCAATGAGCCATGGTAAGACTCCAGCTCTTTTTGCTAACTGAGATATGCTTCATTTTTTCATAACTTTTTGGTAACTGGAGACATTTGTGCTTCTGGAAAGTAGAATTTGGTTTTGTCATTGAGCAAAATGGTTCTGAAGCCAGTGCCTTTGAGTTTTATCAACAGTGATATCCATTGCTTGTAGTTGTTAATAGAAGTATCAATAGTAGTTGACCCTGTAGACCTTACTCTTAACGAGCCTAAGGCTGTAAAGATGTGATGAATGACCTGTATCAGCTACGTTATTTAACACAGTTTCTTCACATGACAACATAGATTTTTTAGCATATTTCTTTGAAATAGATTTTAACTGTTTGTGTTTCGATTAAATTCTTTCTATGATTAAGCATGAAGGGAAGAAAGGATTTGGACATTTATCTTCTTTAGAACAACTCTCAACATAGATCTCATAGAGAGCTTATTTCCAATTCACCCTAACCATATGCAATTATCTATTCTGTGATGATTTTATTTCAAGATATTCTTTTGAAGTTGATCGACTTTTAGGGGATTATTGTTATTTTCTGTATGGGATTTTTTCGGTTTAGGAAAAATAATGGTTACCAAGTTTGCTAGTGTTTTTTAAGCCTCTTTTTTAGCAACAAATTAAATATCATCTATTGTTGCAGAATTGACAAAGGTTCTGGCACCAGTTTACTTTATGTGCCTGACCTTCAATCTGCAGTTTTTTATTTAGTTGTTTCAGTACAAAATATGTCACTCGATTAACTCTCCAGAGTTTCCATTCAATAGTCACACTTATCTGGAGTTTAAAATGTTCTCATGACACTGGTCATTAAGTCTATTATTATGATAAATGCAAGGACACTAATTTGCATTGCCCTGCAAGATTATAATTTTCCTTTTCTTGTTGGTGCTGCTGTCTGTATCAATCTTATTTCTTCACTTATCAATTACTAAAATGATTGTGTCAATTTTGATGCCTGCATAATGTAACAGGATAAAATACAGCATTAGTATAGTTGCTGACAAGGGCCTGAAAAAACCTCTCTATACTTCTGCACGTTTGAAGAAGGGAGAGGTTCTTTATTTAGAAACACATTCATGCAGGTACTCATATTTTCTTGTTTTCATTTCTGCCTGTCCCCATGAAGTCTGTATACATTCAAGCATGACTACTCCCCACCCCCCCTAAAAAAAAAACCTTCTGGTGTATTGAAATCATGAGGTTCATGTGGTGACTTCTTAGTGATGGTAAAAACTGATTTTTATGTGGAGGTATGAGCTATGTTTTACCGGAGAGAAAATGGTCAAAGCAACACAGGCATCTCAGGTGCATGAAGAGACAGAGAAATCCCATAATCACCACCCTCATTCCTCAAATGGCGAGAAGAACGATTCTGACAATGTTCTTATTGATGTTTTCCGGTGGTCTAGATGTAAGAAACCACTACCACAGAAGGTCATGCGGTCAGTTGGGATCCCATTGCCCCTTGAACATGTTGAGGTACTTCATATCAATTTCTTTCCCTTCATATCTAGATGCTGAAGTTGGGCTTATTTTATCGAAATTGAATGATTAAGGAGATAGTGCAGAAGAAACTCGTATTGCTTGCTTGTAGATTGTTGCTTGTAGTTACTTTTTTCTTCATTTCCTTACCTTTCTGGCTGACTGGCACATCGGTATGTTCGATCAGGTATTGGAGGAGAATCTTGACTGGGAGGATGTGCAATGGTCACAAACTGGTGTTTGGATAGCTGGAAAAGAATACGCACTTGCCAGGGTGCATTTTCTCTCCCCAAGTTAGTTTCAGCCAATCGGCATGGTTGAATAGGTATTGGAGGAGAATCTCGACTGGGAGGATGTGCAATGGTCACAAACTGGTGTTTGGATAGCTGGTAAAGAACACGTACTTGCCAGGATTCATTTTCTATCTCCAAGTTAGCTGTGGATTCTTGTGTATCTACAAATAGTGGTGTAACGATGTGATGCATGCATGCTGGAATATTATTGTTTTTTAATGCTTTTAATCCTTGACTAAACTAAACAATTGAAGTTAATTCCTTTCCTTAAAAAAATCGATTGGACGGCTCATGGGCTATAGGTAGAGCCAACATGGTTAAAAGAACTGTAAATAACTTGGTGCCTTGACTATTATTTGGCATTCTATGAATGCGTTCAGAATAAATCAATTGACAGGAGGACTCGGCTTGGCTCCCTTCTCCAGATGTCTTCAAGATTAGTACTGATGCTTCCTTATCACCACTAGGATGTAGCTTATGGGTGGTTATGTGAGGCTGTTCTGTTCAAGTCATGATTAGTGCTCAGAAAATTACAAGCAGCATTCGATTCTCCCAGGTGAAGCCTGTGGTGCTTTGTATGGTATTGAATTAGCTTGTGCCGCCAACTGTATAGCATACTTGGCGAGATTCTCTATTCATGAACTTGTTTTTTTATGGAAGATGTTCCAGATGGTGTGAAACCATCCATTCTAACTGCTGTGAGGTCCTGTGCTTCTTGATCCATATAAGTCGTGAAATTTCAGAACTTAATCCAAACTTAATGGATATTGTCTTGAATAAATGATATTTTTAGATAGTTCCTAATTTATTTTTTACTCTCTCCCTGCGGCTTAATAAATGATTTTTCCCTTTGTCCATCTGGTTTTCTGGCTAGGCTACTTGTATCGTGACTAGGAAACTATAAACCTCGTTGCAGACATGTTGAGTCTTGCATTTGACTTTTGAGTTCTGTCACTGAACTCTTAAATTCCATGAGTTGAAGAACTAGCTACAAACCATGAACTTTCTTGTAAAATTTTTCATCTGTTATGGCTAATCATCTGTCTTTTCCCAATTTATCAAGAGAATACCATGATGGTGTTGAAGATAAATCTTACTAGTGTGTGTGTGTGTGTGTTTGATTTGCAATGAGAGCCTGAAGAACTTACACTGGTTTGGTGTTATGAAAGCAAGGGCACTAGTACTAGTCTTCCCTTGTAAATTGACACAGATTCCTCCTTCATTGGTCAACGTTTTCTCCTATCATCTTCTACTTTGATGTTTGTATTTTTCGTTTAGTAAGATGGATCTTTTAAAAAAAACTTACAATAATAAAAGAGGAGGGGTATTTATTGTGCCCCTCATTGAAATATATATATATATATATCATCCTTTAATTAATGAAAAAAAACACACTATAAGATGAGAGGTTTTTAATATATAGAACTATTTATTGGAATAGTACTTTAATTTTTGTAAAATATTTTTCTTTTTCAATCAATTTTATTTTTACTTTTGATGTTAGATTTGTTTTGTATTTCACTCTCATAACATAGATAGTGTTTTCACCTAGGGCCTGTTTGGGAGAGCGGTAGCAGTTGCGGTTGTGGTTGAAAAAATGGAGTTTTAAAAATGGAGTTTTAAAAATGGAGTTTTAAAAATGGAAAGTGTTTGGTTAAAACTGTGGTTGAGTTGAAGGTTGAAGAAAAAAGAGTTTTGGTGTTTGGTTACCAAACTTTACAAACTGCTTTTAACTTGTGAAATTACTTTAAAGGGTATATATATATATATATATATATATATATATATATATATATATATATATATATATATATATTATTATTATTATTTTTATAGTAATGGCTGATTTTTAATTTTTTTTAATTTTTTAAAATATATTTTGACATTGATATATCAAAATAATTAATTTAAAGATTTATTTTTTTGATTTTTTTAAAAGCAAATTTAAAAGCACGAAAAATAATTGTGTTTAATTATTATTATTTTAATTATATTAAAAAAAATTAAAATAATTACATAATTATAGAATATAAATATATTTTTTTTAACCCTACCCACCCGAATCCCTACCCATTCCCATTCCCATTCCCATTCCCATCTTCCCAATTCTATTTACCTGCGCCGCCCACCCCCCCAAAGCCAAATACACCCGACCCCATTAAAATTCTAAGTTCTAACGGCAAGACTGGGAAAAAAAAAAAGACCACGAAAAAGCCCTATCAACAAAACCCACGCTTCTTGCCTCAAAAAATCACTTTCGTGCCCTAACAAGCACAAAGGTCTCTCTGCCGCGAAGAAGGTCGCGGGAGGCACTTCTACAGTTTCGGCGGCCGATATCTTCCTCCAATGTAAACCTTAATCTCTCTGTTACTTTCTCATAGTATGTTCACTCATGCAAAACTATTTGTGCGTGATCCAGTGTTTTATTTCAACGTTTTGCTCCTTTCTTGTTTGATTAAATGCTTGCTAGAAAGTACTTTCTCTTCTTTCATCCCAATTTCTTAGCACCCAGAACACTTCATTCTTATGCATGTTTGGCTGTGGTTTGTGCAGACGGAGAAGATAAGGTCAGAAGGGTAAAGAATTTTCAACGGATATATTGTAGGCAGATGGTTTGAATCGGCGTTCGAATCGGCGTTTGAAAAGCACCTCCAAGGTGCTTTTCAAAAAACGCCGTTTGGGTGTTAATTTCGGTGGGTCCCACTACAAAAAAATGGTGTTTGGTTTTTACCAAACACCAAAACACCATCCCGTTTGGCAAACGCCAGACGCACTGGTGCGCCAAATGGGTGCCTAGTTGATTAGAGTTTTTTGTTTTTTAATTTATCATTTAATATTATGTTGATTATTAATTATACTTTCATGAGTTGTTTTGCTTGCTTTTTATTAGGTTATTTTAGTTTTATGATTAGGGAATAGTGCTAGACGAGTTGATTCCGATTATTCTTTATGTTCTTCTAATTGATTTATTTTAATTACATTATTCAATATTTGGTTAGTTGCAAATTGTGTTTATAATCTATTTTGAATTTTCTTCTACGAGGATATCTTGGTCTTCTGATTAAATTTGCAAGTTTTGATATTTTAACCAAGGTTAAATCAAATTGTTTTTTTTTCTTCCAAAAGCTTATCTCGATTTCATTACCCTAATTACAAGTCCTTCAATATTTTTTTTTATGAGGTTGTCCCTATCTCATAATCTAAGTTGTGAGTTTAGTGGGTTAACTCAATTAACTTTATTTTTTTAATTTACTTTTGTTCCTATTTTATCAACTACTATTGTGGTTGATTGAGAATTAACTTCATGATTTGTTTTGGTTTGCTTTTCATTAGGTTAGCCTGACCTTATAACTTGAGAATAGTGTTAAATAAGTTATCTTGGGTAGATTTGACTCATTTTTTTATGTTATTTTTTAATTTAGATTCTTACAAATTTCTCCATTGAACATTGGATCCAATAAGCTTAGTTAAAAATTGAGTTTCATAACTTATTTTGATTTTTTTTCTTTATAAAGTTATTTATCTCATGACTAGATTAACAAATTTGACTAGTTAACCTCAGGTCATGAGTTTGGACGGATTGACTCAAAAAGTTTTTTGTTTTTATCTCATTCTTCAAAATTCTATAGCTTGGGTTCAAAAAACAAAAAGAGAAAAAACAATTCTACTGGTGGCATCCAAAGATCCATGAATTTGACCTTTGTAATAGTAAACCGTCCAACAAAGGTTATTTTAGGCTTTATACTTGAATACACAAGTGATATGCTTGTTTTTTAATGTTTTTTTATTTAAAAATATAACAAAATAGTATATATTTTTTATTTTTAAAAAATAATTTTTAACATTATCATATTAAAATAATTTAGAAATACAAAAAAATATATTTAAAATAAAGTAAAAAATCAAAATTAAAATAAATATTCTTTCAAAAATAGTTTTGAAATGAAGTACCAAATAAGACCATATCACTTTGAATCCCATATATGATACACAAAGTGAGCTGCTTGACCATATCACTTGAATCCCATATAGAAGTAATTTGAAAGATTGTCTGATGGAGATTAAGGTATATCTAATTTGCTAAAAAAAAAATTATGGTTAGTTTCTTTAACAAAAAGACCTGGCATGCTAGCTTTTTCCTTCAATTTGCTTATTTTTAAAAAGACAATTTATATGGCATTCCTTTTCAAGTTCCTTTGGATTACTTCAATGTCCATTTTTATTCAATATTTATTTGTGTGTACAGGGCCAGAAAAGAAAGAAGATAAAAATGGTCAGACAGAATGATCCCTTTTGGGATCATGTTGAGAAGTTGGATGATGGTATTTTCAAGTGTACAATCTGTGGCTATAAATTTGCTGCCGGTAAACCTGTCTCGAGGATCAAATGGCATTCGTTTGGAGTGAAAGGGCGTAGAGTAAAAATGTTTGTGGAGACATTCAAGACACTGCCCGTGCTGCAATTGATGGCCTGTTAGAGAAAAAAACATAAAATTATTGGAAATCAATGTTGTTAATTTCATTTTATTTCAGCTGTATTGGCTGAAACGTTTCGTACTAGTTAAAAAAACAATATAAAATAAAACAGTTTTTATCTCATTTAAAATTTTGGCCCGTTCTAGAAATATCAAAATTCGGCCGGAACGTTCTATTTTCATTTTGCCCTTTTTTTCCTACCAAATATTGTTTGTTTTTTTTTCAAATAATGAATAATTTTACAATATCAATCATATATCTTAATCCGACCGTTAGATTGAGATGAAATTTTACGAGGAGTCTCTTGATATATTTATATATATTATGTTAAAATTTTAGAGCAATCAGAGAATGTAATAACCTTGCAAGATTGATGATGACATCCTTGTAATATTATACATGTTCATAATTTTATTCAGAAAAATCATTTTATTGTTTTTTTTTTTGAAATAGAGTTTTCTAGAACAAACTCACAAAGATCTTGTCTCTATCACTCATGATTGATCTCAGCATTCCGTGGAGGCGAACAATGTGATAAATGAAAGCTTTAGTAACTAAGGATGCTGTATATGGGTGTTTATGGAATAAAATGAGCATATTTTGACAAACGGTCCACTACCACCATGATGATAGTAAATCCTTGAGAAACCGGCAATCCCTTCACAAAATCCATGTAAATGTCAGTCCATACTTGTAGGGGAAGTGGTAATGGATGAAGTAAGTCGGTTGGTTTGGTGTTGTCATGCTTACATCTCTGGTATACATCACAGTTCTTGATATAATCTTTAACTGCACTCCGCAACCCCGACCAGTTGAAGTTTCTCTTGAGATGACTGAGAGATATATGGTATCCGAAATGCCCCCCGGTTGGAGAGGCATGATGCTCTGTCAAAATAGCCGGAAGTAGTGAGGAGGAAGGGCTCAAATACACACGTCCCTTTTTGTACCAAACTCCATTTTGTTTAAAATAAAGTTGTTGAGATAGGGGTGAAGTAGAGTTCTCTAACTATGAATAGAAAGGATCTTTGGACACTTCTTGTTTGAGAATAGACTACCAATCAGCCATTGGCATCGAAATGGCCAAGCAACCCCATTCAACCATGTGTGACAATGCTTTAACTTCTTGATTTTTCTTACCTTTTTTATATTGAATCGTGTAGTCATATCCCATGATTTTTTTGCAACCAACGAGCTTGAATGGGTGTCATGATTCTCTGCTCTAATAAATATTTCAAGCTTCTCTGGTCAGTTCGAACAACGAACAACTTGCCCAAGAGATATGTGTGCCATTTTCAGAGTCTGTTCCTTGTAACCGTCTAATCTGGTTCTTCCATAAAAAAATCATGGTTAACTATGTTCACTTGCAAACCACAGAACCCAGCATTTCCATCCATTGAATTCCTAAGACCAGATCTAATCTTATAAGAGGAAGAGAATAAAGAGTTCAAGAAAAGAGTGTCTTGTAGGTCCACTTAGTAGGACTTCCCCATCTTCACTGAATGGTGGTATCTCTATACTGGGTTCATCCTTAGCCGTGTGAGTTTTGTATTGTTTGAGTAGTGAAACATGGAATATCGGGTGAATGTGCGACTCTGTTGGTAATTGGAGTTTATAAGCTACGAGGCTGGTTTTTTCAAGAATGACATAGGGTCAATAGAAGCTACGACTCTGTTGGCAGCCTTTTTGGGATTATCTTTTAAAAACTATTTGCTGGCGATAAGGATGTAATTTCAGAAGCACTAAATCACAGATCTCAAATGACACATCGCTACATTTTTTATTTGCGATTTGTTTCATCTGATTAACTGAGCGTGCAAGGTTGATCTTGAGTTATTGGAGTAACTCATCCCGGTCCTGTAATTGTTGATCCACTCCATGCATTGGGGATTGTCTTGCATTGTATGATGAAATAGTGGGTGGTAGCCTACCATACAGTGCTTGAAAAGGGGTCATGCTGGTTGATACGTGGTACATTGTATTATACCAGTATTCAGCCCAAGGTAAGTAGAAGCTCCATTTTCGTGGCCATTGGTGTACAAAACATTTGAGATATTATTCAATGCATCGATTCACAACTCTTGTTTGGCCATTTTTTTTGTCAAACTAGCAAATGTGTTTTTGGCTGACAAGAGCTAGAGTATTTAGGGAACATTATCACCAATCATGGAGTGAAGGTAGATGAGAACAAAATTACAGTAATGGTGGCATGGTCATGACCCACTAATATTTCGAACTACATGGGTTTTTAGGGCTAACAGGATATTGATGAAAGTTTGTAAAAAAGTTACAGCATTGCGGCACTGACTCTCAACAATCTCCTCAAGAAGCAGCCAAAAGTTATCAAGGAGGTATCAATCAATTAATATCTAAACTTTGTGGTACTTTCTCACCCGAAGAGAAACAAACACTATTTGTTGAAATATTGTTGAGACCTATCATTGGTATCAGAGCTTGGTTATGGGTACTAATAAGGAACAAATTGAGCAGTTAGAAGATGGGTTACACCAAATGGAGCTGGGCATAACATATAGACTACACCATTTAGAAGAAATGCTTAACTGTCTCTATGATGTGCTGCTTGCAAATCAAGAACCTCCAAAACAGGGCAACCAACAACAAGAAGGCCATGATGGGGGACAACTTAATGGTTGGAGGAGACCTGCAGGCGCTAATGTCTCTGACTTGGTTTTCTAGCACACTACATAGTTCTTGATGTAATCTTGGAGTGAGTTACACATCCTTGGCTAATAAAATTATTGTCCTAATTTTTTGTATATGCGCAATACACTTGAGTGACCAAAATTGATGTGTACTCATACGTAACAAAATTTGCAAGAAGGAAAGAGAAGAAAAGGTTTATTTTCCATATCCCTGCTTTCCCGTAGACCATCAACTTTATAGGCTTTAGGTTCCAGGAAGTTTACAATTAATTAACAAGTGATAAAAAAGATGAATATACGCCACTTATGTGATCATGGCTGACCCACTTCACATGTGGTCATGAGTACCCATGAATTCCCCGTAACAACTGAACAACAAAATTAATTAATCCCCACAATCCATTGACCAGTTCCAGTTTCCTTAACCTTACATGGCTAATACATGCAAGGTTGTGCACGATGCTAGCCATATCATTCCTTCCCATTCGAGAAATCCTTGTCCTCAAGGATGAACCCTGGATATGAATGAGAAAATTGTTGCCACAGTGAAGGACTGTTTCCATTCCCACGGTGGATGATATGTTGGATGAGCTTTATGGTGCTTAATTTTCACCAAGCTAGATGTAAGAGTTGGGTATCATCAAGTACGAGTTAATTCTATGAATATTTTGAAAACAACTTTTCATACTCATAACGAACATCATGAATACTTGGTTATGCCATTTGGCTTGTGTAATACACCCTCTACATTTCAAACTATCATGAACTCTATATTTCAGCCTCATCTTAGAAAATCTAAACTGGTTTTCTTAGATAACATATGTTGCGATGTCGTGGTCGCACAAATTAATTATCCTAGCTTAAAACAAATCAAACAAGATAGTATAGAGCAAGCAAGGGGTCGATCCCACGAGGACGATTTAGTTCAGATTTTCGTGCTATATGTTATGCAATTGGGGGGGGGGGGGGTTGGAAGTTGTCTAGGCTAGGCTAAAGCAAACTAATCAAAAATTATATAAAACTGAAATTTATCAATAAAGCAAACCTTGGTTTCATGAACTCAAAAGAAACCAAGCACAGAAGAGATTGAAGACAACGCAATAGGCAATAGGATACTACGCTAGAAAACTAAAAGTGTCCATAAACCTTAGAAAACGATAGAATTTGGCCTGGATAAGGTGGGGCTAGTGACCTTAGGTCACTAGTTCTTCTCAGAACGTCGTTTTCCTTCAACAAACAAAATATCAATACCTAATTCCACCAAAACATCTGTTTTGAACAGTACCGTCGCAAACAAAAATATGTTTTTTTTCTTTTTTTTCAAAATAAATAAAAATAACAGCAAGTATAATAAATCACAGCATAACACAAGAACACAAGAATCAACTAAAATCATGTCCCCGGCAACGGCGCCAAAATTTGTTGCGATGTCATGGTAGCACAAATTAATTACCCTAGCTTAAAACAAATCAAACAAGATAATATAGAGCAAGCAAGGGGTCGATCCCACGAGGATGATTTAGTTCAGATTTTCATGCTATATGTTATGCAATTGGGGGGGGGGGGGGGTTTGAAGTTGTCTAGGCTAGGCTAAAGCAAACTAATAGAAAATTATATAAAACTGAAATTTATCAATAAAGCAAACCTTGGTCGCAAATCAACATCCACCTACAGAAATCAGAACTGATCATGGAAACGACACATCAATTTATATTCTGAATATTTATCTCTTCTTAAAATTGGTTCGTTAACGGATCCGTCGTATAACTTATCCTAACCATCAAACAACCACAGTGTCCGAACTAGTAATTTGATTCAATGGCAGCATTAAAATCTACATAAATTGATCAATTAAGAAACATAATTGTCCGAAATATATGTTTAGTTCGATTGAATGTTCTCCCGAAGATTAATAACATAGATCCGCTACAATTATTAACTTAGTTGCTTCATAAATTCATATACCACAACTCTGGTTTTGATATCAAACTTAGCAATCGATTGTCTACAATAATAACTTCGAGTCCGCTCTTAGCAATTAAATAAACAATCATAGGAAAATAAGCATAGGAGAACAAACATATTCATCATATAAACTGAAAAATTGAGGTAAAAATAGATCTCACAGTTCTTGAAATCTGAAGGTTTCCGTGTCCTTGCAACCAAGCAAAAGAATCTAGCCTTGCATGTTTATTGAACAACTAAATAAAAAGATGGAAGAAAACATGATTTAGGGTTTGGAGGAGGAAGATTTGTGTTTTCTTTGGTGCTGGCCGCCACTTCCTTGCTCCTCTCCTCCTTTATATATGCTTAAAAACCCTAGTGTCTATTTTACAAAATAGTCCTTCCTTAAGTTGGCAGAATTTAATTGTCCCTTGTAAAATTCATATCTCCTTCATATCACATCTTTTTGAGCTGAAATTTGGGGAGGTTATAGGGATTTGAGTCTTGAATCCAACATAATTGAGTTTGCATCAATCGGACTTATGTAGCTCGAGATATTGAAGTTGGAATGGACAAAGATCGATATCGGCAGATTGCAAGATTTGACTTTGAAGGCTGCGATTTCCATGATCTTCCTTATTTTATTTCTTTTTCCTTAGCTTTCCATAAATTTATGGATGTTAGATTTTGAATGTCACTAGAATCACTTCATTTCGATCTCTAGAGCTTCAGCTCTGCACAAAACACCGACTGAAGGTCAAATCTGTCAATCAGCTCCAATTACCTCCTTTTTGCATCTTTCATCCAAAAATACCTTCAAAACATAAAACAAAGAATATAAAGGCATTTTATACACAAAACATATGCAAAACACTAGGTAAATATGGATGAAACTATCAAATAATATGGCCGCATCAACATATTAGTCTATAGTCCTATTTGGGACATGCATTTGATACATGTAGAACAAACTTTGGTGATATTAAAGGAACATCAATTTTTTTTGTCAAAACTAACAAATGTGTTTTTGGTTGACAAGAGATGGAGTATTTAGGGCATATTATCACCAATCATGGAGTGAAGGTAGATGAGAACAAAATTGCAGCAATGGTGGCATGGCCACAACCCACTAATATTTCCGAACTACGTTTGGTTTTACGGTTGATAAGATATTACAAGAAGTTAGTAAAAAATTACAACATTGTGGTACAGGCTCTCAACAATCTCCTCAACAAAGGCCAATTAAGATGGCATGAGGAAGCTAAAACTACCTTCCTTGTGCTCAAACAAACCATGACAACTACACCAACATAAGCAATGTCAAACTTCTAAGATGTCTTCATTGTTGAAACTGATAAATCAAGGGACGGTATTGGAGTGGTACTGACTCAAACCAGCGGCATTTATGAGTATAGCACTTGGGGTGGCAAGAAAATCTTGGTCCACTTATGCCAAAGAGATGTTGGCCATCACCGAAGCTATACGTCTATGGCGTCCATACCTGTTAGGCCAAAAGTTTTATATTCAGATGGATCAACGAAGCTTAAAGTATTTGTTAGAGCAACATATCACCATACCAGAGTAGCAAAAATGGGTAGCCAAGCTCTTAGGCTATGACTACGAGATAACATATCGTCCTAACCGTGAAAATTTTACAGTCGATGCTCTTTCTCGCAAACAAGGTAGCCCTGTTCTTCACCACCGTTTTGTTCCTCGGGTTACCATTGGGAAGAAATTAAGCAAGCAACAAAGACAATTGCGTATATATAGTCCATGAGCCAAGCAACCATGGACCAATTACAAGCCATTATGTGTGGCACAATGGCTTACTTTGTTACAAAGAACAGGTCGCTGTCCCAGTTGATTCTACCCTACGTGCAAAACTACTGCATGAAATGCATGACACAAAGATAGGCGGCCACTCAAGTGTATTGCGCACATACAAAAAATTGGGGCAACAATTTATTGGCTACGGATGCATAACTCAGTACAAGATTACATCAAGAACTGTATGGTGTGCCAGAAAACCAAGTAGGAGTCATTGGCATCCGCAGGTCTCCTCCAACCACTACCTATTCCTTGCCAAGTGTGGGAGGACATCACGATGGATTTTATTGAGAGATTACCCACCTCGCAAGGCAAGGATACCATCATGGTAGTTGTTGATAGACTCAATAAATCAGTTCATTTTCTTCCCCTAAAACATCCTTTTACAATTAAAAGCGTTGTAGAGAAATTTGTGGAAGGAGTTATTAAGCTCCATAGCAAGCTAAAGTGATGCGAACCTCGTGATCACGTGGTCACGCAACCCACGACAAAAAATGAGATTTGATCTCGAAAAGCCGAAATAGGTATGATAGGAGTGTGACACAATGGAAACCTGTCCCAAGGCACCAACACTATTAAAATGAGTAAAATGACGCCACGAAGCCAGTTAATCTTCGATAAGTCGGATTCAGTTTGTTTAAAAACTAAAGAATGAAAGAATCACTCTCACACATAAACTGAAAAGTTCAGAATTAAAATTAGTCAATGGCTGCCGAAATTTAGCTAACATGAGTTTAAATAGTCTTTTAAAAACTAACCCTAATAGACCCCTTATGTGGACTTAAATGAGGTCCACTCAAAACTGACCCAAAACCCTAAGTTTGAAAGCCCATGACTTAATCCAAACAAGCCTTGGATCCTAGCTAAAAACAAAGTTTTAATAAAGCCCAAACAAGCCTTGGGGTCTGGCTAACAAGATTAAATAAATCCCATAAGTATTATTTATAGCCTTCTATCCAGCCCCTTAATCCTAGAAATAAAAGGAAAAGGTAGATCGTAAGTCTTTACTGGTGTTTCTGGGTTGGTTAGCATCATCAGCTAAAGTCTATTGTTAGTGACCGTGATCTAGTGTTTGTGAGTTAGTTTTGGAAAGAGTTCTTCAAGATGTCTAGTACTAAGTTACAGCTCAGCTCCGCGTATCACCCACAGATCGATATCCAAACAGAAGTTGTGAATTGATGCGTTGAACAATATCTCAGATGTTTTGTACACCAATGGCCACAAAAATGGAGCTTCTACTTACCTTGGGTAGAATACTGGTATAATAGTACGTACCACGTATCAACCAGCATGACCCCTTTTCAAGCACTGTATGGTAGGCTACCACCCACTATTCCATCATACAATGCAGGACAACCCCCAGTGCATGAAGTGGATCAACAATTATAGGACCATGATGAGTTACTCCAACAACTCAAGATCAACCTTGCACGCTCAGTTAATTGGATGAAACAAATCACAGATAAAAAACAAAGCGATGTGTCATTTGAGATCGGTGATTTAGTGCTTCTGAAATTACATCCTTATCACCAGCAAACGGTTTTTAAAAGAGAATCCCAAAAAGTTACCAACCGCTTCTATGGACCTTATGTCATTCTGGAAAAAATTGTCCTTGTAGCTTACAAACTCCAATTACCAGCAGAGTCACACATTCACCCGATATTCCATGTTTCCCTACTCAAACGGTACAACACTCACATGGTCGAGGATGAACCCATTGAACTAAACTCTCTTCGAGGCGCTCAAATCGTCTGCATTTTAGTTTTTTCATGGGTAACCTGAAATCATGGGTTACCAACTTTTTCTTTATTCCAGTTTCCTGTACCAGCTTTGCTTATTTTAAAGTAGTCGAAAGTTATCAAGGGGGTATCAATCAATCACTATCTAAACTTTATGGTACTTTCTCACCAGAAGAGAAACAAACATTTTGATGACATGTGTTGGGACCTATCATACTCTGAGCTTAATCTCCTTGTTCAGTCCTCCCAAAAAAACAACTGAGTTGATGAGAATTAGAAAATCCTCTTACCTAATTTGAAAGAATCTCAAATTAGGTTTTATAAATCTCTACTGATAATGTCTTCTTGATGTGCTAATGAGGGTT
Source organism: Salix caprea (assembly GCA_964035475.1). NCBI lineage: Eukaryota > Viridiplantae > Streptophyta > Magnoliopsida > Malpighiales > Salicaceae > Salix > Salix caprea. The sequence continues at coordinate 9,847,216 of OZ037745.1, forward strand.
TATGTTGGGTCATCGTAAAATGTTGCTCCAAAACAAATCTAGAGAGCTTTTATAAAAGCCTCCTAACTTATGTGAAAGCTTTTTTCCTTTGCTTCTAGACACCATATTATATATAGTCTTTTCTTCCATATGAAAACTACTTACAAATAGCCCATGTTGTGGAAGCTGAAGAACTGGTTAGCCATCTATACCCACCAATAGATAGGATCATCTCCATTAAAACAGGGAAATTCCAAATGAATTGACTTAAGTTGAACTGGATGAGGTTCATCTTGAGGGCTCATCTTATGTCCCTAGTTAGTGTTGATAGACCTTATGGAGAATTTGGTTGGGAGTTCATGGGTCTTTTTCCTTGATCCTTAGATAACTGGTCCATCTTGGTTGTCATAATCCTCAACTGCTAGATACTTTCCTCCAATGCATCGGTTCTGTTGATTTTGTTGTTGTAATTCTAGTTGTTGTCATTGTTTCATTCCTGCTACTATTATAATACCTCAATTACCAATAAATCACAAAGAAAAAAGAGAAAAAATAAGAAGATAAAAACAAAACTAAGAAATTTTGATGAGAAACCCCGAAGTAGAAAAAAAAAAGAGGTTACATTTCTTAAATGAAAAGATAGGAACTGGTCATTGAATGCAGGACACACATGTTCAAGATCTTGTAAGAAGTATTGAGGAATTCTAACAAGGGACTAGACATCATAGTATTTCTGTTGAAAACCCCACAGGTCTTCATTGTGCTCCTCGCCCCACTGTGAGTCCTGTCATCAAGATTTCTGTCTCAAGAAAAAAATCACTTGTGAACTCAAATTAAAACCCACCAAATTCTACCTCTGATAGAATTATGCTCATATTGAAACCTACCAAATTGTGTCACTCCAAACTTGACAAGAAGACTTATAAGAGATTTGTGAACTCAACAGCTACAAAATGATAAAAACTATACTTTGCATTGGGTTTCTCATAAACTAAGCTTCTTATCAAGATTTATCTCCAAAATAATTAATAAATAAATTTTGGGAAAATACTAATTAGGTTGAGTAAGACTGTGTAACCATAATTTCCTCAAGATAGAGTCTAACTTAGGAACCTATAAGTTGCAACCCTTATAGCCATTTTCTCAGTGTTTTTGTTTTCTAGCATCATAAAAATAATAAGAAGAAAATAATACATTGCAAAAAATATTTAGAAAAAAAATATATTTTTTTAAAATTAATACAGTTTAAAAAGTTACAGATGATATTTACAATTCTCAAATCACAAATATTATATAAGAGTAATTCAAATTGTAAATTTGATTAATAGAGAGAAAGAAAATGATTATTTAAAGAGAAAGGACATGCGAGAGAAAAAATTAAAAATAGAAAAAAAAATTATATAATCACATCATAACTTCACAATACGAATCCAATAACACCAAGGATAATCACCAATGGTGACGGAGTAGGTCACACGAGCGACTTAAAGGCAAGTGAGCCCCAACATATTTGGTTGGCTCGTTTAGCCCACTTCGCTCACCGTTTGAGACCTTTCTTAGAGTCTTTGGATTCGTCTCATCAAGATCTTTTCAACGGTATTTGTGGTATCATCATTAGAGTTTGAGTGTGACCTCAAGAATTTTTTCTCTCTCCTTATCAAATGTTATGTTTATCAAATTTACTATCTGAGAGAGTTCATAGACCACGTTTGCAACTCGTGCAAATGTCATTTTCAAGTCTCTAAATTATGTTATTTTCTATTTATTTACACCATGTTATTCTATTATTTTTATTTTCATTGTGATAGAGAAACTTGTTTTCTCCTAAAAAACACAATGACATTTTGGTTAATATATTATTTTATTTTTACACATACTATATGTACAAATAGAATTAATTGCCCACTATATATTAAGAGCACTCATTGCACACCAAAACATAATTTTTATGAATAATAGCTCTTCCAATATTAGTTTATGCAATGACATTAAACATTCGGTAAAACAAAAACAAAGTCATAAGAACAATTAGGAGCTCAAAATCACCATTTAAATAGAATTATTAAGTAATTTGAATACTACAATCATATTGAGAAAAGTATTTTGGTTGGAAAGGTAATGTAATAAGACACCAAAACTAGCATTAAAATGATAAAAAAAGAAGTGAGAAACGAATAAGATAAACTAGGAGGGATATTATTCCTCAACGGAACGAGATTATAAATAAAGTAAACAAAAAGCTAATGGATGTTTCATGAACAAAGTATAAGGATCAATTTTTTTGTAAATGCTGAAGAAAATCCTATTCTTCAAGCTGAAGCTTCAGGATCCTTGAGCTCCCAAACATCCAAGTAGGAATCGACATTTTTTCTATCAATATACTCTACCAACTCCATGACTTGTAAAAACTCACCATTTCTAGACCACAATTAACATTGGACTGAGAATCAAATAAATCCAATGAAAGTGCTTCATTATTAAAGGGATCATAAGCAGCAATATCAAAAAATCTTCGAGACTCAACAAGTATAGAGTTAAAAAAAACAGTTTGTATTGTAATTAGGGTTCAAAATGTTCTCTCCTTTCTCATTCTTTTTTTTCTTCCCACATGATCATATGTGGTTTCCTTTCCATTTGACTATGTTTTAACTTCCTTTTTTTTTCTTTTCTTTTAGAGTAGTTTGGCTCCCTTGGTTTCAACCAAGCTTGGCTTCTCTATTTTAACTTCTTTAACTTTTATTAGTATTCGATTATGTTTTTGCATGGAAGTTGAAACGAGGGAGATGAGAAAGATAGATGTGGTTTTAGACTATTAGCCTCCTTCTAAAGTTGATTTACCAAATGGTGTTACCCACTCCCTCAACAACAAAGCTACTCAAGATGTAACAATGGATGGGCAACTTTTGACATGGCAAAACTTAAGAATACAACTCTAAGAGATGTTGTATGGTCATGATGCCATATTTTCTCATTATTCTAATATGAACAAGAATGCTACTAAAAAGGCCTTCCAGTTGATGAGTACTAGAAATATTATCGATCTAGATGAAGACAATGATTTGAAAGTGCCTATTGAACTTTTTTTTATAACCAGGTGTCCGGGTCAGCTTACGCGCACCACAACTAATTTCCAGACCCACTTAACATCTTGCAAGCCTAATGGACAAATAAGACACCACGAGAGTAATAGACGTGCACAGAGAGACTCGATCCCTGGTGCAGGGGAAGGTCCTTCCTTCACTAGGCCAAGACCCCAGGTGCGCCTGCTGGACATGTTGGGGCAAGCAATTAATGCTAGTCATATGGTCAATGTCTAAGATAATAAACTTTCAGAACAACAGTCGGGTAAGCAAATTGTTGAGTTGATGAACCATAATTTTTCATATGCAAGTATACTTCAACTTCTCAATTCCATCCATTTCTCCATTCAAGTATATTTATCTTTTTTTCTTTAACTCTTCTAAAGGTTGTTATTATAAAAATCACCTCTTTGTTGAGGTCTTTTTTATGAAAGGGTAGTTATCTTAATTTTTCTAATGCAAAAATCACTTGCAATGAAGTTTGTCTGCCTAAAAAGAAGGGAGATTTGGGAGTTAAAAATTTAAAGGTGCACAATTAAGCAACCGTAGTTCGACACTTGTGGACTATATATAATCTAGGCAACATTATTTGGTCATCCTGGATATCGTTTTATTTGTTTTGAGGTAGGAGTATTTGAGAAACTGTTTCTAGAGTTGGAGGAAGATTCTTTGACTACATAGTAGTGTTGTTCGGAAGTTAATCTTTGACTGTGTTTTGACTACGTTCGGAAGTTATTCGTTCAGGACAAAATTGAATGGTGAAAGTTTGTTTGACATAAACATGTTATCCCATAATTCTTATTTATCTTATAGATTCTTATTCGTGAAACCCTTTACACTTGGGATAAACTTACGTCCTATGTTCTTATTCAGGTTATTTGTTGTCTTGTATGTGGAGGTGATAGAAAAGATGTTGACCACTTATTTTGTAATGTACCGTCTTCAATTACCAATAAAAGACTTCATACTATTTAAGGATTTTTTTAATGATATTTTCACTTTTATTGATCTGTTTTTTTTTTTATATAGATTTTGAGGGCATATCCTTTGAGTTGTCCCTGGGGTTTGCTCTAATTTTTCTTTGTTTTGTTGTTTTTAAGGTAAATGTGTTTGTCTACCTTCCCCTTCTCGAAGGGTTTTGGCCCTTTGGTGGACATTTTTTTTTTATTATTATTAATATTGTTACCTTATCCAAAAACAACAATATCCAATGCAACTTCCCATAATGTGCAACAATATTAATATGGTGAGTTATGAATTGGGAACGAAAATAAGGAGTGAGATTAGAGAAGACCACCTTGAAACCAACAACAGATTTTGAAGTCGGAAGTCGACGTAGGATTTCAATCAAGAGTTCTTCCTTCACATCTTCCTATTAAAACACTAACAACTTCTTGTAGTTGGACTGTAGGAGGAGGGATGGAAGAACTCAGTTTCCTATAACTTGGCAATGCATTCATTTATCCATAAAAATAGCTAACACTAACTATTTTTTATTTGTTTTTGGATAATCTCACTTAATTATAAATTACCTTAATTTCGTATAATTAACACCATAATAGCTTTGCTTTATTTTTCTTGTTTTATAAAAATACTTATGTTGATGATCATTAACTATTATTATGTCCCTAAGGAGCGTGGCGTAATAGCAAAGGATTTGAGATCTGCACAGCAGGTCTCGAGTTCGAGTTAGAGCGTGCATCTCTTGTAAGAGCTTAGGACAGCCAGGGTTTTGCTCACTCACCTGGACCCACAAAATGTGTTTTCCGGGAGGTAGAGTTTCCTCGAATCAAAAAAAAAATTATTATATTATTGAAGTTATTAGTGTAATTTGTGCTCTTATTTATTTATTAATTTATTATATGTATAATATTTCCTATTTGATGTGGAGAGGTGCCTAAAGTGATCTAAAAGTTGATATAAGGTGTAAGAAAAAAAATAGATGAGATATTTCTATACTTTCATGGACATTGTTTTTCTTTCTTAAGTCGAGTTGTCTTTAATTCATATGACAAATTAAATTATATGTAAAAAGGATAATTTATAAATTAAATGTTGTTTTCTTAAAAGGATTGACCTGCGAAACAATCAATAATATAGGGATTAAATTATACCCACCTCTTTTTACAAACTGTAAAGCTTTTGTTTTGCTCATGGCATAGTTGTCAATACCGTTCAGGTCGCCGTTCCGGTCGCCGTTCCGGTTTTTCGATTGGAACGGAACGTTCCGATTTCGGAGCGTTCCGGCGTGCCGTTTCGGTGTCGTACTGTTCATATATAATTAATTATATATATATGAAAAAAAATAAAATATTAATTTAACAAGCATAATTAAAATTTGAATTCTTTTTTATTTAAAATATTTTGGTGTTTTTAAATTATTTTGATGTATAGTTGTCAAAAATAATTTTTTTTTTTAAAAAAAAAAATAGATTTTGAACCCGGAACGGCACGCCCGGAACGGAACCGAGGCGTTCCGGCCAGAATTTCCAGATCGGACCGGAATTAAAACCGAGACAAAAACGATGCCGTTTTGTCTCGGTTTGTTGAACGGAAAGGAACGTTCCGGCCGAAATGGAACGGAATTAACAACTATGGCTCATGGCCTTGACGTTGTTCGTTCAATTGCAGCCAATTGATGACCACCAAAACCCTTCATATATGTAGCCTCTAGCCATTCTAAAAAATAGATTCGAATGGATTTTTTTTTTATCTAGTATATTTCTAAAATTAATTTTTTTCCACAAATTATGTACGAAAAATACAAACTTGGGCTAACAAAATATTGTACATTTGAGAGCAGGATTGGGCTTTGTCAGAGGATAGCAGGCCTGGAAGCTTAGCCTGCTTTATATTTCTTCTTTTTCTGTAAACTCTTGAGATTGCTTTTTCACCTACTGACTCTCTGATCAAAAGCACAGACAAACTCATAATCACTGCAAAGGTGAATTCTTTACTCTCCCTTTTTTGTGTAATTCTTCAGTTCATGCTTCTCTGAATGAAATATTATGCTCTCTTTGTTGTTTTTATTTTAGTTTTTTGTGAACTTTCCCTGAATGCATTGTTTGGTTACTAAGAAAAGACTGGAAAGTAATAAATTTGACATCGACCCAGTATCAGAAATGGGGAAATAGTGATGGGTTTTACATTTTTTTCTCTGAAATTTGATCAAATATCACTTTTTGTTGGATGTATGAAACCAGTGTGATAGAATTTTCTTAAAAAAAGATAGAGCAAAACGATGATCCCTTTTTGTATTTTGCTTTGTTTAGTTACTTTTCAATTCCTTGAACGTAGGTTAGAAAATTAAATTTTAAGAGCTCTTTTTTTTTTCCTGGATTTGTTGAGGGCATTTTGAGAAAATGCTTAGAATTATCATTTATTGTCCATAATTTCGTTTTATTCAATTTGAGAAATTGTTGATTATACGTGTACTGAGAATTTAAAGGCGTGTCTGCTCATTCTAGTGTACTTATGGCTTATGTGGATGATGATGGTTCGTCGGGCTCTGGAGATGATGTCAACATGCTGGATGGACACAACAAGCGTCAATCTGTGACGCCGGGAGGTTCTGGTCGTGCGAAGAGGAGTCGTAAAGCTACTGGTGATGCCATCGTGGATGCCATGCTTGAAATTGCTGCTGCTTCTAAAATGAGGGCAGCTGCTATTATGAAGAATGAGGATCGGTTTTCTATTAGCAAATGCATCAAAGTATTGGATGAGATGCAAGGTGTTGACCAACGGATTTACTTTCTTGCCTTGGATTTATTTGAGAACCCCAATGCCAGGGAGATATTTATCTCACTAAAAAGTGATAAAAGGATTCCATGGTTGCAGGGAAAATGTAGTGCTATCCCTAGCTGAATTAGTTTCGATTGACTCTTTTAGCTGTTGTGTATTTTTCGTAGAAACTAATAATGGTTATGCTGTATTGCTGTGTATGAATTAAGTACTCAAGAAACCTCATACAGATGTAACTAGTTTGACTTCATGATTAATGGATGTTTTGCCAGCTTAGTGACTTTCCATTGTTTGGTTAATTTGGCCTCATCAACACTAGTCTATAGGGATTCTTGTTTGTCTTTGAAGGCCATTAAGTGAAGTAGAAATACATTCAGGAGAAACTACATTTCTTCATCTATATATTTAACCTCTTGCATTGTGTTGTATATTCTGTGTTTTAATCCAATTTGTACAGATACTCGAGTTAGCATGGAAGAACAAGAGAAACTACATTTCTTTATCTATATATTTGACCTCAAGCATCGTGTTGTACATTCTGTATTATAATCCAAATATGGAAGACCAACTTAGAACTTGACAAGATGGAATTAGTTGCTGCCGCCAGGGGCTACCACTATTATAATAGTGTGACACGGCAAACTCGACATGGTTCATCACCTGATGGAAGTAGCTTTATGTCTGAAGTACTGGATACCAGGAAATATTTTGTTTTGTATGTATAGGCATGTTTTCCACAATCCCTGTGGCATTCTCAGACAGAGGCATGCTTCGTGATACTGCTGGTGTTATGATAGATGAGGAGCTGGCAATTTTCTTGAACATTATTGGCCATTAGGAGCTTAACAGAGTTATTCATGAGAGGTTTATCTCTGCAAAACTATAATTGATCTTCTGTGACGCGTTATGTTATGCCAGCGTCATAGATGCCATGCATGTTCCTGCACATCTACCAGCCAAGGACCAATCTCGACTTTGTAGCAAGAGAGGTGTTTTATCACAAAATATTTTGGATCATTGATGAAACCTTCTTTTCTTTGTTTGTACAAAGGTTTTATTGTTATCACACTATAGGGCTACTAAATCAACAATGCTAGGATCACATTTAGTTTAGTAAAGAACTACTTCAGTCAACCTCTTTTATCCCCTCAAACACATAGGTGTACTCAAATTTAGTTGTAAAATATGGTTTGATCTCTTCCAACTCACCTCATTATTATTTAAAGTAAAATATAATCAGACTAAATTTTATATTTTCAATATCTGATTGTTCATCTCCTTTATAAACTAGAAAAAAATTAGTGTATATTTTCAATATTTGATTGTTCATCTCCTCTATAAACTAGAAAAAAATTCTTAGTTTTTTTAAGTACTTAAAAATTGTTTTTAACTAATTTTTAGTGACTTTCACCTATAATAGAGCGATATTTACTTGTTATGCTCAAAGCATAATATACATCCAGTAGTGTACATAACATCATATATATATTGAGGATCTTATACCCATAGTATATGGAATTATAATCATCTTATCGCTCTCAAATTTTGTTTTAAGGAACACATCCTTATAAAAATGAATCTACGAGGAATATGTAAGTATACTTCTTTCATATTCTTATATACTAAATTGTTTTAGCATCTTGTCTATATTAATGGATCGGAACAATCCAAGTAATCTTTTAAATCTATATCTATATATCTTTATTCCAATGATATATGTTGTTTTTCTCATATTTGTCATGTAGAAATTCTTGCACAACCAACTCTCTTTACTGACTAGAGTAAAGAAATCTTATTTTATACTAATATTATGTCGATTACATGTAATATTAGTAAAACAACTCACTAATCATTTTAGAAAAACAACTCTCTGTTTTTTTCTAATGAAATCAAATTGTTTGATTATCTCAACAAATTGGATATTCCAACTTTTAAAAACTTAATTAAATCTATAAATGGATTTTTATAACTTACACAATCTATTAGCAAATTCTTTAGATTCAAAACTTTAAGGTTGTATTATATACATATATTATTAAAAATTTCCATTCAAGAATACAACTTTGATATTCATTTGCAAAAAAACTCATAATCATGATATGCAACTATAATAAGTAAAATCATTGTATAAACTTTAACATATACCAACCAGAGGTATTAGCCACATCCAAGTATAATAAAAAGTACAAGGAGGAAAATAAAAAAATAAAAAGTTTGGTGGGATTCATTAAAGATTATCACGAATAAGGGCAATGACACATTGATAGGTGCACAAGGTAAACATACTTAGGGCAAGTCCTATGGCAATAGCTATTTTTAAGAGTCAAATCATAGAAATGACTTTTTGAATAATGTATAAATGATTTTTTTATTGATGTGCTCTCCAATGGTAAAAGTCATTTTAAAAAGCCATTTTTTTTATATCTTATTTTAAATAAAGTTCAATTATTTTGTATATAGTTTAATTATACAATTAATAGAAGTAAGTTATATAATTAAATAATTGCTTTTGAAAAACCCTCCAGCAATAAAATTATTATTATTTTATGTATATTTAAATTTAAAAAATGAATTTAAATATAATTAAAAGACCTATAATATTTGAAATTTGAAATTTAAACAAAATAAATACATTAATAAATAACCAATAATTTCTTTCTCTCTCTATATATGTTATGCTGCTCCCGTTTTCGGGTCTCTTCATTTATAAACAAATAATTAAATAATTCTGCCAAGCAACCTTTCCAAAAATGAAAAATCAATAAATTAATTTCTTTCTCTACTTGTTATTTCCCGTTTCTCTTTCTATTTATATATATAAATATAGTTGGTGCTGATAGAACTCTATCTTTCTACCTTAGGATTACAACCAAAAACAAAGGAAAATCTAGAATCTGTTTCTGTATATTATTCAACATCTCTGCCAAATGGTTTGTAAGGAAACATCTCACCTAAAAGCTTAAGTTGATAGGTGAGGCCCCAGAATATGATTATATTATACTCTAACACACCCCCTCAAGTGAAAGTCCTTTGGGCTTGAAACTTGCACATGCCCACATTACCTTGTGCTTGATTTTTTTATCAAATAGAATGGGGGTGGTGAGATTCGAACTCGTGACCGCTGGGTCAACAAGGCTCTGATACCATGTAAGGAACCATCTCACCTAAAAGCTTAAGCTGATAGGTGAGGCCCCAGAATATGATTATATTATACTCTAACATGGTTCCTCTGGCTGTTAATAAAGCCAACACACGAGATTATTGCAACAAATCTTAACTGACTTGGCCACGTGGCTACTAACAAACTGAAACAGCTTTTCAATTTGCCTTCTGACTTCCCATTTCTATCATTACCCACCCCTTTGAAACTAAGTTTACAAGAATTGGAAACTTATTGCAACGACAACAGTACGATCAACTGCTCTATTCCGGGAAACTCTGCCTCCCATGCCACCCATGCCCTCAAATAGTGACTCAAACAAATCGAAAGTCAAACCCACAGAGACAAAATACCTTCACAAAATCTTCCCAACTGGAGCGGGAAGGCGCACACTCCTCCCACTGGTACCACTGCAGGGACTCCCGATCGAGATGGAAGGAAATCATTTTGATTTTTTTCTCAGGTGGCACCGAGAAATAATCAAAATACTCTCTGCCTTGATTTCTAAGGCATCAATTCCAGTTTGCTCTACTCGGTCAATAAGTTCCTCCCATTCAGCTTTGTTATACTCCTCCATGATTGAAGTAATGAGAATCCTATCGGGATATTCTTCTTTTAATTGCTTAAATTCTTTCAACGTTGTTTCAAGAGGCCGGTCACTTATGAGTTCTATATTCTCCCAACCAATAATTTGCCCCTTGGCCGAGCCATTTGCACCAGCTCGTAGCCTAGCATACCGAGGAGTTATATTTATAACTTTTGCTGCATCTACTAACACAGTTTTAGCAATGGCAGCACCCCAGCCTTCTCTCTCTCTCTCGTTGATCCATCCCTCCTCGCTTGCGACTGTCTTCACCGTCGTCTTTATCAGTTGGAGGTGGAAATGTCTGATTAGCTCCCTCTCGTCAAGAATCAATTGAATCAAGGCGTTTGTCGATGAATGCGAATTTATCTTCAAGGAGACGCTGAATAGATTCCAGCAGAAGTTGAGTTTTGGAATTAGAGGCTTCAAGCGCAGCAACACGAGCTTCCATGGATGTCGAGCGAGTACAAACGCGAGCACGGGTCATACACTAAAGGAACAACTTAGAGGATCAATGGCTTTGATACCAATGATAGAACTCTATCTTTCTACCTTAGGATTACAACCAAGAACAAAGGAAAATCTAGAATCTGTTTCTGTATATTATTCAACATCTCTGCCAAATGGTTCCTCTGGCTGTTAATAAAGCCAACACACGAGATTATTGCAACAATTCTTAACTGACTTGGCCACGTGGCTACTAACAAACTTACTAACAAACTGAAACAACTTTTTTTTATATCTTATTTTAAATAAAGTTCAATTATTTTGTATATAGTTTAATTATACAATTAATAGAAGTAAGTTATATAATTAAATAATTGCTTTTGAAAAACCCTCCAACAATAAAATTATTATTATTTTATTTATATTTAAATTTAAAAAAATGAATTTAAATATAATTAAAAGACCTATAATATTTGAAATTTGAAATTTAAACAAAATAAATACATTAACAAATAACCAATAATTTCTTTCTCTCTCTATATATATTATGCTGCTCCCGTTTTCGGGTCTCTTCATTTATAAACAAATAATTAAATAATTCTGCCAAACATCCTTTCCAAAAATAAAAAATCAATAAATTAATTTCTCTCTCTACTTGTTATTTCCCGTTTCTCTTTCTATTTATATATATAAATATAGTTGGTGGTGATAAAACTGTATCTTTCTACCTTAGGATTACAACCAAGAACAAAGGAAAATCTAGAATCTGTTTCTGTATATTATTCAACATCTCTGTCAAATGGTTCCTCTGGCTGTTAATAAAGCCAACACACGAGATTATTGCAACAATTCTTAACTGACTTGGCCACGTGGCTACTAACAAACTGAAACGGCTTTTCAATTTGCCTTCTGACTTCCCATTTCTATCATTACCCACCCCTTTGAAACTAAGTTTACAAGAATTGGAAACTTATTGCAACGACAACAGTACGATCAACTGCTCTATTCCGGGAAGCTCTGCCTCCCATGCCACCCATGCCCTCAAATAGTGACTCCAACAAATCGAAAGGAATGCTGAAATTCCCCCCCCCCCCCCCCCCCCCCCCCCCCCAAATCCACCCATGCCCTCAAATAGTGACTCAAACAAATCGAAAGGAATCCCCCCCCCCCCCCCAAATCCTCAAACCCACGAGAGCCAAAGTCTCTGCAAAATACCTTCACAAAATCTTCTCAACTGGAGCAGGAAGGCGCACACTCCTCCCACTGGTACCACTGTAGGGACTCCCGATCGAGATGGAAGGAAATCATTTTGACTTTTTTCTCAGGTGACACCGAGAAATAATCAAAATACTGTTCTGCCTTGATTTCTAAGGCATCAATTCCAGTTTGCTCTACTCAGTCAATAAGTTCCTCCCATTCAGCTTTGTTATACTCCTCCATGATTGAAGCAATGAGATTCCTATCGGGATATTCTTCTTTTAATTGCTTAAATTCTTTCAACGTTGTTTCAAGAGGCCGGTCACTTATGAGTTCTATATTCTCCCAACAAATAATTTGCCCCTTGGCCGAGCCATTTGCACCAGCTCGTAGCCTAGCATACCGAGGAGTTACATTTATAACTTTTGCTGCATCTACTAACACAGTTTTAGCATTGGCAGCACCCCAGCCTTCTCTCTCTCTCGTTAATCCATCCCTCCTCGCTTGCGACTGTCTTCACCGTCGTCTTTATCAGTTGGAGGTGGAAATGTCTGATTAGCTCCCTCTCGTCGAGAATCAATTGAATCAAGGCGTTTGTCGATGGATGCGAATTTATCTTCAAGGAGACGCTGAATAGATTCCAGCAGAAGTTGAGTTTTGGAATTAGAGGCTTCAAGCGCAGCAACACGAGCTTCCATGGATGTCGAGCGAGTACGAACGCGAGCACGGGTCATACACTAAAGGAACAACTTAGAAGATCAATGACTTTGATACCAATGATAGAACTCTATCTTTCTACCTTAGGATTACAACCAAGAACAAATGAAAATCTAGAATCTGTTTCTGTATATTATTCAACATCTCTGCCAAATGGTTCCTCTGGGTGTTAATAAAGCCAACACACGAGATTATTGCAACAATTCTTAACTGACTTGGCCACGTGGCTACTAACAAACTGAAACAACTTTTCAATTTGCCTTCTAACTTCCCATTCCTATTAGGTGGTACACACAACACAACCACAAAAATTTCTAAAACTTCAAGTCTTAAATTTCTTCTTCTCCTTCTGATAAAGAAATGACGAGCAGCAACGGTGGAGGAGATGCAGTGACAGCAGCAGCAGGAGTTATGGAGATGAGGCCAAAGACCAAGATCATTTGTACTCTGGGACCTGCTTCAAGATCTGTCCCTATGATCGAAAACACCAAGGTTTTCTTTTCCCCATCTGGGCTTTTCATTTCTTGTACCTCATTTCTTGTTTCTTGTCTGATTCTGCTGCTCTCTATTTATTTTTGAAACTGGGTTTTATTTGTCTTATTTTGTGATTATTTCATTTCTGAACCGAATTTCTCATTTGTTTGTTTGATTTTGTGCGAAAAGGTTGTGTTGTCTTTTTTGTTCTGATTGTTGCTGTGTTTTCATTTTTTATTATTACTGTGTTTTAATATGATCTGCTGCAACGGTATAATTTTACTAATTCCAACGACTCTTTTTCAAAATGCCTCCCGCCCGGAATGACTCTCCTGTTGGAGGGCGTTAAATTGAACATCAAGAGCTAAAACTTAAATATCTGCCTTTGCCTGTTGGGATATCTCTTTCCGTTGGACTTGCTCCTATAAATGTGTTATAATGAGGGTGAAAGGGTAATCACGCGTGTCAATCTTATATATGTGTTAAATTGCCTAGTAGTTGAGTCAATGGATATGATGTAACAGTGCAATAAATAACATGAGAAATTAATTTATCCTTGTATATTTTTTGACCAATGAATGATTGACACAAGATACAATATTTTAAGCATTTTATCAAAAAAAACAAGATCTTATAAATAAAAATCATTCATTAAAATGATACTGGCAGAGGACATAAAAGAAATTTTTATAAATAGAAATTAAATAAACGCCCCGCACCCCCTCCATTCCATTCCCCCAAATCAATTTCAGTCAAAAACTCAAATCCCTAATACCGACGGCCAAGGAAGCAGAAGGTTTGGCATAGACAACAAGTAGCTTGAAAAGGGAGTGAAGAAGTGATCCAAAGTCCACTCTAAAGCGTATGCGCTGTGTTCGCTATCATCAATCCCAACCACAATCACTTGCTTCTCTAAGGTTGCTGGTGAAGAGAATCAGGAACCCAGGTGAGAAAATCAGAGCAAAAAAAGAAAAAAAGAAAAGGAGAGCTAAAGAAAGCAAGACTGGAAAGACAAAAAGCAACAAAAGGTGAAATGTGGAAAAGGCATTTGGATGCTTTGATATGTTCTGTAAAGTAATGCGCTCTCCGTTGATGTGAAGTAACTGGGAATATTATTTCGATAATATTATATTAATGATGTACAAGATATTTTATTTTATTTTATTTTTTAAAAAATATTTTATGTTTATAGAACTTAAAAATGGTAGAAATATTTCTAATTTTGAAATTATATTTATTTAATTTTATATTTGTATTATATAATTTAAAGTTAATTTATCTTAAATTTTATTTATATTTGTTAAATTAATATTTTAATTTTATTGATTTAAAGCATCAAATCTTGCTCCATAGTACACATTTAAATTTAAATTAATGCAAATAAATACAAATCTTAGCAAATCAAATTTAAGGGGAGAATCGAGGATTGTCCTACTCTTTTTTAAAAATACTTAAAATGAAAAATGTATATAATCATATGTTTTAATAAAATTAAATATTTATACACACATACCAAGTTAATTTGCTTGATTTTCAAGTCGAGGTGATTCAAAAAGCTTTAAGGCTGGTTAATGCCTTGAGTTTAATATTATTTTCACCCCCAAGTTCCCGAGTTCCCAGCTGCTAAGGGCACTCAATGGAGACTGTGAGGGGTTTCATGCATGAAGACGAGTTCAATGAGCATGGAATGCAGACTAGATTAAAGTGGAGAATCAAATTACTATAATATTTTCAAATAAACATTCAAAAACAGGAAATCAAAATTTGGCAAGGCCATTCATGAAGATTAAGATATACAGAGTTAAAATAAGTTCATGTGAGAATCAGTCGGATTCTTTAGATCCGTTGGTGGACAGTCCTAGAGCATCTCCCAAATTAAATGTGCTTCTCATTGTTCTCCTCCCGATCCCTCCATTGCCCCTCCTCATCATTGCAGCGAATTCCCCATAGTCAATTTGTCCATCCTGCAACGATTTTCATAAGCTCCTCTAACTTTCAACACTAACAGGACGTGCTTTTGAGTGATTTATCAGAGTGAAGGTCCAAGGTTCTTTATTTTCTGCAAAACTTGAATGAAATTGAAAAGACAATAAAGAATGGACTTACATTATCTTGATCGATTTCTTTAATCATCTCATCAAGGTGGAGTTCACTTAAGCCAAACTGTTTGCAGGCTTGTTGAAGCTCATCAATGGTTATGTAACCACTACCATCCTTGTCGAAAAATGAGAAAGCAGACGCTAAATTTTCCTCCCTCTCCAACTTATTCAAGTGCACAGTGGCCGCAAGAAATTCACCGTAATCAATTGTTCCACTGTTGTCAATATCAGCCTAAAAAAAAGACCACGAAGCATGCATTTATTTTTATTCAACTCAACTGATTAGTTGGGAAAACAAAACAGTGGATTAGAGCAAGTTTACTTACGGCATCCATCAGATCCTTTATCTCAGACTCCATTAGTTCAGAGCCTACTCGCTTTAAGCCTTCTTTCAGTTCATCAAAAGTTATCGTTCCACTGTTGTCCGTGTCTATCATTTTGAACAACTCTTTCAAACCACCAATCTCTTCTTCAGAAAGCCTCTCTGCTATGACCTAAAATTTATTTTTGAGAATCAGTATGCATCATCACTTGAGGTCAATATTACAGTATATAACACAAGATACGCACAGAGATGTATAACATGTGCATGCAAGTATGTTCATGTGTGTTTGTAGGAAAACCAGGTACGATTAGCATTATCATGCGTTTCCAGGAAAACCAAGTACTATTAGCATTGGCATACCTTAGTTTCATACAGGTAACATGATCAGTTCACTTAACAATCAACCTAGTTAATAAACTCATAGTTTCTCCAATGGAGCCAATAATGAAACTACAACACATCCACAAGAATCTTACATGCAAAGCCATCTTCTTGAGTTTGTTCATTGCAGAGAACTGCTTCAGGCGCGATAAAACAGCGGAGTCAAGAGGTTTATCAGGGGCAATTCTGTCATCCACAATCCATGGGTGGCCTGACACAAAAAAGGTCACATAGGTGACTTGATGTTGTAAAATCCACCAGAAATCACATTACAGGACTTGTTTAGGCCTAATACTCCTACATCCTTCCTTTTTTACAGAAAATTTAAGTGACTTACAAAGTACTTCATGAGCAGTTATCCTTTTCTTTGGATTCCGTTCAAGCATTTTTCTGATGAGGTCCTTGGCACTGCCTGAAATGCTAGGCCATGGTTCAGATGCAAAATCTAATTTTCCTTGCAATATCTGCTTGAAGATCCCTTTTTCAGTTTCTGGCATTTGTAGAGCAGTGAAAGAAGAAAGGAAATATTGTCATTAAAAGTCAATAACACTATCCCTATCTAGTCCTTGATTCATCATCAGCGAAGACTGAAGAACAAAAAAATTATTACCTGCCCAAAAAGGCGGCACACCACTTAAGAGTATGTACAAAATAATTCCTACACTCCATACATCTGCTTCAGGTCCATAATGTTTGCATAAAACCTCTGGTGCAACATAGTACGGACTCCCAACAACATCAAAAAAGGTTTCACCTGAAAATCCACAAAATAAAGGACACTAAGACAGAGGCCAACTGCATGATTAAATGATGGTAGGGTTCACTTAAATTGCAATGGCTTTTGGAACAAAGGGGACAAAAATCTCATAGGTCAACAATTCTGAAACAAAAGGCATTAATTGACTGCAAATCCACTTTGAAGATTTCTATTTATTCAGATTCATAGTAGCTAAGTTTATAGATATGCAGGCAAACACACATATTGAAATCATAGGACAGATATTGTTGTCCAGGTTGCAGAAGCTTACCATAAAAAAAGGGGATTTTTCTTCCCAATTGAAATGTATAAACGACATATGGATGAGAATCTGAAATACCTATAAGGAGCCAATATGTCCAGGTATAGATGACCTAACTGAGAATTTGATGATTTCTTATATTGTTTCAAGTCAATCTAGGAGATGCAAGGAGAGAGAGCAACATTTTAATAATCAGATTTGATGAAACTTTAAGATAAGAACATTCAGTATTTCAACAAGAGGAAAAGAAAAGGAAGCTTGAAGAATAACTTGAATGGCTTTGGGAGAAGAGGGGTGAAGTGTGTACTGCTAGAAGCTCTAACAAAAAAATCAAATTCAATTCATTAAACACACAAAATAACACATTATAGCAGAATAGCTACCAAAAAAAAATCAACTTTGTTCACTGGCAAGTGACTTTGGGAGCAATTTTAAGCAATTATCTCATCTTAGAGTACTCTGACATGGGGTCACCTAAAGTTATTAAGATAAAAAAATCTTTAACCATGGGAAGAAAACAAAATCCCTCAAGCACCTCAACATTTTAGCTTAGTATTTCTTGGTTAATTATTCAAACAATGATTGCCGGGAGCCAGCACAGAAGGTTAGTAGAGATGATTTTTGTCCACATGCGATGGCCCAAATTGGGTCCTCCCACTTCCAGAGAAACTAAACTATTTCAAGCAAGGAAGTATTTAGAGCCCTTATTAAATGCAGGAACATGCTTGATCAGAAAAAAATGGCGCAGGCTCAATTTGAATGGTCAATGCCCAAGGCTTTCAACAACTCATACAACATTTGGTATTCAACTCAAATTCAAGACATTATGAGACATGGGACTCTTTGGTGTCTTAGTGATGTTCAATCGTATTGGTAAAATCCGAATTATCAGAAATCATTCCCAGCCAAGTTAATAAATATATTGATAACAAGACACGGAGACAAAATGAAAGAAACACACTAAATTGAACACACACATAATAAACCCAGATCAAAATCTTAAATAAGTCAGTCTTCGAACAGTCAAGAAATCGTCAAACCGGCAAATCAAAATCCTTTCAGTAGCACCAAAACAAACATTAAATCTGAAGAAAACGAAAACCCATCAAAGGAAACACAAGCAAAACATTAAGAGAAAGAAAAGCACCACCCACTAATTGAAGGAACCAAACCTGGCTTGTAAAACACAGATAACCCAAAATCAGTGGCCTTAAGAGGAGCATCTTCCTCAACACTATGAAACAAAAAGTTCTCAGGCTTAAGATCTCTATGCATGACTCCAAGTGAATGACAAGCCTCAACAACCCCAACAATAGTCTTGATCAACTTAGCAGCCTCTCTTTCACTATAATGCCCTTTCTTAACAATCCTATCAAAAAGTTCACCTCCTTCACAAAGCTCCATCACCAAGTGAACACAAGCAATATCCTCATAAGCCCCACTAATCCTAACCACATGTGGGTGTTCTGACAAATGGTGCATTATCTGGATTTCTCTCCACACATCCTCGTAATCTTCTTTACAAAGAAGCTTTCTTTTTGGTATGGACTTGCAAGCATACTCTTTGCCTGAAGTCTTATTTGTACAAAGAAAAGTCGTACCAAACTGACCTTGACCAAGCTTCCTCCCTATGTTGTAATGATCTCTTAAGTTCTGGGTTTTGTGTGGAAGCACCCATTTGGGTCTTGACGATATTGGTGGAGGTGGTGGTGGAGGTGGTGCGTTAGTTGATGAGGGTTTTGAATCATCATCCATGGCAAGAAACTGAAAACCTCTTGTGAGTTAAAAAGTACTCGTTAAAAAAAGTCAGTCTCCTCCCTCCCTCCCTCCCTCCCTACATAGTCACTCAGGAAGAGGACTTTTGGCACTGACTGACAAGAGAGTAAACTATAACTTAGACCCTATAGTTTGAAGTAATTAATTTATCACTCCTTGTTACCCTTAGAAATTAAATATTTGATCCTCATTCTCTTAAATGCATTCTAACTCAGTCCTGAGTAATCTAGATTCTGACCTATGTCTCTCTCTCTCTCTGAATCTCGATTGAGACGAGACTATATTCACATTACCTGTTTCAGAATTAGCTGCCTGAAAAAACAAATGCCTCGTGTCAAGGGAATCCAAAGTTGCAATCACTCAAGTCATCACAAGTCATGGATCATTTAGAATATACTTTACAAGTTTGATGCTTTGTGAGGAGATAATGAGTGGTTTATAGGTGTAAAAACATGTTTTATATTGAAAATATAGGTAGGATATTAAAAAATTGTCTTCTTTTGATTGTTTAATATCTTAGTATCAATCAAAGTTAAGAATTAGTGCCAAAAATTGCAATCCCGATAAAAAAAAATGGTGAAATTCATGACCTTACATATGAACCATGATAATCTTATCAAAAGATGATATAAGCAAAAGTTATTTATAAAAAAACATATGGAAAAAAAAGACTATCAATTAAATGTAAAAGGATGAAATTGAAAAATAAAGTTCCAATAAAAAAATTAAAAACATAACAAATAGTTATTAAAACAATATGGATCAAATTTGTCATAAAATTAAATGAGCTAAAATATTAAGGAATGTAATTGGAAAAAAAAAAAATTCAATTAAGAGAGTGATATAAAATAATAAGGGATATGCAATTGAAAAAAATAATTTAATTAAAAATATTAAAATCAAAGAATAGAAACCAAATCTATGGTTAAAAAACCAAAGGAGGCTTTCCAATTCTATAGATAATTTAAAGTAAAATAAATAACAATAGAATTTGTTATTTATTATTTTGCTTCATGTAAATTCACAATCGACCTTGCTCAACGGAATATATATTTATTATTCCATGTTCCAGAACGTAGAAAGCACAATCATATTTCAGGGCTTTTGATAGATTATAACTCCGAACATGCTAAGGTAAGTTTTTTCCGGCCATCTTATCAAGCAAACACACCGGGGAGGGTTACATATTATAAACAATACCAAGCTCTGACCTATATATATATATATATATGATCATGGAGTCATCATGTCTTGATCCTTTGTTGGAACCCAGATGAGAGTATCACTAGCCAGAAAGTGACAGAACGCCGGGCCTGGTTTGATTTTGAGAACTTGAAAGGCCATATGCTCCGGGCTCCAAGCTGATGTGTTCAGGTGGCACACCGTTACCGCTTCCACTTTTGTGCCGTCGGCACCCACCAGTGGAACCATATAAACCTCTGTGTCTTCGATTACATGACAGTAATACACTGCATATGGATATCTCATCTTATGGCACGCCGTTGCTTTATGATCTCCGGTCATCTTCGCTTTTTCCGATACAGTATACTCTTGCTTCTCGCCTGGATCAGTCGAGAGGACCTCGACGTTCTGGCCAAGCCTCTCAACATTGAAATCAATCAATGACTCTAGAGATGTGGCACAGTATTTTTCTTCTCCTTCCATGTTTGGGCTCTCGCAAGATCCTACTTCATCTATGATAACCTGAGCCTCTTTCGAGTTGACTTGCAGAGAAAAGTACTCCAAGATCTCAGATAATTGATCGCTTGAAAAGGGTATAGACTCTGCGACTTGACGAGGCAAGAAAGTAACCTTGGTTCCACTATTAGTAAATTGCAATTTCATCTTCTTACCTGGATGAAGATCGTTGTACAGGTAGAATAGTGTTGAGTTGGGGAGAGCATTTTTCTGCTGGATAGATTTATAAAGAATTGTATAGCGTCTTTGATCAACACCAACATATTTGTCGTCATTAGCGATTTCTCTAGTCACTGAAGGATAACGACCAGGTTGTAGAAGATCTCGTAGGGCTTTCGGCGGTGGAGTGTTGGGCAGCCGTGAGTACCAATACATCTCAGTAGGTGGAGAGATATCGCCGGGGAAGAAGTTGGACACTTTCTTTGGGACGGCGGTGCACAGGATAGTGTGGAGGGACAGAGTAAGAAAGAAGAGCAGGAGTGGTACACCAGAATTAGCCGGAGACATTTTAGAAATTAGTAGATTGATGGAAGAGAGTGAAGTAGTGAGCTGAGTGACATTATTTATGAAGAGGTGGCACTGCAACAACGTTTTCATTACGACGTTTGACAAACGTCACGAAAGAAAATCAATGAGTCTGTAACAATTTGAATCTGTATTTCAGAGTAGTTTTTTTCTTTATAATTGGGACTGAACTTATAGAATTATTACTAGACTAATTTAGCTAAAACTAAAAGCTATTTTATCCCTACTTTACACAATTTTCATATCGGGAAATTAACGGCCACATTTTAACACTCCCCCTCAAGTTGGAGCATAGATATTTATCATGCCCAACTTGTCAATCGCGTCATAAAGCGCCCTTCCAGAAACTGTCTTTGTGAGAATATCAGCCAATTGATTTTCAGACCGAACAAACGGAAGTTGTATAATTTTCCGATCAAGATTTTCTTTAATGAAGTGTTTGTCGACTTCAACGTGTTTGGTATGATTATGTTGAACCGGATTATGAGCAAATTCAATAGCTGCCTTATTGTCACAGTGTATATCCATAGATGTTCCATAGTCAACTCCCAGGTCTTGTAATACTTGTTTAACCCATAGTAATTCACACACACCATGAGCCATACCTCGGTATTCTGCTTCTGCACTTGACCTTGCGACCACTTTCTGCTTCTTACTTCTCCAAGTGACAAGGTTGCCTTCTACGAATGTAAAATATCCTGACGTTGATCTCCTATCAATCTGATTTCCTGCCCTATCCGAGTCTGCATACCCTTTAATATTTTGGACCTCCATTTTTGAAAATAGAAGTCATCTTCCTGGTGCACTTTTCAAGTATCTCAAGATCCGGTATACTACTTCCATATGTTTTTCTCCTGTTGAATGCATGAATTGACTTACCACACTTACTGCGTAGGTGATGTCTGGCTGAGTATGTGATAAGTATATTAGTTTTCCCACTAGCCGTTGATAACATCCTTTGTCCGTTGGCATTTGATTTTCTGCTTGTCCCAGTTTGTGATTCATTTTCATAGGTGTATCTACCGGTTTGCATGCAAGCATTCCAGTTTCTACCAATAAATCTAACACATATTTGCGTTGTGAAAGACATATCCCTGTTTTTTGACCTTGAGACCTCAATCCCTAATAAGTACTTCAGTTGTCCTAGATCTTTCATTTCAAATTTCGATGCCAGAAATTGTTGTAGTGCATTTTTCTCTTCTGGATCATCCCCTGTTAAGACCATATCATCTATATATACTATTAGTGACATTACCTTCCCTCTTTTGTGTTTTATAAACAAAGTATGATCTGAATTACTTTGCTTATAGCCAAACTCCTTCATCGTGGATGAGAATCTTCCGAACCATGCCCGAGGTGACTATTTTAGACCATATAATGCCTTTTTTAATTTGCATATTTTAGTTTCACATGAGGACCTGGTTTTCACTCCAGGTGGCAATTCCATATACACTTCTTCTTCAAGATCTCCATTCAGAAAGACATTTTTAACATCGAATTGTTGTAAGGCCTAGTCTCGATTAACTGCTATAGATATGAGAATCCGGATGGTGCTCATTTTGGCAACTGGAGCAAAAGTTTCTTGGTAATCCACTCCATACTTCTATGTATATCCCTTCGTGACTAACCTCACTTTGTATCTATCAATACTCCCATCTGCTTTCAATTTCATTGTAAACACCCATTTACACCCAACTTTCTTCTTTCCTTTTGGTAGTCGACATAGCTCCCAAGTGTTATTCTTCTGCAGTGCCTTCATATCCTCTTTCATCGCCTTGGTCCACTTTGGATCTCCTAATGCATTCTGTACATTACTAGGAATAGACACATTGGATAATTGATTAATAGTAAATGCATATGATTCCGATAATCTATAAGTAGAGATATAGTTACTGATGGGATATTTTGTTTTGTTTTGGGGATCAGGTTCATACTGTTTCTTTGGGACTCCCCGGTTTAGATTTTATGGGTATCTATTGGTCATATTATTTTCTAAGATAGGAATTTCATTTATCTCAATAGCGATAGGATTTAGGGTTACCTGAGGGGACTGAGGAGAGACATTCTCGGTTGATTTTTCGGTTAATGGTGTAGGCGTTGGTAATTCCAGAGACATGGAGGGGTCGTTACTGAGATCATTTTGGTCTGTGCAGACTTCCAAGTCATCATTACACCTCGGTCTCATTTCCTCTAATTCAAATATATCTTTATTCTCTTCATTGTTACTCTCCCCGTAAAGAGAAGACCCGGGAACTCCCCCTGAATAGTAGGGTTCAAATTCTCGAAATGATGCATCCAAGGTGACATGCAACTTTTGATGGTGATGATCATAGCACCGATATCCTTTCTGAAACTCCAAGTAACCTACAAACATGCATCGTTTTGCACACGGATCCAGTTTGCTTCGCAGAACTTTAAGGATGTGGACATATACCGTATAACCAAATACCCGAGGCTCCAAATTTGGTAAGTGAGGAACCAAGAGAAGAGATTCCATTTTCTGTTGAGGAGACTGAAATTCAATTGCACTGGATGGTGTTCGATTCATTAAGTACGCAGCGGATTTGACTGTCTCACCCCAATAGTATTTTGGTAGATTCATGCCAATAGCGAAGCGCGAACAATTTCCATAATCTGCCTATTCTTTCTTTCGGCTAATCCATTCTACTATGGAGTATATGTGCAGGATGTCTGGTGTCAAATTCCATGATGCTTTAAAAAATTACCTAGCACTTGATCCATAAATTTTGTACCATTATCTGATTGAAGTGTATGAATGTGTCGTTGGTATTGGGTCAGTACCATTTTCTGAAATTCCTGAAAAACTGTACCTACTTCACTTTTATTTTGGAGAAGAGATATCCAGGTCATCCGAGTACATTCATTAATAAATATAACAAAATATCGTGCATTAGAAAAAGATGAGACCTTTGCAGGACCCCAAACATCAGAATGTATGACTGCAAATGGTGCTTTTATTCAAACTTGGCAAATAGAAAATACAGTGACTTTTCGCTAGTTCACAAATTTCACACTGAAAATCCAAAATACTTAAACTCGAAAATAAATATGGTTGTAACTTCTTAAGATACCCAAATGACAGATGTCCGAGTTATCAATGCCATATGAGAGCGTGAGCTTGATCTGTGCTTCTGGTCTGATGCACGTGACCCAACTTTGACCCCCTTGTTCTGTTAATTCCAAATAATACAGGTTGTTCCATCCAACATCATAACCAAGAATCTTTCGGATTAGAATGTCCTGAAAAACACAAAACAGAGGCCAAAACGTTACCGTGCACTCAAGAGTAGTCGTAATTTGACTAACTGACAAGAGATTATATGCAAGAGATGGAACAATAAGGACAATGTCTAGTGTTATAGTGTTAGTAAAAAAATAGATCTTTCCCCGTAGCAGGGGAGATACTACTATTAGCGGTGCGTATAGCTGACTGTGAGGAGGGTTTATGGCAGATTAAATTATTGGAATCGCTAGTCATGTGATTAGATGCACCTATATCATTAATCCAATCACTATTCTTAGTAATAACAGAGTGTGCAAAAGTTTTTTCAATGATACTTGGATGAGCCACATTCACTGTAGGCAATACCTGATCTACTTCCGTCAGATTTACCATAGGTTTTCTGATACTTTTCCGGGGTTTTTTCGTAAAATCCCACCAGTCCGGGTAGCTAATAATTTCATAACACCTTTGTTTTGAGTGCCCTATTTCACCGTAGTGAGAACACATCAATCCACCTGTACTTTTGTATTTTCGGTTAGCCCCATTTCGGTTAGCCCCACCATTTCAGTCAGCATCATTTCGGGCAACCCTAATCCATTTCCCCCTTTTCTCTTCCCCAAGCCGTCGCACCGTGACCCTTTCCTCTCCCTTGCTCCCTCAGTCAATGGTGCCCTACCATCATCACGGTATATTCAGGGACCATTGGAGGGCCTCCACTATGCTTGCCTTCCATCACTTGCTTCTGGGAGTACTCTCGGCGGACGGCGACGTATGCACCTTCGAGATCCAGTTTAGGATCTTTCCTTAAAATCTCTCCTCGGATTTGTTCGAAGGATGGGTCAAGTCCACTAAGGAAAATATGGATTCCGAGCCTCGCCATGACCGAGTGAAGTTGAAGAACGTCGTCCACCGTCCCATCTTGGGATGCACTTCGACAGTCAATGTCCTGAAAAATGGCCACCAGCTCCGTGTAATATGTGGACAAGGATGACCATTTTGTCTTGTGGTAAATGATTATTGGTTTAGTTCGAAGAAACAAGTCTCGTTGGCGTCGTCGTAGAAGGTTCGGGCGGCAACCTCCCAGATGTCTTTGGTTGTGGGTAGGCAAATGAATCGCTGCATCAACACTGGGTTCATGGAGTCAATGAGCTAGCTCTTGACTCGGTGGTTCTCAGCGACCCATGATTCAAGCCTTGGGTCGCCTGGTTCGGGTCTTGCCATGTCTCCGGTAAGGTATCCAACGTTGTTTCTAGCTCCGATTCTCATTTCAATGAGTTGTGACCATAGTGCATAATTTGTTTCATCCAAAATAATACTCAATAGGAAGGCTGAGTTGTCTTGATGAACCACCACTGGTGGTGACGGGTTGGAGGTAAGTGTTTGAGTAATTTCCATTCTGAGTTTTTATTGTGTAGGATGAATTTCTTGATTGAGTGTTTAATGTCTGTGGTTGTTGGTTTTCTGAGATGAAGAAGTTCAGATGGTTTTCTAGGGTTTTTTCTAGGTTTCTGGGTCTTGGGTTTCTGGGAATTTACGTTTGAATCTGTGGTTGTTCTTGGTTGGTTTTCTGGGTTCGTGTTTGAATCTATGGGTGTTGGAATGTTAGGGATTCTGGGGGTTTTTTCGGATTAATTTTGTGGGTTGATGTTTGCTGGGTTTCTGGGTGTTTTTGGATGAATGTTGTGGGTTAATTTGAACAATACGTGTTCGATGAACAGTAATACAAGCATTGTAGCCTTCGAGAAAAAAAATTCGATTCAAAAAATTCAAAAAAACTTTAGAGATGCTCTGATACCATGTAACAATTTGAATCTGTATTTCAGAGTAGTTTTTTCCCTTACAATTGAGACTGAACTTATAGAATTATTACAAGACTGATTTAGCTAAAACTAAAAGTTACTTTATCCTTACTTTACACAATTTCCATATCGGGAAATTAATGGCCACATTTTACCAGAGTCACTATTTTTTATTCACAATTTTTATACGGTAGGTTTTGTAAAATACCAAAATCAATATATATTATTTTTATATCTTTGTTATCCATCATTTCTCATTGGTAAACTTTTACAATGATAAATTTTTGTTCTCCCATATTTTCAGTAGTATACTTTGTCACCATATTCCTCCATATCTCATTCTCTTTCTTATAGTTACAATATACATTAGATAACTAATTTAAGAGAATGCTTAAAATAGAGTTTCTACATACGTTGTTCTCATGTGTCTATGCTTCAGTATTATCACTAGTCATGGGATCAGTAAAAACCCAAACAACTTCATGCATGTCAAGGACATTGAAGATCTTTGCTTGCCACCTTCTAAAGTTTTCTATAAAAAAGCCAATGACAATGTGGCAGCAACAGAGAGTTAATGACAAAAAAGACGACAACGATAGAGTTCTTAATAACAACAATGTTGAGGGTAGCATTAGTGTTAACAATAATGTTTTCGTCCATGTTAATAAAATATCCTTATGATTGTTGGTTGTATGGATAACGAAGAGCATATAAAAAAACTTAAGGTGTATATAAACATTATCTTTAAGGATATTTTTCCAATATAAGATTATCATCTAGGATTTAACAAGTTTCTCCTCTAGAAACAAAGGTCACAAAAACAACTAGACCAATAGTGAAAGAAAAGACCAGCAAGTTCTGTAAACACGAGAAAATACTATGGCTATACATGTTTGATTGTAAGAGTGCATAGTATATATAGGTCGATGTCATGTAACAACTAGACAAAAAATAAATTAAAGAATCAAATAGTTCTTACAACAATTCAAAAAATAAAGAGTTGTTAAGGAATTAAAATGTTGTAGCTATTAAAAAAAGTTTTAAATAAAAGAGTTGTTAGGATTTTGTAACTATTAGAAAATTAATTCCAAGTGTTATTATTGCTAATGAAAAAAGATTTATAAAGTATAGGTGCAAGAGACATTTCAACTTCACATGCGTGAGTGCATTATCATTTTCTTATTATTTATTGTACAACTCGAGAAATAACTGTTCCTAAAAAAGAGGATGTTACATCTATTATCTCATATCAAGGTTTACTATATAAATATTTAATGAAAATCTTTATTTTTGTAATAAGAGACAAAAAAAAAAAAAAAAAAAAAAAAAAAAAAAAAACTTTCTCTCTCTCTCTACTTTATATTCAAAAATAAATAAATTGTATTTCTCAATTCGTACAAAAGTTGTAAGCAACATGCATCCAATAAACTGTTTTAATTTGCAGCCAAAAATGCTAACAGGTGGAGAAGTATCATTGATCGGGAGGAAGCTGGATATTTTCTTTGGTGAAGGGGCATTGTCAGCAGCCATTGTCGTATGGCTTAAAGATAAAAATAGAAAAGGTGATTTGGAGGGGGAGAGAGAGCAAGAAAGAGGATTAGGAGCATTACACAGGAATAAGCTGGAGATATTTTTGAAACAATTGGATTGAAAATAGTAAAGTAGCGAGCCGACATTTCTAACTTTATTATTTTCTTCTATTTTAAGTTTTTTTTTTTAATTTTCATTTTAAGAAATACAAAAAAACCGAGATTGAAATATTTATGAGAAAAGAGGCATTTTATAAAACAAATACTAAAATCTTAAGCATGATCCAATTATATTAATCTCTTTATCGTTGTGATTTTTCTTTTCTTTTCTTTGTTGATAGTTGTGATGTTTATTATAAGAATGCCATGAAAGAAAATAAAAACAACTTTTTCATTTACTATAAGGATTTAATTATTATTTTGTCATTATAATTTATCAAAAACAATTAATTAATCGTTAAATTATCAAAAATAGTTAAATATTCCTATGGTCTACGTTGACCATCCTTAATTTAGTAGTTCTTTGTTTCAAAAATACCTTCTTTCATAATCATTTTTTTTCTTTCTATTTTAACTAATTCTCCTTGTCTTGTTCTATTTTTCAAGAAAAAAATATTGGAAATGAATATGAAATTAAAAATATAAATACTTTTAAGAGTACAAGGATTAAATATATAGTTTCTAAAAGTAAAAGTATTGAGTAATTAGGTTTGTTAAACTACAAGGACTAAGTAATAATTTATACTTTAACAATGTTCACCATAATGGTTTTTGAACATGTAATTCATAGTGAAAAAGAATCATGTTGGCGGATAATTTAGCAAAGTAAAAGGTTCTTAGAGATTATTATCTACTTATAGTTTTTTTTTTAATGTAGGGTATATTTTTCTTGAATAATAATTATAGATTTAGATAGTCTCATACTCTTTTGAGTACTTTTGTACTTTTTTTATTAAATCATATTTTTAATTGCTATAAAATAAATTAATATCTTATATGTTATAAAAAAGTCAATATTTACAAAAAAAAAACTTATAGTCCATGTTTGGTACTGCATTTTAAAAGCGTTTTTTTTTTTTTAATTAATTTTTTTAATGTTTTTAGATCATATCATCATTATTTGTATTCTTGCATTTTATCTTCACAACAGTTGTGTCTATAATGATATCTTTTAGCAACACTTCTTGGTATAAACATTGTTGTATCTTTCTTTTGGTCCTTCAATAATAATTATTTCTATCAAAGTTTTAATTGACCTCAACATTAAGCTCAGTATCTAATCCTGTTAACTAATGTCACCTCTATTTTTATACAAATATAAGTGAAAAAAGAAATCTAGGTATTGATTGACTATTTTTTATATTTTGTGTTATGAGTACAAATATAATTTCTTACATAAAAAAAATCTTATATTGCATTTGTAAAATTCCACACTACTAAATGACAGATAAAAATAGTCATGTTAATTATTTAAAGTACTAATCCGCTTTAATCACTAGATGAAATTTATAAATTATCATCCCATTTCTTGAAAAAATTGAATATAAATTGAGAATTGTGTGTATTCACCCAACATTCTTTCAAAAAATATCTTTCAGAAATGGAATAATTTGCTATTTTTTTAATATATTTTGCCCCACGTAAATTCATAAACAACTTTTCTCAATGGAATCTTTGTGATTAATAGATAAAAGTGAGAGAAGAAGATAATAAACACCATTGCACTAAGTGATATGCTCTAGTACCTAGAAATACAATCATATATTAGTTCTTTCAATAGATAATTCCAAACAAAGAAGAAGATTCCAAAGGAAGCTAATTTTATTATGTGTTTTTCCTCTTATGTATTTCTCTCTATACACTTGGAATTGTGATTCTAATTACAAGTCTATTTATAGGTCTAGATCAACAAAATAAAAAAAAAACAAAAAAAACATAATCAAAATAGGAAAAGTAATTCTGTTGTTATAACTGATTGATCATTTCTGAACCGATCATATGGTTAATTTAATTCAACCAAAAGACCGGTTTTTCTGCTTTATACAGAGAAAAAATAGTTTACTTTTCAACATCATCCCTTAAACTTGATTTCTTATAACTACTAACATATCTCTTATCTTAGCAAAAATATCATATTTGAGTGGCTTTGTAAAAATATTCACGACTTCATCTTGGGTATTTATATACTTAACTTCAATTTCTTTGTTTGTAATGCAATCTCGTAGGAATGAAATATTGTGTCCATATACTTACTTTTATCATAAAATACTAGATTCTTTGCTAAGGCAACAACTGATGAGTTATTCATAAATTTATGTAAATTGTTCTTGTGGTATTTACAACTCTTTCAATAATGTTCTTAGCCAACTAAAATAACAAACACATGCTAAAGAAGCTACATAATGAGCTTTACAAGGTCATATAACTATAGGTTGCTTCTTAAAACTCCATGTAAATGTTGTGTCTCCAATTTAGAAGACAACTTATAATGCTTTTTCTATCATTAATATCTACAACGCAATCATTATCACTATAGCTTATAAGATCAAAGTTGTTAGAGTAACTATAAAATAAGCTAAAATCTACAGTACCTTTGATATATCAAAGAATTCGCTTTAATGATTTGAGATGTGTTATAATTGATATCTCTATGAAACTACTCACAAGACCTAATCCAAATAGAATATCTAAATGAATGAATGTCAAATATCTCAAATTCCAATTAGGCTTTTGAATATTATAAAGTTTATTCTCTTTTTCATCATATGTTGACTTCTTTACTCAACACTCAACTGAAATATTCATTTTTGCATAGTCTCTTATCTTGAACTTCTTGAGAATCTCTTTTTTAAAGGTCTCAGACTCATAATGATTTTATATTTTTCTTTGTTTGATCTCAATTCATAAGTAATATATCATAAGACCAATATTTGTCATTTCAAACTTCTTATCATTGCTAACTTAAAGTCTCCAAACATCTTTGAATTATTTCTTGGAAAGATCAACCTATCCAAATACAAGCATACAATAAAAGTATTATGGATGTTAGCTTTTGAATGTCACTGGAATCACTTCATTTCGATCTCTAGAGCTTCCACTCTGCACAAAACACCGACTGAAGGTCAAATCTGTCAATCAGCTCCAATTACCTCCTTTTTGCATTTTTCATCCAAAAATGCCTTCAAAACATAAAACAAAGAATATCAATGCATTTTATACACAAAACATATGCAAAACACTAGGTAAATATGGATGAAACTATCAAATAATATGGTCACATCATATAACAATTAAAAATAAAATGGTTTCTAATATTGCAGTTAAAGCAATTTTTTATTTTCAGTCAATCTTTTGCTTTTGACTAACCCTTTTGACATTAATCTTGCCTTGTTTCTCTTTAGTTCTCCTTTGACATTATGTTTTCTTTGTAAATCCACTTGACACCTATTAGCTTCTTCTTCTTTTGTTTAAAAACTAATTTTCCTGTGTGATTCTTCTCAATTGATGCAATCTCTTTATCCATAACAGTTCTCAATTTTTCATCATTTATTACCTCTTCAAACATTATAAATTCACAAAACACAATACAATAAAATTTAGTCCCTATTTGTTCTATGTGGTTTTATAATATAATTATTATTTTTCAACTAATGCCTTCAACTTTATAAAACAATTAAACATATTAAACTTTTGTGTTAAGAAGTATGTACATGTTTTTGTATTATAATCATCAATGAAAATTAAAAGATATATTTTTTTATCAAACAAGTATGGTTGGATAGAACCATATATATATGTGTGCATGTCTCTTATAGCGGTTGACTTGCTCTAGATGTAGACTCATTTGAAAAGCTCTTGCAGAATTGTTTACTCACTAAAAATCCTTTACACAACTAATTTGGATGTTTAATGCATGATATACCCTTCAACACTTCTTTTGTATCATTATCTTTAAGTTATCAAAGTTTACATGATCAATTCTCATATGTCAAAGTCAAGTCTCATCTTTCACATATATCTTTAGGCATTTAGAAACATATGTCGCCATGTTTATCAAAAATACCTTTTTTTTCATGGTTACCTTTGCAATCATATTTCCATGAGTATCAAGTAATGTCCACATATGATCTTTCATCTTAATTTTATAAATTCTTTTCCAATAATTTTTCCAAACTTAATATATTGCTTTTTATAGTGGGATATAATAAATATCATCAATGAATTGATGACTACCATATTTCAATCTAATGAGAATCATACATTTTCCTTTTATGTAAACCTTTGAATGAGCCTCAAAAGTGACATTACCTTTTATTGATTCATCAAGATCCATAAACTTGTTTTTATCTCTACACAAGCAATTGTTGGCACTATTATAAAAATACCATCCTTATTTTATATTTATTCATCATAGACTAGTAATACAACGACTTTTTTCTCTTATTCTACTACAACATTGCCATTATCTCCAACCTTTTTGGTTGGATTCCAGCAATCCTTAGCATAGTGACTTGTTTTCCAATAATTATAACACTTAACTCTTATTTTGTCAAACTTGGGTCTTAGATTTTCAATGTCAGTGGAATTGATCGATCGATTTACTATATTCAGTTGACTTATTGAGATTGTCTTGACTTCCTCTTCCAAATTTTCCTTGTCCTTCTCTTTTTGTTTTTTGTCCATATCCTCTACCTTCTTAAGTATATCCAACTACATTTTGCTCTCTTTTTATATATATATAGAGTTGACTCTTTCTTCATAGACTTATATTTTTCTCATGGGTCACTAAATTGTCAAAAATATATATTTTATTACTTTTTTATCATGACCGTCACATCATGGAATGTTTTTTTGCAGCAAGCATAAGATATTTTCTACCACACATGTTTATTCCATCTCATCTATATATCTCTTCATTTGATTGTATATGACCAATGCTCTAGCAAACTAATCTGAAATACTCTCCCGTTCAAGCATATGTAATTATTCGAAATCACCTTATGATTTTATAGGCATACCTTTCCTGCATTACCAGCTCATTGGTTTTATTATTGCAAATTTTCTCATGCTTGCTTAGCAATGGTTGTATTAGCCATTATCTCAAAAGTTACATCATCTAGACATTGGTATAAGATTGTGAGTGCAAGGTGATCTTTCATTCATGCCTTTTACACGACCTAAGTTTGGGTTGTAGTCAATGTTACTCGTTCAAAAGGTTTTTCAATTTTTTTGTCAATCATTTCTGACACATCTTGAGAGTTTAGTCAAGCTTTCACTCGAATATACCAAGTTCTATTGTTATCATTTGTCAAATAAGGATATTGAAGTGAGGAGTTTGGATTGACCATGTCAAACAATCAAATCAAGAAAATAGGTATACTAGTTTAATATAAATAGCAATATAAAGTTTCAAAGTTAAAGAACAAGATGAAGATTTGAGAGGAAGGTAATTTTATTATGTGTTTCTCTCTTGTGCATTCCTTTCTACATACTTGAATTATGCTTTTGATTAGAAACCTATTTATAGGCCTAAAATCCTAGACAATAAAAAAAATTAAACTGCACCAGAAAGAAAATCTAGTATGAAAGCCCAATGTATTGAAGTGCAGGAACCGGCGGGGACATGACTTCTTTCTCCTTGTTTCACAAAACTCAGACACAAACTATAGAGCCTAGCCAGTACCACCCATACCCTCCCCTCAGTCATGAGATAATAAAGGAATCAAGGTTCTGTCAAACTAGAAAGGACACAACCCTAACAAGTAAAGGAAACAACTTTCAGAAGACAAGTCAAGAGAACCCTCGACATCAAGAAAAAGATGTTATGGTAGAAAATGGCAAGATGAAGGGAGATGAGTTCCCCCTGTGCAAAGTCAATGTAGAAGCATCTCTTAAAATCCAAAATAAACCTCTATATGTTGAGGAGGAAGGAACTAGTGAAGCAACAATAACAAATGACTATAGCCAAGACAATACAAACATCTCTCCGACAACCTACATAAAAGTCAAGAAGAAGAGAAGAGGCAAGAAAAGCAAAGAGGCGCACTGCCTCTAAAGGTTCTTTATTTCATATCCCTTACTCAATAAATGGTTATGATAGGAAGTTGGAACATAAGAGGCCTCAATGGCTTCCATAAACAACAAATTGTTCATGAAACAATAATAAAAAATTAATTAAGTTTAATTAGTTTGATAGAATCCAAAGTTCATACAACCACTATGAAGATAGTAGAGAATAGGCTTGAGTTGCCTAACTTGAGATTTATATCAAATGACACTAATAATGAAGCGCGTTGTAAGAATCATGGTAGGTGGGGACCTTGATGTCGTTTACGACATACATTGTTTCCATCAATCTTAGCAATGGATGACCTGCATAGTTAATTCCCTATAGTTAAAAATCTCCATAACAATATCCTTTGTATATGGCCTTCATATACCAGCAACTTGATAGGGACTACATGATTATATTCATATGCAAAGTGATTGTCAACTCTCTTAATTATGGATCCTAATGGGGGATTTTAATGCCATGCTAGCAATGGACAATCAAGGAGGAGATACTAATTGGAATGGCACAAACAGGATTTTGGGAGTGTTTGCATCAATCGGAGTTGCAACCAATTCTATCCAGGGGAACCAAATACACTTGGCATAATGGTTAAGAGAAGGAGAACATGTTTGTTAAAAAACTTGACTAGATCATAAGCAACTCCACCTTCGCAGTTCAAGTTTCTCAACTTATAGATGGAGTGAAATGACTTTATCCCTCGAATATCCTCATTATGGCAGATTCCAGTGAATGATTCACCAATGTATCAGCTCACTACAAAGCTCAAATTGGTTAACATCAGTCTAAAGAATTGACACAACCATCACATGTAGCCACATATCTAGTAGAGTAATGCCAACAATGAAGGAATGGTCCCAAGCTCGGGGTTTATTGGATGATAATCCTCTATCTGAGATGGTTAGAGCAGAAGAAAGGCAAACAAACATCCACATATCATCCACTATGTAAGGATGAGGAAACCTTCTACAAACAAAAATCCAGATTTAGTGGTTCACATTTGGGGATTAAGAACACGAAGTTTTTTTTATAGATCCATTCTTCATAGGCAGTCTAGGAATAAAATCCATTGCTTGAATGATGGAAATGGAAACCTTATCCACGTACAGTAAGGTATGAGGGAGGTTGTGGTTGCATACTTCAAGGACATCATAAACTCTATAGAAAATACAGAAGCCTCTCATGGATCGACTTGCTTCCCCCAATAATCTCGCCAGACATGTAGCAAGAGCTCTTAATTTCTATAAAAAAAAAATGAAGAGATTAGATCAACCCTGTTCTCAATCCCAGATAACAAAGTTCTAAGGTCTGATGGATTCTCTGCCCCTTTTCTTCAAACATTGTTGGAGCATAGTGGAAGATGATTACGTGGAAGCCATCAGGTATTTCTTCAACACCAACAATCTGCCGAAATGTGTTAATGCAACAACAATTGCCTTAATCCCTAAAGTTGAAAACTCCTACTCTATGGATGATTATAGACCAATATCGTGTTGTGATGTAATTTATAAGACCATCTCTAAAATTATTATCCATCGGCTGAAGACAGTTGTAGGGCTAACCCAAATAACTTTCATTCCTGGTAGGCAAATTTCACACCATTTTGCTTTCCCAAGAGTTACTGCATAACTACCATTTGAAGCATGACTCCCCTAGATGTGCAATGAAAATAGACTTGAGGAAAGCCTTTAACAGCATCAACTCGGGTTACATTCTCGAGGGCTTGCATAAGATAGTCATTGCAATTGGAATGGTAAATTGGATCAAGACATGTATCACCACACTTTGTTTCTCCATAAATATTAATGGAGAGCCACAAGGATGGTTCAAATCCATGAAAGGAATTCGGCAGGGGGATCCATTATCCATATATCTCTTTGTCCTTGTATTGGAGAGGCTCAATGGGTAGATCAAAGGGGCAACCACAAACCCTATATATCAATATCATTAGAGATGTAAGGATAACAAGATCATTCACATTTGTTTTGCAAATGATCCTCTAATGTTTTGTCATGCAGACCTATAGTTGATTTTGATTAAGATACTCAAGCAAGCTCTCGACAACTTCATGAACTAGTCAGTGCTTAGTATTAACCAAGCATAGATCTTTTTCTTCCTCTCAAGCATCAAACAAGATGAGTAGATAGACATCTAGAGTCTAATAAGGTTCCAACTGAAGATCCCTCTAGTAACTTACTTAGGCGTCCCTTTGATAACTAAGAGACTAACTAAAGGAGATTGCAACCTTTTGTTAGAGAAAATAATAGCTCGTATCAAGTTTTGGACATTAGCCACACTAGCTCAACTATGCAAGTAGATTGCAGCTCATCAAATCCATACTCTTCTCAATGCAAGTCTACTGATTGAGCAGGTTCATCCTCCCTAGCTCAATAACAAGGAGCATAGAGAGCACTATGGCTATATTCTTATGGTGAGGATCATCTTTGGATAAGAAATGAGCAAAAGTCAGTTGTAATCACATCTGTTACCCTTTAAAGAAAGAAGGTTTGGGAATCAAATAATTACAAGACTGGAAAAAAGCAGCAATGCTCAAACATATATGATGTATTCTAACAAATACCAATTCTATATGGCGCCCTTATGGGTTCAGTTATTGTTGTTTAAAGGCAAATTTTTATGGGAACCTAAACACCTACGCAAATTAACATCTTGGGTATGAAGAAAGATCATAGAGAGTAGGCTATGGTGTATGGACATGTTTATATCCAACGTAGGCAATGATGCCAGCACTTCTCTATGGTTTGACTATTACCCGATGATAACAAGATCTATGGAACCTATGCAACAAGAAGTATAGCAGCAGCAACAAGCATTATAAGAAATAGGGAGTGGTGTTTCCCAACAGGCCACCAGGATATCTTGGAATTAATTATGGAACTCCATCAATTTTAGGTTAAACACGCAGGTTCAAGACCAAAGTGTATGGAAGGGCCATCATTCAAGAAATTTCACCATTGCTTCTGCATGGGATAACGTTAGAAGACAGAGCAACACATTCATTCCATGACCTATTATGGTACCTTATCCATGTCCCAAGATACTCGTTCACACTATGGTTGGCCTTTATGGGTAGGTTGTTGATGATGGATAAACCTCAAATGAGAAGGAACAACAACAACAACAATTATGTTCTGTGTGGCACCTGCGCAGAAGCACATGAGCATTTGTTCTTTCAATGCTCATATGTAGCTATTGTTTGGAAGAAACTCATAAAAAAAAAGCCAATATGCAGTGGCCTAACCCTAGATGGAATAACCTTCTTCAATGGACTGCACACAAGTTCAATAATAGGAAACGACTCAAGAATTTACTAGCATGATACATGATATCCACGACAGTGTACTTCATATTGTATGAGCGAAATAATAGAGTGTTTAAGCAACAACACAAATTAGTTAGGTTACTCTACAATGATGTAGCCTTGCAAATCAGACTTCTCCTGCTAAATTATAGATAAAGCACCCCAGAGAAAATAAGATCCAACTAGAATCTATGATCATACTATAGTAGGCAGTACGGGGTAATCTGTTTTCATCAAGAATATTGTATCCAAGGTTTAATTTCATTAGTTTCACTATTGTAACAAACTCGAAGGCATGGGGATTGGCACATTATAGTCTTTCTCTTTTTTTATGTTGTTATAAAGTTGCCTCCTATGCCCTGATTATGTAGACCGAGAGGTAAGCTAACAGAATTGTACCCTTTCTTCCTTTTAATACATTTATTTTTTACAAAAAAAAATTAAAATATATTCATAGGGTCATTTTATTAATTTATTTTAAAAAAATAACTATCAATTTGATTATATGATGCTAACCCCGTGATCACGTGGTCACGCAACTCACAACCAAGAATGAGATCTGATCTTGGAAAGTCGAAATAAGTCTGATAGGAGTGTGACACAATAGAAATCTATCCCAAGGCACCACTACTATTGGAATTAGTAGAATGACGCCACAAAGCCACTTAATCTTTGATAAGTCGGATTCAGTTCGTTCAAGAACTAAAGGATGCAAGAATCACTCTCACACATAAAACTGAAAAGTTCAGAATTAATATTCATCAATGGCTACCAAAATTCAGCTTACATGAGTTTAAATAGTTCATGAAAAACTAATCTTAATGGACCTCTTATATGGACTTAAATGAGGTTCACTCAAAACTGACCCAAAACCCTAAATTGGAAAGCCCGTGACTGAATCCAAACAAGCCTTGGATCCTAGCTGAAAACAAAGTATTAATTAAGCTCAAACAAGCATTGGATTGTAGCTAATAAAATTAAATAAAACTCATAATATTAAATTCATGTTCTGCCATGAGGAGTAAAGAAGTAAAATATTATCTGATTAAAGGCTTATTTATAACTTTCCATCCCGCCCCTTAATCCTAGAAACAAAAGGACTACCCATGTTGTAGTAGGATTCTTTTGTTTCATTTGCTATCCTCACTTCATGTCCCAAATAAGATTTGTATTGGAGCCTTCTTGGACAAGGATAAAATGTACTAGTGTCTCCCCTTGATACTCTAATGGACCTTGCAATTCTGACTTGGTTACAACTTTCAAAACCAATACATTTAATGTTTCTTTCAATGTATTTGTCTTAGACCGGGTCATTATACCATTTGGAACATGTAATGTGTCATTGCCGGTGCTTCTAGGATGGTCCACATTGTTATACCAAGCCTTATTAATTCATACAAGGCTTTGTTCAACTTTAAAACCTTTTATTTATGTCCCTTCACTTGACAATATAATTCTTATAGGTTAAAGCCTTTCTTTAATTCTTATAGGTTGTTGAATGTAGAACTCTTCTTCAAGAAAGTCATTTAGAGAAGTTGATTTGACATGTATTTGGTAGATTTTCCATCAATTTTGGGCAGCTATAACAATTAAAAATCAAATGGTTTCTAATATTGCAGTTAAAGCAATTTTTTTGTCAATTGTTTCTCACACATCTTGAGAGTTTAGTCAAGCTTTCACTCGAATACACCAAGTTTTATTGTTATCATTTGTCAAATAAGGATATTGAAGTGAGGAGTTTGGATTGACCATGTCAAACAATCAAATCAAGAAAATAGGTATACTAGTTTAATATAAATAGCAATGTAAAGTTACAAAGCTAAAGAACAAAATGAAGATTTGAGAGGAAGGTAATTGTATCATGTGTTTCTCTCTTGTGCATTCCTTTCTACATACTTGAATTATGTTTCTGATTATAAACCTATTTACAGGCCTAAAATCCTAGACAATAAAAAAAAAAAAAAACTAAACAAAGAAAAATATAATTAGAACAGGAAAAGTAAATCTACCAACTTGGTTGATCGATCATTTCTGGTTAATTGGTTCTTAATCGGTAAACTGGTTCTTTTGATTTTTTCATTAAAAAGTAATAAAATCTAGTTCACTTGTCGACAGGTTCACCAGCCCTATAAAAAGATTCAATTCCTTTCTTTCATGCACATTATTTGCTGGTTTGGCATTTTCCAAGGGCTATTTCTCCGTCCACTGTTGGTCGCACTTTAATGACAAATCTGCCATGAAAGACAAACACCCCTAGATTTGTGGGCATCTCTTGTTGCTTTCTTCAAAAAAAAAGAAAAAGAAAACTAGCTAGCTTGATACCAGGGACAGAAACAGCAGCATCAAACAGACGCAAAGGGTATTTTGCTTAATCGCAAGTTAAGCAAGCAGAAAACATCCTTGAGCTCTCGAACATTGAGCCTGCGGAAACGACAAATCATGGGAAAAAAATAAAAAAAAATTACATGCAACTCCAACCAAAACGCAAGTGTACCCACCAAAGTCCAGAAAATTGCATGAGCAACTTCACGAAGACAAGCAAATGCGTCACCGCAGCTTCTGCTCTTTCTGGCATGAATCATCCTCCTCTGGGTCAAGAAGGGTTCCCAGCATCCAATCCATCCATATAGTGTAATGGCCGTAATTATGCTTGTATGTGGTGTGGTGAATGGTGTGGTACCCTGCACCCATCACGGACCATTGGTTGGCATGGATGCAATCATGGATGTTCGCTGTCCATATGGCCTCGATGAATAACAGGGCTATGTGCGATCTTAAATGCGTTGGTACAAGAAACAGAGCTATAACATGCGGCACAGCTTGTAGAATCCCGTCTAGCGGGTGAAATGCCAAACCTGAAATAGGCCAATAACTTCCAGTAACTTCTACCATATTAGTTCTACCATATATATCTAGCAAGTAGATATGCTTTGGTTCAAATAACAGCAATGCCTAAATGCGAAGTCTGCAATACTTTAACGAGTTTTTGACAAATCTTTTCCATGAATTCATCAAAAGCACCACGTTGAATTCTAAAATTCAGAAATACCATTACTGTATGAATCCTACATTCCGTGACCAAGTCACGAGATGTGCAAGAAAAAAATCCACTAAGTCAGAGAATGTGCAAGATAAAAAAGTCCCCAAAACATAGTGTCTTCCTATAATATAGAGGCCACCTGATGTGGCTGCAAATATCAACAAAGTTTCTTCAAATTCATCACTACATTTACACTAGTGTTTTGGATCCAACATTCATTTACTAAATCATACAATGTGGATTCGTGTCCCACACCCACACATTGAGTGACTTGGTCAAACAAGGTGAGTTTTATTGGGATCTGGTATTACCAAATTCTGGAATTCAGTGTGGTGTTTTTGTGAAATTTGCTTCAAATTAAGTGCATTTTGAAACGTGAATAGAGCAACAGAAAAAAGAAAAAGGTAAGCAGACAACAAACTAGTATTTTCAGCTAGCTAATCCAGTTCTCTAAGAAATCGGATAAACTTTCGAGATTTTCAGCCAAGAAGCCACATCAACTTTCACTGCAACCTGTATGCCTTCTCCAAAAACACCGCACTTCATCCACAATTGTTTGCACTTCATTCTGCAATTGTTGAATTTTCCTAACAAGAAACTAAAAATAATAAGCCTGAGACCACTTAGTCCAGTCTTTCACAACCACTAATTGATGATCTCCCACTTCTTGGTAAAAGACAACTTCCACAATTATATATAGTAGAGCAAGGGCCTGAGGACTATATTTCCCTGTCATCAGCAATCTTCTTAATAAAAAAAGGGCCCAAAAGTTTTTCTTTGCCTTCAGTAATAATGCTATAAATGCTCCACTGGCCAATCACAGCAAAAAAAAACGAACATAATAGAGTTGGATTGAGAACATACCAGCAAATGGAGATAGAGTGTTCTGTTTGTTGTAGATATGGTGGGTTGCATGGAGATACTTGTATAGAGGTTTTATATCATGCAATTCTCTGTGCATCCAGTAAATCCCAAACTCCACAATAACAAGATACATTGGCAAATATATGATGTAGGCAAACCATCCAATTTCAGATATGCTAGAGAAACACTTTGTCCAGCCATTTTCAATCATGTACTCAGAAACTGCTGGAAGAAGAGTGTACCATGGCATAGCCTTCATAGCAACATATATTTGTAAGAACATGGCTCTGTTTGAAGGTATGGCATCTGCAAGAGATCAAAAAGAAAAAGGTTATACTCTCAGGCCTGACAAGTAAACTGGAAAATCATCAACTCAGACATAAACATTTACATAATTGATAAGCAGTCAAAATCCACATGAAAATACTCTTGAAAAGTTTAGAATGAATCAGACTTGACAGCAAAGCAGATACCATTCATAAGAACACATGCAAAAGCAGCTGATAATAATGTCATGAATGGACTATAAGCAGACAAAAGATTCAAACTTTATAACTAGACATGCACTTGAGAGTAGACAAAATAAACAATAACAGAATCAATGGTTCAACTAAACACCAACTCATTAGAGCTGCCAACCACAAATCTATCATCTCATATTTAACATGCAAAACTTCAGAAGTAAAAACTAAACAGCTAAGAATCCAGAAGAAGAAGAAAAAAAGGAAAGGAAAGACTCAGATTGAAAATCAATAACTAGATCCATCCCATCACGCATTAACATCACAAAAGAAAAGCTTTCCAAAACTCAAATCATATCTGTTAATTAACATCTATACTAGATCAAAGTATAAAACCAAAAAATAAATTAATACAAACTCAAACTCAAGAAAAACTTATGAACCCAGAAGTCGAAAAAAAAAACAGATTCAAAGATTCTAGAACCGAACAGAACCAATCTCAAATCAAGAAAAAACATAATAATAAATGTGTTCTACCTTTAGGGACATAAACGTTGCGTTTCAAGTAATAAATATAGAAGCACCAGAGGAAACCAGAGATGAGGTAAAGGAGAGTTCCAGCAATGTAGTTACGAAGCCAAGTCTGCAAGAAATGAGGCAGTGTGACCCACCAACTGGACGGCAACAAATGACCCAAAACAATGCTGTTGAACATTGACGTCTCGGCCAAGAATTGCTGCAAGTACTTGTCTCCCTCCATTGCTATTGTCTTCCTGATTCACCAATGGCACGACGCCAGCGGCGATATCAGAGTCTGTGTGTGTGTGTGTGTTTGTGAGAGAGAGAGGGACAGAGAGAGAGGGACAGAGAGAGGGAGAGGTACGGAGATTGAGGTGTAATTCGGTGGGCGAGAGATTCTTAGCTGTCTGATAAAACAAGGAACTAAAAGGTTGTGTACAGTAATGGTTAAGAGTAAAGTTGTACTTTCGACTTCGGAGTTAGCATTGTCTTTTTTTGTACTTTTTGCGTTCTGTTGTTTATTCTCGTACAAATTTGGCGAGAAGGACACCCAATCAAAACAACTGGGGAATTAATATAATATAGGTGTCAAACGTTTTGGCCAAATACAGTTTATTGGCTTGTAATGCTGAGTTAAACAAGTCGATTAATCCTCAAAACAACTAGAAAAACTATTCAGGAAACTGAAGTCAATTTTATATACATATTAAATATTTTTGAATCACTCGATGAATAAAGTAGAGGAAAATGACAGCTATACAAGTTAGGCAAAACGCTCAAATGGAAAGGGACAAAAAAGTGTCTCGTATAATTTTCAAACTTATAAAATATTAATCAATACTTGAAGAAGAATGGTATTTTATTGTTCAAATCATAGTTGTCAATTTTGTTTTGGCAGTTTCATACTAGTTAAAAAAATAAGACAAAACAGAGTCGTTTTTATCTCCATTTAAATTTTGGTCCGTTTCGGATTTTTCAGTCAAATATCAGCCGAAACATGTCAATATTACTTTGTCTATGCCGTTTCAACTGCAGAAAAAAAAAAAAAAAAAAACATCTCCCTTGTTGC
Organism: Salix caprea; assembly: GCA_964035475.1. Classification (NCBI taxonomy): domain Eukaryota; kingdom Viridiplantae; phylum Streptophyta; class Magnoliopsida; order Malpighiales; family Salicaceae; genus Salix; species Salix caprea. Next base: position 9,890,334 of record OZ037745.1, read on the forward strand.
CCCCATCTCCCACCTGGACAAATTGTTGTGGGTCACTGATATGACCTGACTTTTTTGTTTTTTTTCCATGGAACATCAAATTGATTTTATAATACTTGATTTTATATATATACTAGCTAATTGCCCCCGCGCGTTGCCACGGGTATTCTTGTATATATAATTTAACATAATTAAATCTACAACGATAAATTTATATGATATAAGTAAATAAAAGTTATAGATTAGGAGATAAAATGTATAAAATTTTGAGTTGAGTTTGTTACGCAAGCATAGATTACATCTTTTAGAATATAGGTATTGCGTCATAAACGATCACAAAAGAGCGCGAACTAACATTACAAAAAAGAGCAAAATATTTTTATCAGAAAAAAAATAATTACTGAAATCATTATTGTGCAGATAGTAAAATTATAAAAATTATTTAATACAAAGAGCAAATAAAAATAAAAAAAATAAAGGGGAAAAGGAAGCAATATTAATTTAAAATATTATAACAATAGCAACATCGGAGTCTTAACATCTAAAATTATTATTGTCATTAGTATAAAAACAATAAAAATTATCAAATTATACCGAGGGAAAAAAAAAAGCATGAACAAAATAGCAAGCAAGAAAAACAATTAAAATATTATTATCATTACTATTATTATTATTATTATGAAAGAATAAATAAATGAATGAAAGATTAAAAAAATTATAAAAACTACAAAAACTACAAAAAAAAGATAAAACAAAAAAATACAATAAAAACTAAAAATTATCATTGTTATCACTTTCAACACAATAAAAACTATGAAATTGTTCTGAGGGGAAAAAATCCTCAAAAACATCAACAAAACAGTAAGCATGAAAAATAATTAAATTATTATTATTATTATTATTATTATTATTATTATTATTATTATTATTATTATTATTATTATTATTGTTATTATTATTATTATTATTATCATCATCATCATTTATTTATTTTATTTTTGTGTTAATAATGAAAGGGAAAAAATGGAAGAGAAAAAAAATCCTAAAAATTTCAACAAAAGATTAAACAAAAGAATAAAACAAAAACAAAAACTATTGTTGCTATCACTGCCAAAACAATAAAAATTATCAAATTATCCCAAGGAAAAAATCTTCAAAAACATTAACAAAAGAGTAAGCAAGAAAAACAATTAAAAATTATAATTGATGATAAACCAAAAATAAAAATTATTAGCTAAAAAAAATCATTTAATCTGAAAATTTAAAAAAATATATGTTCTACGTTGCGGGTTGAACGAACAATTTTTATAGGATTTGCTGGATCAAAATTAAAATACAATATTTATATATGCAAAATTTAATATAATAAAATAGCTCAACACACCTTATCATAACAATAGCAAAATCAAAGCCTTAAAATCTAAAATTATCATTGCTTTTACTATTAAAACAATAAAATTATTAAATTATCCTAAAAAAAACACTCAAAAACATTAACAAAAGAGTAAGTAAGAGAAACAATTAAATTATTATTATTATTATTATTATTATTATTATTATTATTATTATTATTATTATTATTATTACGTTAGTAATGAAAGAAACAAAAATAAATGGAAGACTAAAAATATCCTAGAAACTTTAACAAAAGATAAAAAAAAAAAAAAATTATCATTGCTATTACTGTCAAAACAATAAAAATTATCAAATTATCCGGAGGAAAAAAAACATTAACAAATGACTAAGCAAGAAAAACAATTCAATTATTATTATTATTATTATTATTATTATTATTATTATTATTGTGTTAATAATGAATAAAAAACCAGAAATAAATGAAAGACCAAAAAAATTCTAATAACTTTAACAAAAGATGAAAAAAAAAAAAAATTATCAAGAAAAAAAATCTAACTTAAAAATATATAAAAAAACCAATAAAAAACTAAAAGATAGAGCAAATAAAAAAATATTATAGATGATAAAACAAAAATAAAAATTAATAGCTGAAAAAAATCATTTAATCTGAAAATTTTAAAAAAAATATGTTCTACGTTGCGGGTTGAGCGAATAATTTTTATAGGATTTGCTGGATCAAAATTAAAATATAATATTTATATATGCAAAATTTAATATAATAAAATAGCTCAACACACCCTATCATAACAATAGCAAAATCAAAGCCTTAAAATCTAAAATTATCATTGCTTTTACTATTAAAACAATAAAAATTATTAAATTATCCTGAAAGAAACACTCAAAAACATTAACAAAAGAGTAAGCAAGAGAAATAATTAAATTATTATTATTATTATTATTATTATTATTATTATTATTATTATTATTATTATTATTATTATTATTATTATGTTAATAATGAAAGAAACAAAAATAAATATAAGACTAAAAATATCCTAGAAAGTTTAACAAAAGATTAAAAAAAAAAAACTATCATTGCTATTACTGTCAAAACAATAAAAATTATCAAATTATCCGAAGGGAAAAAAAACATTAACAAAAGAGTAAGCAAGAAAACCAATTAAATTATTATTATTATTATTATTATTATTATTATTATTATTATTATTATTATTATTATGTTAATAATGAAAGAAACAAAAATAAATGAAAGACTAAAAATATCCCAGAAACTTTAACAAAAGATAAAAAAAAAAATTATCATTGCTATTACTGGCAAAACAAAAAAAATATCAAATTATCGGGAGAAAAAAATAACAAAAGAGTAAGAAAGAAAAATAATTAAATTATTATTATTATTATTATTATTATTATTATTATTATTATTATTATTATTGTGTTAAATACACTTATATATACATGGACAAAAGTAGGGATTATTCTATAAATATAAAAAAATAAAATTATAAGGGCTGAAATGAAAATCAGGGCGTGAGGCGGAAAACCGTCTGGCGCGTGCGCCTCACGCCCTGACAGCCACCGAATAAAAAATTGAAAAAATAGGGTCAAGTACCGTTCTACCCATGTACCCAATTCAATATTTTTGTCTTATTAGGAGCTATAATCGTATTTAGCCATTTCAGAAAATATTAAAAAAAAAAAAGTTGCTGCGGACCGGACCGGCCCGTACGTGCGCAATTACACCCGTGCCCCTCAGCCGGAACCGTTGTTTTGTCTTATTATCGGGGGCGAAAACGTTAATACACTGTTCATATCTGATTAAAATAAAAAAATAACAAAAACAGGAAAAACCGAAATAACCCCATTTAACCCGCACATTTTGCCGTGAGGACGAAGGCTAAAAACACGTGCACACTGCCGCAATCCACAGTGATTTTAGAGAGAAAGCACAGTGTTTTGCACAGTAAAAATGGCACGGGAATTAGTTGGTTTGTAATATATATATATATATATATATATATATATATGAGATACATTGAAAATGCGAGAATCAAAATCAAAACAATAAAAATTAAAAAAATATATATTATAAAAAAAATAAAATTGTTGTGTCTACTTTAATTTTATAAAAAAATAAAAATTATTTTTAATTTTTTAATTTTTTTCATATATATAATCAATTAATTATATATGAACAGTGCAATTCTAAAACGACGCGCTGAAACGCTCCGAAACTGAAATATTTCATTCTAATTAAAATCCAACCGAAGCGAAACTGACAATTCTAATTCAAATTAAAAGCTGGTCGTTATTTAGAGTAAACATATTTAGAGTAAACTTGATCATGTTTCTCTTTCACTCCATGAATTTACGATGTAATCTTAGTTGCTTTTAGAAAAAGAGATATAAAAAAATTGGAAGCACGTTCAAATTAAGGGTTTTGTGTGCCATAAGACAAGGGGTGGTCATGGCCGGAGAGTTATGGTTCCATGTTTTCATGCTCCAGCCGTAGAGATCAAATCAGATGCTCACCGGATATCTTTGGATTCCTTTAAAGATACCTTAGAAAGTGCCAGCATTTCAATGTGGTGTGGACAGACATAAAATTATAAAATATCTCATTGCATAATGCAGTGATTTTTTATTTTTTCTTGGAAAAACAATTCTCAAAAATCTTATAAACTCGATGCTTTTCTTTTCTAGAGAAGGACATTTTGGAGTCATAAGATTTAAAACCTTACTGTGTTCTTGAAGAAGAGATTATTGAATCAATCCGACTTAGATGATTTGATTTGTTACTATCCCCCACATTTTATTTTATTTTTTTAACATGGGTATCCGGGCCATTTTACGTATACCTCAATTAATTTTACAGGGTCTGAAATTAATGATCATGTAAACCTCTAGTTGTCATTATATTCGCAGTCACCTGACTTGAATCTGAGATCACAGGGAAAACAAATACTTTAATCCCAATCTCGGGCTAGTTTTTTTTATATATTAGGAGTGAACATGGAGCCTAATTACACAGCTTTATCCATTTTTTTTATTTATATATAATATTTCATGCACTAAAAACTATATCCTTGTAATGGGAAAAGAGGTATGATGCGTTAGAATCCCCCTCCTCTATTTTCAGCAAGCATTGGATTCAAAAACTTTGCTTTAACTAATTATCATAATAGATTAGCTACGTATTAATGGGGAAAGAGTTGACTTGTTCAAAGAATGTAAACTAGGTTTCTTGTCGTAAAAAAGAAGAAGGGAATAATGCCAACCCATAAAACAAGGTCACCACGGCTACTACCCGCCTGTGATCATGTGCCGGGCATGCACATTTCAAAAGTAATTTTAAAAACTTAAAAAAAGTAATTTTTATTTTTACTTTAAATAAATAAAAAATTGATATTTAGTCGGGGAAAGCCATTCTGCTCTCTCTCCCGGGTTGATTTCAAGCTGAAAAAGGGTATATATGGCACTTCGCCCCCGTAATTTGAAACTTGAAATCGAGAGAAATAATGAATATTTCAACAAGAATTTCAAGGATCAAAAACAAGCAGCAAAGGAGCAATCCTTAACAGAGGCTCTAATGTTTCAGGTAAGAATTTCCTGGCAAACAGAAAACACATTGAGGTTGCGTTCCCGTTATAAACACATTCCGAGCCATGCCGAATCTGATTCAAGAACTCGTCTGTAATATCACCCCACCTGAATTTCCCTGGATGAGGGCCGCCCCTCGACCAATCCACCCAGGTGATGCTCCGATTCGAGTTTGACTCAGGGTAAAGTATGTTCACCAGTGTTGGAATATAATGTTCGTCCATGTAACATGGCCGGCGACAATGCTCTTCAAAGATTTGGTAATATTTCTGATCGGAAACAATGTAGAACGCAAGGTCTCGGTTCACCGCAAACCACTGCGATCCTTTTCGCCAATTGGTAATGTTTATTGCCGGCCACATTTTAGGGTTGTACCGACCTCGACCTGGTTTTCTTGGATCGTCAAATGAGCCTAAGAAGCTTAGATTTGAGTTCATGAGGTGGTCGTATGTTGTCTTGAAACTGAACAATGGAATACAAGATTCAGAGAGCAAGACGAATCTTTGGTTGGAGTGGTCAAGAAGGGCATTTGCTAACAAGCGTCTCTCGGCTTCCATCATTGATCCACTTCCCCAGAAGACTGGCTGCAACACAGAATATAAACAAAGTTTAGAATAATGTTACACGAAAGAAAAAAAATAGCTAACAAATTAAAAGGTAACCTAAAATAACTAGAGTTTTTACCGCGCTCCGTTGCGGGTCAGATTAATTTTAAAAAAAAAAAACTTCAAGAAAATATAAAGAGTATAAAAGATCTTTTTAGCATATTATTAAATCCAATCAAGCGATTTGATTTTGAAACCTGTTAACCCAGTTGTATATCTAGTTCAAGTTCCTAATTAAACCATGTGAGAGATGACCCAAAATAAACCAATCAATTTAATGAGTTAAAAAAAAACTTGGATGACCAATAAAAAAATAGCATAATTTTTTTAAAAGAAAAACATATTAGGTTTGATGAGTATATCCGTCAAACTTTTGAATAGAGTAACTCAGGTCAAAACTTCAAACTCACAAACTGGGTATTGGACTACATTAGGATTAATAACTTTTTTTCCAAAATATTATTTATTTAACTATACTATAACAAAAATAGTTTAAAAATTATTAAAAAAATCATATAAAAAACAAATAAAAAATGATAATTAAAAATAAAATCATGTTGTCTATTTCCCAACCAATATAAAAACCAAATTAAAACATATTATCAAATCTAAATACCAACAAAACACATAATACTATAACCAAATTAAAAAAATAAGCAAGGAAAACAAATATGAATTACTATTGTAACCCACAGTACCCCCAAAGAAACAATGTTTTCCTCGTATCTTTTAACTTTAAGTATAAAATATGTTTTTAAAATAAATTCTAAAGAATCACCTATTTTGGGTGGAAAAATTGAACATTTTTTTGTATAAAACAAAATTGAAAAAATAAAGAGGAAAGGGTCGGACGCTGCTAGGTCTGGCCCATTTGGGTTGGCCATGCACAACTGGGCCCTTTTCTTTTCATTAAACTTGGGGTGGACGATATGCGTTCACCTAAAAAAATATCAGACAACACATCGTTTGTTCTTGCCTAGATTCCAGTCACAATATTGGCTGGAAAATCAGGGCTTAAATTTCAACCAATTTTAACCCAAAATACCCTAAAAAAATACTTTAAAATAGTGATAAACCTATAAAAGACAACAAAAAAAACCTCCCTAAAATCAATATCATCAAAAAAATCAACATGGGCTCATATTGGGTTTTTCTTACACCCTAAAGGATAATAAAACACCTAATATGAAATGCTTTCATCCAATGAAATAATTTGACATAAATTTTATTTGTTTTAGTAGCCTAAATTGATGTAAACCATATATTTCTCTTTTTATCGTTGGAATCCAGTGATCTTTCTCTCTCCTCTCTCAACCAATAACTAAAAAATAAAAATAAAATCAATTTATGTACCAAAAGTGAATTTGAAAAACATTGAGGTACCGAAATTGTATAATGTGCGTGATTTGTAAAGTTTGAGGACTAAAATATATTAAGTTTTGAACTCATGGTACGCCACTCATGTTTGACGTTTTTTTCATTGTAGTCCCTCTTTTTATAATCTCACTCTTTCTTAAGAAATTAAATCAATTGGTCTTTAATTAGAATAAGATTGTTGGAAAATAAAAAACATATATTATCCTCTTATTCCAATCTCACTCTTATTTCAAAAATGATTAGGACCAAATTGAAAAACCACGGCTAAAAGGTAATTTTGTTGTAGCAAAAAGAAAGAAAAAAAATTCATTATGGATGAGCTAAAATGAAAAGGCCACGCGGTTTAGTGTTTTTATGTAATAGTAGAATGTCATAAGAAATTGATGTGTTTATTTATGTGAAATATATTAAAATTAATTATTATATTGACCTCTTTCCCAAAGTTTATGTAAGATACTAGCACTTTCCTCGACTAAATCAAATTTTCAGAATTTAAAGAAAAAGTTTTTCCTTTTTTCATTTTCAGTATTTAAATTTTGGAAAGATATTTATAATTTAAAAAAAAATACTTAAAGCCAATATAAATTATGCATCTTTAAAATTGTCCAATAAGAAGTTAGTCTCTAAATATGCAAATTAATCCAAAAATACTTATATTGTGAAACCCAAAAAACACATTTATAACTGAATAATGGTATTTTTAACGAAGAAATTTTAAAGAATATAAAAGGAATAAGTGTAGTGACAGTAGCAGTAATTTACCTTTTTAACTTTCTGTTTTTATATCTCCATTCGTTATATATCTGTTGGAAAATTTACGTTTTAGGAAGCATTACTCTTTTGCACAATGCATGAAAGAACCGCTTTTTTAAAATATGCGTGTGTGTGTGTGTGTGTTATGTTGTCTGATAGGACCGGATCTGGCCTGACCTTTTTTAACGAAAAAGGAAATGTAATGCGACTACAAAAATTGCATGCATTTCTTGAGTTCAAGCCTAGCATGATCAATATTCATTCTCCTGAATATCGTAAATTAATAATGAAAAGAAGATATTAAAACAAATCTCAAGAAGTGAAAAACAAAAACAATAGCAGTATAATTAGGATTTGATGCATGATTGCGCATGCAAAATACCAGCCCATTTTTTTGTTTTTAGGTAGGAAAAAACAGTTAAGTTCACCTCTACTCAACAGTTCTTGGAGGAGGAGGAGGAGGAGGAGGAGGAGGGGAGGAGGAGGAGGAGGAGGAGGAGGATTCATTGAGCAAGGGATTTCATATCTAACCTGGCTTGGAATTCTTCTACCATAAAAGACAGAACTTGGAGGCCAAGAATCATTGTGAGAAGGATGTGGGTGCACGTAAATGGAGTAGAGACCTCGATGCCCTTCAAAGAACTTCTCCCACATCGGAGACAATGGAAGTGGCCCATACGTCAAGAACATAAAAGCCACTTTCGCCGCATGTTTGCGAGCAGATTCTTCAACCATCGGAACCCTAGATGCTCTCTTCAGCAGCTCCTCGTCGCTCATATTGTGCATGGCAAGGATCTCTTGCTCTCTGATGTAAACAGGCTCTCCATTGATTGTTTCAAAAAGTAATGGTTTCGACGGAATTGGTGAGAATATAGTACTGGCCGGTAAAGTGAAGGAGAAGCTTCTGAGATACAAACAAACAATCATTCCAAGTGACAGGCCGACGACGAAGAACATGTAATGGAAGACATGGGCTAGCTGAGAATGGGACTTGAAAGGGCTAAGAGTTGATGCAGATAGTAGATATTGCTCGACGGCCATTTCTGCTGAAAATGTTGGAAATCTGGGGAGAAATATTCTCAATTTAAACGGCTAGAACTAGCTGGCTGCTAGTTGATGAGAAAACTTGGAACGTAAACAATGGAAGCTGCAATGAGATCTAACTCGCTTCTCCCATAGTAATAGACTAGCACCATTTTTATTTTGTTTATTTTTCCTCACCTCCCTCCTACTACAAGTCCAATTCCATCGCCCCATGAGAAATTAATGGAGAAATTGCGATTTGGTCTTGGTCTATAATCATAGCCAGCACAACTCTTTTGACAATACATCCTGGTCTTCGCTTAAATTTAGGCAAGTAACCACATTTATACGCAAAACTATTGCTTGAGCACTAGATGTTCTTGTCTTGTGCTTCTAGGCCTTCTTGCAATCATATATGGCCAGCTAGCACACATCTTGGGAAATTCGGCACTAAACCATTGCTTGAATTTAGGTAGACGCGTGTTTGTGATATAAAATACTTTTTTTCATTTATTTCTATTAAAATGTTTTTTTTTAATTTTAGTATTTGGACATTAAAATCATAAAAATATTAAAAAAAATACTAATTTAGCTTTAAATAGAATGTGTACTCTTAAAAAATATATATATATAAAAACTACTGCACATCGCGACCGGCTATTCCCACCCGAGTATTTCTTGTCGTTTTCTTGGTCAAACCCCACTTAAATGTCAACGCGATTGCTTCAATAGGCTTTTTCATTTTGGATTCCTGCCAAATCACACCACTTAGCTTTGCCTAGACCATAATTATTAAACTCTTGTATCTTGACAGCATATTTTTTATATAAAAAATTATAAATATAAATTGAAAAACTTCTGCACATATCTAATTTAATAAATTGGATTTCATTAGTATAAGTAAATGAAAAAATATTAAAAATAAATAAAAATAAAATTGAACACATTTGAAAGATAAATATAAATCAAAATATTTAATCTCGGAGCATGATCATTTATCTAGTAATGCTTAATAAATTTGTTTATTTAGTCTTTTTTTTATTAAATCAAACGATATAAAAATCAGCACACGCATAAAATTAAAATTCGTTAAGATAAAAAAAAAAATATCATGCAAGGTTGCACATATTAGAAATATTATCTAAAATTATTTTTCTTAATTTTAAAAATAAAATTAATCTATATAAAATTTTACACACACACACACACACACACACACACACACACACACATATATATATATATATATATATATATATATATATATATATATATATATATATATATATATCATATTAACCTCTTAGAAACTTAAATATACACGATATAATTAAAAATAATCACTATTTAAAAAAGATAAGTAAGCCAGAAAATCACAGAGAATGTGTATTACTTAAAATATAAATTTCAAAATTATTTAAAAAATAACATGTAAAAAACACTACTTGTAGAAGAAAAAAAAAGTCATGTGTTGTTGGCCTAGTAAGCTAGTCAGGTATTCGACCTCTAAGAAAAGGTTTTACATGCAAGCCTTTAATTTTTTTAACCACTCTAATTTTTTTATAAAATAAATCTGATGCATCGTCTGATGAGATGGAATTGCCTAGATCTTGACCATTGTGATGGCTGAAAAAGTTGGACAATTTTGGTGACTGAAATCATTGTAGATATCAATTACCTAAAATTCAACAAGTTTATCTTTCATGTCTCTCGAACTAAAGACTAAAATATAAGAAAAATAAAGTTCTGGATCGAAATCAAATCTTAACATTCATAAGGACCTAAATTATATTATTTTCAAAACTTGAAGATTGAAGTGTATTTAAAAAAAAAAACTTTAGACGCCACTTGTTTTAGCCACCTTTTATATTTAGATCCTCCTTCTTTCTATGTTGTCGTTGCCCAAGAAATTATAAGCAATTGACTTTCAATTTAGAGTCAAATCACCTAAAATAAAAGTTGAGGGATTAGAGTGGAAAAAAAGGGAAAGTAAATAGTAACTTATGAGTGTGCGAATGGTGCAATATGGTGTTTTGTCTATAGTAAAAACATCACATGCTTTAGTGTTAGCGATAACTAAAATTAAAATTGGAACAATTAAGAAACATATATAGATTAAGATATTTAATCTCGCATGAAGTGATATTTACTTGGTCGTGTTTGATGAATTTATTTATTAAAATTATTATTTTTTCAATCAAACAATAATAGAAATAGACATATATTATATTAATTGAATAAAATAAGAAAATATTATACAAGGTTATGTATATTAGAAATATTATCTAAAAAATATTTATCGAATAATCTTTTCAAAAATAAAGTTCATCTATAAAAAAGATTAGAAAAAATAAAGAAAGTATAGATTAATTAGAAAAAATAATTTGAATATTAAACACATATAACACCATTAAAAAAAAAGTCCTTATCTAAATATGGTTAAATAAGTAATAACAAATATGGAAAGGGGGGATATTAATTAAAACTTAAATTCAAAAAACAAAATTTAAAAAAAAAACATTTAAAAAAGATATCAATTAAAAATAATCAATATTAGGTGTAATAATAATAATAATAATAGCTCAAGTATCATAGCTTAACTCATTAGATCTATTATCTTGGTCATGGGACCAACCAAGTTCATAATTTTTTCTCATAATTTATATTTTTTTTACAAAATAAACTCAAACTTATAGCCCTATAGCCCAGTGTATTTGGGCAATTATAATGAAGATCTCAGATGCATAGGTTGGTCTTGACCCGAGCTTAATTTTATTTTTTGTTTTATTTTTATAGGGGCAAACAAACTATCATTCACTCCTATTTTTTTCTTAAAAAAAACCAACATGCAACATATCACCCGTCAAACCAAGATCTCCGGCCCTTAACTTTCTTTTTCACGATGCATCAATCATCGTCAAGTGTTGATTAACAAGACTAGTTTTAGCAATTGTATACTTTGATTCAATTACTAGTCATTTTAACACACATATAGGATTGATGTGTGCAACTAGTAGCATGAAACGTATGAGCACCAAGATAAACTATGTTGGTGGCAAAAAATGATGTGAACAATGATTTTTTCACTCATCGCTAGAATCTCATGACTCATTTCTCTCCCCTCGCTATAACTAGGTATTGAGAAACGAAACAAATTAATTTTTTCTACTAAAAGCGAGTTTTGAAAATTTAAAGGGACCTAAATTGTATAAATTGGGTAATTTTTAAAGATTAAGGACGTAAGTGTATTCTCATGATCTCTTTTCATTTTGGTCCTTCTTCTTCTAATTTCACCCTTGCCTAAAAATTTTAAAAAAAAAACAATATCAATCCAATAAAATCAAGATATGGATAGTATTTGAACCCTAATTTTATAACTATTGGATCATGCTATTTGCTGAGATTTTACTTGAAGGAAGCAACGGATGACCCTAATAGTCAGCTAGTTAATTGAGTTGCGGGATAGGGAATTTGCTTCTGTTCGTCAGTCAAAAGTTGTGCATAGTGCACAGTAAAAATAATAAAATAAACCATGTTGATGCATGTGAGGCACAAAGTCAAATTTTAGATGAGTTTAATATTATTGTTTTGTGTGTTTTTTTAATTAAAATATATTTTTTTATTTCTGATAGTAGCACTTTAAAATCATTTAGGAGCAGCGATTGCTTGTGTAGTCAAGTTTGAATGTTGAGATTGAGAACTTTTAGGAGAGGATGTGTGCTTATTTATTTCTTTATTTTCTTTTTTATGTTTTTCCAGGCTGATGATTGGAAGACATCACATTATATTTTTGGCTTATTTTACTGCTTAAGGTGGGTATAAATACAACAAGTTGCTGTGTATTTAATTATTTTATTTCAACTCATACTAAGCTACCTTTTTTCCCATAAAAGACATTTTATTAAAATAATGTATTCAACTCAAAACTGACCTTTCACATGTCTTGTTAGCCAAATTAGCTTCCACTTCCTAGAAACTACTAAAACCATCCATTTCCACTGAATTTCCTGCTCTTTTTAATTTTATTTATTTTGTTTTTTTATTCAATTTTATCCCTTATTATTTTGTGATTGAGCATTGACTTCGTTGTTTATTAGGGTTTGTTTTCTATACTTAGACTTATTATAAGTTTTGAATGTTAGAACGAGTTGATTTCAGGTTTTTTTTATTAAATTTGATATTTTTTCAATCTTATCCTTCAACATTTGAGTTATTGAGAATTGGTCTTCATGTTGTTTTTCTGTCCTTTGTTTGAATGGGATCATCTCAGTTTTATACCTATAGTGATAAAGTTCACAGGTTAACCAGGGTTGAATCAGGGGTTTTGATTTCTTGAAAATATTTGTGTTCTTTTTATATTTTTTGTTCCAATAAAAAACAATTGGATATACATGTATGTGGTGCAATGTAAATCATCACTGATTTAATATTATCATATTGATATTCAGTGTGATATTTTGTTTGTAGACTTTTTTTTTAGATTCACTGAAACTTTAGGCATTTTCTGCGAGTCTGGATTAAGAGTCTTTCGGGTCTCGATTTAGAGGCAAAATTTGTCATCAAACTAGTTTGAAAGATGAAAAAAAAAGAGAGTTGTCCTCATCAGGTCAACTGATCATCTAGTTTCAATCATGTTAATTCGAGTCAATTTCTAAACCAATTCCGAATAAAACCCGACCTAGACCGGTTTCTGAATTAACCCCTGGCCATGCAGTGCTGAGTTTAATGACTGGAAAATTAGCAGAGGCACCTCGAGTTTTATTGTATTTCATTTGCATGCTTAGACAAAATCAGGCATGCAGAGGTTTTATTGTCCTTTATTCTCTTTCCTAAGACCAGAAAAGATTTATTTACACATAACTCTTTTCTTTTCTCTTCTTTTTTTATCAGCCTGTAAGCATGACTCTGAAAGTTTCTAAAGTCTTTAGTTCAACGGCACTCAGGAATACAAGTTTGATCTTAAAATAATAAAAATATAAGTCGGGTGCTAGTTTGTTTTACATTGTTTTTTAAAATGTTTTTTTTCATTAAAATATCAAAAAATAATACCTTATATTTTTAAAATAAAATTTTTAACATCAAAATAATCTAAAACAACAAAAAAATATTTAAATAAAAAAAATTTAAACATATTTTTAAAACACAATATTAAACAACATGCTAGCTACAAACCACCCGTATTTTTTTTATAATGGCGTTCTTGTAAACTCTGTAATGTCCTCGATTTCAGAATATTGTCAATGGGCCAATAAAGCAAACAAACAAGCTCTTGTCAGGTTCTCTCTCTGTCATTTAATGCATGTAAGTATAATTGTGATTATTTAAAAAAAAAATCAGAATTTTATTAAAATATTTATTTTATTTTATTTTTTAAATATTATTTTTAACACCATTACATAAAATAATCTAAAAAACACCAAAAACTTTAATTTAAAATAAATTTAAAAAAAAAACACTTTTGAAACAGTACGAAACAAATACTTAGTGATTGTTTAAAATATAGTTAAGATTTTTTAAAAACTACTTTCTATTTAAAAATCATCAAAATAATATTTTATAATTTTTAAAAAATATTATTTTATAATTTTTAAAAAATATTATTTTTGATATAAACACATAAAAATAATTCAAAAACACTAAAAACCTAAATTTAAAGTAAAAAAATAAATAAATTTAAAACACTTGAAATACAATACCAATTAGGAACGCATTTTTTTAACTTGTAGGTATGCGTATCATTTACGGTTTCAGGAGGTTGATTTTTTTAATCACTCGGCGGAATGGTGATGTAGAATTTCATTCAGGAATCACATGCGGGGGAGGAATCTTTGTGATATTTAACATTCAGTTTTGAGGACACAGGTGTTTGTTCCACAACATTAGCAGCAGAGAAACGGCTCAAAAGACATATTCTGATCCTCCGATCAAGTTGCCGCTGCGTTGAGAGCTCGCTCTATTTCCTCCAGCGATCGCCCCTTTGTCTCCACCACATTAGCTGCTATGTACAAGACCGCTGAAAGACAGATGACGGAAAATCCTAAATACACAGAGCTGATCCCAAACTTGTTCACGAAGCTCAAGAAATACAGGCCGATCACAAAATTTGCAGCCTGTTACCATACCAAACCAAATCCTTATTAGCATGTAATCAAACATTCTCGGCAAAAAATATATATATACACCAGGTCGATTAGAAGTAAGTTCCGCTCACATTGCTCAAGTAAGTTCCATTCAGGCAAAATGCAAATCATTCCAGATTAGCAACACTAATATCTGCGGTTGTAAGACCATAGTTTACAAATGTTATTCTTTAATGACTTACCCAGTGCATGCCCAAGGATAAAGCAACTGCTTTCGCTCTGATTCTGGAGGCAAATATCTCTGGAAGAAGAAGAGCTGGCACAGGGCCAGCACCAAGTGAAAATGACAACACATAGCTGTATCAAGAGATGAGAAGTCCGATTCAGATTTCATATCCACTTGGATAAAAATAACAGATGTAAGAAAAAGGAGAAGCTCGACTAAATCTCATAAGGAAAGAACCCTCCCCAAAAGAAGGGAGAAGAAAAGAGCTTGACTTATCTCACATGGAAAATAATTGACTTACCAAACTGTCCCTAGAACTGCAAGGGTTCCGGAATAGGGTGCCAGGACCTTCCAAGTGAAGGACAAGGAAAGCAGCAGCATTGAGGCAGCCTTCATGACAAAAAACAAAGTGTATTAGAAACATGATTATCCTAGTCCTACATATTCGGTATATTTTCTATGGGGACTACAAAAGGCTAAATGATGTCATGTTCTCTCAAGAAGTTACACCATTGATATGTGGAAACCAATAATTCTCAAGTAACCATCAGCTCATCAAAATGTATGATAAAGCCATTCACCAGTCAGCCAAAACAAAGAGAGAGCTCAGGACTCGAGAATCCATTGAGGCATCTGAAAAATTATTTCAGGTCAAAATACTGGATGAAAACAAAGAAGCGAGGCTTATTGCATCGCTAGTCTGTCACCTAAGTGAGATAATAGATCACAAACTAACACTTACAGATTGGAAATCCTTCTTATTTTCATCATATTAAGTAGGTATGAGCAGACCAGACCACCAAACCCTTGTTAATATAATTTCTTCAGGTATAGATTGGTCCTTGTCTCCTTTTAATTTTTCTGTGTTTTCTTAATTCAATAATTCCCCAGTTAGGTATTGAAACAATAGGATTACAAGTTAGTTTTGTAAGAAAAATTAGTAGTTAATGACATAAAATACAGTTCAGCAGTGAAACTTGAGAGAGAGAAAAGGATAATCTGAAACCAAGATGCAAATGCGTGAGGTAGTTTAAGAGGCTCAAGCTCTGTTCTTGATGACCATAAAAAAGAAACAGGAAATTATGTTTATCTGATTAAGAAGAATGAATGGTTTGAAAATACAAGTAACCTTACCATTCCAAAAAAGCTTGTGATTAGAAGACTCTTCCTTCCTTGTCTGTCCATTAAGGAAGATGCAATAGTTGTGCCTGGAAGAAGCCAGTTAGATTAAAACATGGCAAATTGTAAAGTTATGCACCTGATTCAGAAAGAAAGATACAAAAATTTACCAAAGACGTTTGATGCCCCAACAAGAGCACTAGCAGCAACATCTGATGCAATACCAGCACTACGAAACACAGCAGTTGAATAATACACCACAGCATTTATCCCAGCCATCTGTTGGAAAAAGAAAAGTGCTACACCAACGCTCACAACTGCATAAATAAAAATGTAAGTAAAACAAATCATTTACCCTGATAAATCAAAACTTATTAGTTATACACATACTACAATATCAAGAGGTTGAAGTAACAATAAGCTATAGGAGATTATCTTAGGATGGTCTTTAACTCGTGACAAAAACTATTTTCAAAGGCACAATCACTAAACGTGCTAAGACATGATTTCTTAATGCAGGAATGCAAGGTGACAACCCAGACTTTCATCCCATTCATTGTTTAAACAATATTAGCTTGGATGGTTGTGGGAAGTACAATCTTTGATTTTCCTCAAAGAGCCTATTAACCTTTGCGAAGCAAAGCCTGTATTAGTAGATTTAATGAAGGCGTCAGCAACTAATTAAAACGCAGAGGTGTGGTCATGGCTAAGTTCAGAATATTTTGAAACATTGGAAATTTTTAAAGTGGCAAAAGTTTTGGCAAACCAAACAAAGATTATATCATCTGATTCAGACTGTTGCCTACAAGTCCAATAACCAAAGATCTATATTTTTCATCTTAAAACCAAGTACCTTTCCAATAGCGGCTGCTAAATAGATCAAACCATCCAGCTTCTGGCTCAGCAGAACCTTGACTAGCCACAGTTAAGTCGGTCATGACATCAGCAACTCTTTCTTTTCCGTAAAGTGTCTTTATGGACTTTTCAGCTTCAGAAAACTTTCCTTGCTGCAAAATAAAGAAGTTTATCAATATCTTCTTAATGAATGAATAATTTCGATTAAAAACATAAGCAGTTACAACTATATCGCCACATAAATAAATATCAATGACATGAGATTAAATACAACTAAACCTGAAAAAGCCACCGTGGACTTTCTGGAGAAAATGCCATTCCCAAAGCCAATAGAACAGCAGGGACAGCTGAAATGCCAAACATTGTCCTCCACCTGAAGGAGTTGTATAAATGGACTCGAGTAAATGGCTACGAAAAGATAATTCATGGAAAAAAGATTCCCAGTAAAGAGCTTTTCAATAGCCATTCAAGAAAAAATGAACATCAGAACTTTAACTTAGTGCCATTTGATTTATTTCCCTTGATCAATTGTGAAAAAATCAAGTATTCTTTTGACATGAAAACTTCAATTTTGACAAAAGTGTGTCAGTAGATGAACTATTCTATCTGGAATGCTAATGAGATCAAAGCTTATAGTTACATTTTCTAGCAATAACACAGAAGCATTGATTTTGATTGGTTACATTATATTCCTCAATGCTATACAAACTAAAGAAAATTTTTTAAGACTTTCTGATAAGGTTCCATCCAAATTTATCCATGCTCGAATGCTCTTAAAAAGAGCTGAGCAAACCTCATGTGCAATTGGGCATTGCTATAAGGGCTAGTTGTAGTTAACTAAGACAACATCATAATTATAACATATACTAAAAGAGATCAGGGTGTTATTGTTCATTGTGAGTATTTTCACTGTGGATTACAATAATGTTTTTGGATCAGTTTGGTTCCGAGTGTGTGAGTCACCAGTTTTTTTGATTTTTTATAATTTTTGCACAGGAAATTAACCATTATACCCTCTAATAAGACAAAAACCAAGAGTTGTTGGAAGGGGTATCACGGTAATTTCACATTTATAGGTCACAGGTTATTTTGTTTTTTTATATATTTTTTGCACAGTCAAATAACCATTCTACCCTCCAATAAGTCAAAAACCAAAGAGTTGTCGGAGGGGCTGTCATGGTAATTTCGCATTCCATTGCACAATAAAATAACCCTTTTACCCTCCAATAGGACAAAAACCAAGGGTTGTCCGTGGGGGAGTTTCGGATATTTCATATTTTTTTTAAAATGTCTAAATATTTATCTATCCCCCAATAAGATAAAATGAAAGAGTTGGTTGTAGGGGTGTTTAGGTAATTTACTATTATTTTCTTGCATTCACGCTTGACACATGCGTTGGAGATTTTCTTTTGTGACGTTGCATTCGAGTGGTGTGTTCGGTATTTTCTGGTGGCGGAAAATGTCCATCGGGCGTCTCATTGGATTCGCCGTCATATCCTTTTCCTCATGGTGTAGCGCGTGGCGGAACACGGTACCTGAAGACGTGACGGTGGTTGGTTGATCTTTTTTTTCTCCTTTTCTCTCTCCTACACGCTAAATTACACGACAAGCCCTCGATTTATGGTTGTTTCATTTCAGTCCCTAATCGTTTAATTGTGGTGTATGGTCCTTATTTCTGTTATGTAAGTTTTGATTCGATTAAAATTGTTTTTTTCAATTTTGTCCTTTAATTGAAATTGATAATATATTTGGTTTTCATTTCGGCCCTTGTACTTTTAATTTTTTATTTTAATTCCTTTATTTTTTTATATTTCTCAAATTGTCCTTATTTTTGTCCATATTTATATATATGTGCTCTTAGCTTTGGTTTTTAATTTTTATTATTTTCTCTTTTGTTGAGGTAGTATTTTTTTGAAGAAAAAAAAATTAAATTTTAGTTTGTGTTTATGATCATTTGAAAATTGATATTTCTTTTTTATTTCCTTTGTTCTTTATTTTGGTTTTTTTATTAGTTTTTATTTTTATTTTCACATCAAATGATTTTTTTTATCTAATAATTTTTATTTTTTTATCATTTTTTTTAGTTTTTTTGTTTGCTCTTTTGTTAAAGTTTTTAGGCTTTTTTTATTCTTTGATTTAATTTTTTTTCCCATTATTAACGCAATAATAATAGTAGTAGTAGTTTTAGCTTTTTTTCTTGCTTTCTATTTTGTTAATGTTTTTGAGTTTTTTTTTCTCGGGGTAATTTAATAATTTTTATTGTTTTAGAAGTAATAGTAATGATATTTTTAGATATTAAGGCTTCGATATTGTTGTTGTTATAGTAGGGTGCGTTGATGTGTTTCATTATATCAAACCTTGCATGTAGAGATGTTATATTTTATTTTTGAACTAGCATAACCTATGAAGTGTTTCAATACCAATTGTTATAAAAATTGTTTACTCAGCCTGCAACGTAGTGCGGGCAATTTAACTACTATAAAACTAAAAGAAATCATAACCTTTAAAATGCATTCACTTGAAATCTTCACAATGTTAAATTTCTAGGGCATTTTGTTTTTGCTGAAAGCATTTCTTGAGCTCTTTTCTTGTTACAGCACTGCCAAGTTCTTTTTTTTCATTAGCAAAAATGCCCCGGTATCACATCTTTTGCGGCATCCTATCCTTTTCATATCAATTAATTTCACCCAATGACAAAATAAAAGAAATCATTTTACACACAATATTTGTGTGCACAGGTAAAAGGCACACTCAAACAAAATGTGAGCAATTTCTATATAACTTTGGATGCAGTTATCTAATCGTATTTGCCTAGATCAAATTTCAATAACTGATGAAAATATTTAATAAATAAATGAATACAAGTGGGAGTATGCAAAGGATATTCCAACCTCAACTCACAGAGGAACTATCTTAAACAGCACAGTTGAGAAAACCCAATCAAGGATTGGGCTGCCAGGAGTTATAAGATAAAAATAACAATCAAAAAAATTAAGCATGGTCTTTCTCCTGATTTTAATGTTCTTTCTCCTGATTTTAACATTCTTTCATTGCTCTTTTCAGCTGTACATAGCATTAGTAACGTCACTTTCCAAGACCTTGCCATCCTTGCACAGATTAACAAGCTAGAAGATCCATTAAATTACAACTATTTGTAAAAAAAATCAAACAATCCATTATATTCCCATATAGCTTGTGACTGCAACCATATTAAAATCTTGTCTCACATGACGTCTGGCCTCATTAATAATTTTTCAACCTCATATACTAGTTCTGTTCTCCTCCTATTTTAAAAGCATGTAGAAACCCATCATCTCACTGCAACTTGTATTTGCTTCGATTCAGAAGGCCAGTCATTTTTAAAACATACAATTTCCTTAAATCAACAACTTGATTTTTGATCCATTAAGATATTGAAGAGAAACAAGAATAAAATGCATTGACTGATCAAACTTTCCTAATAAGACAGGTTTTATCCAGGCCACATGCCATGCCAATCAGAGAATTTGAAATGTCAAATTCAAAATCAATGCATTATCTCTCCTCTCCTTATCTAAATTATGTTCCTCTTGGAAACCACGTGCATGGATAGTCCTAAGAACTAGACAATTGATGAACATCTCTAAACAAAGAAACCAAAAAACATGCTAGATAATTATTTACTGCTTCAGATTAGCACCAGTAAGACATGTCTATACAGAAAAAGTTTTGTTGCTCCATCTTTGAAGTCTGTAAACAATAGCTTCCACTCATGCAATCCAAAAACTTTTCTTGTGGACATGAAAGAAAATATTCTTGAAGCAGCATTGCCAAAATCATTGTTGCTTATATGGCCAGCATATAATTACCCTATTGTTTATTAAAATGCTCATTCTTTCTTCAGGTTGGTTAAGCATAGCAATCACGTACACATCCATTAAAGAAAGCACATAAAACATACCATATAGAATTTCCTGCCAATGGTAATCCGGCTACCAAAGCCAAAAGGATACCGATACATATAAATAGTTGGTTTACAGACCCCAGCGCACCACGGATTTCAGTTGGTGAGATCTGACCAAAAAAATAAGCACCACCAGATTAGCTCTTGAAAAACCATACACACTTGCAGTGACCTTATTAAAATGAGATGAGTAACAACCTCAGATATGTAAAGTGGCACAATAGCAGAAGAAATGCCAATTCCTATACCAGCAAGAAGACGCCCAATTATCATAGTCTGTACGCTGTGGGCAGTAGCACTGAAATTTAAAAAAAAAAACATTAGCTTTTGCAAAAGCATAATAAAAATGAAAAAAGAAGGTGAAACACAAGATAAAGGGCAAACCAAAGCAATGCTCCAATTGTAAGTGGAATCGCATCCAACTGAAAAGTCCTTGTTCTTCCAAACTTATCAGCCAATGCTCCTCCAGTAAATGAACCAACAGTGGCACCAGCAAGAAGAGTGCTAACAATCCATCCTACTCAATCATTAGAATGCCAAGATTATAAACTACCCCGCAATACTAAATTAATGAAAGCACTATAAAGTCCAAGAAAAATATACACATACTAAAGAACCACATAGATCTCTGTTTATACTAGTTCGGAAAATCAAATTCTCTGTTTCATTAAATTAAACTGAAGTAACCAACACATTCTCTGTTTTCCTGAATTAAAGTCAAGTAATCAACACATTCTAACGGCAAATTACCAGCGAACAAAATTCAATTGATGAATTAACAAACAATTCCTTGCCTTGTAAGGCCGTGTTTTCGACAATCCCAAGATCCTTAGCAAGATACTCAAGAGCACCATTCACCACCCTGAATCATCATCATCATCATCCAAAACCAATAAATAAATAATACAATGCAATTGAAAAAAATAATATAACAAGCAATTACCCTAAATGATAACCAAACAAAGTAGCTCCTAAACAAGCAACTCCAACAAACGGCAAAACCGTTCCGGTCGAAGCTTTCCCCTGCTGCTGCTGCGGCGGTAAAACATAATTAACGTCCTCGTCCGATTTTATAGGCCTACCTTCTTCCACATCTCCTCCTCCTCCTAAAAATCTTCAAATCAAAATCCAACACGCAACTTCACGAATAAATAAATAAATAAAAATGAACCGGACGAACCGGAAGCCAGAGCTTTGACGATGGGGCGAGAGCGGAAGAAAGAGGAGCTAGTGAGTTCGGTCCCCATAGAGGAGGACGAATCGAGACGCAATCCGAAACAAGAGGTGCGGCGAGGCATGCAAGAAGAAGAAGGTAGTAATTGACAGTGTGTGCTGCTGAAATCAATGGAGGATGAGAGTTGCTTCTGCTTTCGGCCTTCTTGAGCTCTGGAAAAGCATACTACTTGTCTTGTAGAGTTGCTGTTAACGCTGCCTTTGACGACGACTCCTCCATACATTACCGCTGCTTGCATTTTAATTAATTAATTCTGAATTTGAAAATTCAATCGCACAGAAGTCAATAAATAAAAACACTAAAAAATCAATAATAGAAAAAAACACAATAAAAACAAATTGAAAAGGAGCTGAAGCTGCAAATGCAGTGAGAGAGAGAGAGTGAGAGAGAGACGTACATTTTAAGGCTATGATCCGATCGCTGATGAGTGAAGACTCCAGCAGTTTGCTTCCTCTTCTTCTTCCCCTTTTTTTCTGTGTATTAATAAAATAAGAGAGAGGAAGGCTTTGGAAATCCCGTTATTTGCTTGATGCTAAGAGCCTTCCTTGCGAGACGAGAAGAACAAGGTTGGTGGAGAATTCGATTCTCTTTCTTCCTCTTTTTTTTCTTCCATTAATAATGATTTTTTATTTTCCAAATTCAAAGAAATATTATATCATTTTTCACAATCGATTTAATATGATATTACATATAAGAAGAAAAAGTAGAGCCATGCATAAATAAAATTTTAAATTTACAGCACGAATAAAGTTAATATTTTTTATAAATATAAATGGAATTAAATAAATAGCCGTAATCTTTTTTATCACAGGCAAGTGACCAGTTACCCTTTTTTAAAATGTATATGACTGTGATTAGAAAATGTATCGAAAAGTCACTTATATTTGTAAATAAATTTTATAATTTAAAAAAAAAATAGGGGTGAAGGGTTAACCATATAGAACGAGAGACGAAATGGGATCAGATTTTGGAGGAAAGAGATGATACGAGGGGATTTTGGATCAGATTTCTGGGCAGTGATGGAGGGGTCGCATGTGGGTCCAGGTGTTTGCACGTGAGGACACGCAGGTTCTTGCGTTTCTGTTTCCTCATCGCACTGCAATGTTATGTTACGGTTGAATTATTGCGGTGGTGTACTGTTGTTTTACTTAAAAACAAAAATGGCACTTTCATATCCTAAAGTTAATTATTAAAAAATATATATATTATTTTAATATATTTTGAGTTACTTTTAAAACGCAACCTTTATCTTAAACATAGGTTCTTTTGTTTTAATGTCCTCTGGGGTGTTTGGAAGTGTAATTGTGGTTGTTTTTTAAAATGTTTTTTGTTTAAAAATACATTAAAATGATATTTTTTTATTTTTAAAAATTATTTTTGACATCAGCACATCAAAATAATCTAAAAACACCAAAAAAATTCTTTTAAAAAAAAACAATTTCAAACTTTAGGCAAACTACGGTTGGATCGCATTGCCAAACATGCTCCTCGTCATTGCAATTTATGTGTTTTACGATTGAACTATATTCTTTTTATATTTAAAAAAAATAGATTATTTTGAAATGCTAATTAAAAATATATTTAAAAATATATATTATTTTAGTTTATTCTATAGTAAAAAATATTTTAAAACACAACATCTACTACACTCCCATGTTAGCACTTAATGTTTATTTTTTTAGGTCAAATCGTGCTTTAAGAGAAATTACTAAAATTTATGAGATTTGACCCTTAATTGACTACTAAACTCTCGATTGTCTTGAATTTGATCCCTAACTTTGCATGATTGGCTTGGAAAAATTCAATTGGGTCTCTGAAAATTTTGATCTTCTCAATTGAGCCCGAATTAAGCTCAAGAACTTGATTTTTATTGATTAAGCCCTTAATAAAATTAATTTGACCAGTTTATTATATAATTAAGTCCTTGCACTTAATTAAATCTTTCAATTGGACCCTAAATTAATTCTAAGCATAATTATACTTTCAAATGGCCCATGATTGAATCAAATTGGCTTATAAAAAAATATAATTATGATTTTCGGCTTAATTCTCATGCAACTTTATCCAATAATAAATTACTTTATCCTTGAATATGCATTTTCTCATATTTGGGCACAAAAGAGGTACGATTTGGCTCCCGAAAAACGTTCAAAATTTCCAAATTGATTTTTCTACAACACCAATCTCTTTTATTTTATTTTATTTTTAATATATTTTAGAGAATAACCCAGAAATTGGGTTAGGACAAGGACAAGGAAAATGCATAAGTATTCAACATAAAAATTTTGGCTTTAGAAATCCCACTCCTGATGAAATCCAATTTTAAGGAATGTGAAAATGGATATGCTAACAAAAGACATTTGTCATTACTTGGTTGCAATAAAGATTTTAGGTATTGTGGACAACCAAGAAATCAAGAAAAAATATTTAATCTTACACACTCATCACTAAGTAACGTGATAAAATATTTTTTAAAAGTTTGGAAGTAAAGGTGAAGAAATTTACTAAACATGGATGTTTATCCATATAAATTACAAGTTCAAATTGTAATGGCATTACATAATTATATTAGAAGGAGACTGCATGATGAGACAACATTTAAAGAATTTCCTAGTGACTTTTTACTTGATGTTGTTGTATGCTAAAAAAACCATGGAAACCATAAGCCTTCTTAGATGGTTTTTATACGTGATAAAATTACAAAGAATTTAATGAGGCAATAAAAGAAACTTTTCATAAATTATTATTTATTTCATAATATAATAGTAATTAAATCAATAATATTTTAATAAAAAAACCATGAATATAAATATAATTATTTTTCATTCATTTTATTACCAAACCTCAATTTGAAACACACATTAAGCTACTTTTTAATCACCTTAATTTCAACCAAAATTTTAACTAAACATATATTATATCAAATCAACCTTAACTAAACATGCTTTTTATATATAAAAAAATTAAATCCACAACCATAAAATCATCGCAACACCAAACACTTTGGAGACAGACCGCAGTCTTTATGTCCGGAGGAAACGAGCTAGCCCATTATCTCTTCCTGTTTTCTTATGATGTTTTTTTTTTCCTCTTATAAGGCCTTTGGCCCACCACCCTTGTTGCCAGCTTTTCCTTTTCTTTTTCGCGTTCATGTTCATAGTTATGGAGCCAATTATCCAAATTAATTTGTTAGCTTTCACAGTTGTGACAACACAAAGCCATGGCACCGTGATAAATTAGCAATTATATTTAATCATGGATGGCATCGAAGTGTATTCCAAGTGTTTCTTGTTGCTGCTATTATTATTAATAATTATTGTGCATATAAGTTTCTTGCTTAGTCAATTTTGAGTTTACTATACTGTTTGTCATTACGTTTCATAAGTATGTTTTAAAAATTATATTTTTATTTTTTTGTTTAAATTATATTTTTAGATATTTTTTATGTGTCAATATTAAAAATATTTTTAAAAAAATTAAAAAAAATATCATTTTGATGTATTTTCTAAATGAAAAATACTTTGAAAAACAATATCGAATTCACTCTCAAGCATGCAATGGGAGTGTCAAATTGAAAGAAAGAAAAATTTAGTGTAAATATAGATAGTTTGAGGTGATAAATAGAGCCTTATAATAATAAATTACAAATGAAGGGAGATAACTTAATGTAAATACACAAGGCATTATCGTTCCAGAAAGAACTGCAGTATTATAAAACATTGTTTGAGCAGAAGATTGACAAAAACAGAAAGGTTGCATGAACTCTAAACAAACCAAACACATCTACTTTAAAAGGGCATGCAGTTTTCATAAGCAAAACGGGTTCAGCAGCAAGCTAAAAGCCACAAAAATGCCCAATTTTGAATTTTTTTTGGAATGTTTTTCTTATAATTATTATTTATTATTATGTTATTAAAATATAATATTAATGTTATATGGGAGGGCCTAGCCAGGTCAGGTTGGGTAGACAGCAACCCAATAGACTTAACCTTTCTCTCTCTTTTTTCATGTTGGGTTCGAATAGGTCCAACCTAACTCAGTGGGGTTGGGCCAATTGACAGCCCAACATATTTCTTCTTTTTTTTTTTTTTTTTTTTTGGCTAGACCTGACCCAACTATATGGGTTAGGGTAGGCTGGGATGAATCAAACCCATTTCAAAGTTAATTAATTATTATTTATATACATGCAAATTTTGCACACAATGGTTGGTGTTGGTACGGGGAAGAAGGAAAAAAGAGCAGGGGGAAGCTTAGTAAAAAAAATGAATCATGTATATAAATAATGAAAGCATGTGCATGGTACATTTTATTAATAAAAAAAATATTATTTTCGCACAAAACAAAACAGTTTTGATTAAAATAATGTTTTTTTTCTTTCCGAATTTCTTTTTCAATCAATATATTTTTTTATCATTTAATTTTAGTCTTATTAGATTATGACACACACATGACACACATCACGAGTTAACTTGGATGACTCGATTTGTTTTTATTCACTTTTGTTTCTCAATTTTATCCTTTAATATATAGTTTTATTGAAAATTATATTTCATGATTTGTCTTATTGGGAATTTTATTAAAGAATAGTTCTTAATAGGTTAACTCCAGTTGACTCGAGTTATTTTTTGTGTTTTTTTTTAATTTATTATTTAACATTGAGTCGATTGGTAATTAATATTCATTATTGATTTTGATTTGCTTTCTACGGGGATATCTTTGTCCCATGATCAAGTTCACTGTTTTGACATTCTAACCCTCGGTTAAATTAAATTATTTGTTTATAAGAGAATATATTTGTCTCATGATTTGTGTCATAGGTTCTTCGACATTGGATTTTCTTTTTATTAGGTTATCCTTGTCTTATAACCTTCGTGGTGAGTTTGGTGGTTTAACCCGATTGACTCAGTTTATTTATTCTATTTTAATTGACTTTATTTTTTCAATTTCATCAATTAATATTGTATTTGATTAGGAATCAAACTTCATGATTTGTTTCGGTTTAATTTTTATTAAGTTATAGTGGCATCATAACCCAAGAATTGTGCTTAATGGGCTAACCTAGCTTGACTTGCATTTTTCATGTTATTTTTTTAATTTAATTTTTTAAGAACTTTCACTATTCAACATTAGATCCGACAAGGTCGAATGATAATTGAACTTCATAATTTATTTCGGTTTATTTTTTATAAAGTCATCTCAATCTCATAAACAGAGTTATAAGCTTGGCAGGTTAACTTTGATTAAATCACATCATATTTTTTATTTTCTTTCTATAAAGTTAACTCGGTCTCATGACTCGTGTCATGAGTTTGATAGTGTAATGAGGTTCTTTTTATGCTCTTCAACATTAGGCTAAATGATAATTGGGTTATAGGTTAGCTCAGGTCGTGTTTTTAGTTCTTTTTCTCAACTCATTTTTTTTTCAATTTTTTTCCTTCAATAATAGGTTGATTAGGTTTCGTAATTCGTTTTGATTTTTCTTCTATAGAGTTATCATTATCTCATAAATCAAGTTGAAGATTTGACAAGTTAACCCAAATTAACTCGAGTCAATCTTATTTATTGCTATCTTAATTTTAAAAAAAATCACCTTAAATTTCTTTTTAGTCAAATTAAATTATAATTGTATATGCAAATTTAACCAGGTTATATCGAATAAACTCCCGTAAGATTGAAGTTTTTCTTTCCACTAAAAACAACATTAACAATACTTAAATATATTATTTTACGTCAAAGAAAAAATTGACTCCACCCACATGGTATCACATGTTAAGGATCTAATAGGAAACAAAAATGCTTTGCACGAACCAATGACTTGCTACGCAATTTTGATATGCCTAAGCTCAATCAAGTGCTACAAGAAAAGCCAAACAGTGACATCTAAAAGAGTATTTTGCTGATTAGGTGGGAGACATGTACCATCACGAGACAAATCAAAGACCTTTCCAAGAAACAGTTGCTAATGAAGCAGGTGAATTATTCAGTGCTTTAGTTTAGCACAAAATTGTCAAGGACTATGATTTATCCACTTAAAATTAGACAACTATTTCTTTCTTTCTTTTTTTTAATAAAAAAAGAATTTTATTTTATATATATATATATATATATATATATATATATATATATCCTTTCATGTTATATCATATATTTACATAAAGTCATCATTGGTCATCATTATGTACTTCCTTTTTATTTAAGAAGACCTCGACATGGTTACCATCATCCAAATCTTTGGTGATCTTGATGCATGTCAATGCTCATTCAATATTGTTGTTAGATCGATATCCCATACCCATTTATCAACAGTATTTTCGAAAATACTTTTAAAATTGTTTTAGTTTATTATTTATTTTAAATTAAATATTTTTGGTGTTTTTAAGTTATTTTCATGTGGCGATGTCAAAAATTATTTAAAAAAATAAAAAAAAATCATTTTGATGTATTTCTCAATGAAAATACTTTCAAAAACCACATCCCCAAACAAACATCGAATACATGTGATGTTAAACCCTTTGATGTACAGAATTTCATCCACTAGTAACAAGCATACGAATCTCAGAATTTAATCGAGATGCGTGTAAATTGTTCAAATATACATTAAATACCTATATTATTTAAATTCATATGACTAGTTATATGATATATATTTTCTGAAAACCATGCAAGGATGGTTATGTTAAAAAAAAAAGGGATGGCAGGGTAGAGAAATTTTTCTACGGTCAGGCTTATTAGTGATGACTCATTGCATATAACTAGTAATTATCTCTTCAAGCTACGTATATCCATCGGACGTAGGCTATGGTGATGACTTTATTTCATATAATATTAGTAATTATCTCTTTAAACTATGAACATTCATCCAGCTAGCTCGGCTGTAGGCACTTCAGACAAAATCTATGGCGATGGCTGACTTACTGCATGTAATTTTATTAGTAATTATCTCTTCAATCAAGCTAGCCAGCACATCAGACGAACACTGCGTGCTTTACAGCTTAAGAAAAGACAAAACAAAGTTTATTACAAGCAACCTTTCTTTAATTATATAGCTAGGGAGAATTAATTATATAGATAGCGAGAATTAATCAAATTAAATTTAAAAAATACATATTTCTTCTAGAAGAGTTACTGTTCACCAAGAATCACCGTCTGTAGGGTTAGATTTATAATTTTATTTCTCATAATAAAATTATTATTTTAATTCTATGATAAAATAATCTAATGCCTACTTATAGACATTTTTATTTTTCAATTTTAAAATAATATGATTATTTTAATATCTTTAAAGTCAAAACCAACAAAAGTTTCACTCATGTGTTTTTTGTTATTTTATATTGGTTTTATTATAAATTTTAAGAGCACTCAAGAATACTTATGTAAATTAAATTTATTAAATATAATTAAGCAAAACTTGTTGGGAGCATGTGTGAGTGGTCTTTTAGCCACCAAACAATGACATCCAATATGAAGTTTGAGAAGTCTTGGTGCTTGGAAAAACTAGTTGATACTAAATTTAGTTTATACTCAAACTTCCAATATAATTTACATTTTTTTTATGAGTATTTTTTGTTAAAGTCTAATCCTCATTCTTTTTATTACTATCTAATCCTTATTCTTTTTTTTCAAGTCTCTAATATTATTATTTTTTCCATGATTTAATCATTCAAAATTAAACTAATTAGGAATTAAGCTTTTTGATTCAACTTGGTTCGAGGATTTCATGACTTATGAGTTTTAGAGATTAGATCAAGTTTAGGATGTTTTCTCATGTTGTTGTTGTTTTCTTTTTTAAGAGCTATTTGTTTTTTAATTCTTGACCTTTTTTTAGAGATTCATTTTATTATTTTTTTATGATTTGCCATCTATCAGATTAGTTTCAAGTTCATGACTCGAGTCATTAGTTTCAAAGGTTAATGTGAGTTGATCTCTTTTATATTTTTTAAAATTGATTTATTTTAACTTCAATTTTAATATTTAATTTATTTGAAATTGGTCTTTCTACCCTTTGTTTTTGTTTTTCTTTCTATTGAGTTATCCTGATTTTGTGCCCAAGATCACGGTCTTTGCACATTAACCCGAGATAACTAAATTTGTTTTCTTTTTATAAGGTTAATAGTGGATTAAAGACTAAGATCATTGATTTAAAAGGTTAATGTGAATAGACTTTTTATAAGACTTTTTAAAAATTAAGTTTTTTCAATATTATCCTTTAACATTTGATTTATCGGAAATTGATCTTCATAATTCCTCTTTTCATTTCCTTTATATTGGGTTATCTCGATCATTTTTCTTTATATTTCATCATCGATGATTTTTTTCCTTTCAAACTTGATCCCTATTAGTTTTATTTCTATCTTTTTTTCCCTTGGCAAGTATTTTAAATTGATTTTTTTCAAGACTTCATTTTTCAAAATTAAATTGGTTAGAAATTAAGCTCTTTAATCAAAACTAATTCAATAATTTCATGATTTCTATAATCACAGGGTTGGGTTAACTTGTATCTTTTCTCCACTATTTTTTTAGTATTTTTATCTCTAAAAATTAAGCTGTTTGATAATTGAGCTTCATGATATTATTCAATTTAAAAAAAAAAACTTATTCACTCTAGTATTATGATTAGGTTATACATTTTGTATTTTGACCTAAGTGGGCTCAAATTGAGTTTTCACCTTTTTAAATTATGTTTGTTTCTTAATTTTTATCTTTCAACATTTTATTTGCTAGATTGGGCTTCATATTTTTTTGTGGAGTTATTATGTTCTCATTTGATTTCTTAAAAATTGGTATTCAAAATATATTTTTTATGTTTTTTTTTACCTATGAGATTATTGCAATACTATGCCCATGGTCACAAAGTTTATAAATTAACCCGGTTTAAATAAGTTTTTTTTGTTGTTCTTTTATTTTTAATTTTACCCTTCATCATTGAGTTGTATTATAATCCGGATTTACTCAAAGTAGATTCTTTTGAAACAAATTATTGTTTTATTTACATATTTTTGTTTCATTTTATAATCATATTATTTAAATTAGCAATTGAACCAATAACCCGAATCTCAAATTATTTTTCTTTAGCATTCTTTTTTTATGTTGAAAAACTTTAAGCCGATGACGAAGTGTGAACTACAAGTCTAGAAGACAAGACTAAGCTAGCTTCCACAAGTTATGTTGTTGGTGGAATTGAAAATTAGTTTTTAATATATATATATATATATATATATATATATATATATATATATATATAAAAAGTTAAAATAAATTGAAAAGTTAATTCATGCATTTTATAAAATAAATAAAAAAATTTATATCCATTTATTTAAAAAAAAAATTATATGAAAAACATTGTTTTTAAACTATAAAAACTTAGCGTTATAAAAAAAATCAATTATCAATAAAAAAGACATTGAAAATGATTTTTTGCTATTTTATATGCATTCAAAGAAAAAATGGTTAATCTGAGAAAATTATTTAATAAATTTACATTAAAAATATAGCAAGATTTATTAGAGACAAATAATTTTATAATTGTACTTAAATAAAATTAGAAACACAATGGAAATAGATTTTCAATTTTATATATATATATATATATATAAAGGATGATGTTATATATATATATATATATAAAGGATGATGTTGGTAGCAATCCCAACCAATCAGCTAGACTAAAAGCGCATTTGATATTGTTGTAATGATGATTGTTTTTCAAAATAACTTTTGCTTGGAAATTTAAATATCAAAATAATTTAAAAACATCAAAAATAATTAATTTGAATAAAAAAAATATATGTAAAGATTTTTTTTTTAAAAAATCATTTTTGAAAAGCAAAAAAAAAAACTATAAACCGATAAAGGGTGTAGTGAATCAAAGAAGATTGCATACTTGCAAGTTCCAAGATGGTGTGCGCGAATTGTTTAACAAATTAGTGGCCTCTTTGATTTATTAATTTGGTGATAAGAAAAAGATTTCTCCAATCCTAGAATATTTTAAATTCAAATGTTATTATTAGATGATAAATCTACATCTAAGATGTCATATCTACAACAAAATTATTAAATTCCGGCTTCAACTGAATTCGCATGTATATATATTGGTAGGAGAAGCATAATATTTCTCGTGAAAAGGACAAGAACATAATGATCATACGTGTGTGTCATATAATTACTAATTAATTAAAGGTTTTTGACTCCATGAAGATTATATTTGCTCTATATAATCTATCGAAAAGATGACGGGAGACTCCTGACTTTTAAGCGAATAAACCAGCAAGAAATAATTTATGGTCAAATAATTATCTCATTTGAGTAACATGATCGCAAAAAACCCGGTTCATGGAGTCGATAAGAGGAATGTTATGGAACCATTTTATTATTCTCTAATATTCATTTTAAGTGAAAGTTTTTGGGGCTTGAAACTTGTATAGATTTACACTATTTTGTACTTGATGTTTATCAAATAGAATGAGATAATGAGATTCAAACTTATGACCGCTGGATTAACAAGGTTCTAATACTATGCTAACGAACCAATTCATCTAAAAATTTCAATTATTAAATAAAATTTCAAAATATAATTTATATTATTTTCTAACGAGAGATTAGAGAAGCTCATCCAACTCTCTTGATCTCACTCTCAATGTCTTCTTATACAAGCTGTCCACATGCATCTGTGCTTCTTTCAAGCTTAATTACATGATTCGTCGGACTTTATGCAATAATATCTCATAATTAATCATGGTGGCTTCAATCCAAAAAAGAGGAGAGAAAGAGAAAGAGAAAGAAATCATGGTAGTTAGTAAGATACGGGGAGATCTTCTCTGAATAAACAAAGCTTAGATCTCAACGTCAATCAAGCAAACATCCAGAATTTAAGGCCTTCATAATTTATCATGGTGGCCCCTTAATTATTCTCACTTGATCAAATTATTTATGCGAATTTGACAATTAAACCAGCTTCCACTCTAAGACAAAGTCTTTCTCTGCAACAAATCATGTTAGGTTTCATTTTTCTAATCTAACCCCTTTGTCTGAGGTGAAGTGTTCATGAGCTTTGATGATTCAAACTAAATATATATACGAGCTTAAGTATAAATCCAATCTACGGTTATATGATTATAAAAATACAATTTGATGAACAACATGCATGGTTTATAAATCTTATTAATTTCAACACATGTTTTCCCATACTTTACACTATGCCCAGATCATATTCTGTATATATATGATCTACGTAGGGTTAGCTAGGTCCTAGTTTTCTTGCTCTGGGGATTTTCTTGAATAGCTCGATCTTGCCGCCTCCTCAAGCTAGTCCTTTCGATTTTCGCAACCAACTACATCTCCCTTTCTTTTAATGTCTCAACTTCTCGATCAAATTCTTTTTCTACAGATTGCATACAGGAACACACACACACACACTGTTTTTAACCTTTTCATATATCCTTTATAAGGAGCACTCACTCGCATATGCACACACCACCTACCTAGGCTCACCGCTGATCATTTCCATCTTTCAAATTCTTCTCGGGGCAGCCCCCCTTCTTTTTCTCTCATGGATCTTGGTTGGAATACAGAATCTGATGCTATCTCCAGCAACAGCACGACCCTAAAACTGTTTGGCTTCGACATTTCGGAGAAAAACAGCCCGACAGTAGTGCATCTGGATTCAAGTAAATCTCCATCTGGGTCACAGGAATCAGAGACAAAATTCCAGTCTTCCGAGGGTAGAAAATATGAGTGTCAGTATTGCTGTCGTGAGTTTGCCAACTCGCAGGCCCTGGGTGGTCACCAAAATGCTCACAAGAAGGAGAGACGGCTTTTGAAACGCGCTCAAATGCAAGCCGCCCGCAGCTTGGCCGCAGCTTCCTATGTTACCATACCTAATTCCATGTTCTCGACGTTTTCACCGCCGCCACCTCACCTCCTTGATCCAGCGGTGGTTCCGGTGGCGGCGGCAATGCAGCAGCATGCCCATTCCTCTCCATTGTTCTACACGTCCTATTCGGGACGCATGATGTCGCATGGCGGCTCGTATCTTAATGGCCCTGCTTCTTTTCCCGGAAGGTGTCTGGACGGAAAGGGTTTGGTTGGCAGAGAGATTGGGATTCATTCTAAAGTCTTTCCTATGAGTGGTGGATTCACTAGAG
Organism: Salix caprea; assembly: GCA_964035475.1. Taxonomy (NCBI): domain Eukaryota; kingdom Viridiplantae; phylum Streptophyta; class Magnoliopsida; order Malpighiales; family Salicaceae; genus Salix; species Salix caprea. Next base: position 9,924,645 of record OZ037745.1, read on the forward strand.
AAGATCATGTGGAGCATCACACGGGATTAGGTTTGGATTTGCATCTATAGTAGTACGTAGTCTTAATTCGACAAGACATGCATCGAGTTTGAGCCTCTCTTGTAATGAATTTGTGTTGTGTTTCCCTAAAATTATGGAAAAAATGAAAGCCTTGTACATTTTCCAACTTTCAGAATTGCTACAGATCTTCATGTTTCTTCTGGCAGTGTATGCAATTCAACAATTTCATATATTGGGGGCCATTATTAAACATGCATTTGGCTTTTGGGATTGATCATAAAGTCTCAAGATCTGCTGAAATAAAAAGATTATTATATAACAATGAATTTGTTTAGACTAGTCTCGAATTATTGGTTACTCTCTCTCTCTCTCTCTCTCTCTCTCTCTCTCTCTCTTTTCTGGGGGAGGAACAAATGGCAAGCCTCTTCTTGGCATGATCTTTTCCATCGTTTCATCACATGAACTTTATAACTTAAACAATGGAATTGTAATTCGCTAACATGCTTGCAAAATTGTAGGGTTTTGGTATTTAAATTGAAGTCCCGTTTTTCCCAATAAATGGCGAATCTTGAAAGAAAAGAAACACGGGTGGATGGAAATCAAACTTCACATCCCATAATCAATTGGATAGAGAATACTAGTAATCAACAGAATTAAACCGTAAGTAAAGTTTGAGGTGTGGTAGAATTTGTTGTTTTGGTCTAGAAATGCATAAAGAAAACAGATGTGCTCCGAGCTGATCAACAAATAATTTCACCAGGTACCAGTTTCTGCTGAAAGGAATCTGCTCCATGTGTCCAGAATATACTTGGGTCTGCAATTGGTCCAGCCTTTTATCTTCTCAGCAAGCAACCTCCTAGGGGGTAGGGCTCATGGGATGATGGTTGAGCAGAAACAATTTTCTGAAATGGTGACTAACAAGGGATGGATCAGATCTACTTCGTACGATTGTAGGGTAGGAGGGGGGTGGGGGTGGTTCAGTTCAGGCATGCTAAATAAGGCATCATCCCTTGATGTATAATTCTAGTTTTTTTTTTTAAAGAATGTATTTTATAGAAAAATATTTTTTTAATTTACATTTTTTCTCTTTATGTAAAATGTTTTATAAGAAAATAGTTAACACAAAATATTTTATTATTAACCTTCGAATATAGTTTATTTATTAAAAAATATTTTTAATTCTAAAACAAATAACAAAAAATAATTATTTAATCACAATATCATTCAATTATTACTCTCATTACTGCTATCATTTTTATCACCATTTTGATATCGACTTCACATCATTATCATCACAACGATCAACAGTGTTACAACTATCTCATTATCGATAGCACCTCACCATTATAACCCTTATCTATTGTATTATTATTCTCATAATCACTATAATTACAAACAAAAAAAATATGAGTTCAATATCTTTTACTTTGGAACTAGACAAAAAAATACATTGAAAAAGTGTAACTATGATTTTATTGTTGCCATAAGAATTGATTAAATTTGAAATTGAAGGTAAAAATACCTTTTATATATGATACATTTGTCATTGTCTAATTGGTTGTCGACAAAATGGTTTAGACATCTTTTTTTATTATAAAATAATGATTATTGTGCCTTTAAAAGTCAAAGAGGAAATAACAATATTTGGTTTAGGGGCTCCTTTATATTTTTTTTAAAATAAAATAAAATAAACAATAGAGTAACAATCATGTTAAAAAAGGTACATGTATATAGAAAGGCTTCTTTATCTTTTTTTCTTTTTTAAAACAATAAAATGATAGAATTAATCTTACAATTTGAAAAAACAAAAGGTATTTATTAGGGTATTTTGTTTTTTTACTAATTTTGCTGTTATTTTTAAGTTTTATTAGGGGTATCTTGATAATTTTATATTTTTAAATATTATTAAAAAAAGTTCCTGATATGTTTGCATGCGTCAGCACGTCATAATATTTGTGTCATTCAAGTGACGCGTGAGGGACCTGCATTGGCCAAAGTCTTGATTTTATATCAGCATTGGGAGCAATAAGTCATCTTTTTTTTTTTTTTGGTGATGTAGTGTTTGCTCATAAAGGAGATTCAATTGAGCTATGGTAAAGGAGGTTCAATTATTGGTCCTTCTTTAACAATGTGATTTCTCTTCTCTTTTTGTTAGGTTATCCCGAGTACATGTTAACTCAGGTTAGCTTGCATTTTATACTCAATCGTTTTATTTAACTTTGGTCTTTTTTAAGACTCGGGTTTTCTTCTTCGATATTGTATTTTTAAATTTTTTTTTTATCTTTAACATTAGATTATTAGGTCTTGAGCCTTACAATTTCGTTTTATTATTTTTTGGAAGTTCTTTCGGTCTCATATCCAAGGTCACGTTTTAGTTAATTTATCTCATGTTCACATGAATTATTGCTGCTTAAATATTTTCTTTTAGGATTAGAGAACATTTGACCCGAGTAGCGCGGGTCACCTATTTAGCTACACAATACATTACCATCATTTTACCAATATATTTTCCACGTCATTATTTTCATATTCCTAAAATGTTTATGCAAAATAAACGCTCCATTTAGGCTCGTGTACCGGTTAGGATTCTTAGGCTTAGGCCTGCTAAGTATAAGGTAGGCTCATGGACCGGTAACCCTCCCACCGGCCCTACTAAGATTTCTATCTAGTTTTGAATTTCCTCATGGGAGAGGCAGAGACTAGGTGTTTATTTGAAAGTGAAGATGATTTTATTTTTTTAAAGTGTTTTTATTTATAAATATATTAAAATAATATATTTTTTATTTTTAAAAAAATATTTTGACATTATCTAAAAATATTAAAAAATTTAATTTAAAATAAAAAATAAAAAAAAATTATTTTTTTTAAAAGTACTTTCGAAACACAATATCAAATACTCTCTTTGTGTGCGCTTAGACCTCATATTTCAGGATGGTAATGTAGCTCCTATATTTTATATAGTGGTCAATTTAGTCCCTCACACTACCTCCTTACCATTAATTGGTGAGTGATGATAATTCAAACAAATTACTCTTAGCTTAACATAATTAAATAACTATCCATTTCCACTCCTCCCATAGAGTTACGTCTTCAGCGAACAATAATAGATACGAGAATAATCTTAAAAATTAATGTGGAAATAGCATTCACATTTGAGACTCTCCTGTTGAAAAAAGAAAATCAAGGATGAGAATACAAGGAGAGCTAAAAATAGAGTAGTCAAATCTTCTTGAAAATGGAGCCAATAAGGATTTTAGCAATAAAGTTTTTCCAAGTTAAAAATTGTTTTGCTAAAAAAAAAAGTATTTTTATAACTTTTTTTTTATTCAAACTCAAATTAACGTTTTCAGTTGAATTTTAAAACAATATTCTATATCCAAATCGAGACAGTTACAGGAAATTAGTTTTAAGACAATTGAATTGTCGACTTCTTACATGTTTTAAATAGAAAGAAAATGAAAAATATAAAAATTATGTTTCTAGAATATGTTTTTAATATATTAATATTAAAAACAATATAAAAAAATTATTCTAATACATTATCAATTAAAATATATATTTTTTAACAAATACCATCCATCACATAGAATTAATATATAATATATAATTTCATTTTCATTACTTTCAACACACCTCATGTTATCTAATTGTGTTCCCCATCCATGAACATCCTCTTGTGTTGGCTTTATCTCGAGCTAGCTAGCTACTTGCATCGAATCCATTAATCCAGTTTTAGTTTGGTTTTCTAATTGTGGAAGAAAAAATAATTGAAATGTAAAGCAAAATCTTGCATTTACATTTTACTATATTTTTATTATATTAGTAAGATGGAAGTACATACACTAAAAATAAACTAAAAAGAAAAGGGAATTCCACAATGTCAATTACTATAGCTCTAACGAGCCGATTTGCCCGCTTCGCCGGGGTTTTTTATCTTTATAAAAAATTAATTGATTTTAAAAATGTTGTATTTTGTAATCTTAATATTTAATTAGCATAATTGTAATTGATACAATTTGTTAATAATGGTTTTTTTCAACTACAATCTGATTGAATATTGCTATTGGCAAAAAACTTTTGATTAAATTTGTTAAAAAAATTGCTAAGAAGGTGAAATGATTTATTAGGAATTTGTTGCCACGGATACTCTGGTAAAAAAAAAACACAAAAAAAATCCGGTTAAAAAAGAACAGCTTACTTGGACAGTAAAAAAGAAAAAATACATGTGAAAAAAAGGTTACCGTTCCTCAAAAGGAAAAACAAAAAGAGTCTAAAATATAAATTTAAATTCAAAGCCAAAGTTTTCTTTTGTAAGATTTATTCATCATATTATTATATTAAATATATTTAAGAATACCGATATGAATTTTTGTTGCAAGAAATCGTAGGTCATTTTTTTTTCTTTTTTTATATATTTTTAGGCGATAATATTAAAAAAATATTCAACACATATATTTAGTCTCACATAATCTATAGTGTGATCGAAATGGGAAGTGATTTTTATAGTTTCTTAATTGTAGATAACCTAGATGCATTTGTAAAAAAAAAAAAATATGAGTTGTCTGTTTTTCCCAGTTATATTAAATATAACACACTATAAATATAAAAATTGCAAAATTTTTTAAAAAATAAATAGAAAACTTTTTGCGTGCATAATTATTTGTTTGCTGTCTAAAAAGAACAGGCAAAATATTTGACACTTATGCGAAATTTAATTTTTATTTAAGCGACATTTAATGTCATAAAATAGCTCAACACCCCCTAATATAACAATAGCAAAATATATAATTGTATTCTAGGTCATTATTTTTCTCTATCTAAATATTTTTAGGCGATAACATCCAATAAATATTAAAACATCTAAGTAGTTTTACTGTCTAAAAAAGTTTAACTGTTTTCCCTAGCTATATTAAATATAACACACTATAAATACAAATATTGCAAATTTTTTGAAAAAATAAATAGAAAAGTTTTTTCGTGCAGAATTATTTATTTGCTGTTTAAAAAGAACAGGCAAAATATTTGACACTTATACGAAATTTAATTTTTATTTAAGCGAAATTTAATGTTATAAAATAGCTCAACACCCCCTAATATAACAATAGCAAAATATATAATTGTATTGTAGGTCATTATTTTTCTCTATCTAAATATTTTTAGGCGATAACATCCAATAAATATTAAAACATCTAAGTAGTTTTACATATTTTAATTTGACATAAATATACAAATATATCATTAATTTGACATATTTTAAATAATATATTTAATTTAAAGGAAAAAATTGAAGTAAATCCAAATATTGAAATTCTATAATTTAAAACAAAACTTGAAAAAAAAAAAAAGACCGAAATCAAACCTGAAATCAAAAATTGCATAGAAGGATAAAATTGAAAGAAATCAAACTTTGATACTGAAAATATTAAAGATTTATAATCAATTTGCATGGAAGGATGAAATTGAAATAAATGAATACTTTGAAACCGAAATGATATAGATTTCCGGACCAATTCGAAAAATTCAAAGCATGAGGACCGATTTGCAACTTCAAGATGTAATCAATTTCAATTGAAGGACGAAATTGAAACAAATTAAGGGCAAGAGAAACAAATTACAACGTTCAGGGACTGAAATGAATTTTGACAAAAAACAGCTTAGCTGACGTCATGTTGCGCAGGCAGGAGAGAGAAATGGAGGGGGGAAATTCAAACGACCATTGACACGTATACAGACATCATCGTGTTGCACGCGCCGCCCCGTGTGGAAGAGAACATGCCTGAAAATCATTCTAGACGGCGGTTGGTCATTTTCCGACGCCGTATGACGCCGCACGCGCCGTCCTAAGAACGCGTCAGCGCTGCAACGAACGGCGCGTCCGGAGACGCGCCAGCAGATGTCAGCGGGAAATAATTAAAAAATAGTGGCTAATTACCGTGAAGCCCCTCCCCCTCAGGCGTGGTTTTTGTCCGTTTCGAGGGACAAAATCGTCAATGCACTGTTACATGAAATATTAAAAAATGCAAAACCCGACCGGACGAACCGGACCGGTTATGGTTAATGACCGTCCAGCCCCCGAAACCGGCGGCGTTTTTTGTCGTTTTCGGGGGGCTTTTTCGTTAAATCACTGTGCCAAAATCAAAAAAAAAAAAAAAGCGGATGTACACCCGCGATTCACCGTGACAAATTGTCACTCCACAGTGGCAATGAGTCGCGGTGTACAGTAAAAAACCCACCTCTTTTAGCTATAAGGTAATAAAAGTATGGTTTCACCCCTCATGAAAAAAAAAATTAGAGTTTGTTTAGAAGTGTGGTTAAGGTTGTTTTTAAAGTATTTCTTATCTATAAATACACCATAATGATGTTTTTTTTTTAAAAAGAAAATTGGCATTATCATATCAAAATAATTTAAAAATATCAAAAAAAAATTAATATAAAAAAAAAGTTTCAATTTTCTTTAGAAGAGCTTTTAAAAAACGGAATGTCAAATACGTACTTAACCTAGTTAATGGAGGTAATAGTATTTTATGTTAATTTTTAAACAAAAAAAATATAAGATTCCTTGAAGAGCAAAAAAAAATTAAACCTTAAGTAGGAGTATTTTTATCTTTTCAATTTTAAATGCATATTAATTTTATTGGGCCATTTTAGAGGCTTAAATTGACTTAACTTTGATTTAAGATTATTTTTATTATTTCATCTTGACTTATTATTATTATTATTATTAAGGAGGATCATGGATATACTGTATTTTATTTTTATTAAAAAAAATAGTTAAGTTTGTAACATGTAAATGTTCGCGGTGGTGTTGCTGAACAACCAAACAATGTCTTCTATAAAAGCATATGTTTCATCTTATATACTATTTTAATCATGGACTATGTGTGTCATCGATAGTGTTTGGTTTGGTGTTGATATTTTTGTCTCCTTTTCTCTTTCTCTTTTTCCATGTTTAGCCTTTGAAGTTTTCAATTCATCCTCTCAATTTGTTTTTCTTTTGTATTTGGTCTTTGATACTTTTGTCTAGGTCATTTTTAAAACAATAATTTCATAATTTTAATCTTATGTCGGGAATGGTAAATAAATAGAGTTACCCAGGTTGACTTGTATTTTTTTCTTCAATTTTATCATTTGAAATTAAGTTATTGGATCTTGAGTTTTAAGTTTCATTTTGCAGGACATTGTGATCTTATATCTTACGTGTTCGTCAAGTTAACTCAGATCGACATAGTTCGTCATTGACTAAACATTTTTTTCTTTCTTTACTTTTCTCTCACCTTCATTCTCTTTTTTGTAATTTGTGAACGTCATATAACAATTGTAATTTGCTCAACTAACAACTTAAATATCAAATCTACAAGTTACAAAATTCTAAATGAATATCTTAAAAAAAACAAATCAATCAATCATTCCAACTTACAATTGAGAAAGTTTTCACAATATCAAAACATTCACTTTTAAATCTCGAAGATATCTAAGAGCGTGTTTGGCACAGTTGTTGTTGTTGTGGTTGAGGTTGAAAAAAACAGTTTCATGAAAAACACTTTTAGCTGCGGTTTGTAATTGAAATTGAAGTGTTTGGTTAAAATTGTGGTTGAGTTAAAGGTTTAATGAAAAGCAGTTTCGAGTGTTTGGTTACCATGCTTTTCATATTGCTGTCAAATATATTATTAAATATAGTAAAAAAATGTTATGTAAGAATATAAAAAAACTCAAATTTAACCAAATCAGCCAGATAACAAATTGATTTTTAAATTAAATGGATCTAATTGAATTTATATTAAAATTGATTTAAATTAAAACCTGATTTTGATGTCTCGGGTAAATTTTTTAATAGACTAATTAGTTAAATTGAATAAGTTAAGAAAAAAAACCATGTTGGCTTAGTAATTAAAGATGCAAAAGGAAACAAATTTAGTTTATTTAAAAAAAAAAACTCAGTTACGGTCACGTTGTCATGCAAATAAAACGGTGCGTTGCAAATTCGACCATTAATTTTTCACAGGCACAAAACGGTGCATTGCACCTTTCGTCCATCTTATGAATTATTCGGTCATGTTACTGTTCACGTGAACAGTAACATGGCTGACTGTGACGAGAGGGTCAACGACCGGTACCGTTGGATAGAGGAGGCCGAGGTGGTTTTTCCTGTTGTGGTGGCGTCGGAAATATTGGTCTGTGGTGGCCGGAGGAGGCTTCCAAAGGTGATGGGGCTCACGTTGCAGCTGCTGCAACCGTGACTGTTGCCTCGCCGAAGAGTGTGGTTAGGTTGCTAGTGTACAGGGGAAGTTCACAGTGGTGATAAGGGTAATGTTGGCTGGTTGGGTGGCCTCTAACGGTGGAGAGAGAGAGAGCTTGACAGAGCTGATTTTAGAGAGAGAGAGAGAAGGAGCTGGTTGCCGAGGGGAATGAGGGATGATGATGTGATTTTTGTGTGATATTTCCTTGTTTTTTGCTTGTTTTTCTTTGCTAAATTTTTTGTAAATTTCCCCATAATTTCTCGTTTATGTGTTCGTTTGTTCATGTGTTCACGTACATGGCAGTAGAAATGAAAGTAGTATTGCATGGGTGTTCATCTGTTATGAATGCAGCTCGTAACCGAAACAAAATGCAGCCAAAAGCATATGTCAAATGCTTTTCGTTACCCTGTGGTTGAAATGTTATTTTCAGTGGGACCCACCATTAATTTTCATGCAGGTGTTTGGTTAAAATACATTTGGCTCTGCGGTGAGCCTCAACCACAGGCCGCATCGCAGAGCCAAACACTCACTAAAAATTATAGTGAATAGTATTATGCGACGAGTGACAATAAAAAAGCCCCATTGTCTGTAGTTTTTTTTGTTTAATATTAATTTATTTTACTTTATTGTAAACCAAGTCAACTCTAGCAGCTTAAGAATAATTATTTCATTAATTCTCTCAGAATCAGTGCCCGTGTTATGAGAATCAGAGAAACAAGCTTTTGGTCTTCCCTTTCAAGTTTTATAAAGGAGATTTATGGTCGAATTAAATGCCAGATGCTTTATATTCTAGCATCTAGCAAGGCTGGTCTCTAGTTTAGTCGCTTTGCCTTCAAAAATGTTAGGAGTTAACATAGAAGATAACCCTTCTTTTGTCACCTTCAATCTTCATCTTCTCCTCATGGCCACTGGCTACGTGGTTTGTGCTGTCACATTAAACTTTCCAATTTCTTGCATCGCAGGCAAGGAAGGGTACCTTCCCCTCTCAAGCACCCCACCCCACCTCCTAGTTGCAGCCATATAGACACAAGAATCCATACGAAAAGCATCTTCAACCTAGCTATCATCAATGAGGAGTATAGCAGCTTGTTACAGCGAGCATGCCATCAAAATATCTGATTCGTATTGCTCAGGCCCTTCAAACCATGCGTACCTCTCCCAAAACTGTTCCCCTTCGATCCCAGATTCAGTTTCCTGTGTATACAAAGTGAAGCTTTCCACTCAAAAGCACCTCTTGATCACCCTCGCATGGCGCGACAGATTCGTATTCGAAGGCCTTGATGTATACATTGATGACAGCATTTCCTCTTCCTCGAGAAAAAGAGCTGGTAATTCCGTCCACCAGCTTCAAGAAATTAAAGGCGCCAGCACATTTCAATCTTGTGATTCGGAGATTGAGATCTTCTGGGATCTTTCTGCGGCTTGTTTTGATGCAGGACCTCAGCCCGTCAGAGGGTTTTACGTTGTTGTTATGGTGGACTCGGAATTGGGTCTAGTCCTTGGAGATACTGATAATGAAGAAGTCAGGAAAAAACGTTTGAAGGAAAAAACGGCACCGTTGAGACCCTCGTTGGTTTCTCGAAGTGAGCATTTTTCAGGCAAGACGACGTATTCGACCAAGGCACAATTCAGTGATGCAGGGACAACTCATGACATCTTGATCAAGTGCGGTGGAGATGAAGAAGATGGATCAAAGAATCCAGTACTGTCTGTGTGGATTGACGACAAGGAGACTTTTCAAGTGAAGAGATTAAGGTGGAATTTTAGAGGGAATCGGATAATATTTCTGGACGGTTTACTGGTGGATATGATGTGGGATTTGCATCAGTGGTTCTTTAAGGAACAATCTGGGCGTGCTGTTTTTATGTTTAGGACAAGAAGTGGGTTGGATAGCAGGTTATGGCTGGACGATGAGGTGGAGAAGAAGAATTTGGAGCACGAGGGCCGAGACAGACCCGAGTTCTCCTTGTTGATATCTGCCAAGAAGAACCCTGGGTGATTCTATGAATTTGTCTTCGTTTTTTTTTTTTAATTTATTGGGGATTTTAGAAGACTTTGTATCACATGGAGATAGTGATTTACAGTATTGTGATTGAGAAACCCTGTAAGATTTGTAAAATATTTTATATTTGATTTTAGTTTTCTAGTTTTTAGACTAATTAGAGTGTTTTTTTTTTTACTGTAAATGAAGTTATTGAAATTACCAAGATATTTTTAAAAAACCCTAAAAAAATGTTTATTAATTAGCGTCAGGCCTCTCTTGGCCCTCATAAATACTTTTTTTAAAAAATGTTTTGTATTGTGAAATAAAATCTTTTTAAAATAAATAATTATAATAGTATTTTTTAAACCATCCAATTATGATATAGCTTTTAAACAATATTATAAATTTGTATAGTTATATTTTTAATTTGTTTTATAATTATATATGAAACTAAGATGCACAATATTTTACAAAAATATGCATAACTATTCGTTGTATTAAATAGTACGGCACAAAAAAAGAGCATTGTACTAAATAGGGTAAGCTTGATTTTTCCATCCTCGTGGAACTTGTATGATTAATATTAAAAAAATATGTGTGTTGATAACATAGTGTAAATTCTTTCGAATTGGTTAGGTGTAATATTGTTCAGACTGCATTTTTATAAGTGTTTTTTAAATTAAATTTTTATTTTTATTTTTTAAAAATATTAGCTTATTAAAACTATTTTAAAAAACATTTAAAAATGATTTGGGTGTAAGTCTCATGTGTACTTGTTTGACACTGAATTATAAAAGTGTTTTTGAAAAATTTGAGATTTTTTATTTGAATTTTTTACTTCAAATTATAGCTTTTAATGTTTTTAGATAATTTTCATGTGATGATGTTAAAAATAATTTTTAAATAATAATAAAAATATTATTTTGATATATTTCTGAACAAAAAATACTTTAAAAATACAATCGTAATCATATTCTCAAACAGTGACGTACAATATTAAAGTAACACCACTAAATCAAACAGTGGTTTGTCATCAATCATCGCAAATGAATCAGTTTCCTTTTTTTTCATTAATAGTTCTTGAAAAAATTATAGAGTTATTGAAACAAATATATTTTTTGAGAAAGAGATAAGCCCATTTTTTATTGTAAAAAAGTATGCCTTGAAAACAAACACACTTTATTTCCATAAATTTTGATATGAGATTATTTTTTTACAGTAAAGGACATTCTTAGATCTATATAATCAAAGTTTTAAAATATTTTTAAAAATACATCTATATGATAAATTCAAGGAAATTTAATAATTCTAATTATGGTTCAATGCATTTGCTTCACTGTGAACAATGAAGTAGGTGCCCTCTATTTTATTTCTTTTTCTTTCTTATTTTGTTTTACTCTCTTCATTATATTTTTGTTTAATAATCTTTTAATTAATCAGTCTCACTTTCTTAATTTAAAAATTGAGTGGAGCATAAAGTCGAGTAGAAAGGTTTTTCTCAATTAATTTTTTTTTCTCATTTTAATGTTTAGACTTCTTTAACAAAACAATAAAGTTACTTGCGAATCAACCAAATCTATATGGTCAAATTGAGGCAACTCACACATGGCGTGATTTTTTTCTTCTTTCAATTTCATCTTTAGAATTTTTTTTATCGATCAATGTAGTTGTTTTTGAACCATTCAAGTTAATTGAGTAGCTTTAGAACAACTCTCACAAGGTTAATTTTAAATCTGAGATAGATAAGAAATCAAATTGAGAGACTTTAAGATTAACCTGCTAGATCTTATTTAATAATAAATTCAAAAAATTCTCTATAATCTAGATATTTATTATTGCATTTAAAAATAAATTTCATTCAAAATGTTTCATGGCGCATAAACTGACATCCTACTAAGGTGTCATTTGAGAACACAATTGAAACCTTGTTTCCAAATAAGTTTTTCTTAAAATTAATACTTTTTTATATTTTAGATCAATCATTTCAAAAATAATTTTTAAAAAATAAAAAATATTATTTTGATATATTTCTAAAAAAAAAATCATTATATAAACCCTACAAACCAATAGAACATAGTAAAAAAAAACTACTTCAAGAGCCCAAAATTCATTTGAGGGTCCATATCTTAAAAGCCCTAAACTGCAAGTGCCCATAGAGAACTACAGCCCAGAATCCCTCAAATTTATCCTTGACTTGATAATTCTCTGGTTTCTATATCCAAAAATATCAATCCACGAGCCTACAGGCTACCCTGCAACTTCTAAAACCTGCGAAAACTCGACGTCTATGCTTCGAAGCTAACCCCTTTAATTCACTGGGTCTCTCTCTTCCCTCTAAGCAATTAAGTTTCTCTCAGAATTCAAGTATCAAAACACATAAAAGGGTCTGTTCTTCTCTTGTTTACTAATCTTACATTTTGAGTTTCAAATATGGAGTGACTTATCTTTTCAACTCTCTTTTCTAACGTACCATGTTGTAACTCTCTCTCTGTATTGTGTGTATCTTTTCAGTAGTTAATGGATATGGGTTTTCATTTTGGAACTGTAGTTTGTGAAAAGTTCAATCCTTTTAGGTGTTTAAGTTGCTGGAATTATAGTTATTTGGCACACAAAATTCTGTGATTATTATGATATTTATGGCCATTTTCATTGGTTCTTGCCTATTCATAGATGTTTCCTTATAATTTAAAGAGCTCATTGGCAGTTAATGGTGGTGGTGGCTGGTCACAATGATTGGTTTTCAATAAATTTCCCTTCAAAGCTTTTATTTGATGCTGTGAAAATGTTGGAAGAAAGGAGGTTTAAAGTTTGGAATTTGGAAGCAGGAACCTCTGGTTAAATCTACCCTAGTGCAACAAAACTTTTTCTTTTTTCTGATAGCATTTCTCTTTCTTTGTGACTGGTTTATTTATAATCATTTGGTTTGTTTATACCCGTATTTAAGTACTACTTATTGTATGTGTAGGTCAATGTTGTATGCAGTATCTATCCCTCGAACCTGCATTTCCTGTCCAAGAAGTTCTCGTTTTCATCGAAGGAATTTAGTTTCGACCAGGCTTTGTGTACGTGCTTCATTGCCAGATAATGGCAATGGAGTTAAAGTGGAGTATACGCCCTGGCTAATTGTTGGATTGGGTAACCCTGGAACTAAGTACCACGGCACTAGGCATAATGTAATTAACGTTGCATATGAATTTGATGGCTTCAATAGTGTTTTTTTACTATTTTAACGATCTTGCAACTTTATCTTTGTCAGGTTGGATTTGAAATGATTGATCAAATTGCCCAAGCGGAAGGTGTTTTGATGAACACAATACAATCGAAAGCTTTGATTGGAATAGGTTGTTAAGCAAAATATCTCACTGCTAACTTCCCTCAAGTTTATGTCATTTCTACTTTCTTTCTTTGTATATGGATGATGGTTTATTCAGATTCTTTCTGTGATCAGTACAGGTTGCATCGGAGAGGTGCCGATTCTCTTGGCAAAACCACAGGCATACATGAATTTTAGTGGGGAATCAGTTAGTCCCATGTTCTATTTTGTTGTTGTAACATTTTACTTTTGATTTGCATTTATTCTCATTTATCGAAACACTCGGATGTGATGTAAACATGTGTTTTGCTGTCCCCAGAATTCAGCTGATTTTTCAACTAACCTATTTTTCTTTCCAATGTTTTGGTAAACAAGGTTGGACCACTTGCTGCTCATTATAAAATACCTCTTCGTCATATTTTACTGGTATGCATTTTTAGTCCTCACTTCCATTTAAAAGAATTCTTTTCGTTTTATTTACTCACAATTTATGATATACTGACATTATGGTCTTGGATTTGAACATGTAGATCTATGATGAGATGAACTTACCAAATGGCATTCTGAGGGTTCAGCCAAAGGGTGGACATGGCCATCACAATGGGTATGCTTTACCGTTATGACTTTGGCCTTGTTTGACAGTACCTATATCCCACTAACCCTCATTGACCCACAAGTTCTTAAACGACTTTCTTTTTTTCCAAGTTTTATCATATCTTGATTCCACCACAACTTGTTATTAGCTTAGATCTTTATTTGCTAAGCTGTAATGTAATAACTTTACAGAAGAGGCGAGTTGCTTACTAATGATTTGCTTGTTAGCTTTTCTCATTCTCCTGTAAGAAGATTTATGGGTCATTTTTCCTAGCTTAATTTAGAGCTCAAGCTACTGCACTAGGCATATCTATTGATCACCTGCCAAGTAGTGGCCTGCCAGCCTCTGAACACAATTAAATTTGTTTCAAGGAGTTGAAAGAAAATAACTATGCCTTGGAACAAGTAAAAAGCATCTAAAACCCAGTGTAGGATAAATGAATTTAATGGGCAGCATGTATTTCACACCTGTATTAAAGAAAGGATTTTCTGCTCATTGGTTTGCCTGATATAGAGATGAATAGGAGGTTCATTAAACATAATGTATTTACATATATCTTTTAAGAGGTGAGAAATGGAACCTTCCTTTTGTAATTCTATAGGAGCTAATCAATTAGTTTTTATTTAATTCATGGATAGCCACTGCATCTGCATTATTATGCTTGGCAATTGTTTCCAGTTCTGGAGTCTTTTTCCTAAATTTATGAATGTTTTTTAACCTCCTCAAATTAATTTCCTGGGAGAACATCAATTAATCAATTTTGCCTCATATTAACGCACCTCAAATCAAATATTTTTACTTGTTGCAGAGTAAAGAGTGTGATGGACCATTTGGATGGTTGTCGAGAATTTCCTCGATTGTGTATAGGCAAGTAGTTTTCTCATTACATGTTCTTAGAATATTTTATGTGCTGAAGAGCCATTTTTGTCTATTTTTTATAGAATGTAAAAGGATCCATTTTTTGCAGGCATCGGAAATCCACCTGGCACAATGGACATGAAAGCTTTTCTCCTGCAGAAGTTTAGCCCAATAGAGCAAGAACAGGTATGTCATTGTTTGATTCTAGCGCAAAGATTCTTCCACATGCTTCTGGTGAAGGTATTTGATACCAAAAAGTTCAAGCATTTTGTCACTCCCTATTTCCTTCACGTTTAAGACACCAGGCTTTGCACCTTCTGCAAAATTATCTTTTAAGAAACTATATTGACTCGATTCTTGTATTAGTAATATATATGTATGTCAGCTATTCCAGCAAGTATGGCGTATTGATATCATTGATTTTACATTTATTGTCAAATGCTTTATGGCTCTGTCTATGTCTGCGCAATTTTTCAGTACTCACATCTTCCGATTGGACAACTGCTGTATAGACTTTGTGCCTATTGCTCTATATTTATATGGGTGCATTTGTATTTTCCTCAAAACTGCTGCAACTTTTTGACTGTTAATCTCTACTGGACAGATTGATGCATCATTGGAACAAGGGGTTGAGGCTGTAAGGACCTTGATACTTGGTGGGTTCACCAACAAAATTACTAGATTCAATCTGGGGCAAAAGTACAAGTATCACAAAGTTTGAATCCAAGAAAAAGGCATAGCTGAAAGAGAGGCAAAAACCATCTCAGCAAGGTTGTGAGCTCTGATAGTTGAGCCAAAAGACGTAGCTTCTTGTAAGCTTCCTTGCAGCAATTGATTTACGGATGCTTAGCCATTTATTGTCAATGTCATCCTCGGCTCCCTCTGGCCAGCCGTGTCTGCATCTCATGTTAATAGAGGTCATATGAATGGGAGATAAATTTCGTTGTCATGTTATATTGTTACGAAATTTCGTTCATGCGTCATATTATGGGATGATTGTCAGAGGTTCTTAAGCTCAAGCATGCCGAAGTTCCATTGAGTCATACCAAACCAAATTATGGGATGATCTGCAAGTTTTCTGATTATTCTGCTTTTATGTAATTTGTATTTAAGGTTTTGGATGTTGTTTAACACTATTATTGATTAGTCCTTGTCATAGGCTAGCCATTGCATAAATCTTTGCTTGATTGCTGAAACCTGATGCAAGCTTCTAATCTGGCTGGGCCCGGTGTTACACGCTTGTTTTCTGCAGAGCCATTCTATATATTTGGTTGGTTTAATAATTGTACTTTGCTCGAAGTGTATTTTGAGATAGTTAAAGATAGATTTGAAATGAAGTCTTGTATTTTCAAATCTCTTTTAACTATTTTAAAACCATAATATTTTAAAACATTAATCAAATGACTAATACAATCATGTTCATATTTTCCTTAAATTGTCGCAGGCTGCCTGCCATATGTAAAGCCTTGAAACAGCCGTCTTACCGTTGGTGATGACATCTCTTACTTCGTCAACGAAGGGACACAAAATAAGTAAAATTATCACAAATTGGATGGCTCTTGATCCATCACAAAGAATCAATCTAGAATCCAGGGTGATTCAACACCTTTTACCCCTTTACAAAAGGTACCAGCCTCAATAATAACGTTTGTAAGGGTAGGCTATTATAACAAAACCTAAAGGGTTTCTCTGTCTCCTTTTATTGACCGTTGCAAAATCAAATTCTTAAGCGACACGAAACCCTGAAACCAGTTAAAGAAGCATAACAAAAACAGAGGAAACCATCAACAATGGCAGAAACTAACTGCTATCTGAACCAAGCCCGTCGACAAAACCCTAGTGTTCAATCTCTCTTTCAAGCCCTTGATCCTATCTCTCTAATTCTTTCTCAAAACTCAGCAGATTCTGATCAACCGGTGCCTTTAAAACTGACCACTGAGAGTTATATCATGGAAAGAGGGCCAAGATACAGAGCGTATGCAGAGTTAAGAGAGAGAAAACTAAGAATGACGATGTTAAAGCAACAAGAATATGAAGAGACTGATTTTAAACAAACTTCAACAAAGAAACAAGTGAAGTTTCATGAAAATTTGGGGAACTCAAGAAAAGGGCCCTCTATCTTGGCGCAATCAGTGCCTGATTTCTCTGCTACTTTGAGGAAAGAAAACCGGAAGCCACGGCAAGAGCTGACTCCTCCATCTGAGAAAGTGTCAAAAACTAATAATGGGTTTCTATCGGGTTCGAGAGGGAGTAAGTCTGCAAATGCTGGAGAGAAAAGGAACGGTGGGTTTTTAATGGCAAGGAAGAGTTATGCAAGTCTTGAAGAGTTAAAAGGTTTGTCTTTGGCTGCAGCAAATGCTATTAATGGTGATAGCAGAGGAAACAGAGGAGGTAGAGGAGCTGGTGTTGGTATTGGCAAGACTGTTCTGGGATATTGAGAATTTTGATTTTGATCCATCTATGGTGGTTTCTTAATTCATGTGAAATTTGTTGATCCCTTAACTATCTTCTTTGCTTAGTTCAGTTTGATTTTATGATAATTCTCTCACTACTACTGCAATTTCTGTAAGTTCTATTCTTTGATTGGTTGTTGATTAGGTCTCTGGGATTGTAAAGCTCTGGATGTAATCATGCTTCATATATGATTATAATTTTACTGGAGAAACTCTCTCTTGAGATAGAATCGTATCTTATTTGCATTGCAAACATGTGTCGTGTTGCGGGCCTCTTCTTTCCTTTCTGTTTTATAATAGAGCCATGAAGGAGAAGACAGACTCCTAAAGAAGGGCCAAAAGGCATCCTAAGAGAGTTTCACTCCATATAATCATGGAACCTTGAGTTGAGTTTCCACGCATTGCTTGATACACTTGATGTTTTCTATTAATTCCTGCTCATATCTAGCGCTTGATGATTTTGTTATCCAATTCTGATTAATATTGAAGCACTTTTGCATGAAAAGTGGGCAGGTTGGCTTACACACACCATACCAGCTCAGGTTTGCATCGCACAAGATAAGGCAAGAATTTTTTTCTCTCATAGATGCATTCATTCAGAATCGGTGTCTGTATGCTTTGCATAGACACCAACATTCTGCAATTGAGTTTGATGAACGCTGGAGAACTGGTTGTTTTGTTTCAACCCTACTCATTTGAAAAAGTGATGGATCTTAAAGGATACATACAGATTACAGAATTATGCAGAAGACGATTTGTAGCAGCTTTTCATTTGTTAAGGCAAGTGACAACCACCCATCAATGAAGTTAGCCATGGTTTTGAGCAAAAAATCGAAATGCCACTTTCATAGTAGACAAGGTGGCATCATAATAAAAACAAAATACACTTCTAAATTCCATTATGTTAGTCACACCTCAATTGGAATCCACCCTGCACTCCAAAGGTCGACAGCAATTTCCTCAACCAAAGTCTGAAGTATGTCCCTGTCGATTTCTGCACCAGTTTCGAATCCTTCGATTTCAAAATCTGTCCACTTTCCCAAGGAATGACTCATCTCCCAATCTATTATCTCATCCGGAATCATTCCAGCAAAATCTGTCCACCTTCTGACTTCCTCTCCGATCTCTTTAATCAAAATTTCTGAGTTCATGCATGACGGTGGTACTCTTTTCCACGTTTTGAATCCAGTGTTAATGTACCCGATGTAGTTTGAATCTAAGCATTCTATCACACAGTCAAAAAGAAACTTTCCGAGTTGATTGCCCTTGTCCTCTTCAAATCCAAGATTGCAGTTAAGATTTTTCGGCATAGCACCAGCCAGAGTTTCAAGTCCGTCAAGCAGAAAGGGTCCAACAAGAAATCTCTTTGTTCTATCGGAATGACATAGAGTTGCACTACCAAACAGCAGCTCAGCATTCAAAATAACCTCCTTTGCATGAGTGAGCTTGTTTCCAGCTAACCCGACACCAGCAAGATTGATGCTCTGTAATATCCTTGAAACATGGTTAAGAAGATCAGTCGCCATCTTGCTACCTGTCCTCCCTTGTATCAAAGAGGACGCACAATCCAGAAGATCTGCATCAGTATCTACTGGTTGTGGTTGATCATAGGAGCAATCCATGGAGTCGAGCAGCATCCTGCGTCCTAGAGTCACAAGCCAAAATAGTATACGTAAAGAGAGCTCAAGATATTTGATAAAAGATTAGATTACATAGTAGAGACTGAAAATAGGATTTTTTTTATAATTAGTTATTATATTTTTACTATTTCAGAAAATTCATGGCCAAGGTTCTTAGTTCAATAAAAAAACACTCATGAAACCCTCATTCTGCATTGTCATAAAATTTCACTTTCTTACCTGAGCTATCATCCAGACTGCTTGACAAGCAACTGTCATATGAGAAAGAAGCTTCAAGAACAGATCCAGGACTAAGATGAGCACCATCAGCTGATATTCCAACTGAATTCCTCCTGATTTTTCCTTCCTCCTGAGAAGAGTGAAACAAAACCTAGACATGTCAGGTCCAGTCATTGTCATGGTATATTAAGCACAAAAAATAATTTTAAAAATCACACCTAGAGAATAAAATACTATCAAGGAAAAGTAGCTTCATAAAAAGGCAAGCTGTTAATTTTCATAATGTATAGGTTTAGGTTGCTTCCCCTCAAGATGACCTTGAATTGAACAACTCAGACTAGTTCCATGAATCTGTCTACTCGGTTCTATTTCCAGGTAATGTCTCTTGCTCATTTGACAAGATAAACCTTCCCTATTGCCTCAAAATACTTACAAAGGCAGCAGCTTATAATCGCAGCCATTAACTACAATTTCGGTGCCTCAGTAATATATTATTTTCATTTTTTACCATCATGTTAATATGATGATTTGCATGCAGAAAGGCCAATGTTCTCACTGAAATTAATAGATCACGGGAACTTATTTTGTTTTCTCACATACCATGAAAAAGAAATAGACAAAAAGAAAAAAGAGGGCAAAGCCATAAAGCCTTACACCTAATCATTGACAGCAAGTATCATGAGAATGTGGTTGAGATTGTTTTTAAAAGTATTTTTCGTTTAAAAATGCATCAAAATGATATTTTTATTATTATTAAAAAAATCATTTTTAACATCAGAACATGAAAATGTAATAAAAACACCAAAAACATTTAATTTGAAATAAAAAAATTCAATTTTTTTTTTAAAATATTTTTGGAACGCAGTGTCAAACACCGTACAATGCACAAATTTCAAACAGCAACCCAGTCACACGACAAAGTCAAATTTGGCAACTTTCTTGACCAACTATCAAGCAAAGATAGCAATCCAAGGGACGTTAGTCAACGAGAACACATAAATGAAAAGGCAATCCATGCACAATTTCATTAATTTCTCCATTTTCTTTTATTTTGGTTGCGCCAATGGTATAAGAAATTTCACTCAACACGAGGAAGCTCCAAAGTCAGCCTTCTCCAAACAGACATGCAAGCTAGAACAGTTTAAAATAGTTTATTACTTAGAGATAAGGTAGGTACGAATATCAGAGGGGAGTGGATGTTATGTAGTTTTTTCTTCAATCAGAGAGGCTTTAATTAAGTCACAAATCAAAACAAAATAAGCACAGAAACTCTGGACCATAAACAGCATAATAAAAAGACAGCACCATGCCAATACACAGCAAACCAACCTGGTAAGTTTTGTCTGCATTAAACATATGAGCATGTGGAGACATAGGCTGATCTTCAGTCAAAGCAAATATTAGCTCTTGGAGAATCATAGCAGCAGATCTCATGGGGTGACTACCTCCACTTGTCAACTCCTCCTGTTCTTGAGAGGCCAATTCCTCTAGTTTTTGCTCTAAAATTGTGCCCAGGGCACGTCCTCTCAATGGAAATCGATTCTGCAAAGGTGTTTTGCCATCATTTTCATCCAACACCAGCCTTCTTTGGTGGGAAGTGTTCTTATCAATTTGATGGCTCCTCTCGTTCAGCCCCCCCTTGGAAACAAAAGTTCTGTGCCTCAATGGGGAATTAAACTTTAAAGATAAGGCATCATTTTCCCTGCTGCCATTATTTTTATTACTTTCTCCATCATTAACAGATCCAGTTTTGATACATGCACGGTCAATGGTGCGAGAGCTAGATGCAGCCACTTTTCTACTCACACTATCAGACCTGGTGTTCCTTTGTCTCACAGACATCGGATTAGGAAATCCAGTACCTTCAACTTGTGCATTGAAACCAACAGTCCTCTTGCGAAATGGGCTCCTTAGCGGTGACAAGGAATCATCTTGTCCTTTCCAAACTTTCATGTCTTTGTCAATTGTAGAATTTTCAGCCAAGTTAGATGCTCTTGTCCTGCCACGACTGATTATGTTTCTGTTCAAAGCAACCGAATCTCTTGCCTCATTAATACCATATGCAGCTGAAGAAGCTCTCCTGCTTTGCAGATTATTTAGTTTGGCCCTTGGAGGAGTTCTATCCCTGCTCATGAACATCTCATTTTGAGTCTGAATCCTCTGCTGCTTATAAGTAACAGAAGATGACTCTTGCTGTTGAGGTCTGCACTGCTGGCTTCTCAATTGCCGCTGAGATTGGCTCTCTGGAGACACAGGTTTGATAACTGTGATGGTTTGACTCCGTGCTCGTGTGTTATCCTGTTCTTCCACAGCAATGGATTGTTGGTCCCAATTTCTCTGATAAGTTATATTTCTTTCTTGCTCGGGTGTGGATATGGGTGGCCTAGGCTTAATCATTTCTGATTCTTGAGAGGACATGTAATATGAAGGCGTGGACGGACAAACAAACTGCCACTCCTTCACATTAGGTCTAGAATCCACAACATCAAACAAATTACCGCAATTTTTGCAAGAAGTTTGCCCTGTGAAAGACATCCCTTCTCCCTCGTTACAATCTCCAATATCTTGTTGTTTCACAATATTTGGTAACATAATTCCAATCTCCTCTGCCGACACTTCATCCCTAAGACAAGAATTCATAGAACTTGGATAAGTAAGAGCACTTTTTGACCTACTGGTAGCATGCAAGCCAGGCTCCAAAATTCTAGTAGCAGCATCAATCAACCTAGACGTTCTAGATGCATTCTTGGACGAGGAAATCCTAGGACTCTTGAATGGTGGTGCAAGTTTTGGATGATGATGCCTTCTCGACCTTGACAAAGCGCCGTTAATTTGAAACACATCGGCTCCGAACCTAGTCAATGCTTGTCTCTCAAACTGACCTGTCTTTTGAAGCTTTTGAGGCCTAGATTCAACCTTTGCGCTCCTTTTCTCCATTTTCAAATCATACCTATCAGATTCACTATGACTATCGTTGACAAGTTTCTCTTCGGTAACATCACAAGCAACAGAATTTGAAACTTTTTTGTGCTTATCTCGATGCACGGTTGGCAAAGAGTCGAGGCCCATCAGCTTAGCAACCAAACTTGGAGCTCTCATTTCATGCTTTTTCACTACAATATCATTATTACAATTCCCACTTTTCTTTACATTTGGAAAACCCCCTTTATTCTCATCAACAATCTACATTTCAAACACAAGCAGAAAAACCCTCTTAATAATAATAAAAAAACTAAAAAACTCACAGAATTAAATCTCTTTTTATTGAGATATAAATAAATGGCCCTTAAAAACTTCTATGAACAGCAAGATCAAACTATATAGACTAAAATGCATACTAGATGGAGTTTTGTTTTGGGCATCTTCTCATCCCCTCCAAACTTCTTTGATGTCTGTTTTGCACGATCTGGACAGCAGCAGCAGCAACACGCATTAAAGAACCAAAAAAATAAATTTTAAGCATTCAAGTTCAAATGGGTATTCTTGGTTTAGAGAGAAATGGACTAACCTGCAGGAAGCAATTTCCTGGAGAAGAGTTTTTTCTTGGCGAATCTCCTATTCCAATCAAATAACTGGAAGAAAATACCAGCACAACCACCAGGCCTATGAGCCTTTTTCTCGGTCATCGCCAAACATGTCCCTGGTGGATTCCCTGTTGTTTCATTCATCTCTCCAAGAAACCAAAAACCCTAAACCAAAATCCCTCTCTCTCAAACCAAACACACCCGAATCTCAAATACCATCTATCAGCCAAACCCACGAGAAAAAAACCATTCTTTCCGACAAAATAATACAATGTAGCTAACCAAGTTTCCCCAAAACAGCAACGGAATTCCGAGAGAACAAAAAAAGTAAAATGCGTTTCAAAGATGCAAACGGAAAGAGTGAAAAAGACAGGAGAGAAAGCAGGAGAGGACAACCAAGAAAACCCTGTAGAAAGTGGGGTGAAACAGTACTGGCCTACCTGTATTATTCTGTTACCTGGTAGTATTATCTACATGTCTTGAAGCAAGGAGCAAGTGATTCTCTTGAACATAGAAAGAGCAATGAGCGAAGGATGGTGATGATTGAGAATCGAGAAATGAAAAGATGTGAAAAAAAGAGAGAATCATGTGACCGTGAGATACTGGTTTATGCACTGAGACCAAGAAAATGAAGCTCGAGGGACTGGCAACGTAGCAGAGAAAGAGTGACAAAGAAAGTTGGTCCTGCGCAGTGAAAAGGGCTGGTCCTACGTCTCTCTACAGAAAGACTAGAGAGAGAGAGGGAGGGGGAGAGAGAGGGAGCGAGGGAGGGAGAGAGAGAGGGAGGGAGGGAGAGAGAGAGAGGCGACGCACGCGCAGTACAGTGATTCACACTCACTGTGGATGCTCTGTTTGTGTGTATGGATGGTCAAACGTGAGAGAGAGAGAGAAGAGTAGATAGATACAGTTGTGCTGTCACTGCCGTGTCTGTGTCAAAGGGACCAATGTTCTCTGCCATGTCACCCTGTTTCCTGTAGTCTGTAGACAGCTGGTGCCATTTTTTGGGTAAATTTATGGAAGAGGAAAACGATACTGTGATTTAGATTGTGTGGGATATAAATTATTTTAGATTGGATTAGGTAAAGGTTATAAAAAAGGAAGGTTGTTGTTTTTAATTATTTATTTATTAAAAATATAACTTGAGATAACTCGAGAAATATATTTAACTAGTTATGTAATTTATGCTTCGTTGCAGATAGGGTATTTTTATTTTTATTTTTAAAAATTATGTACAAGTTCTTTTATGCATTTTTGCAGCTAAATTTTTTTTTTTAAATGCAGATCAAAAACTTTATGCATGCATGTAATTGTATAAATCAAAAACTATATTTATTACTAAATTATTAAAAAATCATTAATATCAAACTAAAAAATAAATAAATAATCAAGAAACATTGTAGATCAAGATATTCCATCTTACAAGATGGGATATTTTTTCATTTGTATTTGCTAAATCTTGTTAATTATAATTTTTTTTTTATTCCATCAAACAATAATAAAAATAAAGATATGTATTAAATTACTTTAATAAAATAAAATAAAAGGACAAAAAAATATTATGCAAGACTACACATTAGAATATTATATGAAAATAAATTTTTTTGTTCTTAGAAATAAATTTCCATCTATTAAATACACACACACACACTAGAGAATCTGATTCAAAAACTAAACACACATAAAAAAAATAAAAAATATATATCCATAAAAATCATATATGAGTGATATTAATTAAAGCATAAATTTAAAAATTATTTAAAAAAACATATTAAAAAAGAAAATGAAAAAAATAATAGTTATGACTTAACTTGTTAAACTTGTGATCTATAGATCATGACTCGTAGTTTTACAAGAACTTGCTGGATAGAAAATATATTATAATTAAAAGAAAAAAAACAAAATAAGAGAAAATGCTCGTAGTTTTCATGAAATAAAATTAATTAAATATATAAGTAGAGGGATCAAGTGTATTTCGAGTAAAGAAGAAAGAATATAGATTGTCACAATAACAAAAGCATGAAAGAGAAAAAAGAAAAGGAAATGAATATCCTTGGAGCACATTAAATAACAAAGCCTTCATAAACTGTGTTAGTTTAGGAATTACTATATATGGGGCTCACATTAATTACACTTTAGGTTGGATCAACATAAATTAATGATATAAGGAGCAAGAAAAATCAAGACTTGGATAATTGTTTTGAATATGTTTAATAAGCATGGTTAATGATTTTTAAAAAATCCAATAGCAATAAAAACAAACAAACAATGAATTAGAAAATCATGGGGGAAATCTCTATAGGAAATCGGTGAGATGAAGATAAAAAAGTAGAAATGAAAGGACATCTATCCTTTCTGACAAATTTCTTTTTGATATCGTGGAGTCTAAGCTTGTCCCCTACTACGAGCTGTTACCAGTTACGACGCCGTAGCGGGATGGGGCATGCTGACTGCTGACTGATGACTGCTGAGGATCGTCGAGGGATAAGCTACGTGATGGATTGTCTTTTAAAATTAATCTTACTTTAAAATATATTTAAACCAACCTCGACATTATTTAGAGTTTATTTTTAAAAAATAATCTCATTTTATCTTCTTTTTTAAAATAATCATCCAAAATTACCCACTTGATCCATAACTCAAACTTTATCTTAAATCAATTCCTAAACAAATTTAATAACTAGCCATGTACGGTGAGATGTGATAATATTTAGGTTTTTTATATATAAAAAAATGGAATGAAATGGCTTGAATTCCAAGTTTTTCCGGAAAAAAATATAATTCACATGCACCATCATAGTAGGTGGTTTAGTGATACAAGTTTTGGAACTCAAGAATTTATTTCTCCTATATTTTCAAGTTTGAGCTCTATGATTGCTAATATGATGGTCACTGCAGACTTATATAATTATATAGTTGTTAATTTTAAGACCCGTTAGATCAGTTAAAATCCGCACAACCTGACTCAGATACCCAAATTAATAAAAAAAAAAGTTGTCAGTCTCCCTGCCTCTATTTTTGTAACCCAAAAAAATATAATTTAAATTTTCTAAAGATAATTATGATCAAAGCTAAACTTTGAAGTGCAAAGTCATCGTGAACACAAAGCGAGGTAGAAGGCAATCAACCGAGCTAAAGTGAGCGTCGTCTGTATTGATAAGGACGAGGGGAAATGTGTAGGAGGGCACTTTCACGTTCTCATGTTTTGTGTTCCTCTCTCTTATTTCTTGTACCAGAATACATGCTGAAAATCTCTATTTCTGGTGGGGGCCATAGCTTCTGATCTTATGAATTGCATGTGTTCATAACACGTCAATGTTTGGAATTGTGAAACAACATTTTGTGCTTTTTCAAATGTTTTTTATCAAGAAAATATTAAAATAATATTTTTATTATTTTTTAATAATATTAAAAGATATGAAAGCATTAAAAAATTATTTTAAAATAAAAAAATAAAATAAAAAATTCATTTTGTTTGAAAAATATTTTTGAAACATTCATGAGTATGATGATGGAGTGTGGGGGTAGTATTTTCACAACTGTTTTTCTTGGTCCTGGACCCGGAGACGATTAAAAATGTGGATATATATATGTGTGTGTGTTTGTAGATGAAGACTTAATTGTGTTTGATGGTAATGTATAAGACATAATAATTATATCTTATATGGTTAATGATTGACACAAAAAAAATATAAAAAACATTTTATTCTTAATATATATTAGTGCCAAACTTGCACTTATTTTCTAACATAATTAGATATTATTATTTTTACATTAATTTATGCCGAGTGTTGAAATTAATAATAATATAATAATTTGGACTGCCTTGACAAGTCCACATGAGACTCAAGGGTAGAACTGGTCTAAGTTTTAAAAAATAAATAAAGGATTGTCTAGCCTTACTCGATCAGAATCTTGGATTGACTCGAGATAAAAAAATATTGATTTTTTAAAAAATATTTGTTTTGTTCAAAATATTTGTTTTGTTCAAAATAATGTCGTTAAAAAAGGGTTAACCTGAGATGACTCTCTTGACCCGTGATCCAGGGTTTGCCCTGGGTCAATTTCCAACACTATAATAATAACAAATTTTATTTTTACATGATTTAAAAATAATAAATACTTTTTTTCCGAAGACATGTTTGCTTTGTAAGTCTTGTTTTAAAATTACAAAAAATCACTTCAAAATTATTATATTTTCATGATTTTATTTGTTATTTATTCCCTATTATTTTTATATATTATTTTAGAATAATAACAAACACTACATTGTATTAAGATATTGAAATGAAAAGGTGTCACGAACTGTGAATTGTGATGCTCATATGCAACCAAAAACCCAATAGCATTGAAGCATCACATGTTTTTGGTGTTGCTATACTTTCCATTTAAATATAGAATTTAGTATTCCCAAAACAATTTTTCATACTAATGACAAAAAAAAATGAAAACTTTTACTTTCTATGTCATAATTTTAAATTTAATTTGTATTTACTAAATTATAAGTACTTAATCTTATTTGTACACCTTAGATTTTTGTTACATAATGTTTTTTTAAGAAACTTGTTTAGATGGTAATAATAAAAAATATTGACTTGGATTTCAAGTCGAATCTTGTACTTCCTTTCTTGAGGGAAGATGTTGATAGAATATATTTTTTGAAAAAAAAAGTAAAGGGTTGCTAAGGTGTTTTCGAATAAAAAAAACATTTAAAACTATGTGGTGGTTTATTTGATATAATCTAGTCAATTCAGTGGATCCAAAAATAACCTAAACAAACAGTAAAAATATATCCCAGCTAAATTAAAAAATTCAAAATAATATTTTTTTAAGAAAATATTGAGACGAAACACATATTAGACAACCTGTATTAATCTAAGTTAACCTATTAAGTTCGTGACTTAAGCAATGAGATTGTGGCAATCCTATAGCAAGCAAATCAAAACAAATTATGAAGTTCAATCCCCCTATCAATGAAGAGTTGAAATATAAAATTGAAAAAACAATCTATAAAAAAGATAAAAAAATCAAACCGAGTTACTCAAGACTTGAATTATGAAATTAAAATAACCTTATAAAAAATCGATTCAAATTATGAAGCTCATCCCAATAAACCAACGAATTATGAATAATAATTATTTAAAAAAAAAAAACAATCTAATAAGTCTAGAATCAATCCAAGTCAACCATGAAACTCGCGACCCAGATCATGATTGACCTTCCATACAAAGGGCAAACACTTGGCGTGTGCCTAGCTAAAACAAGAGAAGACATGACTTGCATGGTAGATTTTTTTTACTGGAGGGCAGACAACGCGTCATCCATCCTTCAATGTGCATCTCTCTCTCTCTCATCTCTAAGACTTAGGGTCTGAAAAACAAGATTTTTTGTACCAAATATAAATTTTTAAAATGTATAGAATGGAAATAGAAAGATAAAAGTTAACTTTCACACTAATTTTAAAAGACACATCTAATTTACTTGTGTTGTTCACTTTGACAATCTTATTTTAAATCTTGTCATTTTTTAATAAATTAGAAATAATTAATCATCAATTAGAAAGAATAATAATTTAATAATGAAATTAGAAATAATTAAAATTTAATTACAGAAAAATATGATTAATAATCAAATTAATCACACAATCATACATCAATTTTTAAATTGACTAATTTCATTGCGACAACATCTCACTTTTATTTATAAAAAAGATTGATTCAAACTAGGAGCACTTTTCTTAATAAAATCTCATACCCACCAACTTGAGTGGCATCTTGCTTCACTTATGTCTTCGACCTTGTACTCTCACCATTTGAATAAAAATCTCTAAATTCCTAAGATGTCTTCTTCAAGTCCAATAATTGTCATTTTATTGGTGACAAATGATTGAGAAATCCATACCCGCTTGGCCACTTGCATATATATCTTGATTAATTACATGGATTTTAAAATTAATAATCATATAATTTTCTAGTAAATCACAAATTACACAACAAATAAACGGCGTGGAGTTTTAACTGTAGCGCCCCTCACAGTCCACTGTGGACTCGAGCAGTGCACGCCCGAAATTGGCCCTCGGGCACGCGGCGAAGAGGGGCTGGCAGGCGGGGCTAATGTCGGTTTTTCCTGTTGATTTTTTTTTTCAAATATTCATTTGTGAACAGTGTATTGACGATTTCGTCCCCGGTAATAGGACAAAATAAGGGTTCCCGCTGAGGGGCACCGGCGTAATTGCGCGCGGTCGGACCGGCCCGGTCCGGTCCGGTCCGCCGCAACTTTTTCATTTTTTATTATTTTCTGAAATGGCTAAATACGGTTTTAGTCCCTAATAAGACAAAAACACTGAATTGGGTGCAAGGTTAGAACGGTAATTGGCCCTATTTTTCGAATTTTATAATCGGCGTCTGTCAGGGCGTGAGGCGCACGTGCCAGGCGGTTTTTTCCCTCACGCCCTGTGTAGGCGGCGCATGCGGCCTTCTCCGGTGATCGGAAATTGCATTACGGAGGCCAGAACGATGCGCCACCGCGTGAGCTTCCTCCCGCGGTGGTGCGTGTAACCACCAGATGTCCGTGTACGTGGCGGAGGCCGGTTAAAACCGCCGACCACGTTTCTCTCTCTCCGGAGTGTCAAAGTTGCACTTCAGTCCTTCTACTTTCAATTTCCGGGTTGGCTGTATAAAACTCAATCAATTCGGTATAAAAGTTCTGATTTTTGCAATTTTGTCCTCTTATTTCAATTGACAATAAATTGAAGTTGCATGTCAGCCCTTTGACTTTTAATTTTTTAATTTAAGCCCTTGATATTTGATTTTCATTTTAGCCCTTACACTTTCTTTTTTTAATCCCTACTTTTGTCCATGTATATATAAGTGTATTTAACACAATAATAATAATAATAATAATAATAATAATAATAATAATAATAATAATAATCATGATTTAATTATTTTTCATTCTTGCTCTTTTGTTATTTTTTTCCCTCCTGATAATTTGATAAGTTTGTTGATCGTTGTAGATTTAATTGTGTTAAATTATATACAAAAAAATACCCGCGCCAACGCGCGGGCAATTAGCTATATTCTAAAAAATGTAATCTATGCTTACATGACAAACTCAACTCAAAATTTTAAACATTTTATCTTTTAATCTATAATTTTTATTTACTTATATCATATAAATTTATCATTGTAGATTTAATTATGTTCAATTATATACAAAAAAATACCCACGGCAACGCGCGGGCAATTATCTAGTAATACTACAAAACCCGTAGTACTAATCTATTAAATAATTTTGGACCACCCTATTTGGGATTTGCCCACCTAGAGCTACTTTTTACAGAAGCTACGTGAATCCAAGGAGTAAAATGAGAAATGGAAAATGCATGCATACATACCTTTAGGAATGCGGACAGATGAACGTCCAAAAGGTCCTTGGCCTGTTTCATATATGCATACATAATGGAGAAGGACTGCTAAATCACCATATCCTCGGCTTGGAAATAGTTAGTCCATGTGGGATAATATTGGTTCTCGTAAATTATTAATTTATCTCCCTGTAATGGTTAAGAACGGCTTTTCTTTTGGAAAAGCAAGCCCTGGATTGCTTATTTTATGACGTTTGAGAGAGTTACTTGGAGCTGAAGTAAGTATTAAAGATACTTTTAAGCCTAAAGTATTGGGCTGGAAAAGGAACTCATTGAACAAAAAAAAAATCACTTGAATTGCTTTCTCCCCCCTTTCTTTCCCGCTTATATCATTTCAGGACCAAATTGAAGCTCGACTATTGTAAATTTGATGAGCAAAGATAAGATTTAAAGAGAAGAAATTGAAGTGGAAAGATGGAAGGAAATGAGTGGCAATTTAAAAATGGTGTGAAAAGTTCATTTTGATCTCTGTATTTTCTAATTTATAAACTATTTAATTCCTAAGATTTTACAAAATACAATTTTTAGTATGAAACTTTATTTCTTTTATTTTTAGGTTTCTAGTTTGAGAGATGAGAGAGAGTAGTTAGATTCCAGTGAAGAAGAAAGACAGTCTCAATTGACACTAATTACATCCACAGAACATGTTGATTTTGGTATTAATGAGTTTCTTTCAATGAAAGGAATTTCACCTACTAGGAGTTCTTTATCTATCTCTTTGTCTGAAAATGCCAAATCTAAACCCATGATTTTTTTATTTCAGGTTAATTTTGGTATAGTTAGAAGATATGAGATGATATGCTTTAGAGTGAGGGGTCAGAAAATAAAAGCAAGTATCAAAAACCTCTATCTATATTTGGTTCTAAGGTTTATGCTTTCACCTCTCAAATAATTAAAAACCTTAACATCTTAAATTACAATGTATCGAGGAGTTAAGATTATTATATAACACAAAAACCCTCAATTTAAAATATCAAATTAATACAATTCAAAGAAAATATCACATTTATGAACTTATCAACAATTTGATGGAACATGTAATTTCATCACGCAAATTTCGCATCCATGCTCTCATGCATTAAATTATCAAGTGTAGTTAATTATATTATTAGTTTGTTTCAACAATACTCATACAATTCTTAATTCGATAACTTAACATCAATTAAACACAATACATAATTAATTAAAATAATTAATTTAACCTATTGTAATGTTCAACCATGTCAAATCAACCCTAATTTATGATATTCTCAATTAATTTCACATTAACTCAACAAACACTAATTTCTCCGCAAACCCTGTGTTCAACCCAAATAGTTATCCCATTTCAACCAAAACAAACACAACTTCATAGTAGTAATGTAGTATATTTACCTTGTTTGTAAGCCTAGAAAAAAGGATTATGAGGTGGCGATGATGGTGGCCATGACAGCAATGACAGTGGCAGCTGCAACAACAAATGGAGCAATCAATTTTACATCAAACCAAGTCCAAAAATAAAAGGAGTCGGTGCAGATTTTTAGAGAAATTATGAGGGGGCGTGGTTCAATTTTAGAGAGAAAGGGCGTCTGGTTTTTGTGTTTTTTTATTAGGTTTGTACCTAATTTTTAATTAATATCATGCTTTCAAAGCATAACTTCTTATTAACACCCTTAGAATATCCACATTCTAATTCATCAACTCAAAAAATACCCCCAAAAGTTGAAAAACACTAAATCAAACAAGCTTAAATTTATCTTTCTCGGTTTATGTATTTTTTTTTTCCAATCAATAATGTGAGTCTAAATAACTATCTTCAAGTCTCTCTTGTCTAACGTCACATGTGGATTCTCTAACTTGGGTTACCAGTATTATTTGATAATAAATTAATTTTATATTTTATATGAAAAGTTTTTCACTAACTTAAAAATCAATGGCTTTGTTGATATCTTCCTCATCAATCAGCCTCAAGAAATGCGCCTAGAGGTGAAAATGGTGGCGGAATATCTCTCTTTTTCTTGATTTTGACAGGAATAATGATTAATTTCTCCATTAAGGGAATGCCCGTTGAAATTCTTGATCATATCTGTTTTCTTTGCTTGTTTTAATCTCGATTACCACAGAGCCCTGATCATACCTTGAATCATTTCTAGTTATGGCAGCATCAAGAAATGGTTCTGGAGTTGGACTCTGAGGTTGTTCTTTCATGTTTTGTTTGAGGGAGAAATAATGTTCTTGATTTCAATAGGGATGCTCTTTCCATTGAGGAAAAGCTCGTCTGCTGCTGGAGATTCAAGAGTTATGGTGTCGTTGCGAAAGCAAAAATCAGAATTCGATGAACTCGATTGGAGAGGACGTTGTTCTATCGGCACAACGTCCAAGTCTGGGAAAAGTAATGAGATTCTGGGACTCGTGCAAGAATCATCGGAGCATAATTCATTAGCCATTGCTTGCGATTTTTCAAATCTTGTTTTATGGATTTAGAATTGTTATATTTAATGTCTGTCCATCTGTTATATTGACTAAGATAACATGTAACATAATCAAAACATAACACTTTTTATATAAAATAACTTAGTGAATTCAATTTTAAAGATCATTTACATAACCGTCATATGAGTCTTTCCATAGACACAAATAATATCTTCATATAATATTTTCTTGCAAGTTAGTTTAGTATACATGTTGTATGACAAACATTTACATATTAATTACAGGTATCCTTTATACCCCAGCTTATGAGAACAACTACTTCTTTTTATAAAAGAAATAACACAATATATATTAGGCTTTACAGCTCTAATAAATATTCTATAGTTATAACAATTTTAAAATTTTCCTTGCAAAGTATTTATGTCTGGTAAATTTTATTTTTACTCTACATTTATGAATCAAATATTAGATTTATTAATTTAATATTAAAAGAACATTAAAAATAAATTAAGTTCTTACTAATAATAAATATATATTTACATGAATATAATAATACCATCTACAACCACTAACCGATTAAACTATCATTGAACAGGGCAAACATTTGAAATCACTGTCAGTTGACCAGGCCTCATAATTGGCTTTCGAAACATCAATTAAGAAAAACAAGTGGATGAATAATCTAGAGAAAGAAACCAATCATCAGAGGATAAGAAATTTGCAGAGAATCCAAGTTACAATTGGCAGCAGCCGATTTGCCACGAAGCTGGAAAGGTAGCTTGCTTTGCTTTGGTTCCAAGTATTCGGTATGTGATCAATACGTAAGAAGATGGATGAAACTTCATTTAGATCCAACTCCATCTACCTTGTCATTTTTTATATATAAATTCACTCCAGAAACCATTTTCAAACCAGAGAAAAAGTAAAAGCTTCAGCAGTAACAAGCACGGCAATGGAGCTTTCATATGCTAGTGCTATAGACAAAAGATTGATGAACACAGGAAGATAGATGGGAGCAGTTCATTTTTGACTAACATCATAAAGGCCAGCCATATATTTATTGACTCGTCTACTTTAGCTGCTTGCACTGAAAAGTCATCAACAGAGGGCAGAACTCAGGCATCAGAAATTCAGAATGGCATTCAAAGTTCCAACCCCTAGAGGTAAAAAAGCTCTTCAAATTGCTGAAAGATTTGGTAACAGAGAAAAGCGGTGGCTGATGTGGATGGGACTCATACAATAGTACTGCTACAAGATTGTTATATATCAGGTAGAGCTGGAAGTCAATGCAGATTGCTTTTTGAGGTATATTTTTATAGATCTCAGGCATAAGGTAGGAATCTTCATTGCACGAATTATGCTGCCTCTAATGTTGTTGGAAGGATGGTTGTGAAAACTGGGATCCACACGGTTTTTGTAGGAACATTAGTTTTTTTAACATGGAAACACACAAGCTGAAGATACCATGCTAAAACTTTGCAGAACATGACTGTCTTATAAAATAATATAAATCAACTCAACTAATAACTTAAACTTTTAAGTGAGATGTTTTCTTAAATGGTACCAGAGCCTTGTTGACCCCACGGTCACGAATTTGAATCTCACCATCTCCATTCTATTTGATAAAAAAATCAAGCACAAGGTAGTGTGGGTCTGTGCAAGTTTCAAGTTTAAAAGGCTTTTACTTGAAGGGGTGTGTTGAAAAATAATATAAATCATATTCTGAAACTTTACTTAATAGTTTAAGTTTTTAAATGAGATGATTACTTAACAGATGACTGACGGCACAATGGACGAGAGGAAGCGATATGGAGGCATATACACCATGAACATGAGATAAAAATACAGATTGCT
Organism: Salix caprea; assembly: GCA_964035475.1. Taxonomy (NCBI): domain Eukaryota; kingdom Viridiplantae; phylum Streptophyta; class Magnoliopsida; order Malpighiales; family Salicaceae; genus Salix; species Salix caprea. The sequence goes on from OZ037745.1 coordinate 9,959,157, forward strand.
TGGGACAAGCAAGAACTAAGGGTACATGTCTCTTTACTGGTGCCCCACAACATGTGCCATCCTCTTCCAGGTCTGAATTTTGTCTATGTAGTACACACAGTAGACTTTCTTAAAAACATTAAAGATATCTTACTGCTCTTATCTTCTATCTGTTGAAAAAGGGAACATTATTTAAAGAGGCTCGACTGAAATCAATTGCCGTTTTCTTTATATCATAGCTAAAAAAGGGTTAGCTGGGAAGGCATATTTATTTCATGCTGTTTGAAAATTCATCTTGAAACTAGTAATTACAGCTTATTTTCATGGATCCTCGACTTCCAAACAATAACAAACAGCTCATGCTCTCCCCAACCGAAGACAGGGAGACACCAGTTCATGTACTAGAATCATACTCGCAAGCTTAAATAATCTCTTCCTGTATAAAATGAAAGAAGAAACCAAAATCAAATTATTTAGGACCATGTGTGAGCAGATACCAAAAGCTGACACAAAATGGGACAGCCATGATAGCAATTGTCACATGTCATTTTGTGCTCGAAAACCATGTGCCTGAACCACATGATCATCTTTCTTGGTCCCTCAAACCTTTCAACTTTTCAATCTCTTTGTCTTCATGGCACTGATCTTTTCAAATTTCCTATCTTTAGTACTACTCAGAGGGTAAATCAAGTAAACAAAAACCAAGTAAATAATAAATAAAAAACACCAATCCACCAAAAAAAAATGAACATTCAATTTAGGATGACAGTAGTTTCTAATAAAAGAACATATTATGGAAGTCACTTCTTCTTGTTCTTGTCTTTTCCATTGAAGAAGATTGAACCTAAACCAAATAGATTCCCTGACGAAACATTCAAAACCGGACTGACGCGAACACCGTTGCCATAAGGTCCATAATTCTTCTTCAATGGAGGCTTTTGATAATTCGTGGAGGACGACGATTGCGATGGCTTAAGAAATGACTGCCTGTGCTGCTTCTGATTAGCGTCCTTGGTTAGTGGTGCTCGCTTGCTACTTGGTGAAGAACCAGCGGAATAGCTTCGTGATAAGAGTGGCAGAGGACATAAACTTCTTCCATAACCACTAGCACAATTCAAGCTACTACTCCTCTTAAACCTCCAAAATGACTTTGAACTTTGCTTCTGATATTCTGCTTCGTAGCTTGAACTCTTCATTTCATTCAAGCAATCTTTCTTGAAACCATCATTGCTCGAAACATTATCTTGCAGGGCTTGTCCTGGGGGAATAGACGGACCGATTTGCTTTGCAGAGGCAGTCTTTTTCTTGATTTCAGATGGAAGGATTTTTCCATCAGAGAAAAGCTCATCTGCGGACGATGAATCTCGATCGAAACTCTTTCGGACGCAGAATTCGAAATCACTGTTGCCTAATGAATTTGGTCGCAGAGGGCGCTGTTCAACGGGGACAATATCTGATATGCAAAGATCATGAGAAAATGAAATTCTTGGGCTAAGACCAGCAGAAGCGTCCGAGCAGAGTTCAATCGCCATTTCTTGATTTGCCCTTCAAAGAAGCCAAGAAAATCATGCAAGCCCAGTAGAAATAGAAGTGATCATATCAAGAAACGAGAGAGCCAATGGCCTGATAGAATTGAAGACACCCAGCCAACTTTGAGGTTTTCTTGTCAAGAAAGAAGCATTCAAAACTGGACCCTAACAAAAGCTACTTTCAGAAAGAAGTTCAATATTGGGGTATCGATGAAAAACGAAGATAAGGACATGGGAACAGATTGCAATAGCATTCAGCGGAGAGATTAAGGAACCTACGAGCTTTATATGAAATAAATGAGTTTAGGTGGGTATGGAGACCAGGTCTACTCTCTACTGTTTGAAGGGAGAGGGGATAACAAGAGGACGTGTGGAGAGATTTCAGCACGAATAATCGTTACAAGAAATAAATAATAATTAGTACATGTAATTTTAGCAATATGATAACTTAGTCCCTGTAGTTTCAGAAACGATATCTTAATTTCTTAACCTTCTATGACTTCCGACTGTTGTTCTCGTAGGGCACTGATATTTTTTTTACTGGAAAATAATGAACTATCCCTTGGTTTCTTTTTAGATTAATATATAATCAAAATGGTATTCTAGAAAGAAAAATAAATCAACCCATGAGCCTGCAGTCAATGAAGGCCAGATTCACACATCACATACAAGGTCTGAGATATATTTGATCTCACTTTAGGTCACCTTCTTAATAGGAGGTAGTGATTAAGTTTGATGCATTTGTGGAGGGACTAAGTTATAAACATGTTGTTGAAGATAAGAATTGAACATTTCGTTATGTAATTCAGTTACACAATTGTACAGCTCATAGCACAAGCCTTGCATGGCTATTTTGTAGGCATAGTCAGTTTCTTTTCTTGTATAAATTCTTAGCTTAACAATCAATGAATACAAAACAATATATTCAGTATTTCTCTTGTTCTCTCATTTCTACATGGTATCAGAGCAAGATCAGTAGAGTTTTTTTTCCTCAACATTCTGTTTCTCTTCTTTTCCATCACCACAGCTTTTTCAAATTACCCAGTAGCATTCATCTTTTCCAGTCACAATGTCTCAGGATGATATATCTCCAACTCTCTCTGTCCATGGCAAAAAAATTGCTAATTCCAACCCAGAATCTTCAAACGTTTCAAGCCCTTACTTTTCTCACCATTCAGACCACCCAGGTCTGATTCTTATTTCCAAACCCTTGAATGGGAATAATTATTCTACTTGGAAGAGGGCCATGACCTTGGCTTTGAATTTCAAGAACAAGCTAGGCTTCGTCGACGGCTCAATCACTCCACCTTCAAAATCAACAGACCACGAGAACTATGCATCTTGGTCTTGATGCAATGACATGGTTCACTCTTGGATTATCAACACCATCAATCCTGAGATTTCAGATAGTGTCATATACTACACCACCGCCATTGAAGTTTGGGAAGATCTCTGAGAACGATTTTCTCAGAGTAATGCACCCAGGATCTTCGAAATCCAAAGGGATATTGCATATTTTCACCAAGAGCAGCTCTCTGTCTCAGCTTATTATACCAAATTGAAGGGCCTATGGGATGAACTAAGCTCCTACAGTGATGCAATACACATGGCACAACAAGAACAACAGAAATTGATGCAGTTTTTGATGGGATTGAACGACTCTTACAGTGGTATTCGTGGCCAAATCCTCTTGATGAACCCTCTTCCTTTAATCCGGCAAGCATATTCCTCTATTTCTCAGGAGGAGAAACAGCATCTTCTAAGCTCAACCCATATTGCAGACACTCATGGTAGAAGTGCTGCCATGGCTGTTCGGAGTGGAAATGGCAACAGACCAATGGCCCCAGTTGATGCAAGAAGGCACGAAAGGCCATATGGGTCGCACGCCTTCATATAGTCTTCTCCAGACAACTTTAATGGACGACATAGAGGAGAAGACGAAAGAAGAAGATTTGGGTCTGCTAAGGGCCGCCCGCAGTGTACACATTGCGGACAACTGGGCCATTGGGCTCAGACCTGTTATGCCTTGAAAGGCTTCCCTGCAGGCCACCCAAGGGGAGATTCACGGGCCCAAGCCCGTTTTCTAACAGGCCAGCAGACTTCTACAACAGGCCAGCTTCCAATAATGTATCCACGGGCCCAAGCCCTTTTTCTAACAGGCCAGCCGATTGCAGCCAGTCTAAAGAAGAATATAACAGTTCAATTATGGGAATTTCGAAGGAGTAGATAAAACAACTACTATCATTACTTGACAACAAAAATGAAGCATCCAGTTCTCAAGCACATGCAGCCACCAAACCAGGTCTGTCAAAAAAAATCTCCCGCAGTTGGATCATTGACAGCGGGGCAACGGATCACATTTCTTCATCATTGAAATCATTATTCAAAACGGACAACAATTGCTCATTACCTCTTGTAGTGTTGCCCAGCGGAGAAAAAGCAAAAATCATTGCAAAAGGATCATTACCTCTTAATTCCGTTTATTATTTGAAAAATGTGCTATGTGTACCTACATTCAAAGTGGATTTGAAGTCAGTTAGCCGGTTAACAAAAGGATTGAATTGTTCAATAACCTTTTTCCCTTATTGGTGTATTTTGCAGGATCTGGCTACGAGGAGGATGATTGGTTTGGGTAAACAACGTGATGGGCTATATTATTTGGTGGCACTGACGACAAAGAAACCCGACCCAAATATCTCACCAACACATCAAGCAACTTGCAACCTCACCATTTCATCCGCCGATCTTTGGCATAACCGATTAGGTCATGTATCACCATCTCGTTTAAATTTCATTGCAAAGAACTTTTTAAATTTTCCAGTTCAGTCAATAAAAGCTTGTCCTATTTGTCATTTAGCCAAGCAGAGTCGTTTACCTTTTGTCATTTCTTCTGTAAAACCTTTTGAACTAATACATTGTGATATTTGGGGTAGCTATCGACACTCTTCCATTTCTGGTGCTTGTTATTTTCTCACTATTGTTGACGATTACACACGTTTTACATGGATTTTTTTAATGAGTCACAAAAGTGAGGCACAATCACTTCTCAAGAATTTTTTAATTATGTTCTCACCCAATTTGAGTCGCACATCAAAATATTTTGAAGTGACAATGGTGGAGAATTTATTTCTCTTCGCACTTTTTTTAATGATCATGGTGTCCTTTTTCAACATTCTTGTTTTTATACACCCCAACAAAACGAGGTTGTGGAATGTAAGCACCGACACATTTTACAGGTAGCTCGAGCCTTAAAATTTCAGGCTAGCCTCCCTAATATTTTTTGGGGAGAGTGTGCTCTTACTGCTGTACACATTATAAATCGACTACCCTCACCGGTTCTTTCTTTCAAAACACCATTCAAACTTCTTTATTCAAAACCCCCTTCATTTTCTCATTTACGTGTTTTTGGTTGTTTAACTTATGCTACTAATGTCCATCCTTCCCATAAATTTGATCATCGTTCCATACCGTCAATTTTTATCGGTTATCCTGTTGGTCAAAAGGCTTATAAATTATTTGATTTATCAAACAAATTTTTTTTACCAGATACGATGTCAAATTTCACGAAATGGTCTTCCCTTTTGCTTCCCCTCCACACTCACAACCCGACCCACCATCAAACTTCGGCCCCATACCCATCCCGGCCCATGAACACTATGATTCTTTCACATACCCGTCAACACCCACAAACCCATTACCCGATCCTTCTCCTCCACCGAACACTACTCCGATTCCATCATCAGACTTCAGACATCAATCTCTACCTTCCCCAACTCCACCACCATCTCCACCTTACATTTCTTCCCCTGTTTCTGACAAATCCCATTCACATGCCTTAGCTCCCCTTCGGCGTTCCACCCGACCCACTGGTCCACCGGCCAAGCTTCGTGATTACCTCTGCTCCACTGTTTCCTCAACCCAATCGTCATCCTTGTTACCAGGTCCGATTAAAGGTACGAAATATCCACTAGCTAATTTTCTCTCTTATCACCGGTATACCCCTGCTCTTCATTTTTTTACTGCTCAGATTAGCTCGGCCACTAAACCACGATCCTATCCCGAGACTGCTTCTAATCCTAAATGGCAAGCATCCATGACATTTGAATTGCGAGCTCTACAGGTGAATGGTACATGGACCCTTGTCCCTCTTCCGGCAAGCAAGTTCCCCATTGGTTGCCATTGGTATTTAAAATCAAACACCAATCAGATGGTTCTATTGAGCGGTACAAGGCTCAGTTAGTCGTCAAGGGCTTCACTCAGTTAGAAGGTGTTGATTTTCAGGACACATTTTCCCCTACTGCCAAAATTATTTCCGTCCGCTGCTTACTTGCTTTGACTGCCTCTAACAACTGGCCAATTCATCAGTTGGACGTCAACAATGACTTTCTACATGGTGACTTAACGGAAGAAATATACATGTCACCACCACCAGGACTTCAGCGACAGGGGGAGACTGACCTGATATGTCGCCTACACAAGTCCTTATACGGGTTGAAACAGGCCTCTCGTCAATGGTTTGCCAAGTTTTCAAAAGCTATTTGCTCTGAAGGTTTTGAACAGTCACGAGCTGACTACTCTTTCTTCACCAGGAAACAAGACAAGTCTTTTACTGCCCTGTTAATATACGTAGATGATATCTTGATTACTGGGAATGATATTGCTAGTATTGATGCAACTAAGAAATTTTTGCATAGTAATTTTCGCATCAAAGAACTCGGTAATTTAAAAAACTTTCTTGGCATTGAGGTATCCACTTCTAAGAATAGAATTTTTATTTCACAACATAAGTATACGTTAGAAATAATTGCGGATGCAGGACTGCTGGGATCAGCCCCGATTGATACCCCTATGGAAAGAGGATTGAAATTATCAAATGAAAGTGATTTACTTAAGAATTCCAGTCAGTATAGAAGGCTAGTCGGCAGACTGATTTACTTGACTATTTCTAGGCCTGATATAACATATGCTGTACATGTCTTGAGTAGATTCATGCATCAGCCTCGAAAATTGCATATGGAAGCAGCACTTCGAGTTATCAGATATTTGAAAGGAGCTCCTAGTAAAGGTCTATTTTTTTCTTCAAATAATGATGCTAGATTGAGAGCTTATTGTGACTCAGATTGGGCAGGTTGCCCACTTACTCGGAGATCTACTACAGGTTACTGTATCTTTCTTGGACCTTCATTGATATCTTGGAGATCAAAACGATAGAAAACAGTTTCACTTTCTTCAGCCGAGGCAGAGTATCGAGCAATGACAGGAGCATGATGTGAGTTAACTTGGCTTCGTTCTCTGTTGAAAGATTTGGGTCTCTCCCACGAAGAGTTTGCTTTGTTATACTGTGATAATCGAGCTGCTCTACACATTGCAGCCAATCCAGTTTTTCATGAGCGAACAAGACACATAGAAATGAATTGTCACTATATTAGAGATAAAATTCAAGATGGATCGATAGTTACGAAACATGTGAATTCTGCACACCAACTGGCAGACATCTTGACAAAGCCTCTAGGAAAAGATTTATTTGTTCCTATGATTCGCAAGTTGGGAGTACAAGATATCCACTCTCCAACTTGAGGGGGAGTGTTGAAGATAAGAATTGAACATTTCTGTTATGTAATTCAGTTACACAATTGTACAACTGATAGCACAAGCCTTGCATGGCTATTTTATAGGCATAGTCAGTTTCTTTTCTTGTATAAATTCTCAGCTTAACAATCAATGAATACAACACAATATATTCAGTATTTCTCTTGTTCTCTCGTTTCTACACATGTCTTTTTTTTAAAAAAAAAAAGAGAGAGAGTGTGATGTTGAAACAGTCAGGCAAGGTTCACAGCTCTTCGAGGAACTGAGGTGAAATGATCTCCATCGACAAGATTGTCTGCAAAATAATAAAAGAAGAGTATTAGCATGTAGGGTCAGGATTTAGATAGGTACAACTTACGTGAATTGCAGGAGATGCAAGGTGTTTGATGGCGACAACTGACAATGAATAAAAAAAAAGAGAAAACGATGCGGTTTTGGAGAAGGGGTTAGCTGGCAATCAAATCAGGATTAACATGGACAAACACGTCTCAAAATTCAAACCGGGGAGCTAGAGAGAAAATGTTTTAAAACAAATCACTTGTTGTAGGGAGGCTCAAGCTACCTTGAATCTGCCTAGAGATTTAGTTAGTTTTTAATTATTGTGTTTGAATTTGATATGAAAGAAAACATTGTTTAATTACAATATTTCCATTATATAAATTCCGAAAAGAGGTGAGCTTGTCATCAGAAAAGGGTTGTTTTAATTGTGAGTTGGTACAGATGTTGGGATTTCTAAACTAGAAGGACCAGCTAATTATTTCTCTTAAACTATAGGGACTAAACAATAATTTAGTTGCAAAAATAATAATCGGCGGCTGCCATCTAACAGGTAGGCATGTTTGCTTTAACGTGGGGAGAGACAATTAGCAAATAATTATGGTCACTTCTGACTTTTGTTGATGGGGGTGGTGATGGTTAAAGGAAATTTGAAGTGAGAATTAAGCTAAGAAATAAATAAAGAGGGAGAAATGAAGTGGGGCGACGATGAACAAAAAAAATAAATTTGCCTCGCATCTTTAAATGGGTAATCTGTCTTGTAAATTAGTGCTATCAAACCATCAGCTTGCAGGTGAACCACCACAACCTCCATGAACCATCGTTTTCTGACAGATTTGTCTGATGTATATTACAGGCAATCATACCCATGTTTAAGACATTTTTATGAACACAATTAAATAAATAAAATTTTGATTATCATGAATTTTTATAAAATATATATATTTTTTAACTCGACTTTAAAATTTATTATTTATTATGTAAATTAATTTACTATGTCTGTGACATCCCCAAAGTCAAAATCTACCTGTCACTGCCTGCAAAAGTAAGTGGACAATCAGTGCGGATTGCGAAGGCTTGAAAAATATGTAAGAACCATAGTGACTTACAAAATGAAGCTGCTATAAGTTATTCAAAATAATAATAATAAAAAGAATTAGAGGTGCATTATTGGAAGTGACTGAAATATTTGTGATGAAGATGGAAGGAAAAAAAGTTCATGGCGAGATACTTGAAACGCCTGCTTAGTGCATGTTTAAAAATGTAGTTCGAGATTGTTTTTGAAAGTGTTTTTTGTTCAGAAATATATTAATATGATGTTTTTTTTTAAAAAAAAATTATTTTTGATATCAACACATGAAAATAATCTAAAAATACCTAAAAAATTAATTTAAAATATAAAATAAAAAAAGAATTATTTTTTTCAGAAACATTTTTGAAACACAGTGTCAAACACGAACTTATAAGATATTGTTTAGGAGTGGAAAGACATCATACACACTGCCTGAAGGGTGTTGGCAATACCCTCTTTGTGTTATGCATATGCCAAATTTTATTTTTTAAAATAATATTCATGATTCTTAAAACACCAAATCAACCCAAGTCAACTTGTTAACCGCTAAAAAACCTACTTGAAAAAATGAAAACCCCCATGGATTAAAGCTCGGTAAATCTTGCTACTGAAGCTAATAGAGTCCTTATACCATGCTTTTAAAAAATATAAAAATACCAAATAGTCTCCCAATCAACCTTTTAACTATTTTGCTTCCTTGTAAGAGAAAAAAACTTAATTGCCTCTGATCAATTGTTTATAAAATTTTATTTTTAAGAGTAATTTAATACCGAGTAAAGATTGAATTGTTCGGTGTGGATGACAAATTATTTTTTTATGAAAAAGACCAAATTAGCCTCCACACTAACTTGTTTTATTGTTGGTGGTGGTGGTGGAATGGTAAAAGAACAATTATACTATTCTCGTCAACCGTGGGTTGTATCTATTATGGAATTCACTACAATCAGCTTTTCTTTTATTACTATTTATTTATATATATAATTTCACATCTGTTTCGTTCTTTCCTCTTTCTTTAAGAATAGTTTTTCCCCTTTCAAATCCCAGTGGCTTGACGGTTCTTTATTTCTGTTTTGGGAATCTTTATAAGACAGTTGATGGTTGATGTTCCAGCAAAAAAAATGGCCCAATAATTCAACCTTTTTCTTTTCTATATTTATAATTATATATATAAAATTATTTTTCTTTTCCATCCAGGCCCCTTGCCATGTGACATAAACTAGTAACAGCCAGGAATCACAAGTTCTGGCCTCTTGATATCAAAGATGAAATAACCCCACCATGAAACCTTGTCGTTTTGTCACCATCTCTGGGCTGACATCTATTAAAAGCTGAAAAAATGGAAGGAAGCTAAACTATATCTTACACACTCTGATAGATATCTTAACTGTGTCTGTGTATAAGTTGAGTTGCGAAGGTATTTTTCATTGTGTTTTAAAAATATTTTTATTTTATTTTAAATTATTTTTTGATGTTTTTAGATTATTTTCATGCGGTGTACCAATTCACTAGTTTTGAGGATGAATTATGGACCACACTTTCTTGGGTTTTAATTGTAACTTTGTTGTCCCATGAATTTTTCTTCACATAAAAAATTAGAAAAAACAATTTTCCATTGGAATATTGAGGATCCTCTAGCATGTAGGTCGGGAAATAGTGTATGAAAAAGTGAACACTAGGGAGTAGTGGCCTTGGAATAAAAAGAAGTGTCATGAAATAAAACTTTATTTCTATCTGGATAAGATGTCATGTAATTAGATGTTAATCTAGTTCTTTTAGTGAACTAGACGTGGTGTCATCTGATTTTTTTCAAAATGATATCGTTTTGAACTTGAGTTTTGACCAAATTTCAATTTAATATTAATAATAAGGCTCGAACTTGAGATCACAGAAGAGTAAATTTTTTAATATTAAATTTTTATCACTGGAAATTACTCAAATTTTATTTTGAAAGGTTGAGGATGAGCCTGGGCCACCCTTAACGAGCTAAGGAAGTTACTAACCGTTAATAGCTGAAGCCCTGGGCCTCGTTCCTTGCCAGTTTTTCCTATGTGCTTGTGATTTTGTTTTCTTGCGTGATCATTGATTCAGTGGAATAGGAAGCTTGCAATTTGAGTTACATTGTGAAGAAAGCAACCAATTTGTTTTTCCCTCGAACGGTCGTGGCTCATGTTGAAATGAGTGTCAGCATCTACGGGTTAAAAAAATAAATACAATATTTTACATACTTCTACATTATAGATTATGGTTTGGAGACAAACTTAGATGCCTGCACAATAATATTTAAATTTCTCGTTAGTCTACCTGGCAAATTGATACGTCCAAAAGTAATTTATCAACCTTTAAGTTCTCTAAGTTTTCTCATTTCGGACATGAAATTTACTGAATATGATCAGTCTTATTGAATAAACTATAAAATTGAAATAAATAAGTTATAAATTGTGCGCATAAAAAGACATTTTTTTTCCCTACATTGGTTTTTGTTTTTTTTAAGTTCTATGGTGTTATGGTATATGACTCGTTAAATTGTCATACTACATTGCAAGTTAAGTAAACAATTTTTATAATTAGTGGGATTGAAATAATTAATAGGTTTTGCTAGCTCAAAAATAAAATATAATATTTCTACATGGAAGGTTTGATATAATGAAACACATCAACACACCCTACTATAACAACAACAACAATATCGAAGCCTTAACATCTAAAAATATTATTACTATTACTGCTAAAACAATAAAATTATTAAATTACCCCGAGAAAAAAAAAACTCAAAAACATTAACAAAATAGAAAGTAAGAAAAAAAGCTAAAACTACTACTACTATTATTATTGCGTTAATAATGGGGAAAAAAATTAAATCAAAGAATAAAAAAGCCTAAAAACTTTAATAAAAGAGCAAACAAAAAAAATAAAAAAAATGATAAAAAAAATATTAGCTAAACACAATCATTTGATGTGAAAATAAAATAAAAAATAATAAAAAAACCAAAGAAAGAACAAAGGAAAAAAAAAGAAATATCAATTTTCAAATGATCATAAACACAAACTAAAATTTAAAATTATTTTTTTTCAAAAACAATACTACCTCAACAAAAAAGAAAATAATAAAAATTAAAAACCAAAGCTAAGAGCGCGCGCACACACACACACACACACACACACACACACACATATATATATATATATATATATATATATATATATATATATATATATATATATATATATATATAAACATGGATAAAAATAGAGACTATTTAAGAAATATAAAAAAATTGGGGGGTCATACAATTTTAATCGAAAGACACAATTGAAACAAATCAAAACTTACATAACAAAAATAAGGATCATACAACACAATTAAATGACCAGGGACTAAAATGAAACAACCATAAAATTGTGGGGTTGCCGTGTAGTTTAGCGTGAAGAAGAGAGAAAAGGAGGGGGGGAGTTCAACTGACCACCGTCACATTTCCTGTCACCATCCACGATTCACACCATAAGAAAGAGCACACAGGGGCGAATCTACTGAGATGCCAGATAGACATTTTTGGCCACCAGAAAACGCCGCACGCATCGCTCGCATGGAGCGTTACGAAGAAAACTGTTGGCGTGTGGGTCAGACTCGCCCATAGTGTCGCTGGAAAATAATAAATAAAAAATGGTAAATTACCTAAACACCTCTACAACCAACTCTTCTATTTTGTCTTATTGGGGGGAAATTAATATTTAGACATTTTCAAAAATATGAAATATCTAAAACGCCCCCGCAAGCAAGCCTTGGTTTTTGTCCTATTTGAGGGTAAAAAAGTTATTTTACTGTACAATGTAATGTAATTACCATGGCATCCCTTCTAGCAACTCTCAGTTTTTGTCTTATTAGGGGGTAGAATGGTTATTTCACTGTATAAAAAAAATCAGAATGTTCGTGACCTATAAATGTGAAATTATTGTGATACCTCCCGACAACTCTTGATTTTTGTCTTATTGGAGGGTATAATGATTATTTTATTGTGTAAAAATGATTATTAAAAAAAATCAATAAAACAGGTAACCTGGACACCCAGAACCAAACCGACCCAAAAATATTATTGTAATCCACAGTGAATAAACTCACAAACTATAGTAACACAATTTAAGGGTTTTGTATTTTTCAAAAGTAGTTAAGATTATTAAAGCTCCATCTGTATACGCAATAGGGATGAGCAAAAAAACTAAAAAACTGATTAAACCGAGAAAAAAATTGATTAAATATTTTTTTAAATTTCTGATCTAGTTTGGTTTTTAGTTTTTTAAGTAAAAACCAGTAAACCGAACCGGATTAGTTCAGATTAAAAAAATATGCTATAATTTTTTTTATTAAGTTCAATTTTTTTGATCTGTTTTCATTCTGGTTAAATGGAAAAAAAGAAAATTTGATTAAAGTAAAAAAAACCTTACCAAAACTATTTTTCAGATTTTTTTAGTTAAGAAAACGAACCGAACACATTTAGTAAAAGCTCAAGCTTGAACGATAGAATATGCGGAAGCCAAACTGACATTCTTAGGAAAAACACATTTCGAGTTTTTGCGACCTTCTAACAAGAAGAGACAATCCAGGCACCTTCGGACCACCTGAATTTGATCCATGCTGTTCCCAGCAAAAAGACTTGGGACGAAACCTCTGCACGGAACAAAAACATAATTTATATGTTTTTTTATCCTTCTTCTCACCACCTTCTTGCCCATGTTTTAATAAATAGTGGAGTTATAAAATATTTGAAACAGGATCTTCTTACACGCGACAACCTACCGTTATGGCATCCACGCATTGACTTGAGAAAAAAAGAAAAAAGGAATCACAATTCACAACTGCCACATCCAATAGTTTACCCCACGCGTCTAAAATTTGAATTTTAAAGTGAGAATACAAAATTACCCCTCATCATAATTCGACTTGTTTGATATCTTTAGATTGATTTTTGTTTTTTCTTTCATTACAGGAATTTTGGAATATTTATTTAGCTGGTAGACTTACACTTACATATCAAGACGAGGAAATTTCTTTTGAGTTTAAACATAACTATTATATTACACGATATTCATTGTATTTTCCCTTTTCACACTAATTACCAGAAAAAATCCCCAAAAAATAAATAAAAAATAAATATCGCCGTTAGCAATTTAAACGCGCTATAAAAATTCCTGCAAGAAGAATTCAACAGCAGGTCTTTGTATATTTCCTGCCTAGTTCCTTCACCGGTGACACCTCAGCTCCAACATAATCTTCATCTTACACGCAATCGACTCCAACCAGAAATTCGAAAACTGATACTTTTGAAAAAAAAACTATTTTTTTATTTTAATTGAAATATTTTAGTGTTTTGCTATTTTTTATTTTAATTGAAATATTTTAGTGTTTTTAAATATTTTAACGTTATAATGTTAAAAATAAAAAATATATATTTTTAATATATTTTCAAGTATAAATTACAACTCAGCAAAATTTGAAAAGAAGTTCTTTTTTTTTTTTTTTAAATAGAGAAAATTTGAGAGGCTTTTGTTATAGAAGACAAAAGCCATCTAGTTTTTGTCTCGACTTTTTCTCATTCTCTCCTTCCAAACAACCAAACACGAAAATGCCCAACTGGGAACTCAAGAACTGCTGCAAAGGTGACCAGGTCTCCTTCCTGGTCACTATTGCAATCTTCTCTGTTGTTATCCTCGCGGTTCGTACAGTTTCTGTTTCTTGTTTCTTGTTTTTGCTTCTTGGGCTCTTTTATGTTTTTGGTTCCTCTGTGTTTTGAAAGATTAGAAGATCAAGTCAACTTGGTCAAAAAAATTGCTTTGATGGGTTATAAGTACTAATTGGCTCAATCATGTTTAGATTTGTGCATTAATTGATGAAAATTGAGATGCCCTTGTCGTTTTTTATGCAGTTCGGTTGTCTTGGACTAGTTCTTTGACACTGAGTTTTTTGAATTTTTATTCTTGTAGTTATGGAGGACATTCTTAATGACACCCTTTAAGCTCATCACTGTGTTTTTGCATGAAGCAAGTCATGCGATTGCTTGTAAACTGACATGTGGTCAGGTAAGAAGCTCGTTTTTTGCCCTTGTGTGTTCTTGGCAGGTCAGGGAAGTTAGATGCTTTTTATTTCAGTATTGAGAGTTTTATCAACAGTATGGCCTAATATGTGATTTAAGATACAATTAGGGAGTTTGAAAGAAATCACATTATTTTTTCTGTGAGGTAATATTGCTTCCCTCAAATTTTGACTCATCGTTCAAGTGGGATTCTGTGCATTAGTATTGACATGCTCCATTCTTGTTTAATCAAATATTAACTAGCTTGCTGCTTTTAATGTGAATTCACGTGTATATTGAGGCATGCTTCATGCTTCATGCTTTCTTGCTTTTTGAAAGATGAGATTTTTAGGTGCTCAAAGGGTGTGGTTTATCATTTTTCCTTATTAACTAATAAAAGTGATCTACACAATCAATTCCCTGATGTACTTCATGATTTCTTCCCTGACATATTAAGGAATAATATAATGAGAACTTGGGTTCTTTGTTTACAACCTTAAGCTATGTAACAGAATGCATATAGTTTACTTTGTAGTTGAGTCAGGTATATGATGTTTGTATTCATAGATTTCCACAATGTTATCATTCAACATGCCATTATGCATGAGGAAACAGCAACTTGACATACTCTCATTAGATAGATTGTGTGGTATTTTAACTTCTGTTTTTACTGAGTGAAGTAATTGGTTTTCTCAAAAAGCAGTTCATGAAGTTGCCTTTAGTGCCATTTCTTTGATTGAAATGATGATCTAAGTGAATTCTTTGGTAAATGAAAAGATGACTTCATTGTTATTCATCTTGTCCATCATACCTTAATTTGACTTTCTGAATGGTTCTTCAGAGTTATAGCTAGTTGCAAATGAAATGTTCAGTAAGGACATCCTGCCTTGTTCTATAAGTACGGCACTGACTTCTGATTGTTTGGTTGTATGTTCACCCTGCGATTTTTTCCTTGACTGTTTAACTTTCTTTCCTATGATATGGATTGACTTTGGGTTTTATTTATATATATATATATATATATATAGCATAATTAATTACAGATAGTTACCATGTTTGTTATTTCACGCCATCTTTCTTGATCTCTGCTGGGGAATTTTCATCGTTAGTTTATTAGTATCCACTGCACTATGCAGGTGGAAGGGATTCAAGTTCATGCAAATGAAGGTGGAGTCACACAGACACGTGGTGGTGTATACTGGTTGATATTGCCTGCAGGATGTACATTCCTTTTGTCCTTGAAAATCTTTCTTTTAATTACAGTGGGCCAAATTCTTATTGTTTGTTTCTAGAACTACTCCAATTCCAAGTCTTATTTGCCTCCATAACCAATACATGTTTATGGACAAGTACAATGCGAGTCAAACTTGTTGTGGAGCCCCCCCTTTTTTTTTTGCTGAGTCCAGTGTGAAGCATCAATTTTGAAAGTGCTATCTTTCTCAGTGTTTATGCTTTAGAAGCTTATTCAGGAACCATCAAGTTCATGAGTTTGCTTTGGACCTTCTTTTTCATAAACTCTCAATGTTCGTTCTGTTAGTTTTTATGATACTTGATTTTAGACATGTTCTTTGTAGTGCTTCTTCCTTGCAGCACTCACATTTTGTGTCATTGCCTTGTGCTTCCAGATCTTGGCTCGTCATTTTGGGGGATGGCTTTGGTACTTGCATCCACAAATCTCATCACTGCAAGAATAGCAGCTGGTTGCTTGGCTGTTGCCTTGTTAATTGTTCTCTTTATTGCTCAGAATGTAAGATAGTGAAATGAGAAGATTATATTTTCCTCATTATATTATAATCCCTAAATATAATGATCTATATCAGATCATTGACATTCATTTGAAAGGGTTTCTCAAGCTTTAAATTTGTATATTCTCACTTGATTTATTTTTTCTTGCAGTGGACTCTTCGAGGACTTTGTATTGGTGAGTGTTTTCATGATTTTCCATCAGCAATTCATTCATACATTTTTTTTGTTGATATCCACTATCTTCAATACTCACATCTTGTATTTAACAAACCCGATTCTCAGGATTCATTATTTTCCTCGCTGTTGTTTGGGTATTGGAAGAAAAAACAACTGTACGAATTCTTCGATATGTCATTCTCTTCATTGGTATATGCTTGTCCCATTATATCTTCCCTTTTTTATTTGAACTTCCTTCTCTACCATAGTGTCACTGTTAAGGTGAATGAAATAGAGATTTAGCTTATATTCTGTCTTGCAATTGCAGGTGTGATGAACAGTTTGTTTTCGGTTTATGGTAAATATTCTCTTGTTCTTCTATTGTCCTTTCAACCAACCATGTGCCATTAATATTATTATTGATTCTATCTAACCAATATAAATGGTCTGCAGATATTTATGACGATCTAATATCTCGAAGAGTCCACACCAGTGATGCTGAGAAGTTTGCGGAACTTTGCCCTTGCCCTTGTACCGGTGTTGGTTGGGGAGTCATTTGGTGAGCTTTTCAACCTTTGACAGGACCATAAAAGGTTGATAGAGTCAATATCTGTGATAAGGGAGATTGTGCACTTTTAACAATTCTGCATTTCCTTTTTCTGTGTGTGACTTCAATTGCAGGGGAATGATCTCATTTTTATTTCTAAGTGCATCCATATATCTTGGACTGGTCATCTTATCCTGAGGTATAACCTGCTTTTGCAAGGATTTGATTTTTCGAACTCTATATTTTAATATTATTATTTCATTCTTTATGGACTATTGGAGTTGTGTGATTTGAAGTTTTGGCATTGCAAGTCATCTATGATAAGGTCTTGAGAATCAGAAATGAAGCTCTTACAAATGTTGAAAAATTCATTGAGTGTGACATGCGTGATTTATATGAAGTTCACAGAAATAAGAACACCATTTAAGAATGCTTGACCTAAATGAAGAACAGGAAGAGATCTAAATGCCATGGAGAAAGACTCATTAAGTTCTCCATGGAAATCATGAATTATAGGTTTTTTTCCGGTTTTTGGATGCAACAAGTTTAATTTACCTCAGGGATGGTCACTGTTAGATCCTTGAAGTGTTTAGCATAGATTTGGTACTCTCATTTGAATTAGTTATTCGCCCGGAGTATTGTGAGTTTTCTTCATTCATGGAGCTTTCTTTGTACATACCTGGGAAGTAGAATGTCAGCAGAATATAGGAGAGTGATTAGTAATTTGAGGATTATTCAAGGGAAAATTTCCACTTTGAGCTTAATTATCTAATGTTCTTTACTTAAAATTTCCACATCTGTAGAATCGCCATGATTGATTTCTTCAAGTTCTCCTAACTCCCCTTTACGTTTCCAGGTCCAGACTTCAGACTCATGATCCAAGACATGATATTTTGGAATGGCTCCTGTGCATGATATTTCATCATTTTTTAAACATTATATATTGGTGTTCCTGCCAATCTTGCTTATCCCTTCATTCTTTTGCCCTTATATCTAGGGTAATTAGTAGGCTATGATGATTTGTTTGAGTTTGTTTTGTAGAAAGCTGATATCATTGTACTCACTTCCAATTGAACTGAAAATTTAGATGCAATCAACTGTTTTAAATTTAGAATTCCATTATGAAATACCCTTGTGACCCCGAAACAAAATATCTGACATGGAAGCATTCTTGTTCTATTCTTTCATGGTTGATGGCATTGAGGGGATGCCATTGTTTTATTTTAACTATGGTGTGAGAAATGAGGGTATTACTTCTTAGCAATGAGGATATTACTTCTTCACTAATCATGCAATCATATCCACAAGAAGCTAATTTGATAATTGGTTAAAATAATTATCAGGAGAAGATCATAGAATTCAGCATTCAACAAAGAGTCTCTCTCAGTAATCATTGTAAGTTTTTTTATTTGTTTTTTGATGAAATTATATCAATTTTATTATCCAAGTCGCGGGTTTATCATGTTAGCCCAGGTTGATTTAGTTTTTTTTTTTTTATATCATCATTCAACAATGTGTTTGTTAAAAGTTGGAATTTGTATTTTTTTTTTTTGCTTTTCATGGAATTATTTCAATCTTATGACTTGGATTCTAGTTTTGACAAGTTAACCAAAGTTGATTCTTGTAGCTTTTTGTTTTTTTTTTATTTTAATATGTTTTTTTAGTTGTCTTTTAAATTGATTAATTAGGAATTAACCTTCATAATATATTTTGATTTATTTTTTATAGTGTTATCAAGATCTCATTACTAAGGTCATAAATTTGACAAGTTAACATGGATTTAATATATCATAGTTTTAATATTTGAAAACAATTAACAAATCTATCTTGTATTGATATTTAAAGAATATATCATCTAATATATATTATATATTTAGTTTATAATTATTTTTTATTTAAAAAACATGTGAGTAACACTTTAATATTTTTATATATATATATGAAAAAAATGATTTTGACTTGCAGCATGGAGCTAATTTGTTTCTATTACCCCTACTTTTTTATGGAAGCTGTAACACCATTTAATGATGTTTTTTTCTTATTTTTCATAAGTATTTTTAATCTTATGTTTTTATTATAAATTCGATGAAATCTCTTATGGATCTTGATATATAATATAATTTCAAAATTAATCAAACTAATCCATTACTAATGGAATATTATTATATTATTTTTTTATTTAAATAATGGTCTATTTTTGTCTTTTGTTAGATTAATTTAATGCATTGAAATATATACAGTTTATTTTCTTATTTCATTACAAAAAAACTTAAAGGTTTTGGTGAGTTACAAAAAAAAACACCAAAAGGTTTTAGTGATTTTCTATGCACTAAGACATAATTTAGAGTGAATTGGAACAATAAAATTATCATTTTTTCATGCCAAAAGAAAAGTCAGTATTTTTATATTAAGGGTAAATGAGTCTTTTCATGGGATTCATTCATTATTGTTACATTGATTTGGGATAAATCGGTATTTTTTTTTCATTTTAAATTAAAACATGGTGAAAGAGCCATTTTTTTTTTATCTTTTTGCATTTTAAATTTTCAGTAAAACAATCACTTTGCCGTTAAGCTAATAAATAAATAAACATATTGTTAAGGGCACTTAAGATCTTTTCCATATGGTTTTTTGTAATTATCTATTTTAATGTGGGGGCAATTAGATCTTTGAATATATATATATATTATTTACATATCCCTTGCCAGCAGGTGTGAGGTATGTGTGCTTTTTATACAGCGTGCTGCTTCTTTTGGTTTTCAAACATTGTTATCCATGAAGGTGTTAGAAGGATTACGTCATCTTGCTCATGGTGATGGGGTGTGTGTTCATGGAGGATGTGGCTTAGTGAGGTTTTTTTTTTCCTTTCTTTTCTCTCTCATGACCTTGAAATTTAGGATAGCCCTTTTAAGAATCAATTGTGTCCTCCGGTCTTTATTTCTATCAATTTGGCTCATTCCTTTACTATTTTTCTTTGCTTTTAGTGTTTTTTGAAGGGTTTTTTTTTTTTTTTTATCTTGTCCCTGGAGATTTAATTTCATTTAATTTTTTAATCTATTTTTGAAACTTATTCTTTTGATTGTTATTTTTTATGACTTTATATCATTTTCTTGATTTATTTATTTATTCATTTTAATCTCTCATCATTTTATTTCATTTAATTTTTTAATCCAATTTTGGAACTCATTCGTTTCATTACTATTTTTTATTCTTTATTTATTTATTTTAGTTTTCAATTTAGTCTACCGTCGCTTTCTTTCGTTGGATTTTTATGTTAGATTTAGTCCTTATTATTTTTAATATTGGGTGTTAAGAATTTTTCTAAGTGATTTTTTGTGTTTGTCTTCTGTGATGTGATACTGGTTTTCCGGTCTAGGTCACTAGTTTTGAAGATTCAACCCATTTAACTTCAGTATTTTTATGTCTTTCTTTACAAAACAATATTTTTTTAATTTCATCCTTTGACTTTAGATTATTAAACCTTGAGCTTCGTTTTTTTCTTCTATCATTTCTTTCAACTATTCTGATTTTATATCTCCAGTCACGGGTTTGTTGCATTAACTCAGTTTGATATAGGTTTTTTATCAACATTTTTTTATTTATTAATTTCTCTTCTTTTTTTGTTATTTTGTCCTTAGATATTAAGTTATTAACCCTTGAGTCTCATGGTTTTTTCCACTTTTCTTTTGGTGAAGTTATTTCATTTTCATACCCAAGTCACGGTTAGTTGATTTAGCTCTAGTTAACTCTAGTTTTTTTCTTGATATTTTTTATTTTAAAATTGATATTTTTTTAAAATTTTTATTCTTTGATATTAAGCTATTAGGTCTTGAAACTTGTTTTCTTTGCTTTTCTTTTTGTGAGGTTAACCTAGATCATAGGTTGGTCGAGTTAACTCATTATTTTTTATTTTCTTATTGATTCAACATTAGTTTTTTTCTATTTTTTTTTAATTTAATTTTTCAATCTCTTAACATGGGTCATGTTAGAAAATAATATAAATCATATTCTAGGGCCTCACCAAACAGCTTAAGTTTTTAGGTGAGATGGTTCCTTAACATGGTATCAGAGCTTTGTTGACCCAGCGGTCACGAGTTCGAATCTCATCACTCCCATTCTATTTGATAAAAAAAAATCAAGCACAAGGTAATGTGGGTCTGTGCAAGTTTCAAGCCCAAAACGCTTTTACTTGAGGGGGTATATTAGAGAATAATATAAATCATATTCTGAGACCTTACCTAATAGCTTAAGCTTTTAGGTATGGTTCCTTAATAGGTCAATGTTAATTTAGTTAACTCGAATTGTTTTTTGTGTTTCTTTTTTGAAATTGATTTTTTTATCAATTGATATTTATTCAATTTTATTCTTTGACAATACATTATTAGGCCTTGAGAATTATGATTTCTTTCTGATTTTTTTGTGGGGTTATCTTAGGTTGCGGATTAGTCGAGTTGACTCGAGTTTTTCTTTCATTGTTTTTTATTGATTTAACTCTAGTCATTTTTTCTAGGTCTTTTTTTAAAAGAAAAGAAATTATTTTAATCCCATATCGCGTGTGGTGGGTAGTTGAGTGCACCTGGTTTAACTCAGAGTTTTTCTTTAACGTTTATCTTTAAAGTTATTTTGATGCGAACCCTAGCGGAATTTAATGGTATTCGCGACCCAAGATCAATCTAACCCAAGTTTATGGAGATTTGAATGAGCTTATCACAATGGAAGACTTGCTCCAAGGCAACAAGACTATAAACCAACTCAATCACAACGCCTACACCTGGAGACGAGCAAAAGAAGTATAAATTCACAACAAAGAATGGTCAATTCTTTGAAGAGTTGAAAGTTCAATCAAGAACCAAGATGAAGCAACCAAAGACGGCTACAATGCTGGAAAATATTGTTCAAAAAAAGTTCCCTAACATTATTCCTAAAGAGTATTTATACTCCAAGCCAAAACCCTAGTTTCCCTAATGGGTCTCACTTAAGCCCAAAATAAATAATAATCAACCCAAGATAAAACTAGCCCAAACTAATTAAAATAAACAAATAAACCAGTCTAGAAACCCAAACAAATTGTCTCCTCTCAAAATAATTAAAATTTGATAGCCCAACTAATTAAATAAGACAAGTTCGTTGTTTCCGCATTTTGTCGGGCAGCAGCAAGATCCAACTTAAAACGGATGGTTCTCTCTCGTCTTAAATAATTAGAAGGCGTTCCATATACCGTTGGAAAGGTATTGAAGTCTAGTTTCCATCCCAACTAGAATCACATCAAAATTCGATCTGTAGCTCCAGTTATGACTAAAAGAGTAACCAAAGGTCAAACTGTCCGAATCTAGTCTTCTTCTCCCAATCCTTGTGTAATGGTCTTGGTTCCACCAACAAGCCCTTCTTGAACATGAATGAGATTAATCAAGGCTTGCTCTTTATTATTACAAATCCTCTTGAAGTCCACCTTAGCCCATGTATCTTGAAGAAGTCCATTGAAAGCTTCTTTGAACTTCTTAGCCTTAAGCCTAGTAACTGGACCAACTGGAACCTCCAATAGATCCTTTGATGGTTGGATCGCATCATCCCCTCGCTCCTCAAAAGGATTCGACCTCAAATCATCACCTATATCAAACGAAGAAAGATCAGAAACATTGAATGTAGCACTTACACCATACTCACCTGGTAGATCCACTTTGTAGGCATTATCATTAATCCTTTCTATGATCTGATAAGGACCATCTCCTCGAGGCATCAACTTTGATCTTCTTTGTTCAGGAAACCTTTCCTTCCTCATATGCACCCAAACCCAATCACCTGGTTCAAATCTCACTAATTTTCGTCCCCTATTGGTTTTGTTTGCATATTGTTCATTCTTCTTTTCTATTTGTTGCCGAATCTTTGCATGGAGGTCTTTCACTACCTGGGCTTTTTGATTACCATCAAAACTAACTCTTTCATCAACAGGCAATGGAATCAAATCTAATGGTGTCAAAGGATTAAAACCATAAACAATCTCAAATGGGGAATGATCAGTAGTAGAATGCATACTACGATTATATGCAAATTCAATGAATGGCAAACAATCTTCCCAATTTTTAAGATTCTTTTGAATGATAGCCCTTAACAATTGAATCAAAGTCCGGTTAACAACTTCAGTTTGGCCATCTGTTTGTGGATGACAAGTAGTGGAATATAAAAGTTTAGTTCCTAACTTACCCCACAAAACCTTCCAAAAGTAACTCAAAAACTTAACATCTCGATCGGATACAATGCTCCTAGGGAGACCATGTAGCCGAATGACCTCTCTAAAGAATAGGTCAGCTATATTTATTGCATCATTAGTTTTATGGCAAGCAATGAAATGTGCTATCTTAGAAAATCTATCCACAACAACAAATATAGAATCTCTCCCTTTCTTAGACCTAGGTAGACCTAAGATGAAATCCATAGAAATATCAACCCAAGGTTCCTTAGGAACAGGCAAAGGTGTGTGTAATCCATGAGGCATTACCCTAGATTTAGCTTGTCTACATGTTATGCACCCGTCACACATTCTTTGCACATCTCTTTTCATATTAGGCCAATAAAAGTGCTCATGCAGAACCTCCAAAGTTTTAGTAATTCCAAAATGCCCCATTAAACCTCCCCCATGTGCTTCCCTCACAAGTAATTCACGTAAAGAACAATTAGGCACACGTAACTTATTTTCCTTAAACAAAAACCCATCATGCCTAAAATATTTATCTTTGGCCGAAACCTTGCATGTGTCATATATAGCACCAAAATCATGATCATCAAGATACAATTCCTTAATATACTCAAATCCTAGCAATTTAGTATTAAGAGTATTAAGAAGAACATACCTTCGCGATAAGGCATCGGCGACCACATTTTCCTGACCCTGCTTGTATTTAATCACATATGGAAAAATTTCAATAAACTCAACCCACTTAGCATGTCTCTTACTTAACTTACCTTGGCCCTTCAAATGTTTCAATGATTGGTGATCAGTATGTATGACAAACTCTCGGGGCCACAAATAATGTTGCCAAGTCTCCAAAGCCCGCACGACTGCATACAACTCTTTATCATAAGTGGGATAATTAAGAGCTGCACCATTGAGTTTCTCACTAAAATAAGCAATGAGTCGTTTTTCTTGCATTAAAACGGCTCCAATACCTATTCCTGAAGCATCACATTCAATCTCAAAAGCTTTATTAAAATCAGGTAAAGATAGTAAAGGTGCCGAAATCAACTTTGATTTTAACAAGCTAAAAGCATTTTCTTGTTCTTCTCCCCACTTGAAATCCACGGTTTTCTTAACAATTTCAGTCAATGGAGTGGCTATCGTACTAAAGTCTTTGACAAATCTCCTATAAAAACTAGCCAATCCATGAAAACTTCTAACGTCTGTTATGGATTTTGGTGTAGGCCATTCTTGAATAGCCTTAACCTTAGCCTCATCCATTTCTATACCTTTTGCACTAACCATATATCCAAGAAAAACAATCCTATCCATGCAAAAGTCACACTTCTTCAAATTAGCATATAAGGACTCTTTTCTAAGCACATCAAGAACTTGTCTCAAATGACTTATATGCTCATCAATCTTCTTACTATAAATCAAGATATCATCAAAGTAAACGACTACAAACTTACCAATAAAAGCACGCAACACATGATTCATCAATCTCATAAAAGTACTAGGTGCATTAGTAAGTCCAAAAGGCATAACCAACCACTCATACAAACCATATTTAGTTTTAAAAGCAGTTTTCCAGTCATCCCCTTCTTTCATCCTAATTTGATGATAACCACTTTTCAAATCAATTTTCGAAAATAATTTAGAACCATGTAATTCATCCAACATATCATCTAATATAGGAATGGGATGTCGATACTTTACAGTGATGTTATTGATGGCTCGACAATCCACACACATTCGCCAAGTTTTGTCCTTTTTTGGAACAAGGAGCACGGGAACTGCACAAGGACTCATGCTCTCTCGAATGTAGCCTTTCGACATCAACTCCTCCACTTGCCTTTGAAGTTCCTTAGTCTCTTCAGGATTGCTCCTATAAGCCGGCCTATTTGGTATAGATGCTCCTGGAACAAAGTCAATTTGATGCTCAATACCTCTAATTGGCGGCAAACCACTAGGAATGTCATCCGGAAAGATATCCTCAAATTCCTGCAAAAGAACTTTAACAACACTAGGAACACAAGAATCTAACTCATCTGAGTTAAAGAATGCCTCCTTATACACAAGTAAAATCATAGGCAAGTCAGAAAGATAGGCATGTTTAAGATCATTAGATTTTGCAAAAAAATTAAGGTGTTTCCCCACTTTTTCTACACACTCTTCTTTTCTCACCCTTTTTTTCTTCTCTCCACTCATTTTCTCTCCACTCTCGGCCTTCTTTTCATTTTTTTGTTCTTGTCCATGACCCTCCCCTAATGTCCTAAGGGCCGAAACTTTGTTCCCTTTGGTTTTCAACTCATGGCTCACTTTCTTTTCTCTCTTCCTCACATCCTCACCATGTTGTTCAGCTTGTTTTTCCATTTTGGCCAAGTCTTTTTGTTCCTCCACTTTGGCCAAAACATGTTGCTCTTCTTCATAACCCTTCTTCAATTGAATTTGATCTTCATACACTTGCTTTGGTGAGAGTGGGGCAAGTGTATAAATCCTTCCATCCTTCTCTAATCAATACCTGTTCTTAAACCCATCGTGTTTGGCTTTTCTATCAAATTGCCAAGGCCTCCCTAGTAACAGATGAGTAGCATGCATAGGCACAACATCACATAACACTTCATCCTTATATTTGCCGACTGAAAAATAAATCATCACCTGTCTATTCACCCTAACAACACCACATTCATTCAACCATTGAAGTTGATAAGGCCTCTCATGCTTTATGGTATTCAATCCCAACTTTCTAACCAAAGTAACACTAGCAACATTAGTACAACTACCACTATCAATGATCATACTACATACCTTATCGTTGATTAGGCATCTAGTATGGAAGATGTTCTCCCTTTGTTGCTCCACATCCTCCTCCTTAGTTTGAATACTAAGTGACCTTCTAACCACCAAAACTTTATCACCAACAGCATACTCTAAATCACTAGCATCCTCAAGTGGGGGCATGTCATCACAATCAGACTCCTCACTAGTGGACACAATCTCTCCATCATCCCTTAGAATCATAACTCGACGATTTGCACATTCTGATGCATAGTGTCCCAATCCTTGACACTTGAAACACTTTATATCACGATTACGCTTCGGTTGAACTTCTCCCTTAAGTTTTTGATCATTGGCTGAAACCTGCTTCTTCATGGAGTTAGGTTCGACAACTTTAGAAGTCACCAAAGGCTTCGATGATGCATTACCCTCTCTCCTATAATTCATCTTCCAACCTGAAGAAGACCCCGTATAAGCTCCAGATCGTGTATTACCCTTCCTTTTCAATTGTCCTTCAACCTTAATGGATAAGTGTACTAACTCCTCCAAATCAACATATGATTGCAACTCCACAACATTGGCTATGTCTCTATTCAAGCCATTCAAAAACCTAGACATCGTAACTTCCTCATCTTCATTAACATTAGCTTTAATCATAGCCACCTCTAATTCTTTCTGATACTCCTCCACACTCTTATTACCCTGTGTAATCATTTGTAAACGATTAAACAACTCCCGATAATAATGTTTAGGAACATACCTCTTTTTCATTATTGTTTTTAACTCCTCCCATCTGCTGACTGGTCTTTCTCTATTCCTTCTTCTTTCTACCACCAATCTCTCCCACCAAACCATGGCATAGTCAGTAAACTCCACTACAGCTAACTTAACCTTCTTTTCTTCGGAGTACCTATGGATGTCAAAAATCATCTCCACCTTTTTTTCCCAATCTGAATAAGCTTACGGATCAGTTTTTCCCTTAAAGGATGGGATTTTTAACTTAATACTACCCAAATTTCGGTCTATATCTCCCAAATCATCAAAATCCCCTCGATGCTCAAAATCCCTATGTGGCCGAATATGTCCCCTCCTTGGCCGATTCTCATACCTCTCTTCTCTATGTGTACGGAACCCACCACTACGGTTAAGATCATCCTCGGCTTCATTTGAAGAGTTTCCAGCAACACTCTCCTTTTTCCTAGCTTCTCTACCCCTTTTACTGCGTCCTCCATCAGACCTAGTCTCTAATATTTCAATCCTATTCATCAGCTCACCAAACATAAATTCCATTTGTTGTTGCATTCTCGAAAACCCATCTTCTTGGATTTCACCGATCTTTTGTGGCACACTATTAGAAGACATTTTGTTTTTGAAACCTGCACGAAAATCGTTAGTAATAAAAAAAAATCACCTCACGCACTCGTGTTTCACATAAATTTATAGTTTTTTCACTCGAATATGCTCCCTATGCCTTTTTCCACTCAAATTGCCTTTCTTTAGTTCTTGAGATCACTTAGCAACAATTCAGAAAAAGCAACCAACTAAGCAGTGAACTTATAAATTTGATATAGACTTTAGAAGCAAGAAATTACAAAACTAACAAAAAGAAACTCGATGACAAATTCACGAATAGCAATGCAAATTTGTACGAATAATATGACGATTTGAAGACACGAACAAAAAAAAATCAGAAAAGAGCGAAATAATTTCGAATTATCAAGAACTAAGGATTTAATTCAAGAAAATTCCAGCAACTCAAAAAAAAAAATTCAACTAAACTACCCAAATTTTCAAGGTACACAAATAAGACTACTAAGTGGAAGATTAACTAATTTCCCAATGCTCAAGGTTTTCTCAAACCTGTATTCGCCCAAAACAACAATAAAAGTGATTTTTCTTCTTCTTTTTTTCTTTTCTCTTTTTCTTCTTTTTTTCTTCTTCTTTTTTTCTTTTTTTTTTTTTTGCTTTTTTTTTCTTTTTTTTTTCTATGTAGAAACAACCAAGATTTCAAGATCAAGCACCTTTTTTTTTTATCTATATATGTATATATTTCGGCAAGAACACTAACTTATGATTAAGTGTTCAACAACGCAATAACAAGTAAGATCCCTATTTTTTTTTTGGTGGTCGAATCTATCAAAAACAAAACAGGAAACAATAAAAACTCAAATTGAAGGATATAACCTGTGATTAGATTAGCTCTGATACCAACTGATGCGAACCCTAGCTGAATTTAATGGTATTCGCGACCCAAGATCAATCTAACCCAAGTTTATGGAGATTTGAATGAGCTTATCACAATGGAAGACTTGCTCCAAGGCAACAAGACTATAAACCAACTCAATCACAACGCCTACACCTGGAGACGAGCAAAAGAAGTATAAATTCACAACAAAGAATGGTCAATTCTTTGAAGAGTTGAAAGTTCAATCAAGAACCAAGATGAAGCAACCAAAGACGGCTACAATGCTGGAAAATATTGTTCAAAAAAAGTTCCCTAACATTATTCCTAAAGAGTATTTATACTCCAAGCCAAAACCCTAGTTTCCCTAATGGGTCTCACTTAAGCCCAAAATAAATAATAATCAACCCAAGATAAAACTAGCCCAAACTAATTAAAATAAACAAATAAACCAGTCTAGAAACCCAAACAAATTGTCTCCTCTCAAAATAATTAAAATTTGATAGCCCAACTAATTAAATAAGACAAGTTCGTTGTTTCTGCATTTTGTCGGGCAGCAGCAAGATCCAACTTAAAACGGATGGTTCTCTCTCATCTTAAATAATTAGAAGGCGTTCCATATACCGTTGGAAAGGTATTGAAGTCTAGTTTCCATCCCAACTAGAATCACATCAAAATTAGATCTGTAGCTCCAGTTATGACTAAAAGAGTAATCAAAGGTCAAACTGTCCGAATCTAGTCTTCTTCTCCCAATCCTTGTGTAATGGTCTTGGTTCCACCAACAAGCCCTTCTTGAACATGAATGAGATTAATCAAGGCTTGCTCTTTATTATTACAAATCCTCTTGAAGTCCACCTTAGCCCATGTATCTTGAAGAAGTCCATTGAAAACTTCTTAGCCTTAAGCCTAGTAACTGGACCAACTGGAACCTCCAATGGATCCTTTGATGGTTGGATCGCATCATATATTTTTTATCTTAACATTTTATATTAGGCTACTGGACCGTAAACCCTATGATATTTTTTGTTTTTGTTTTTTTAGGGTTATCCTGATATCATTTCTCGAGTTATATGTTAGTAGATTTAGCTTAAATTAGCTCAGGTTATCATTTTCTAGACATTGCTTTTTTACATTACATAAAATTTGATCATGTTTGTAGCATAACAAGGTTATCTATTTAGTCAAAACTAGACATGGAACCTATAAGAGAAAAATAACCTAGAGAGATAAATAATAAGAGTATGTGTTATGGAACTCATTAATTAAAACATACTTTTTTTTCAAAATATGATAGCTAAAATAGTATAAAAGTGAATTGTATGTAATAAACGTTTATTTTTAAAGTTTTCTTAGTTATAATACTTAACTAGTCAAGCTCTATATTATATTATTAATATTAACTAGTTGAGAAAGGAACCACTCCTCGTAAATCACTATATATATATATATTGAAGGTTTAGTTTTTTTTTCTAATTTATCCTTCAATGAGTTTTCTTATCAAAATTTCAAGATCAAGGTTGCGGGTTTGGTGGTTAAATTTAGTTGACATGAGTTATTTTTTTATGTTAGTGTTGTCTTTTGACCTGTTAAGTTGATTAGATTATATCGAGTTAAGCCCTACACGGTTAAATTTTTTTTTTTACTAAAAAACATGTTAGCAACACCTAAATATTTTTTGCATTAAAAAATTGATCTAACTCGCAGCGTATCCAAGTTGACTAATGTTTTTTGTCCTTTTTCTAATTGAGCTTTTTTTTTTTTTAATTTCATCATTCGATATTGAATTGATAGAGAACTGGACTTCATTTTTTCTATAGAGTTATCTTGGTCTACTTACTCAAGTTTGGTAGGTTAACTCAAGTTGTTTGTGGTCATTTTGTTTTGATATTTTTTTTCTTCAAATTAGTCCTTTAACATTAGTTTAATTAAGAGTTGGGATTCATGATTTTTTTTCCATAAGTTTATCATAATCTTATTACTCGGATCATAGGATAGGTGGCCTGACTAAAAGTTTTTGTCTTATTTTAATTGACTTTCTTACAAGTTCATCCTTCAATATTGGATTGATTGGGAAATTAACTTTATAATTTATTTTGATTTGTGTTTTATGAGTTTATTCAATCTCATGACCGGGTTCATGAGTTTTATCGGTTGACTCAGGTTGTTTTTGTGAATTTTTTTTTATTTTAATTTCATCCTTCAACATTAAGTTGATTGAGAATTGAGATTTTTAATGAGGTTTAATTTGATTTATATAAGGTTATGTTGGTCCTGTGATCCAGGTTAAATAAGTTAATCCAAGTTAACACGGTTAATTATTTTGGTTGAATCTTATTTTTAATTTTATCTTTTAACATTAGATTGATTAAAGATTGAGTTTGATAAAAAAAAAAAAAAAACTATTTATTTTCTATAGGTTTATCAAGGTCTCTCATGATCTAGTAAGAGAATATGATATGTTAATAAGAGAAAAACACAAGTAATTACTATTACATTATCAAATAGGCTATCACAATGTCATAGAAGCTAATATCCTATGGTGTACTGATTGGGAGACAATTTTCATTGTCAAATAGTAAAAAATATAAATTGAATTCCGTTTCAAGGGATGTGCAAACAACCAAAATTGAGATACTATATTTTACAATTTATGCACTCCGGCATCGGTTCATAATCATAAACAGTGCATGTGTATATTAAATATCCAAATCATCATCTGGGTCCTCGTCAGAATCTGGCATCTCATCATCTGAATCACGAAAATATATTATCTCACCTTCACCAGAGTCAGTTTTTTGTGAATTCCCACTTGAAGAAAGAGTTGCCTCTGTTTTGCTCTCTGTAAGAGATCTTCGACCATCATAGATATGAATAGGTTCACCGTTTCCTAAAGCAAACAAAAGCGAAGGTTAAGAATTGATGTAGACGCAAACTTCTTGTAATTTCTAAGAATAAATAAAATCTCAAGTGAAGGAATCAAATCTATTAATCAATCCATATTTCCACACCTTGGTGCTCAAAAGGCAGTACAACCTTAGCCCTGTCAATCCGTTCTTTCTCTGATAACTCTAGATCAAACTGCACCTGTTGAAGGAAGCACCAGTTACAGCAAAATGAGTGCTGTTACACTAAGTACATCTGCTATCTTGGGGGTGCACATGTGCATGGGTGCATGTAATGGTGTGTGTGTGAGAGAGAGAACACTCTACACTGACCTTTGGAAGAAGGCTTTGATTAATTTGATTAACTAGTCCATCTTCAGATAAAACAGATGTAAAATTGCTGCTTGACTGATCGATATGAAATCCTTCATTCTAAAAACAGAATGTAATCCATCGTAGCACATCAACGCCTCATAATCAGGGGCAACAGATCCCACCAGATCCTACCAAAAAAAAAGCTATGAGAGAAAAGGAGAAAGAGACTCACCACCACACGAACACGCCCATTTCGGCGCTTGAAACGGACTTGAAGCTTTCCTTTCCCAATGTTCTGTTCCAACAAAGAGAGATTTTCTAAATCCCCTCTCTTTCCACCAGCAGTTTGATGCGGTGGTTCTACACTGGCCACCACAGAGGACAGATATTCAAGAGCAGATGTAACTTTGACTTCATGAAGGTCTGAATGTAACAGCCAAAAGATGCTAGAAATCTTTTCTGCAATCATGAAACAACAGTGAATATACACTCAATATTAAACCACATCAATGTCATCAAAACCCTTCTGCAAATCCTAAGGGATTCACATTTATTTAAAAGGAAAGGCAAACCATTAATATTTAAGTATTTAAACACCAAAGATATAGTTCTTGTTCCCAACCAAGAAACAGCAGAAGTATCAAAGGAAAACAGTGCATTAAATTAGAGAAAGTCCAGAGAAAAAAATTGCTAATACCATGGCTACGAAGGTTGCTCAAAAGGCCTGCAACTGTTGGTGTAGATGCATGTCTTAGCATTTCATTTATCTGGTTAAAATTGTGAAGAGAACCATCATAATGAAATCATAGAAGAAAAGGGGCAAACATATGAGCTGTAAGACGTAAAAGACTGATCAACATTAAAACTGAGCATTCTGACATGTTACGTTGTCATTAGAATTTTATATAAAAGGATGAACTCCCACAAGTTCAAAATCTCACAAGTTAAACAAAACTATTAAATTATGATAACAGATTGGAAAGGTTCTTTTGGTGATTCAACAGCAAATAAATATACTTTGTATTGATCATGTTTTTGAAGAACCATATTGATGAATGAAGCGTTGTGCCATTCCCAGGTATAGCCAACATCATCTCTATGTCCTAGGATCCATTCTACTGCATTAGAACATGCCTCCAGAAATTAGGAGAACGATTTGGATACCAATCAACAAATTCTCTGGGCTTCCATAGGCGCTGTCCATGTGAGCATGCCTGCTGAACTAACTGAGACAAAAAAGCACCATGCAAGTACTTTTTGGCATCTTTTGTCTAAGAACCATATTTTACATTTATTGCACGTGAGGTGGGAGAAAACAAAAAATACAATCAAATCTATCCATTTCAGCATATGAACCCCCTAATATTCTAAAGTAAAACACTAGACATACAATCCCTAATAATGCCTTCCCCATGGCTAAGCTTGTCCTCATCAGATTTGTTTGGAAAAGTCTGGCATTTCACAGGAAGTTTCCACAGGTCACATCCAAAACAGAACGATACTTTCTAACAAAGGCATCCAATATAGGAACCCAAAACACTTCTTGGCTCATATCAGTACTTGACAAGAAGTTTCCACACAGAAAAGCAACCTGCAATCCATTTGTTCAGATTACCACACATAACTAAGTGGAACCAAGTTATAGGCCCAAAGCAACAGTTTACAAGAAAATCGTTAGACCACATCAGCAGGATCACCTGAACTTCATTTAAACTTAACAATGATGATGGCCATAGCCCTAATTTTGCATAGTCTAAACACAGTTATCAGAGATTCAAACTTGCAGGTTCCAGAATTACCGAATCTATGGCGACAGAAAAGCGATCCTTTCCTTGTCCAACCAACCCTGCAAATATGAAACACAAAAAACTACTCACAAATTAACCAACTGATGGACCAAACAGTTTTTTAAGCACAATACTTCTCAGAAGAATCCACTTTTCTTCTATTTCCATTATTGCCATATCTTTCACATACAAAACCAAACAGCGGCAAAAATTCACACAGAACTTGCCTTTCCCCAGTTCAAGAATCATAGAGTACAGCTTGTCCAAATCTTTCACATCCTTACAAACACGGCTCAAATTCGAAGAAGTTTCATGGGAAACATCCATGCAATTTCCCGACCCCATAAGCTGATACTTCCAACCAAGCGGATCCGAATAACAATCCAAAATCTGAATCCTACAACAACAATAATTCAGCCCACATGAACCCGGCCATAAATCACTTCACAAATTCCACAATCACAAAAAATAACAAAACTTTACCAAAAACATTTTTTTTTTTTCATCTCCCTTCATTTTCACAATAAGCAGTGTGTATAGAGTAAAAAACTTTTACCATTTATGAGATGAATTTACATCAATCCCTCTTCTTTTCAGTAAATCCACGTAAAACGAAGGGCTCCGTGAAAACGCAACAATCACAATACCGCTGCAACATCAATGAATTAATCTCAATTAAATATATAAAACAACAAAAGGGACCAAAAACGGCGTGGTTTTGAACTGAATTTACCGGGACTGGGATTTGGAGGCTAAAATGAAGGAGGAGAGCTGGGAGAGCACGTGAGAGAAGACATGGAAACCGAAAGGCGAAGCTGTAATATCTTTGATAGTAAGAGCTGGTGCTTGCTCTCCTTCTAACGATCCGTCTCGTAGGGTTCTGCACATTGATTCTGCCATTGTTGACTCAGAGATTTTGAGAACTGCAAGTAAAACCCTAATTTTGAGGGTTTTTGAAAAGGTTTTGGGGGGTTTTGTTTTTAGGTTCCTGAGTTTTTCTATTATTGCTAATGGCCCTAAATTTTGGATTTTTAAGTTTTTTTTAATTTGTGTACTTTTTAAAATTTATTAACTCTCTTAAAAATGCTGTATATTTTTATTTATTTTTTACCGAAATTAGCTAGGAACATCCAAGTAATTTTTTTCCTAAGAGATTTAGGATCTCCTTAGAGAAATAAATATGATGTTTTTTTGTTTAAAAGGTTCGAAAAAACAATTTTCAGAAAAAAAATCAAAGAAAACTTATTATTGTGCAATATTTTATTTTTTATTTTATAAATTATAAGCTAAATTATTTTTTATAGTAGATACTAGATAGTGGCTCACCTGTTAAATAGATTTACAGACATTAAAAAGAGAGAGAAACAGGAGAAAGGAAATTAAAAATTAAATTTTTTTACCATTTTTTTGGAATAAATATAATTTTTTCTGTCATTCCTATAATTTATTACTAACCCTCGGAAGCTGGAACTTGCAATCATTGAGTTGGACTAAGGATTAAGGTTAGCGCAAATAGTAATTAATCGTTGTTTTATTTTCATTCAATATTACATTACATTGCAAGCATTACGAGGGTTTAAACTGTATTTTAAAAATATTTTTGAAAATAATTGATTTTTTTTATTTTAAATTATTTTTTTTGATATTTTTAAATTATTTTCATGTATTGATGTTAAAAAGAATTTTTTTAAAATAAAAAAAATATATTATTTTAATGTATTTCTAAATGAAAAAACACTTTAAAAAATAACCGTAACCACATTCTCAAATAGACAGTATATCCTCATTAGTTAGATTATTACTATACATATAAATTGGAGTGGAGAAAATTAACAATTTGTTATTTCGCTAACAAACTTCTTAAAACTCAATGGAAAAATGTTTATCAAATAGTGCTCATTTTGTTTTTTTAATTTTTTTATTTCATCCCATTCCAAAAATCAATACACAAGCTTCGATCTCAGACCAGGCGAGTTAACTAGATCAATTCAAACTTGTTTTTAAATTTATTTATTTAATAAAACTAAAACAATATTATTTTGAATTTAAAAAAAACTTAAATTGGATTTTAAACAAATCAACTAATGATGAATTTACTTGCTCGATCGAATCAGATTTAACCTAGTGATTCTAAATTGATTTAATTTAAAATTTAACCCGGTTCAATAAATATTATATGAACGATAATACCGCTAAGAATGGAAGATTACCTCAGCCACACCATGGGACCCATAATATATTTTTATGAGAAAAAAGAAAAGGAAAAGGAATTTATAGGTTCGTGGAACAGCACAAAAGTGGATCTTAGCTTCGGTGGCATCTGTGGCACGACGTCCACCCCATGTCCTGCGAATTTCACGTGTGCAAAACAAAACGGAAAACTTTTCTCAAGCGGCATGATTGACGCCCACACTACAGTAATTGAAGGATTAAATTCTTTCAAGTCCCCATGTATTGCACATT
The DNA here is from genome assembly GCA_964035475.1 of Salix caprea. Taxonomy (NCBI): domain Eukaryota; kingdom Viridiplantae; phylum Streptophyta; class Magnoliopsida; order Malpighiales; family Salicaceae; genus Salix; species Salix caprea. The sequence goes on from OZ037745.1 coordinate 9,994,698, forward strand.
GTTTCATTTTAGTACTTCTTAGTTGCTCTTATAATCATGAAAATAAAAATTATCTTTATTAATTTTACATGGGTGTTTTATATATTTCATCCCTCTTTTTTTAATTTTTTTGTGATTTAATCTAATTGATATATCCATTCCATGATCAAATAAATAATCATTTTAGATTTTATAGGTATGTGTACCAGCGTAAGCGTATTATTTAATTAAAGAAAATAGCGGCAAGGTAGTTTCACTTATATGTTCTTACACCTTGAGATTTCCTAGAAAACTAAATCTAATCCAAGGAAGATTTTTATTTTGTAAGATCATTTATGAGTTTAGCAAGGTATTTAGGCTTTTTTCCAGGTGTTTTTGGACAAATTAGGTTGGAAATGGATTTTTTTGGGTAAAAACAATATTGATCCTATTTTTCCTACCATTTTTTGGCTGAAAAATGAGGAAAATCATGTTTTTAAAATAAATTTATATTTATATTTAAATTAATATATGGTCCACGAAGAAGAAGAAGAAGTTAAATAACTAGTATTATTATATTCTATATTCGAAGGACCTTTTCTTATTTATTTATTTATAGATCTGGTGCTAGAACAAAAGCATCTTATTCTTATAGCTTGAAAGATAGAATCGGAATTCAAAACAACAATTTTGACAATTCATTTCGTATGAATTGAACATGATGCTCGTCACGATTTTGATACTGTGGATCGAAGAATCCACGGATAAGAAGTCAAGTTGTGCACATTGGAATCAGTACACGGAATGTACAGAGGAAATAGTCCTCAACTGAGAAACTGTAGAATACAAGGACCTTTTCACCATTAAATAAAACTATAAACTTTTTTCACCGAAAGAAAATGATAAATACTATTGAAGTCAAACATTATTCATGTATTAATTAACGTGAAAGCATCATAAGAAATTGAAATGATAACTACAAAAAATCTTAAATTTTAATAAATCTTAGATATTCTCATCAAGGGATGGTGACGCTGTGTCCAATTCACATGGCGTTGATCGGCTTTTGTGTCCATATATCTGATTAGACATAGAATTTTTGCATTTTAAGAATATTTTTTGAAATTTTATTATTTATTTTAATATCAAAGTATTATTTTTTAATTGTTATAGATTTTTTCTAATTAGTTTTTTTGTTTATGGATCAAATATTTCTCTTACTTAGCAATGAAAAAGTAAATCCTTTAACCATCAAACCAACTCCTTTAACTTAACTAATTTATCTCCACCAGATAAAATTTTGGATTTTTTTTAAATGCACGTCAACGATAAGAAATATTATAGAATGAATTTGTACTTCAACGAATATTAATATCAAGTGGGAGGTTTTAAGAACACTCTCTCATTAATTATTATGCTGACAAAACAGAAAGTACCGAAGAAGAAAGAAAATCTTGGGAGTTAGGAACTAAACAGGAAGAGAAGAGAATGAAAACTGATAGTCAGATCAGACCCCACTATGTAACACGGTTCCTCTATCTTTTCTCTCAAGTCTCTCCTCCTTCTCAACTTGTTTCCCTCTCTCTTCTTACCCTCTCAAACACTTCAAAAACCAGCAATATCTATTATATATTCACACACCCTTTTCTTCATGGCATTTCTTATATTCACATCCTTAAAGTTTCCTTCTTTTTGTTTCATATAATATAGTAAAGCTCTTGTGCTTGTGTCAATGGAGACTGAATTGGAGAAGAACCATCAAGGAGGAGGACTGAAGAGACTGAGATGTTCAGTTCAAAACTATGACTGGGGCAAAAGAGGGTCAGAGGGGTCTGAGGTTGCAAGGCTGTATGAATTGAATTCTGGGCCTGATATGGAATTGGAAAAGAAGCCTTTTGCTGAGTTCTGGATGGGTACACATGGTTCTGGGCCTTCTTTTGTAGTGGAAAGTGGTGTGGAGAATGCCGACTCATTTGGGTCTGGGACTATGAGCTTGAAAGAATGGATTATTAAGAATCCTAATGTGCTTGGTCATAAGGTTTTGGATAAGTGGGGCTGTGATCTCCCTTTCTTGTTCAAGGTACATCTTTTTTTTTTCTTGTATGATTTTGTTTGTGATGCATTTGAATTATGTTTTTGTTGAGTCACGAGTGTGATTTTTTGTAGTTGGTTCTTTTATGATTAGGATGATTATGGTTTTTCTGTCTGTATATTTGATTAACTTCTTTATTTGTGTTCGATATTTTTAAAAAAACCACTGTGTTTTGATTGAATGTTCTCATCCTTATTCAGGAATTGTGCAATTTATGTTTCTGTAATAGAACTGGTTGCTCTAAGAATCCAGTCTAAAGCTGTTGACAGTTGGAGGTTCCAAATTTATTTGAAAGTTGTGATTTGTTATGTAAATTTTGTTTCTACCCAGAAAATTGTCATTATTTAATGTCAGTTAAAGCCAATTTCCCTTATTTTTCTGGCCTTCATTTTATGAAAAAACAAGAGGGCATTCCCTTTACCGCTTGTCATAAGCGTGTAACATTTTTCTTTCAAACTTTATTGATATCACCCTTTCAAAATCTGAATTAGAATTCATGGTTACCTGTGAATGGGTAGTGAGTCAAATAAGGCTTAAAAGGCAAAGATGTTATGTTCAAAACTACAATTGGGAGAACTGTTTAGAATTTCTGGTTGTTATGTTGGACGCATTGAATTTTGTGGCTGCAGTTGAAGTGGAAGGGTTTTCTGCAGAGTTCTGGATCAGCAAGATGAGTTTAAATTTTTATGCACTGGATTTTGAATAGCCTCTCCGGTTCTTGGAGATCAGATCTTAGGCAAGTGGAGGTCCTTTCCCTTTTTTTGTTTGAGGTTGTTTCGATTGCATTGACTAGAAACGAGTGGTTTTCCCATTCAGATTCCTTGCTTTTATTCTTACTTTTAGTTTTTACTGTTTAAGATAAAGATTTGGACTTTTACTTGTGGTTGATATTTCTCTAATTCTTTTCTTAATTCAAATGGACTGTTTTTGTTTGATCATATCTTCAAGGACCTTTTTGTGATAGGTGTGTTAGAATTTCATGAATTGCATAAACTTATTTGGTTTTGGAAGTTTTGTTTGATTTCAAAGTTTGGAGTCCGATAGGTACTTTCTGTGGCAAAAGCATTGTCGATTCAGGCTCACCCAGACAAGGAATTGGCAGAAGTTCTACACAAGTTGCAGCCAAATCTTTATAAGGATGACAACCATAAGCCCGAGATGGCTCTAGCCATAACAGAGTTTGAGGCCCTCTGTGGTTTTATCAGTATTGAGGTGGTCAATTGATCTCTATCTTTCTTGCATTTATCTAATTCGCAAATTCTCTGAGTTGATTTTTGTTCATTGCTGTCGTGAATCTTGGTTGGAATTGACGGGGGTTTAGAGGTCATATTGATGCATGTGAAGCACAAAGGTCTCCTTAAATTGTTTATTTTTCATTTTATGAGAAATTTAAAGATTCAGTCAAATGGATGCGATTCTACCATAAGTTAACCCTTATCTCCTGGTAATTCTGTTATTAATTTTTCTAATGGCCTAGAACTATGTGGTTCTCAATTGTAATAATTATCAGTCTGGCGAATCTTAATATCTTGTGACCACAATTTTTTTTGATTGCGTGGCTAAGATGATGAGATACTTTTGAGTTCCTTATCATTTATTACTGCCCTTTTTGGTTGCTTAAAGTTGCGAGAGAATTACCAAATCATCAACAAACTTCTCCTTTGATAAAGCATGCATTTTTAAAAGAAGCCTTGAACAGGAAATTGTTATCGCAGACTGCAGGCATATTTGAAAACCCATGACTTATCAATGTTAATTGGGTACTTATTAATCCAAAGAAAATGAGGGTGAAATCTATCTATCTTGTATCTATTAGGTGTGAATAGGCATATCCGTGTTTCTCTCAGTCAATCAAGGTCACCATAACTTTCTTCTAACAACCTTGACTTTGTTTATCGCATCTCCACATGCGTATTTTAAATGTTTGTTTTTATTAATGTATCTGCTGAAGCCATATCCATTTTCTCATTTACTCGAAGCAAATTGATAAATTTCTCAGGAGCTTAAAGGCGTTCTTCGAGATGTTCCCGAGATAGTAGAAGTGGTTGGCAGTGCAGAAGCAAACCAAGTCATGCAAATCCATGACCAAGATCACGAGGAAAAAGTAAAATCTGTTCTGAGATCAGCTTTCACTCAACTCATGTCCGCAAGCCAAGAGATCACGGCTGAAGCAATATCAAAATTAAAGAGTAGATTGTACATGGAAAGCAAGGTTAGTTGAGATTTTCTTGATTAAAGATGCCAGCCTTATAAAGTGATCTAAATGCTGTGACTAGAATGTGTAATAGATTTGCAATTAGGGTTAAAAGCATTCACGATGAGCGTTTCTTTCATGTATAAAAAATGATAGGTAGGACATCCAACAAAAGAATTGAAGTAGAGTATTTTATTAATAACTTGTTAAGCTATATCATTCTTGATTTTCTGCCATGTTTTTATTTGTCAGATAAGGCAGTTGACAGGAAAGGAACAGTTGGTATTGCAGTTAGAAAGGCAATATCCAGCTGATATTGGTGTCATATCGGCCTTCTTTCTTAATTACGTGAAGCTCAATTCTGGTGAAGCTTTGTATCTCGGGGCAAATGAACCCCATGCATATCTATATGGTGACTGTATAGAATGCATGGCAACCTCAGACAATGTTGTCCGGGCTGGTCTTACACCCAAGCTCCGGGATATTCCAACTCTTTGTTCCATGCTCACATACAAACAGGTAATATATTCATACATGTATGTATTTGATTATTTTTTTAAGTGTGAATTTGCATTATTTTTTGTTTAAATTTGATAAATCAAATCCCTTGCAGTCACCTGTAGCATGTAATACTCCAGAAACAATATGCCTGGCATTTTAATTTTTATTTTTAAAAATGTCATTTATTAGAAAGGGTCAAAAGAACTAGATGGGAAATTTTTCCCGGCATAACAGTTTTAATTCCTGGACATTAATACATCTTAGGAACGAATTTCTATGATTAGTCTGCAGAAATATACTTTTTAGTATCAAAAACAGGAAAATTTTACAGAGAAAAAAATACTATCTTATGACACCCTCTCTGTGTTAGAACTTGGAACTTCTTTTTCAACTGAGCACTCATTTTTTATCAGCCAATGGAAAGGAGATCAATGTCCATGAGTCATAAATCTTCACCAAATTGTGATGGGTTGCACAAATTAACATCTGAAGTTTGATTAATCTGCTGTAGTTATGTGCTTTATATTCACGGGTTGCTCTTCATTGACCTCGGTTTAAGAATCAATAAAATTTTGCTGTGGATAGCGTGGCAGCAGCATGCATCTAACACACATCTAAGAAAAGACAAAACTGCTGTCATTTTTCATAAAGATTAGGAAGGAACTTGAAGCTTTAAGAATGCAGGGGAGATTTTTGTTTTCCTAAATTTGCTTTCAGTGACTCTGTCTTGGCAACTTTTTTGTTGCAAAATCATTAATGATGCTGCTGGTTCTGATACAGGGCTTCCCTGAAATCTTAAAAGGATTTCCTTTGAGTCCATATATAACAAGATACCTTCCACCTTTTGATGAATTTGAGGTTGATCGCTGCATTCTTCCGAGAGGGGCGTCGACGGTATTTCCGGCGATTCCAGGTCCATCCATTTTTCTTATCATGGTTGGAGAGGGAGCAATGTGCGCAGGATCATCCACAGATGTAGTTATGGAAGGAGATGTCCTGTTTGCACCTGCCAACTCTGAAATCAGCGTATCAACTCAATCTGAGTTGCATCTGTATAGGGCAGGAGTGAATAGCAGATTATTTCAAACCTTGAGGTGGTAGACACTGCAGCTTTCAGTTTTAGGATTGATTCAGTTTTCACGCCGTTTATTTTCACGATTATATTTATATGTATTAATTATATTATATGTAATATGATATTCGAATTTTGCATGTAAACGCAATAAAGGTATAGTAAAAGTTATAGTATCATAATTGTGGCGACGGCGTTGCCGGGCTCCTTTGGATGGGATGCATGCTTGGAAAAAGTGTATCGTGAATAATTATAAAATTATTATTATTATTTTTCAGGAGTTGTAATTTAAGTATTAAATTGATTAGAAAATTTAATGGTCTACACGAGTCTGATTTAGGGGATTTATTTAAAGTAAGTTGTATTGTTGTTGATTATTTTTGTAGATCAAATTTTTATTTTTTGTTTTTTTATAAGGTTCAAGATAAATCTTTTTTCATGAGAAAGTCTATCTTATTGAGTTAAAAACTCAATTGTTCTAAAGTTTGAAGTTTAGAATTGCATTTTACCTTTTATTTTGTATTTTTAATATTTGAGGGTATATTTTATTGTTTAGTTTTACACCTTAAAATATCAAAATCTACAACTAAATTCTAAGAAAAATCAACAAGATGATTGGTGAATGATTTTTGATATTTTGACTGAATTTTAATGGATAATCGTAAATTGGTTACAATATTCTTTTTGCATTTTAAAACATTAGAAAAAAATGCAATTTTGTTTTGTTAAAATATGTTCAATTTTTTTTTTTTAAGATTCAGCTGTCTGCAAGAAAAAAATATTTATTTTATATATTTTTTTGAAATAAGGATTTTTGTTTTTTAAAATTGTAGAAAAAATCAAATATTTTGTACATAGTCCGTATATTACAATATAAGGCTACAAATTGAGTATTGAACTAAATTGGTTGAAAAGCATGAAATAAAATCTCAATTTTTGAAATGGCCTTTAAAAGTTTTTGGATTTTTTTGGAGTTTGGAAGAAAATTGGTATTTTAATATTGGATTTGTAACTTATAGTGTAAGTATATAACCCGATATAACATAAACCTTTTGGGAAAACATGTAAAAAAAATCATAAATATTTTGAAATGCTTTTTTGAATTGTTTTGTTTTTTTAATATAATTATAAAAATATAATACTATTGGATCATACGACATGATAACAAATATTATTGGATCATTTCCTTGCAAGTTTTGTTAAATTTTGTGAATTGTAGGAACATTTAATGTACCTGCAAAGTAGGTTAAAAAGATTTCAATTTGGGCTATTTTTTAGGAAGACAATGAATACTACCAGATGATGTGTTGGACTATTTCTTTTATAGTTTTGATTATTTTTAAAAAAATAATTTTGAAGTTTGTATTCACTTCTCTATTATTATTGTATTGATTTTTTATACTTTTTTAAATAATTATTGTATTAAGATTTATTAAATTTTAATTATTTTTTAATTTATTTTTAAAAATAAAAAATATTTATTTCTTGTAATATTTTTAATATATGTAGTCTTCCATTATATGTTTTTTTCTTTTATTTTATTCAATAAAGATTATGTGTTATTACATATTGATTCCAATTAACAAAGGCATTAAACACAATACGTAAATGACTCATACTGTGATATTACATATCTTGTTCTATATTTGTCATGCAGTTTTTCCAATTATTTATTTATTTATAAAAAAAATTGCAAATCTAAAATGTGTTTGCTAGAGTGTCTTTTTTATCTGTTTTGTTTCTTCTATTGAATATGACCTTTTTTCATCTCTTTTTTACCCAAATTGTAAAAAAAAATATTCAAAGAAAAATCATGTTAGTAAATTTTATGAAATTCATGTACATGTTTGCAAGTTTTGCTAATTGACCTGTTTTACAAATCTATGGAGTTTTTTTCTTAATATTTTTTTCAACATCTCTATATCAGGTTGATGTTTGATTTTACTATAATTTTTTTTTATTATATAGTTAAATAAAAATAATTTTGAAAAAAAAATTACAAATCCAATGGAACCCACAACTTGGTTCACAAATTTGACATGCTAGCTTGTGTTATCTAATTCATAAGTTTGACGAGTCCATGCAGTGGCTAAACATATTTATTTTGTCCTTTATATTTTAATTTCTTTCCCTCAATGATATTAGATTAGTTGAAAAATAAACTGAAAATTTATCTTTATTTGGTTTTATAGTGTTATCAATGTCTGAGATAAGTTTTTATTTTTAGGTTGGTGCTTAATTTCACAACCATTTATTTTCATCATATAAAACTCAATGAAGTTCATAACACGTGTCACCGAGGAGCTGAGGTCGATCCAATTTGTCATTGTCATAAAAATATGTTTTTAGGAAAAATATTATATTGAATTTTAATTAAACATTAAATCTCTTTTTATCAACATCAAAATCATATTGGACCATGAAATCTATCTATCTAATTCAAGCTAGCTATTGCATGATTTATTTGAAAATTAGATAAGCAAATAAATAGTGAGGTTTAATAACATACTTGAAAAATTACTACAATTTTTTTACAATTAAAAAAATTTGTCTCGACAAATTGCGGAACAATATAGTATATACTATTATTGGCTATTTACCCGTGCTTCGCTGCAGTTGAAATTATATTTTTTTATTATACTATAAATTTGTGCAAGATAATCAATTTGTACAGAAATCCTAAGGAGCACAAGTTTCCAATAAAATATATGAATTTTAAATCGTTATAAATTTATTTGTTTAACAGGTTTCAACGAAATCACTAGGATAAAAATATCATTGTCATTAAAAAAAGATTCAGATACCTGATCATCGAATTCACTGTATTATGATTAGTTCATTTCATAATCTAATCTAATTTAGTTTAAATTAAATACTATAATAAAATATAAATTGTGGAAAAACCTTTTATAACTAAACAACAAAATAAATCGTTGATTTTCTACCTATAAAAAGAAGAAAATATAATTGAAAATCCATTGCTAAGTTACTATCATTATCATGACTATAACAGTTCAAATTATTATCACCATTACTGCCAAAATAATTAGAATAATTTAATTGTCTCGAAGAATAAAAAACAAAATATTTTTATAGAAAATCAAGCAAGAAAACAATAAAAAACATATTCACTAAAATTATTATTTTTATTGCGCAAACAATGAAACCATATAATTATCTTGGAAAATAAAAAAAAATAACAAAAAAGCAAACAAAAACAACAACAAAATAAGAAATAAAACTAAAATAAATATTATGAACATAAAAAAAAATCTTATGATCCGAAGAATAAATAAAAATAACAGAAAACACTAAAAAAACAAAGGAAAAAAAAAAGAACTATTACTTTTTAAATGATTACCAATATAAATTAAAATTTCAAAATTGATTCGAATAAAAATAAAACCCCATCAAAAAATAAAATGATAAAAAATAAAAACTAAAACTAAAACCATAGGTAGATAAATATGGACAAAAAATAAACATTGTCCATAAAAGACCGAAAAAACCAAAGAAATTAATACTAAATAAAAAATTAAAAGATTAAGTACCAAAATAATAATAATTTCAAATGAAAGACAAAATTGCAACAAATCAAAACCTTGAGATCGGAAAAAATAAAGAGATTTTTGAAAACAAAAATGCAGTGTAATTGTTTAAAATAATTAAAAGAATAATGACCAAAATAAAAAAGTACTATATATGACTAATTTCAATTAGAGGACAAAGTTAAAACAAATTAATACCTGTAAACTGAAAAATTAAAGGAACCAAAAACAAATCAAAATCAAAAGATTAAGGACTGAAATGAAACGTACCATATATGATCAATTTCAATAGAACGACATAATTGAAAACAATCGAAATTCTCATTGAAAAAATCAGTAAAAAAACAAAATTAAAAGAACATGGACTGAAATAAAAGAACCAAAAACATAAAGGACCGTCATGAAATTTCCAGTTGCAGGAGGGAGAAAAGGAGGAAAAAGAAAAATTGTCCGCTAACGATTGCACGATCGTCTTCACATGACATGCGCTGTGCTTGGAGTAAGAGGACATGACAGTGCATCAGATGACATGATGATCAAACATTTACACCACCCACCAACACGGCACGCGCCTCCTAAGAGGCACGTGCTCTTGAAAAACTGATATGCGTCCGTACGACGTGCCTACAATAAATTAAAAACAAATAATAAAAAATTATAAAATGACCACGAAAAAACTGGACGTGAGAGTACCACCGTGCCCCCTAGACACAGACCTTCATTTTAGTCTTTTATGAGAGTATAGAAGTAATTGTATTGTGCATAAATATGTGAAAAATAAAAATACTCTCCGCCAATCTTCGTCTTTTTGTTAGCTCCACGAGTAAATAAATACTTTCACCATGCAATAAATATTGAAAAAACCAGAACATCCCCGGTGCCAAAGGTTAACTTTTGACGATTCTAGGGTAAAATAATAATTTTACTGTTGAAATTCACACCAAACATATATCTTGAAAACTTAAAGTGTTTATATATATATATTAATTTGAGCACCTGTTCTAAGCTGGATTATATATATATACTAGACGATGTCCCGCGCTTCGCCGCGGGCGGCACAATTTTTTTTTCAATGTATAAAATATTAATTGTGTGTATTTTTTTATTATAATATAAATTTAGATAAAATAATAAATCTGTTCAGAATTAATGTCAAGTGCAAGTTTTCTATAAAATATATTAATTTAAAATCGATATAAATTTATTTGTTTAGTAGTTTCAAACGAAATAACCAGCATGAATTTATCTTCATCATAAAAAAGCAAGAAAACTCGGATGTCTGAATTATTCAGTTCACTGTATTAAGATTAGTTTATTTTATAATTCAATTGAAATAAAACAAAAAAAAATTAAATTGTGAAAATACCCACAATAATAAAATTTTAAAAAATAAGTTGTTAATCTTCTATCAATAAAAATACGACAACATAGATTGAACATTTATTCTGACGTTATTGCCATTATCATTGCTATAAAAGCTAAAATTATTACTAACATTACTGTTAGAAGAATTGAAATAATTAAATTGCCCTGAAAAATAAAAAAAACAAAGCAAAAGATTTTTATAAAGAAAAGAATAAAAAAAGAATAACTAAAATTATCATTATTATTGGAAAAATAATGAAATTATAAAAATAATATAATCTAAACAACAAATAAAGAAACAGAGAACAAAAGAAAAACAAATAAAGGGAAAAATAGAGTAATATTACTCTTAAAATGATTACCGATATAAATTAAAATTTCAGGAAAATCTTAAAAAAAATGAAAAGATTTTTATTAAAAAATAAGAACTAAAATTATCATTATTATTGCGCAAATAATAAAATTATAACAATGATCTAATCCAAAGAACAAATAGAAATAAAAGAAATCATATTTTTTTGAACGTAAAAAAATATTTATTATGTATAAATTTTTTTATCATAGCATAAATTTAGAAAAAATAATAAATTTGTATATAATTTTTATTAAGTGCAAGTTTTGTATAAAATATATATATTTGACATGAATATAAATTAATTGGTTTGAAAAAGAATTTAATTGCCTTGAAAAATTATAAAAAAACGAAAAGATTTATAAAAAAAAAGTAATAAAAAACAAAAACTCAAATTATCATTATTATTGTGTAAATAGTAAAATCATAAAAATCATTCAATCCAAAAAACAATTAAAAATAACAGAAAACAAAAAAAAAATAAGTGCAGGGAAAAAGGAAGCAGTATTAATTTTAAAATGACAACTAATTTAAATTTAAAACTCAGGATTGAACTGATAAAAAAAAATACCAACAAAAAAACCAATAAAAAAAACTAAAAGTATAGATGTATAAATACGAATAAAAAATATATATTGTGTAAGATTTAAAAAAAAAACTAAATGAATTAATATAATAAACCCTTGAATAATCAAATAAAAAACTAAATAGTTAAATTTCTATCAACAAAAAGATAAATAAAAAAATTGAAAATATGTGCTTATGTGATTGTTGTTATCATTACTATAATAGTTAAAATTATTACCAACATTACTGTCAAAACAATCTAAATAATTAAATTATCTTGAAAAATAACTAAAAAAAAACCACTGAAATGATCATGATTATTGCATAAATAATCACATCATAAAAATCACTTAATCCAAAGAAGAAGAAAAAAGAGAAGCAAAAAACAAAATAAATGAACAAAGAGAAAAAATGAGCAATATTAATAAAAAAGGAATTCAAATAATTAAATTGCCCTGGAAAATTATTACAAAAAAGCATAATATTTGTATAAAAAACCAATAAAAAATCAATCAATAAACATTAAAAACAAATGAATTAATAACAAATAAAAAATTCAAAGAATAAGGACCGAAATGAAAAATAACATATATTAAATTAATTCCAATTGAAGGATAAAATAAAAATAAAAATAAAAATTGGAGGACCAAATATAAATAATGAAAACTGCTGCCATTTTGAAAAAAATCAGAAGAAGAGGGACTGAAATCAAACTTTGCATATATGAGCAATTTCAATTGGAGGACCAAATCCAAGAAATCAAAACATTTGTACCGAAATAATTGAAGGAATAAAAAAGAAATACAAAATCAAAAGTATAAGGACTGAAATAAAACTTTCTTATATAATCAGTTTTAATTGAAGGGCACAATTGAAAACAATAAAACTTTAATTTGAATAAATCAGTAATAAAAACGAAATAAAAACCGCAGGGACCAAATGGAACTTCACGCCAACATCAGGGACCTGATCTGCATTTGATTGCTGCAGGAGAGAGAAAAGGGACGCCGGAGAGAAACCCGTCCGCCGTGACTTAACCCGTCACCTGTGGAGGGAACTTGCCGCGACGGAGGATAGAGGACCGTCAGGCGCATCTTTTGGCACGACGGAATTGCATTTCGGACGCCGGGAAGACGCCGCACGCGCCGCCTAGAGGGCGCGTTCTCCTGGAACGCCGCTGGCGCGGCCAGGCGACGCGCCAGCTGTCCCCCTGGCTAATGACCCAAAGAACCTTGTCCCCACTGGTATTTACGAAAATACCGGGGGGGAAAAGATGCCGCAGCCCCTGTTTACTGTGCAAATTTTTGTCTTTTTCGGGGGCTTTTTCCGTCAGTGCACTGTGCAAAAAAATGTGTAAAACCGACGGAGCCCCTGTGTCCTGTGCGCTATTTTGTCGTTTTCGGGGGCCAGAGACGTCAATGCACTGTGCACATTGCGGCTATTAAAAAGAAAATACAAAAACCGAAAATACCCCCATAAAATATACACAACTTGCCGGATGACGAAGGCTAATTTCGCCTGTGCACTGCCACAATCCACAGTGGATTGTGAGACAGTGCACAGTGGAATGCACAGGGAAACCTCGACGGCTTTTAGTGTTTTGTTAATATATATATATATATATTAATTTGAGCACCTGTTCTAAGCTGGATTTTTTATCTTCCCGATATGGTTCATGTTTATTCCAAAAAGCAAACAATTTTCAACTCTTCTCCGAGGACGCTGTGGTGGTTCATATCATAAGGATGGTATTTTTAAGTATAGCACAGAAGATTTGCTCTCAGAGGCTTGGCTGGGTGGCAAGGAGTTTGTACTCTGCATCATCTTGATTTGTATAGCATTTTTTTTTTGTAGTACTGTAATAAAGATTGTTTTTTTTTTAAAATATTTTTTTATTAAAAATACATCAAATATTTTTCAAAATTAAATTTTAAAATCAATATATCAAAACTATCTAAAAATACAAAAAAAAACTAATTTAAAGAAAATAATAATTACTTTTTTTTAAAAAAATTAAACAAAAACAAATGAGCTTAAATACAAAAACAAATGAGCTTAAAAATAATTTTTCTTTTCTTTCTCTTATTTATAATTTTTATAAAATCATTGTGGATGTACCATTATTCTATCTTTTGTATCTTAGTTTTCAGTAAGTCCAAGTCTTACATGACAAGAAACATAAAGCAATCATTAATTTATTGTACTTTATACTAGTTATTGTACCTTCTCTATTTCGAATTAATTCTTAACATAAAAATAGGAAAAAAAACAACTAGATAGAAGTGTTTAGTGTTACTTTTTTTTTTTTTTTAATAAAAGTCTAAAATAATTCGGTGGTGTTTGAGAATGGTTACGTTTTTTTTATTTGACAGTTTTTTTATTTGAAAATATACTAAAATAATATATATATTTTTAAAAATATTAAAAACAATTCACTGGAGGCAAAAAAGTAAATGTTTTTTTTATTTAAAAATATATTAAAATAATATTTGTTCTATTTAAAAATACTAAACTTTTTTCACTTGAAGCACTATCTAAAAATTAGAGTTAATCCTTGTAATGAACAAATAGAAAAATGATGTTGCTTTAAAATAAATAAATTGATAAATCATTTAAACTTTTACTAGAACTATCTAAAAATATATCCATGGAAATGTTTTAGCCTATCTGTTCCTTCTGTTTTATTTATTATGCTCTTTTTTTCTTGAAGGTTAATGTAGTCATCAAGTATAAATATTTTCATTATTATAAAAGATAATTACAAAAACTTATAATTTAATTTGAATTTCACTTTTTCTCTGTAAAGACAACATTTCAATAAAAAAAAATCTTAAAATCGACACCATCGACCCAATGAACCATGAGGGTCCGAAACTAGTCCAAGTAAATTCCGCAATACTACACAGCAGTTCAGTTCAACCGAACTGCTATGGATAAACAATAAACATAAAATCCCACGCACCATTTCAACAGAAAAGTGTGATAGTCTACAGCCACCACCGAATGCGGAAGAAACTTTTCATAAGAATCCATATTAAACTTATCTCAGAAGTGCATGGTGAAGGAAACCTTGTCCTATTCAAATGACATTCAATCAAATTCAAGACAAAATTTCAAACAGTATCCTATCTGCTTCCAGTTATAGAACTCTAGAATAAAATAACATTACAAAAACTCATCAACAGTTTTTCAGGCCTCTGTTACCGGGAAATCAAAAACCACATCTTTTCCTGTAAGCTTCCGGTAAACTCCAGCATATGATTCTAGCTTGTACTCAGTATTGTTGCGCTCCTTGGGATCCAAGAAAATCTAAAACAAAATTAAAACGAAATGAGATTTCATGAGAAGCAGAGATTATGGTGATAAAGAATACAATTCCATCTATAATTTTTTTGTTCCCTTTGACTTGAAAGATTCAAAGTTACCTTGCTAATTTTGGATCCATCAATCCTGTATCTGGTGCGTTTTCCAACAATCTCAGCGGGATAAACTAAATCCTCAAGCATGGCTTCATGCACAGCAGTAAGGGTGCGGGAGCGGGGGCGCTGAGCAGCAGAGCCTTTCTTGGGTGGACGCACAATCCTTCGGGTAGCAAGCAGAACAACATCCTGTACAGTAAAGAGAAGTATACGAGACATAGTTCAGAGTTCATATTCAAATATATATTCAACTGAAACTGGGATTGACTTGTATATTACCCAAGATTAAAAACTACAAATCTAGGGAATGAAACCAGCAGCCTTGTAATTACCAATTCAAGACTTCACCCACAGCCCCTCTCAATTACACATGTAAAAAACTAAGATCTGAGAAGATGTTACCTTCCCACTGAACTTTTTCTCCAGCTCTCTAACTAGGCGAAGATGAACCTTGCGATAAGCTTTCCTCAATCTATAGGGCACATAAATGACAATAGCTTTGCGGTTTCCAGCAACATCTATTTGACTGCAAATTTACAAAATTATAATTTAGCAAAGAAAATTGAAAGAACAGTTTCACGTATAACAAGCATACAATCATGTACTCACACTGCAGAGTTTATAAAGAGATCTTTTAGATCACTTTTCAGGTCTGAGCTGGTATTTTCCAAGTCAAATAATGCCTACCAAAGAAAAGCATTTAGATTTCATCATATTTGACTCATTTAAGATAGGAATAAAAAGTAATTGGACAGAAACCTAATGAGCTAACCTGGGCAACTGTCTCCTCAAACTCAGTTGGTTCAGCATCCTTGTCCTTTTGGATCTTCTTCTTTGTGGTGAACATCTTCACAGATCTACTTAGAAACAGCGAGAGATTACATTCAATAACTGAACTAGAATTGTCAATCCAAATTCACCATAATAGGTATCACAACATTCTTTTATATGTTGTCAACCTAATGGCACCTAATTTCCTGTCATGCATCAACAAATAAGATCCCTTGACATATTTTTTACAGAAATGAAAAGGGAGTTGGAGAACAAAACATCAATGATTGATAAATCCGACCAACGGTGTATAGATATCCCACCATAAGGTAGACCTAACTCCAAACTTTTTTGATGCTTTATTGCAAACAGATGCTAAGCTACCAAGGGTTTTCAAGAGATTTTTTTCATAGAAATTAATAAATAAATAAACACAGCATACCCCACACATGATACAGCATTAAAACATTCATGAACATTCATATCACAACCTTGAGACAACTATTAGTAGCCTAGCAAACAAAAACATGGCTAAAACACAACAATTCAAAACCAAGAACCAATTCAGACAGCTCATGAATTACAAAAAAAACAAAAACTGCCATTTTTCATCATCTTAAAAACCCATTATCACTTCTCCTCTATACTATCCTTCGTCGATTTACTAACAAACCAATTACATTGCATAATACAAACCCATTAAATCTAAGCACCCAAATGCAAAAGACAAGGGTAATGCATCGGCCTAATCTAGTGTTTCTCTACTGTACATAAAAGCACACACTAGACATCAGCGTGAATCTCTCAAATACGTGCAGCGTGAGAGAAAATAAAAGCTACCCATTTGCTTCGGAGACAAAACCCACCCATATAAGAAAACAGTTGATGAACAAGAAAAGAAAACAGTTGATGAACAAGAAAAGAAACAGCGAAGCTAAAAAAAACCACCACAAGCAAATACATATCACAGAAAGAATCTCAGACTAAGAGTCTGGTAAAAAGAGAAATTAAAGAGAACCGATTTGATTCTTCGAAGCTTACCAAAGCAGCAACGAGAAGAAGAAGTCGTTCTGGCTGGTGTTGGTACTGCTGCTTGAGAGAAGGGACGGTTTGAGATGAAATGTGGGTTTAATAAGAAAGATTTAGGGTTACCTCTTTTTTTGGACGGTTAGGATTGGCTAAGACATATGGGCTGATTTCTAATTTGGGCCGGTAAAATAGATTTGGGTATAAGGCCTATTTGTTCCTATTTTTTTCTTTTCTTTTTTGATGGGGATAGATATTTTTCTTGCTTCTATCATAGCTTATGCTGTAAAATAATAATAATAATAAAAATAAAGAAATCTACCTTGTATTTCTCTATCCTATTTTTAATTTATTTTCGGAGATCCAATTTTATTCATTATACTGTACTTTTCACTGTGCTTTGTTTATTGTAATGTTTTATAGAGCAATGAATTGTTTTTTGATAATATATTATTGGCTAGTGTTATAATAATTTTTTTCTTATTTTATTTGAATTAAATATTTATAATAAATCTATAATATAAAAATTGACACTATCATATTAAATTCAAATTAACATAGTAGCTGAAATCAATAAAGATATATACATATTTACAGTAAAAAAAAGCATATGCAAGTTTTTTTTTAAAATAAAACTCATATTACTTATATTTATGAATTTAAGAATAAAAATGTTTTTGAGGATAATGTAATAGATATTGAGATAAATATGTGCTAATTGTAATTATAGTTTTGTAAGGTATATTTTCCACTCACAAAAAAAAAAAAAATCATTTTGTAATTATTATGTTGTGACTAATACAGGATTTGTTGATATAAACAAATTAGATAGTTTGGTGACAAATTGTTGTGCTGTAATGGAATAATGTTTTTTTTTTTAAATAAACTATTTGTATTTTATTGATATTTTTTTCAATTATAATTACAATTAAAGATGTGACTTAAATTTAAGATTTATTTTTATAAAATTAAAATAAATTACTCGCAACATGAATTCTTACCACTTGCCAATTCCTTTGGTCTTTGCCCTTGATTTCTCTCGTCTTTTTTCTTTTCTAATCAAATATAGAAAATTGTTTAAAACCACGAAAAAATCACAAAAAAGGCCATTATTTTTTTAAAGGAGAAATATTGCAAAATGCCATATTTATATATTGCGAAACTAAAAGGGTTAAAAAGGGTTATGATAAGAATGTTGGAAAGAAATTTACAATTTTTCTTTGCTCATTTTTTTTTATATATATATATTTCTCTCTCCTTCTAGCTCATCGTGGCGTCGAAGCCCTTTAATTCTCTTAATAAAGAGATTTGTACATAATAATAATAAGAGCAAAGATAACATGTTTTCCGAGCGAAGTTCCACCCAGAATCTCATCCCCACCATTCTCGCCGGCTACATTCGCGCAATGTACTCCATGGTGGTAAATCCCTGCTGCTGGCTACGATGGATAGGGTTCAGGTGAAGGACTTACGACCTCGTCTTCTTCAGCTAGCACCATGGGCGAGACAATTAGGAACAATGGCACAACGACACAGAGGATGGTATACTTTGCTAAAGCTAGAAGCCTGAGAGTTAGATATTGTATAATGGAATTATGCAATGGCTAATGGTTTACAAGGTTTTCGTCAGTTTAAGGGATTTTATTTGGTCCGAGATATCATGACCTGATGCCATTCGTTTGTATAATCTAATGATAGCTGTAACCACAATGGAGTATGATAGACCCACAATTGAATTTTTTCTTTGTTATTTGAAATTCATAACGATCCAAGAACCACACAATTTTCTCTTGCCAGATGAGCAAATTTCGAGCAAAATCAAACAATGGTGTCCTAACTCCTATATGCTAAACAATTTAACCATGATAGAATAGCTCTAGCACCTTTCTCCCATGAACAATCTAGCATCATGTCATGGGCAACCCCTTCGACACAGATTGGCGATACGCCATAGAACCTGCCTGTTTCGTTGAGTCCTTCGGTGTCCTGAAAATTTTATCAAGCAATAAACAATAAACTTACTTAGAAGTAACGCAAGTAATAAAATAGGTCCAGACTACAAACAAATGAAATTGCAGTGATCCAGCCAAACTGGGACAATGGCAATTCAATTGTTCTCCTGGGATGAAGCTGCAAGATTTTTGATAAGAAATCCTTGGGCAAATTGTCTAGAATGGCCAGGATATATATCCCTACAAAACCGATAAAATGATACCATCTGGAAAAACTCTTTAACATTCAGATTGATGCAGAGATCATTCTGCCAAAAAGGACAATCACTGCTCAAAAACTTCAATATAATAATAAAGGTAATTAGATTCATGCATGAATTGCCTAGGCCACAAAGATGGCGACTGCATGCTTTGCCAAAGATACAGAAAATTTGGGAGCTAAATCATGAGATGCTCGTTTCAAGGAGTAGGATGCCATTGAGCATAGTGACGGGGATTTTGGTCTTGACTTCAGACCCACCAAAGGAGGATTTTTTTTTCCCAGTATAATAAGGATGACCCTTATCAAGAAAGGGCACTGCTGGTGCCTTACCATTTAAGAGTTAAATCCACCCCTGACATGTCTTTAAGAAAACATCAGAAGGAAAGGTCCCACTCAGAAATTCAAACACAAACATGACAACTGACTTTGCCAAGGATGGGATCCGGCTTTGAATATAGAATAGATGAGTGTGACACATGCCATGATCAGATACGAAAGAGAATGAATTAAGACAAACAGCAACAACTGAAATTCACTTTATTTTATTTTACTTTTTCCTTTTTTGAATCCTTGGAGGCCTGAAGGAGTCAGCAACACCGAAATGGTTGAACCATAATTCCCGAGGTTGGATTCATGCCATGCATGACATTTTACTATGTAGACAGCATACCCTGCCCTATCACATGCAGAGGAAAAGGGCTCTAAACCAAGGTGCTTTCTCAGGCTAACCTTTTGTTGGGATAGAGGAAAACCACAAAATCTCTGTAATCATAAGAAACTATGACTGTCTGTTGACAAGGAGCATATTGAGAAACACAGTACCTTTTCAGAGAAATAGATCTGATGAATACTTTGTATGAGAGAGGAATACTAAGGTAATTCGACGATTTCAACATATTAGATCTGAATACTTATAGGAAGATATAAGTTGCTTAAGTTATACATGAAGTTACCACTATGAAATCATCATTTGCTCCCAGGACAAGCACTTCAATAGATGATTTTGGCACTGAAGGAACTGGAAGCGATGAATTAAGCTTCCTTAGATCAAACAGTGGCATTCTTGAGCTTTCTTTCATTAGTGCTTGGTAACTGAAAGAAACAAAAAATGACTCAAACTTTGATGGTCAACTAAATAAACTTAGAAATGAATGCACTTTTAAGGATGTAGCTGCCTATATGAGAGGGTAAATTCTTTTAGTTTGGCATGATTAAGGTAACCCCCCCGGAAAATGGCTAGATTTCTAGGGGTTGGGAACTTAGCTTGAATTTTGGGTGGTGTTATTCTCATTTCAGAACTTGTAACTTCTACGGCATTATTTTTTATAAATACTAAAATAGCCTCATTTAATGCAATTCTAAGATTTTATTTTTAAAGAAAATACAAGAAAAAGAGTTGTGCGTATTATATGACTTTATTTTCCAAAAATGCAAGTCATGTAAAATAGTTTTTTCCCCCTTAAAATTGAGCTCGTAGATATTGCAATCTTTATGAATAAGGTAGTCAGTGAATGATGACTAATATTTCTGAGTATCAAAGTACAGATACTACAAATTCTAAATTAGTACTAATATTATAGTATTATTTTAAAATGTATTGATTTCAACATTAAAGTTAAACTTATAGTAATTATAAATACCAATCACTGTTCACAAGTTATATTCTTCAAAATATATTATTTAAGAAAATATATATTGTAAAGTATAAAATTTGAATCAATTGAAGATATAAACAAATTCTTGAGATATATATTTAAATTTTTTTGGGGTCTTTTTTCTTATTATTTTCAACGAAACACAAACATGAATTTATCATAGAATCTAAAATTATAAGGTGATTAAGATATGCATTCAATACAGGTCATATTACTCACTAATAAAATGGTGGAGTAGGAGTAACAAGTAGTGAAGTGGAAATAACACATCCTTCTATTTTTTAAAATATGATTTTCATTGCTTCCTGCTGATTGGAGATATTTAGTATTTATATAATAGATTAATAAAACACATATTATGGCATCAAAAACCATAAAAATCAATACCTAAAGCATGGCCTTTGATAGGCAAGTTTCAAAATTGCACATAAAATTTTCATTATAAACTCCCCTAAAAAATGCATAAATGTTAAATACAGTCATGATTTGGCACATTCTCAATGGCAATTCAGTGTTTACAACTAGGAATTTCATAGATGAGTTTTGACTTTGCTCAGCTGGCCAATCCCTGAGGTATAAGATACTGATCGACAGTATTGAGCATCTTGAAAGGACTTATGAGTGGAAGTCACACCTATCAAATGCTTCCCTAAGGACTATTGGTGACACTAACAAAAATTTGATTGATATAAGCACGTTTCTACTAGCAATATCAATAAGCTATGCAAATGTGATTCATTCCCTTTAAGACGAACACCCTTTTGGAAATGTGAGTTTGAAGTTTTTTAGAAATTCGTGACATAAAGTAAGCTTCCAGCTCTAGTTAGGTCGTGCAAAAAGTATTTTGAACCCAAAGTAAATTTCAGGTCTGATACCATATGCTTAAATCAACAAAACCATACATGAAACCAAAAAAATATGTTGTGTTTTTGTCCATTTGTCATATAGAACAACATGAAGAGTAAACCGGGTTATAAGAATATGGAGAAGAGTTGTATAAACCAACCGTTTCACCAGATGATCCTCCATAGTTGACGTGAAAAATGTTTCCTTGCAGAGTGAAAGATTGGTTTGAAAAGCCTTAGCTGCTAAGCTGCGTGTCACCTGCTTGTGGGTTCATATAAATATATCTATTATTTGAAGAGACGTATTTGATCAGCCAATCTTACTTTTTGGGTTAAGAAAATAAATAACAGAAATTCTGATGTCATGTTTTTGATGAAGTGTAAATTGAAGTAATGAGTCCAGTTTTTCAACATCTAGGTTCCAAGAATATTGAAGAGGATAGAAAAATATTAAAGGGGCATACTAATCTTCAATTTCAAATTCCCAAAGCAAATACCTTAAAAGCAGCAACAGGTTTGGAAAACAGATACCGCCACACTAATCCGCTGGAAAGTATCAATCAAAATTTCAGTTTGGCTGGTTATGTTCAAGTACGCGAAAAGAAAATCCATCATAAAATGTGAACATACCTATTACCTGAAGGCGGTACAGAGCAGACAAGCACAGCACCAGCAAGATCAGGGTACAGCATTTTCTTTTCTAGAATGAAGCCCAAAGAGCATTGTAGTTAAAGTACAAGTGAAGGGGGGCTTTCTCAAACCAACAAAGCAGGGAAGGTTACTCTGATGAGAAATATTTGTTCTTGATCACAATGAAACAACTGTTGTTTTTAAGTGTAGTTAATTTCATCAAGTATATGTTAGGTTTTGATCCACATTCACATCACAGTGTTGTCATGATGGGTATGAGTATCTTATTGATCCTGTCTCATGCTAAACATACCTCAAACATCTTGAATATAAGAATCAATCAACTAGAAGATGGAAATTACCTAAAGTTTGTTTATTCCTTATATTTGCAATGTAGCACTGAATGATCAACCCTCCAAATGAATGCCCAAGCAAGACTGGTGGAAACGTTAGTTTTTTCTCGATGAAGTCAGCGACATCACCTGCATGCGTCTACTGCAGATTTGAAAATGAGTACGAAATAAGAAATGCATTTTGATAGTGAGATATCTTAGACCATTATATAGAAGGAAAGCATTCAAGTCTGTGAAGGACTTCATCAACTCTGGTGAAGAGATAAATTACCTGAAGAGAACCAGCAACAGGACTAGCTGGTGCATCACTTTCACCCTGCATAAACATAGGCAACATATGCCTAATCAGTGCTATAATGACAATTGAAATAATTCCAGGCATTTTTTCCACTGCACTCAATGCCCTCATAGAATTAACACCCTTGAATGCAAATGATAGGAAAATGGTTCTTGTAGCTCACACAGCAGGGATGTCATTAAGCAATAAATGACTGAATTTCTATATCTCAAAATAAGAAGAATGAAACAATAAAAAGATTACAAGCCAGACATAAGAGTATGGGACAATGAAATTTGGAGATGTTCGAATGTAAGATCATTGTTTGATTATTTGCAACTCATAGGAAGAAATGCAATCCCTTCCAAAATCCTTTTGACACCCACTTAAACCAGACAGGAACTGTAAAAAACGCGTGATTTTATATAATCAATCATGTAAATTTTATACTAAGTGATCCATATAATGAGGAAAGGATTTACATATCTATTTTTTTTTTTTTTTTTTGCCCATATCACACATTTCTCAACAGTCAACCAAAGCAAATAAAATGAGATAAAGAGAAACAGCAACAAGAATAAAGCTCCACTAAAATCCAGCCTTTCTTCCATTTATTATTTACATATGTAAATTATTATACACTAACTTATGGTATCAAATTTTGAAGAAAATGGCAGATTCAATACAGAAATTATAACAATAATTGAGAAACCAAGAATCAACAATAAAACATTCGTGGGAGAGAGAAAGGAATGACACAGACCTGACCCAACAAACTAACAGCATAGCTATCAAAGCCAAAACCTGAAAAGAAAGGCAACCAGTGCTCTGCCCAGCACCAAGCGGCATGGTAACTTCCATGAACAAAAACCAAAGGCGGGTTCCTTTCCCTGTTTCTTGGGCCTCTATTGATTTCTTTATCTGCCAGAACAAGACCCTTTTGCTCAATCACTTCCATGTTCAGACCAGATGGAAGTTGGTGAAAAAGACGTTTCTGCCCCTGCTTCAACTCATAAGGGACCTGCATTTTGTAGGCTTTGTTGAGGACAGCAAGGGGTTTTGTGGTCATTTTGGGGATGGAGGGGTCTGGGTGGAATAGAGAGAGGAGAGAAAACGCAGCCATTGCTATCCAGCTTGGGTAACTAACAAAAGTTCAGTTTTTACACTCATGAGTAAGCTTTTGACATTTTGTAATCTCCTGTGGCCTTTTTTTCTTATCTTTATCCTTATTACCAGTGATTTTTTCCCCTTTTACAGCTTGTATTAATTTTATGTGGTTCTTATGTCCTTTCCATTGTACTCGCCCCTGAATAGAGCAGATTAATTAAATAAAAAAAAAATATTGTTCACTAATAATGATAATTCTAGTGTAATTATAAAATTGTTTATTAGCGCTAATAAATTTTAATGAGATAAATTTTTTATCTTGACATAATTTTTTTATATAAATTGTATAAAGTTAGATTAATTATTTCTTATTATACAATAAATTATTAATTTAATATTAGAATAAAAAAATATAATGTAAATTACTCAAAGATGTTAGTCCTTTTATTTTTTTTTCAAAATAATATAATTATTTTAATGTCTTTAAAAGTAAAATCAATATAATTATCTTGCAAAACCTTTTTTGTCCCTTTACATTGATTCTATAGTTAATTTAAAGATTACTCAGAGTATTAATATAATTAATTATATATTAAATATATCTAAAAAATATATTAGTTTGTGCTACGCAATTGCGAGACAATAGATGACTACATTGAGCAATGTATGCAAGATCGTTTAATCATCAAACAAGGATGATATTTGAAAGATCCTGATATTTTTTATATGATCAAGAGACATGAGTGCCAAATTTATTATTGATATGCCATTAACACCTATTTCTCTCTCTTTCATCCTAGAATCTTGTGTCATCCCCTCAAATTTTATTTTCATTCATATTTGGGCAATGTCCTTTGGATTTCACCTTCTTCTTTTTTCAAGTTTGGTCTCTATTTTTTTTATTGTTATTTGTTTTGTTTAGGATCATTTCTTAGATTGTTTTTTTTAATATAATTTTATCATTCAAGTATTTTTATTATCTAATTTGATCCCTAATCTTTTTATTGTTATTTTTAGAAAGTTTTGTAAATTAATATATTTTTTCTCATGATGTTATCCTTCAAAATTAAAGTGATCGGGAATCAAGCTTTTTGATTGAACCCAGATATAAGATTTCACGGGTTGTGAGTTTTAGATACTAGACAAGATTTAGAAGGTTTCCCAGGGTTTGCTTGCTTTTCCCCCCTCTTTTTTAAGCTAGTTTTTATTTTATTTTATCTTTTAACCTTTTTTTTTAGAGTTTTGCTATGTTATTTTTCATGGTTTATTTTTTATTGGGTTAGTCTTAGGTTCATGACTAGAGTAATTGGTTTCAAAGGTTAATATAAGCTGACTTAAATATTGTTTTCCCTT
Organism: Salix caprea; assembly: GCA_964035475.1. Classification (NCBI taxonomy): domain Eukaryota; kingdom Viridiplantae; phylum Streptophyta; class Magnoliopsida; order Malpighiales; family Salicaceae; genus Salix; species Salix caprea. The sequence goes on from OZ037745.1 coordinate 10,019,997, forward strand.
TCTTTAGATTAATTTATTTCAACTTCATCATTTAATATTTAATATATTTAAAATTGGCTTACATGAATTTTTCCCTTTCCATTCTAATATGTTATCCTGATCTTATGATCATGAGGTTAGCTAGTTAACTCTGTTAACTCTAAGAATGTATTAAATGAGAATATATTTTGGTTATGTTAGATTGGTTGATAAACAAGATAAGATATATTGGAGATAAGATATATTGGAATGTAAATGGTTGATATAAATGGTGAGTTATTTAATACAAATACTTGGTTGTTTATCAAACTTATAAGATGGGAACTTGACAATTTTATCATTTGACTCTCAGCTAGGGTAAAGACTTAAAATTTGAACTAAGTTGCTCATGCAAATTGTAGTTGACGATGTTATATTTGAAATGAAACCTAGTTTTCCTAATTTGGAATTATAAAACTCTAGATATGAGTTAAAAACTAAAGAAAGGTCAAGACTACAACCTGTTGGACAAATTGTATATGTTACTAAAACAAGGAGTTTTGGGGTTGTTAATGATATAAATGGGTTAAGCCACACCCAAAACCAAGTTTTATGGAGCCCAATATCCTATTAAATCAAATGCAAAATGATAAAACTATAAAATATGGTCTTAAAAAAGAAAAAAAAACAATAACAAATGAACCCAAACAATTCTTCTAAACTTGAGGTAATCTTTTAAGTTCACAACCCGTCAAATCCTAGACCTAGAGGAAATTAAGAAGCTGATTAATAAAATTAAAAAAAAATTAATTTTAAAAACTTGCCAAAGTTAAAAATATAAATTAAAAGAATAAAAATAAAATCTGATACATAAATATAATGATTGAGGATGACATTGTAAAAACCAATCAACTCCATCTAAAATAATATAATAGCAATCAAAAGAATGAGGATCAAATCTGAAATGAGAAAAAGTAATGGAAGATGAAATAAAAAAACAACCCAACTTATCAAACTAATTCAAATAAAAAAAATAGCAACTAAAAGAGCAGGAACGAGATCATATAGGGAAAACACTTGAAACACTATTGTGAAATGTTGTAAGAGTAAACCCAAAACTAAAAAGAAAGAGAAAATATGAAGAGAAAAAAGTCAATTATTGTCCAAACATTAAAAATTAATTCACACACGCCATATGGAGATGGTCCCCTTACCATTGTGAATTGAAAAACACCAAGGAAATTGGATTTTACCTGCTGCTCACCACTACATGCGTCGTCTGAACACACTAGAGTGGTACACTCGCTGGCACGTCCCACCAATGTGTTAATAAGTTTTTATTTATTTATTAATCATACCACCATTGGAATCATATGATAATCACAAAAAATGAAAATACCAACATGCCCATGAAGCAAAGCCTAAGACTTTTTAATTATAAGGGCAATATAGTAATTACATTGTGCATGTAAAAAGGAAATTAAAAAAACCTTTAAATTGTATTTTTTTTGGTTTAAAAGGTAATCAAATAATTTAACTGTGCAAAAATTCATGAAAAGACTAAGATACCCTGAAAAACATAAAATGACAAATGATCTAGCAAAAATATTGTTCAAACCCTATAAGACAACCTTGAATGATTGTTTAATAAGGATTTTTTTTTTAATTCCACCATTATAATCCATAGCAAGTCATGACTATTGTACAATACTTTTCCCAAGCAAAATAGGTTTTGTAAATAAATCTCAAGCGATAGTTAAATCATTTTTTTTATCAGGTTTTTAGTTTCGCATAATACAACTAAGAGTTAAATCATGTTTTCTGCCGATTTTTACCCACAAGGCACAAGGCTGGAAATGCTTACCAAATATTAATTAAATCTTTTTTAAATTAGCAGGCTTTCCCCCCTTAAATATTGTCAATATAACATAGTTTAAAAAATAATTGTAAACACAACACTCAAGGCTTCTCACTATTCAGAATAATAATATTTTTTTTTAAAAAAATGTCACACATAGGAGAGAGAATAGAAAGAAAATAGATTTTAGAGGCATACCATAACTTCGATTATGACACTATAGATGTCATCATAAAAATCTCAATTATACAAATCTTATGACAATAATTTTTTTACAAATGGTGATCCTTTTGTGTCACACTTGTTACCCAAAATGATGGGTGACTCACTTGACCTTGACAGCAAGTGTGACCCACACGGATCATTGTTGATGACTTTTTATGATGTTGTTGAATTCATCAAGATCTTTTTAAAGATATCAATGATGTTATAATTATAACTTCAATGTATCCTTGATATTTTTTTTTTGTCTATCCTCTCATCTTTCTCCTAATGTGTAGTCATTCCATGTTTTTTTTTTTAAATGTTGCTATTTCAAATAGCGTCAAGTTTTCCAATTAAGATATACAAGTTATTCTATTTTAGTAAAAAAAAAAAATTCAAAGTGTACTGTTTCACCTATACTTAAGAAAAAAAACATGCTAATAAGCAAAAATTAACTAAAAGGTTGTAGTAAAGGACCCAATGAAACAAATTTTGGCAAAGATTCTTCAAAACAATGAGTTGTTGATCTTATGTGCAGATCATAGAGTAATTCTATTGCAGGCAGAAGTGTTGCTGGATAGTTTTGTTACTGCTTATGTGTGATATCTGGAAGGCAGTTGTGTTGTGGTGGCTCACTGTGTTCTCACCAGGTTGTCTGGTTTTTCAGAAACTTCCAACTCTATCAGCATAAATATCGTTGCCTTTTCCAGCACATATCAAATAGTTATCCCAAGTTGACCGCAAGCCAAGCCAGAAACGAAGTTTACCTTCGACTTTCACCTTTTCTTTTTCTTTTGGCAAAGGAAAAACGATTGTACTTTTATCATATTTCTTCCAATATACTAACCCCACTCTAAGAACATATATGACCTACACTACTGGATATGTATATCCTTTGCATGGACCTACCAATTAAATTTAGATTCAGAAAATGAAATCCCCACTTGCAATTCTCATGTTCTTTCAATTCTTACTCGCTTATCTGTAAAGCAAAACAAATTTACATTCATACCCATGTTTTGATGGCCCAAGATCCAAGTTACTAATAATACAAACTGTTAAGTTAATAATGCACCATGTTGGTATCTTATAAATTGTATTTCGAAAACCACTTGTGTGTAAGCAAAATTAGGCCCTTCAAGAAGCTTTGGCACTTGAAAGTTTCATGGCTGAGTTTGCAGAATATCTGCAGAGGCTTAGGGCTTCTCAACCTTTGACAGATCAGATGATGGACATGAACATGGAAATGCTCAAGCACCTTCCAGAGCTGCATCCAAGCATCTTGGAGAATTTCGGCATCACTCATGACTTCTCAGCAGGATCTTTCTTGGCCTACCAGCAGCCTGAATTTCCTGCAACATATAATCATAGCAACCTTTCAAGTACTTCCGATATCTTGAGTACAGCACCGCCTGTTCATACTGTCACCTTGAATCAAAATACTTTCCATGAAAGCAAGAAGCGAAAAGCAGTGGAAAAATCAACCAGAAGCTCCAAGAACGTTTCTCCAACAGCCTCTATAAACATTACAGAGAAAAAGAATGTGCGTGTCTGTCTGTCTCTCGAAGTTATTATACTGGTTGTTTTATAATTTCAGTTTTTAACTTCTGGTTTTTGTGATAAAAGTAAGTTGAGCACTGCTTCTTTCTTGATTTGTTCAGAACTCAGGAAGATGTAAGAAAGGCAAAAATAAGGAGAAAGAAGGGGACAAAGCAGAGGAAGTTATTCATGTTAGAGCTAAAAGAGGCCAAGCAACAGACAGTCACAGTATAGCAGAACGGGTAAGTTTGAACTTTTTTGACTGAATAGAGTTTACTCATTCGATAAGGCCTGATTATTAACCACTGGTTAGGCTAATTATATCTTCCAACATGTAAGAAAATGAATGTACTAATGAAAGTCATGAGGTGAAGAATTTGACTGTGAATTTACTATTTGTCATGTCAGATAAGAAGAGAGAAAATCAATACCAAGTTAAGATGCTTGCAGGACATTGTTCCTGGATGCCACAAGGTAAGAATCCTTTGCACAAGTTTAATTTTGAGTATAATTCATGTATTTATAATTCTTTTATAATCATAAAAAACATGTACTTTCGCTTATTCGGAGTTGAAGTTTATTTAAGTTTTAAATCAATTGATTATATCCAAAAGATGTAGCTGACATGAGTGCATGAACATACAGTCAATGGGGATGGCAGTTATGCTAGAGGAGATAATCAATTATGTACACTCATTGCAGAATCAAGTTGAGGTAACCCTACTATGAGAAAATCTGGTACATTCATTTTTACTGTTTCATCTTATAGTTCCATGCACCAACATGTTTGGATTAACCTTGTTTTGTCAAAATCCAGTTTCTCTCCATGGAGCTTGCCGCTGCCAGTTGTTCTAATGACCTGAAGAATATCACGGAATCTTCCAAGAAGGCTCAGGTGTTCTTACATTAGCTTCTTGAATATATTTTTTTATTAACGTGGGTGTCAAGGTCAGCTTGCACGCACCTCGACTAATCCTACGGGTCCTGAAATTAACGATCATATAAGCTTCCAGTGGCCATCATATTAGCTACCGCAGGGCTCAAACCTGAGACTACAGGGGGAGCAAACCCCTTGGTCCCAAGCTTTTACCACTGGGCCATCTACTAGATGATTATTAGGAGGCTGCCTTAATGTTTCCCTAATAATTAATATGTTGAATTGCAGTAGATTAGATAATTTGGTCAGTATGTGCTGGAAGTTCCTTTTCGAATGTTCATACACTGTATCTCTACCTGTGCTGGCATGAAATTAAATACAGTTGTAAGAAATATCTATATTTCCTGGTGCATGTCAAGAGTGACTGATGGTGAACTATCAATTCTGCAGGGAACAAATTCAACTGAAGATGCACAGGAGACACAAAAATGGTTGAGAGAAAGATATGGAGAAATCACTTCCTTCCACTCTACATGGTCCATTTGACTGCATTTTTGGCAATTACTCTTTTGTTGTTATAAGGCACATGAATATGCTTCCTGGCTATCACCCTTTGCCACAAATCAAATATGTCTATTTATTTACGTGGCGGAAATGCTAATGAGATTCGCATTACTTCACAGAAAGGTCCAGAAATAAATACATGAAAAAGAAGATTATATTGCTATTTACTTGTCCAATTTGAGGGCTAATTTCTTTTTCTCTTTTTCAAATTTGACCGGCCTTGTCGGCATGAACAGTTACTCATCCATCCATTTGATTCAATAGTTCTCTTGGCTTTATGTATTTCTTGTATATTCATTATCCATTTTATGACAAAATTATTCATGTACCCACTTAATGATTTGGATTTGGATTTTGGGCCACTTATGAATCTGCTACACCCTTTTAATCAGACACTTCAATATGGTTCAAGGGTTTTTATTTTTTATTTTTTTTGGAAGAGAAGATAGTCTTCTGCACCAGTCAACGGAATCTAACTAATGATCTTATATGAACATGAATACTAGAAATTTACTGTTATAGTCCTTGCATATTCCAGAAATATGTAGACAAATTTGATGTTTATCCAATCTCAATCACAGTCATATTTGTTGAGTAACATGAACTGGTGTTTGTTTCCCTATGAATCAAATCAAGGAGACTTCCCCTTGACCATCACCTGCATAAATCAATATTCTTGTCCATGAACTAGTTACTAGCAGCTAAATAAAACTATAATGGCCAAAATCCTTGAGAAAAAACAATTCCCAGTAAGTAGCTGTAGGGATGATACAAAGATAAAGTCCAATTGAATAGACCTACAAGAAACGGCTCATTCTCTTATCAGCTCTCTGGTGTTTGTTCTTGTAGGTGGTAGGTTTCTATCATGCCTTCCATAATACTGATTGACCAAGCAACAATCACAGCTCCATTATGTAAACAACAATAGTTCAAAGCTAAGCAAAACTTCTTTTTTTATATGCGAGGAAACTCCACTCCTAGAAAATGTATTTTATGAGCTCAGATGAGCGAGAAAAACCCCGGTTGTCCCAGATTCTTACAAGGGGTGCGCCCTGACTCGAACTCAGGACCTGTTGTTCAGATCACAATCCCTTTATCATCACACCGCGCTCCTTGGGGACTTAATCACTTCTTTCCTGCATAACGATGAGTTTCTGTCGGGTGAAAAGCACGGGTTGCGTTGAAGGGACAAATAGAATCATACAATAGACTTTGTGACATACAACAATAACGATAACAAGACACAAACAATCTCCAGGATTATCCGAAATACAGGCCCTACAAACATATGGATGAATAGAATCTCATAGATGTTGCCAATCCATAGACTTGAATGATTGTAATGAGTAAATTGTAGAGTAATTCATGGCACTAAAGAAAGAAGAAACATTTACAGATGCATTGAATCCAAAGATATACAATACAGAAGACAGCTTACGTGGGCCATATCATGCTTGCAAGAAGATAGAGCAATATGGGCTCTTAGATTTTCTTAAATGAAAAGGACCTCAGGAATCTTAAAATCTTCTACTATCTGCAATTTTTGACTCCTTTCTGAAGAAAACCACTGGTCTTTTTGCTGGTGCATGCACATGAAACTGACAATTGTCTGCGTGACATGTCCACTGAGCCTTATGGATTAAAATAAAAAAATAAAAAAATAAAAAAATAAAAAAAGGAAAACCACACTCAATATGAGCAAATCAATAATTAGGAATTGAGTCTACTTTCTCACCCCCCACCTCTTAGACTTGACTAAGAATAGCATTTTAAGATGACTTGATCGTTGATAAAGGGGTGTCTCCAAGGACCAAAGAGTTCATGTCATAAAAAGGAAATTGTTTCAAAATGTGCTACAATTCAATAATCCAGGGTGTATAATTACATCAGTGGATAAGAAATATATCCCACTCAAGCTTCCTGATTTGAAACTCCACTATGCCTTTCGTGAAAGCAACTTTCAGATTTGAAAGAACATTTATCAGTAACCCTTTTTTGCTACTCTTAATTTGATCTATGAATCTGCCGCTACAGTGTGCAAAATCACAAGAGAAGTTGTCAGTGAAGAAGGCTTGTGATGAATGAAATAGCACCCATACTGCTCCCGTGAACAAGCTTAACAATACTAATAATGGGAGTACTTCAATTTTTCCTTTTTTTCTTCTTTATCTGCAAACATAACGTGCTATTAAAATAATATATTTATTTTTCTTATAATTCAACCTCGCAACATGTTATTTCCTAGCAGAAACCGACCGAGACAATGTCAGTCAACCTCAATTTCTAGGTAGGGATACATATGTATGTGGTCTAACAATAAGGAGTCAGAGTGAGATTGAAGTGACTCCCAAGAGATGTTTGTGCTTGATAGTGTGTTCAGATTTATTATACATGAATCCATTCTCAATTGTCCATATTTGTCATTGTGTCTGACTGTCTGATCTTAGTGTTCCTACATTGAAGAAATACATCACGCAGTTATGTGTCCTAAGATATAAGGTTTGTCCATGAAATGCCTCTGATTTCTATAGTATTACATAGCGCATGAATTTGATGGCTTTAAATGTTATATATATATATATATATATATATATATATATATATATATATATATATTTGTCCCCTTGCAAGATACTTATATGATGTTTGAAATTTGTTCATAACGTAATGGTTAATTGCTGGAATGATTAGTACCATTAATCCATGTTTTAGCTCATGCAGATTTTGTAATTTTGATCCAAATCACAACTAGAAAATTGATATCACTGATAAAACATTTTTTCGTGTTTAAATTGTGTTTCTATCAGAATATAAATTGATTCAATGAGAACTTGTCATCGGAGAAGTTCTCATCATGAATTTCATATCCATTGGTAGACTAACCATTGGTAATTGATTGTGCATTGCTCATGGATTCCCTAATAATATAATCGATGACACACAAATTATTTCGGTGAATCCATTGATGGTATCAAAACAATTCACACCTCTGTGTAATTCTCCGAGGAAAATTGGTCTATATTACCAATAAAATCAGCAATAGAGCTTTCATGTTCGTCGGTGATCCTGTTGGTATTTCAATAATTGGTATTTTTAAAATACATGCTTATTTGGATCAAACAACTTAGCATTAAACAACTAAATTGAATTCAAAAAAGAGACTTACAATCAATATTAATGTTGATTGTAAGCGTCTTTCTCTCACTTGGATATGGAGGGGGGAAACACCTACAAGGCTACAACCCCTCGATTAAAAATAATCAAGGTTATAAATACTTTTTGAACAGCCCAAGAAAAAAATTCACCATCTTCACTTTCTTATAGCTTATTCTCACCATTTATCATATATAAACGAAGAATAAACTTTTTTATTCTTAGAATTTAATGTTCATTCACTGCAACTCCTTAAATAAAAAACTCACTTGATCAATAAAAAAAGAAAATGTTTTGCAAGACAGTTTCTTTTTTAGGACTCCTCCAAGAATACTTGGAGAGGATTTCTCCCACTTGGATATGAAGAAGAAAATTGTAAGCTAATGGATGAAGGCTGAATTTCTTGCAAAACAGTTTCTTTTTTAGGATTTCTCCAAGAATACTTGGGGAGGTATCCATGAAAAGAAACTTGTCATGCTTTCTTTTTGCTTAATAGATCATGCTTATGAAGTATGGTTCCATGTTTAGAAATCCGTCTGAATTGGGAGTTGCAGCAGCTGAGTTGATTGAGAAAGCTGGATTGAATGGTTTCAGAGGTGGAGCTATGATTTCTAACATCCACGCCAACTTCTTCATAAATGCTGGTGGAGAAGGTAGATCAAATTTGGAGTTCAACTTACTGATGAAATAATACCATGTTCAACCATATTCTGATGACTTGATTCCCAACAGAAACAAATACCATGTAATCTTTTATGATAAAAAGACAACAAAGTTTGGCAAAAAGAGAGTTCACAAAAGGCTGATATGTTGTATAGTATTTTTTCAAAGTGGAAAATCCAATTTTTGTCAACCTCTTATAAACTGATTCGATTGTTTCAACACAAGTCAATAATAAATTACATGTCATGCCTATCAGTTCCGGCACCTTTGGTTAGTGCTTTGGTGATGAAATGAGTAGCGATTCCAATCGGACAAAAGAGCAAGCAAAGAGAAACCGAATGTCGAGTCTCAACTTCATTTTCTAATCCATCATTAAATACCTGCCTGGATAATCGGCAGAAGTGTTAGAACTGCAAGAGATAAAAAGTGGGATAGAGAGGGGAAATGGGCAGACCTGGCAGCAAAGAGGTCTACAGCTAACAAATGAATCCACGCTGAAGCTAATGTCATCTCATTGGAGAACATCTTTGCTATACCAGGCAGCTGTATACGGAGACCAGATAGAAGATTTTGTTAACTTTTCCCATTGAACAGACATCCATTTCAAAAATTTAAGCGAAAAAAGAAAAGGGATATTGCATTCTCACCTCTGGTAACCAGTACTGACTCGCAAACATCAGCCTCATTGTGTCAGGTGTCCAGGAAAGATATAATAGAGATGCATACAGAAGTCCCAGCACAATATACGGAATGCTACTTTCCATAGACTTTCTAGTCTGCATTTTGCTCAAATTTAAGCAGTTATGTTGATTGTTAGAAAATAAGGCGTGATCAAAGAGCTTCCAAGGAAAATCACATGCAAACAGAACTACAGAAGTTAAGGGCCAACATGGGATTCTGTAACACTGGAGGAAGAAATAAAAATCTAGACTGGATTACCATCTTGAAGTGCTAGCTGTGAAGACACACACACACGGAGAGAGAGATTCTAACCAAGACCAATCGTGACAGATAGTAGACAATATTCATAAGTGTTCATAATTAAAAAATGACGACACCTAACAGCTTAAAACCAAGGTTCAAAGGAGTATAAATACAGCTACAAGCCTAGAACTAAGTACACCATACGATTTCTGTTCAAAATCAGCAAAATTCAGGAAGTTGAGTATTCATACAGGAACGGACACTGTTACTTGAAAGATGAAAAAAAGAGATAATACGATAATACATATGAAGTCCCTAAAAGGTACAGAAAGTATACCACTTCAGCTTTAGGAGCTACAACCATGAGCGTGTAAAATGGGAGAACAGCTGCTGTTCCCAAAGTAAAAACACTGCTTGCAATCTGTGAACTTGTCAACCCTGTAATATAAAGCTATAAAACAATAAGGAATAATATCCACAAGATACAGACTTAAAGTTAGTAGATGTTGCTAGCAGCACTGAATTTGAAAGAAGAAGTCCTGGGCTCTTAACAGTAACAAATAATAGCATACAACGAAACAAGCATGTCCATACTAATATTTGCTTGTTTATAATACAGAAAGCCTGTTTTGTCCAGTGTCACGCAGAAAAGATGAAAGAGGGGGCAAGGAAACTGTTCCTGCCCGACCATAAGTCCCTGTTGGTATCTGTGAAAGAGCATGAACCAATAAAGTCCCTGGTTTATGAGGCTCTGATAGCAAGTAATTCTAAAGTACAGGCATAATTAGTCAGTCATCCAGAATTGGGATGCTCTATAAATTGACTCGGATGAACCAGATCACCCATCAACAGAAGCTTATTGATGGATACTAAGTAATTCAAACCAAGTAATCGACCTCAAGCATCTGACCCCCATAGCCAGATTATAATTTTCATTGAAAACAGCAGGGAGTCTAGCTAAAATTGGGTTACATTCTAGAAATGAGCAGGACCTGCCTGGGGGTGGGGGGATGTATTTCAATAAGATAATGTCCTAAGAAATAGAATTTGTTTCTCCCAAATTCATCATGAAGAAGAAAAGAAAACCAGAAAGTTTGCATAGTTCAAATGTACATACACTAGGCAAGATTTTCAAACATTTAAACATTGGAGACCTTCAGCAATGTATCAAGCAGAATCCAAATACAAGTAAAAAAATGGAAGAAAAGAAATGCTTGAAACTTCTCAAGAAATTTAAACATCATAAATGATAAATAAAGTGGACAACGAGCAAAAAGAAGAATTACATGATGCTTTTACTCCCGAGCTTTTTTGATAGACAAGGAAATTTGTTAGTTTTGAATGAATGATAATTCTTGAACCTCCTAGAAAACTCCAGTCTCTGTGTAAGTCAACTCCCACTCTTGCAACCCGTTGGCCAAAAAGTTTGATGTTATTGCTTCTAAGTGAAGAAAACAACTTTTGATCTTTCCCAACAATGTGATGAGATCTTATAGTCATCCCCGTGTAATCATTCTGATAAGAAATCAAAATAAACCTTGAGAAAAGCCCTCTAGCTCATGAATATAAACTGAGAAATTCACTTCTGTGGTGCACTCTAGAGACAATTCAAACTCAAATTCAATGCATAAAACACTTCAACTGGAAAGACAACAATTTCATAGAACTGGAACCCATTTGATCTAGTCAAGACATATAGAATACATAATAGATCATACCGTGATATAACAAACATTGTAACAGAACAATAAACTCAGTGCATGTGAACCATAGAGAGAGGTAACATGATACATTGCTGTGAACTTAGCAACATTAATTCAAGTGTAAGAAATGCCAAGAAAATCAACTGTGTAACAAGGGGGGAAATTAAAAAAGAAAAGAACCACATGTAGGTGAAGTGTGATCATAGAAACTACAGCAATGCAACAGCTTATCTCTGAGACAAATCCTCGCTATACTACTGAATCATCACAAGCCTCAACAAGTGGAATGACCCCAATTGCCCAAACATAACTCATTTTTTGTCGATGCATATTTCGAGTAGACAATAGCAGTTAGACAAATATAGGGTGTCACTGATTTACTTCATATACTTACAACACAAAGGTAGGCTCGCATAAAGGCAACCCCAAAATATAACCCCTCTAATATCAAATGGGTGGGAAAGGCATATTGGATTTGCAGAAATTCACAGATATATAAAAAAAAAAGTCTATATTAACTTAATTGAAGGTAAGAAAACTTCCGATTTCCAATCAAAGAAATTTATCCAGAACCACTTAAATTGGCCAGTTTTTTTCTTGAAAAACAGTAACATCAAGAATTCCCAGATCAAGAAACTGCAGCTAAAAGATCCCCAAGCAAGCACTTGCAATTCAATTCAATTTTCGTTATACTACGCAATACACCAAACTCAGCCTTTCATTTATTCAAAATATAACAAGGACACTCAGAAGAGAAAAACAAATAGTCCATAACATTGAAAAAAGCAAAAAGATCATACCTTGAATGAGAATTGAGGATGGCAAAAGCAGGAAGAGAAGGCCATGACAGAAGCGAAACAAAAACAACCACCAACAATAATGGTCTCTTCATCCGGTTATCACTATCTACTATAATAATGCAAGTGACCGAAAAAAAAGAATTCGGTGAATTCCCACTAGAGAGAAAATGGGTAACAGATAAGCGGGCATCTCAAGAATGGAAAGAGCGTTAAAGGTGTCGTGTGTGCGCACTCAAAGAGTAACACTCAGTACACTAAAAGCCTAATCTTTAGGAGGACTAGTAGTAGTTATAGAAGTTGAAGCAAAGCAGCAGTAAAAGGACAGGAATTTATCTTCGGACAAGGTTGAGACGGTCCACTTTGAGTTACATTGTTTGTTGCTTTGTGGGCTGTTGCTCAACTGGATGGATAGAGTTTTGTTTTGGGTTTTCTTTTCTCTCTGTTCTTGGGTTGGATAGATGTATTTGATCGCGGATGGATGTTGAGAGGAGGAGGATGGTTGGCATTATTTTTGTTTTTATTTTAGAAAAATATTTATAATTGTAGTTTTAAAAATATATATGTTTGGTTAAAATTGTTGTGATATAAATGTTTTGCATTAAAATAAATGAAAAGGCAGAAGTTATTTTTTGATTTAGACCATTTTTGATTTAGGCCATGTTTGGGGTAGAGATGCCCCACCGTTTTAACAAAAAGAAATTTAAAAATAAATTGTTTCAATTATTTTATTTTTTTTAATATTAAAAATAAAATTTAAAAAATAAATATATGTATTAATTTGAAGAATTTACAAGAGATAAATAATTTAAAAAGTGATTTCTACCATGATTTCTACCATCGTTTCAAATACTTTCTTATCATTCGATATTCTATTTTAAATTGTGTTTTAAAAGTATTTGCATTGAAAAAATATCAAAATGATATATTTTTTTAATTTTTCATATGATTTTGATGTGCTATATATATATATATATATATATATATATATATATATATATATTGTGAAACTCGCATTATAAACAAAAAATGATTTTTAAGTAACTTTCCAATCAAATCTCGTATCTATAAAACCAATTGTTATTCGAATAGATTATAGCTCCATATAAACCAAAATGGTGGTGATTTATGATTTATGATATATGATATATGAGTATTGGTCATTTTCTAGCATGTAGAGCAAACCAAAATAAGAGAATAAAGCCTAACCAGGGAGATAGAATCCGTACCTATATTGAGATTCAATGGTTTTAAATTTAGAGATAAGAGGCTGGTTCAATGATTAAAAAGGAGTATTTTATTTCTTGATTTTTAGAATCAAGTTTAAGTTTTAAAACTAATAGTAAAAAATTCTTTTACATATATATTAGATTAACTATAATGATTTTTGTTTCTCTAGAAGATTTTGTCGTAAAGTAGGGAATTTTAATATTATAATAAAAAATGGAGAAGGATGCGTTTTATATATAGAAAAAATGAATTTTGATCTTATAACGAATTGACATATCATGTCGACTAAGCCTGACATGATATTTAGTTTTGTAAATCAATTATTTAAAATATTTACAAATTATTTGGGAAGATTTTTATCAAAATTATTGAATTTAGCCTAGTTTAAAATTGGATCACAAGTTAAATAGATTAACTATTATCAAATTTAAAAAGATATCATTTCAATATTAAAGTAAAAATCATTTTAGAAAAATATAAATATTTAAATTGAATCATATTCCGACAGCGAATTAAACTATCATGTCGATCTAACGAGTATTATAAGATCAATTTTTATTTTATTTATTTTAAAGTCTTCACCAAGTTAAATCTCAAATTGATGGATTACATTATTGCGCTTAGGGTTTAATAATATATATGTGTGTGATTTTCATAAAATAATAATAATAAGTTTTTTTTAAAAAAAAAAAGAAGAAAAGAAGCCGATGGGCCGACGGGTCATTTATAGCAACGAGGCAAGGGCAAGATAACAAGAGCACATTTGTGCGATGCATGGTAATTTTATTGGGCGAGGTGGGAGGAAAAGATGATAGAGCACGAGTACGTTCACTACCGTTGAATTACTTGATAACAGACTTTAATCCTTTAATTTCGTTGTTTGATTTCCGAATTGCACACTGACTGATTTCCACATTCCGAACCCTATAGTGATTAACTTCAGCCCCCTTCTCTCTATATATAGAACAATTGAGAAGAAAATATAAGTTAAAACAATTGAGAAAAAAAATATTAGATCTGCCATTGCATGCAAGAATGGAGAAACATGGGCGGAATCAGTCAAGAAACAAAGAATCTGCGGAGGAGATGGAGAGATCAAGGGTGGCTTTCAATCTAAGGAGGATGAGAACGTCTTATACCATGGGGGATTTGCTAGAGGAGAGGTCTCGTGGGGTTTTGACTGAGCTCAGTTTATCTCATTACGATCCATTCATGATCAAGAAGAAGATGAAACCAAGTGATCTGGGCAATTTATGCAGGCTACTTGTGCCTTCAGATTTAGTGGAGAAACACGTCTTGCCTTTCTTGAATATGACTCAGGCTAACCAGGTGGCCAGAGTGGTGAGTCAAGAAACTAATCGGGGCTTGAAGGTTAGGGTTTGGGATATGAATACTGGGAGCATGCACCAGCTGGTCTTCAAAAGATGGAGCACTTCTCGAAGCTATATTTTCAACGATGGTTGGACAAAAGACTTCGTCAAAAGGAGAAACTTGGCTGAAGGTGATGAAATTGGAATCTACTGGGACAAAGATCAGTCTAGATTTACTTTCAGTGTTCTAAGTAGGGCTTGTTTGGTTAGATAAGACTGCAAGTTAGTGATGGTTTTAGTTCGTGCTAGATTAATGTTTAGGGTGCCAGTGCCATGTTGCTTGTATTATTGATCAGACTATCTTATAATTCTTTTTTGTTCTTTTTCATGCATGCTTGGTTAGATATCATAATTAATCAATAATCTTTGAGGATGATAAAAATCAAAGACTTCTCAACTAAGTAATCATGAATTTAAATCATACCCATTTAATAGATTTTTAAGTTTTTGGGTGCGTAGATCAATAAACAACGATGAAGACCGTCTGAAAGGCCAAACCCTAGATAATCCATTGCTAAAACTCCATATATAGCCAGAAGATATTGTCAACTTTCTTGCAATTCCTACAAATGGCTCGCCATTAAACTCCATAGGTAAATTAAGTTGCATTCTCTACAAAAGGCTCGCCATAAAACTTTCACTCAATTTGCTTGCCTTCCAACAAAAAAAAGTGCAAGTATCTCCATAACCATATATGGCAATAACAAATTAATGCCATGGGATGAGAGTTCCCTGGAAGCCAGGTTTTCGAGTAAATTTCCAATCAATCCTCTTCAATTAACTTCGTATTGATGACTATTATCTCAAAAAGAAGAAGAAATCCAAACTGAAATTATTTACTCGGAGAATTAGCAAGAAGAACATCTCAAATTTCCTTTCAGCAATTGTCGTCGAGCTAATTTTCTGTGAGGATTTCATGTTCATAATGATTATGACCAGTGCTCTGAAGATAAAATTAATGAAACAAAATATTGCGTCGCATGTGTTACCCTATTAGCATCTCAAGTAGTAAATTAGGAGAGGATATAACATAATTGACAAAGTTAATGTACCTCTTCTATCTTTATAAGCCCTTCATCGAGTACCTCCAACAAAAAAACATAATCAGAGCAACTACAATTTCAAACATAATCTTCTATTTGTGTTGCTACTAGCTACTCTTTGTTGCTCAACTAAATGTTGTCGTTGTACATGTTATAAGTGGTTGGTTTTATAAAGCGAAGTGATGGTAGATGAAAAGTTTTAACCCAAGCATTTGTCCATGAATATATGTGAAAACAGTGAGGAGCAGTTGACGTTGTGCTATTAAGGTCTCTAAGGACATAGTGTCATATGATAAAAAGTTTATGATTTGTATAGAAAGTCTTGAGTACAAATCAGGACATGCATTCCCTGTAAGAACCTAAGACAGCCGGGGTTTTAATCGTTCACCAGGGTCTATAAAATGCGTTTTTTCAGAAAGTGAGATTTTCTCGCATCTAAAAAATAATGTGTTATTAAGTATTCAATTAAAGGTACCTAGAAGATTTACACAAAGGAGTTGCATAAAATATATTCAAAAAATAAAAAGGCATTTTAAAAAAAATAACCTTAATCACATTTATAAACAAGACTAAAACCATTCAAACAACTAACTTGTTCAATTTGTAACTTAAATCAAACTAGGGTATAAAAGGTTTATTTTCTCTAAAACTCTAACCCTAATTCTCTAATTAAACGAGGGTGTGAACTAGTCTCTAGTTTATAGTACCTTAACAATAATGCAACCTCTCTATTCTCTGTAATTTTCTTCCTTCCTCACTTTTTTTTGATGTTCTGAGGTATAATGTATAAAATTTCTACGAGTAGATTTTGATAGGTGGGTTACTACGTAAGTCTACATGTTTCTTTGGAAAAAGAACTCCCAACTCAATGGGTGTGGTTTAGTCTACTCTTTAAGCAATTTTTGGGAATTTTGCACACTTGTTAATAAACAGTTGTAAAATCAAAACAAAAATGCATTCTATAAAGTAATTTAGCAATGACTGCGAGCTTGAGGCTCACCATCTAACTATCTTTTTTTCTAGAAATAATGACTAAATATTATTTTAAATCTCATTGATGCTTGGGAGACAAATTAAGTGTCTGCTTGGGAGTTTAGTTGAAATTACTTTTTAAAGTGCTTTTCATTCATAAATACATCAAAATGATGTATTTTTATTTTTTTAAATCATTTTTGACATCAACACATGAAAATAATCTAAAAACATCATAAACATTTAATTTTAAGTAAAAAATAAAACTAAAAAAATTATTTTAAAAAAAAAAGTTTTTGAAACACAGTAAAAAATAGAACATAAATCAAATTTGTGGTGATAAAGAAATTAATGTTTATAATATCTCCGTTACGAGTTCTGTTTGCTTTAGTATCTTAATGATCAACAAGAAGCCAAGACATTAACTTCATTGTCGTCTTCATGTTTTACTTTGGGCCAAGTGGAATATTTAATAGACCCCAACATAATTGCTACATTGGGCCCTTCTAAACAGTATCAGGCAAAGTACGGTAATAAAAGAATACAAAGACAAAGTTATATTTGATAATAATATATATAATAAAATATATTTTTTTAGAGGAACAATTCGCTCAATTTGATCCTGTAACAAACTCAAGTCAACCCAAGATAATAAAATAATGGTAAAAAACTTGTTGATTTAAAAACAATGGTCAAGATAATGTTTCTTTGATTATTTTTTTTCTTCTAAAAACATCAAGTTAGCCGAATTAATCATCTTGACCAATAACCTGAACTTTTCCTCGGGTCAATTTTTAAGTTTAGTTTTAAAACTGTAATATTTATTATTTTTATTTATATATTGAATTGGATCAACATGTGTTGACTCTCTCGACGTGTGACCTAGATCCTATCCCGGTCGACCCTCGAGTTGGGTCTTAAAACTAAAATAATAACAATTTTGATCCCTATAAGTCAACTTAGTTTGACCCTCTTTATACATGACCCGAGTCTTGCTCCAGGTTCACGGTAAAAAATATTTTTATTTTATTTTTTATTGATCTTCAAATATATGACTTGGGCCTTACCCTAAATTGACTCTTGAGTCAAGTTTTAAAACTATAATAATTATTTTTCTGTTAAATTGATACGGGTCAATGATCAACCTCACATATGACTCGGGCTTTGTCTCGGATCAACTTCTGATTCAGTTTTAAAACTATGATGATAATAATAATTAGTAATCACTTTTATTCTTGAGCTAACTCAAGTCAACTCAACTCATGACTCGATCCTCAACTAGTGACCGAGTTTTGCTATGAATTAATCTTCAAGTTAGGTTTTAAAACTATAATAATAGTTATTTTTATTATTACATATTTTAGTTATAATTTTAAAATTGATAGTTTTTTACTTGAATATTTTAGAAATAAAAATATTATCTTCGAAGACAAGGCACATCTATACCTTATGTTGTTCAAATATAAAAATTTAGTTTGTAATCGTCTCATAAACAAAATTATTTTTATATCTTTATGTAGATTTGTTTAACCAAACATATTTTTGTTTGCTACCTATTAAAAGTTTATGGATACAGTGAAGCAGGAGAAAATTTCTATGTTATTAATGTGTAAATGAAGCATAGCCACTGTTTTTTTCCTCCTATTTCGGTAGTTTTGAAAGTTGAAAATGATTCTAGGGTTTTATTTTTGTGAACAACATTTTATTACATACAAGATACATATTAGATATTTATTTTATTTATATCAGATTTGAAAAAACAAACTCAAGAATTTGTTTTTCAATGTTTTAATGAAAAAAATATTTAAATTTTTTTGTGATAATAATGATTTCTGAATATCAATTCAATTTATTTCTATAAATATTACAAAAAAAATATAATTAAAATTAATTGTATGGTTTAACATTTTATTTCAAATATAATAATTAAAATAAATTATCAAATTTATTTATGAATTTTGGTTCCACACATACAAGTTGTGAGTGAAAATAATAGATTGTCTTCAATAAGCGTGGTGTGATGGCAAAATATTTGTGATATACACAAGTCTCGAGCTCAAGTCAAAATATATATTTATTTTAAGAATCTAAGATAATCAAAAATTTATTTAGTCATATAGACTCACAAAATATATTTTTCAGGGTTTACTGCATCCAAAAAGAGAAAAAGAAAATAATGAATCAATACAACGTTTACTGTACAACGTCGCACACAGTTTTGCACGTGTAATGTCAGCCCTTTCTTATTTTATTTTTAATTTTCCAGGGGTAATACAAGTCAGAGTCATCATTCATGTTTTCAAAGGGATATACAAGGGACAAGGTTTTTATATTTTACCGGTTCAACTTTTTAATCAATTCAAAACTAAACTATATCTGGATTAAAATTCGGATAAGCAAGATTGCTGTTGAATTTATTTTTAAAAAATAAAAATTGATTATTATTTTTATATATATTTATTTTTTATATATTTTCAGATTATTTTGATATATTTAATCACTTGTCACAAACAAAAAAAAACTATTATTTTATTATTTTATTCCAGTTTTATTTGTCTATATGATATTGATTGTATAGCTGTATATTGTATAGTTGTATATGTCACATGTGCTGACATGTGCTAATGTTCACTCATTCCTCATATAATAATATACTAGTCATTGTCTATGCACCTCGTCGCGGGCGGCATCATATTTTTTTCTACACAAAAAAAATTAATTATGTAATTTTTTTATTATAATATAAATTTAGGCAAAATAATAAATCTATGCAGAATTCTTGTTAAGTGCAAGTTTTCTATACAATAAAAGAATTTTAAATGGATATAAATTTATCTATTTAGTAGGTTTCAATAAAATAACAATTAAAATTATTATCAACATTATTTCCCAAACAATTAAAATATTAAATTTCCCTTACAAATAAAATAAAAAAAGCAAAATATTTTTACAAAAAAAACAAAAAAAAATAATCACTAAAATTATCACTATTATAGCGCAAACAATAAAATCATAAAATTATCTGATCTGAAGAAGAAATAAAAATAACAGAAAACACAAAAAAAGAACAAAGGGAAAAATTGAGCAATATTAATTTTAAAATGATCACCAACATAAATTAAAATTTCAGGACTGAACCAAATAAAAATGAATCCCTAATAAAAAATAAAATGACAAATTAAAATCAAAAACTAAAAGCATAGATGTATAAATACGGATAAAAAATAAACATTGTCCAGGAATGACAGAAAAAACCAAAGAAATTAATAGCAAATAAAAAATTCAAAGAATAAGGACCAAAATGAAAAATAAAATATATAATTAATTCCAATCGAATGACAAAATTGAAACAAATAAAAACATTAGGACCGAAACATATAAATATATTTTAAAAAAAATGTAGTGTAATTTTGTTAAAAAAATTAAAAGAATAAGGATTGAAATGAAAAGTAGTATACATGACTAATTTCAATTGGAGTACACAATCAAAATAAATTAAAACAAACTCTATAAAATTAAGTCCAATTGAAAGACAAAATTGAAATAAATAAAACTTTGGGACCGAAATAAATATAAGACATTTAAAAAAAATTGTTGTGTAATGTTTTTATAAAATTAAAAGAATAAAGACCGAAATGAAAGATAGAATATTGACAAATTTCAATTGGAGGACCCAATTAGAAGCAATTAAAACTTGCATATCAAAATAATTAAAATAACCAAAAGCAAACCAAAAATAAAAAGAATGACTAAATTGAAACTCAACATATATAATCAATTTTAATTGAATGGCACAATTGCAACAAATCAAAAACTATATTGAAAACAACAGTAATAAAAGCAAAATCTGAAGCACAGGGACCAAAATAAAACTTTCACAAACCCTAAGGATCGAAGCGTATTTCCGGGCGGTAGGAGAGAGAAAAGGGAGAAAAACTTAAACACGTCCACCGAAGCTTCACTGGCCACCATAATCAGACACGCCAAGAGAAAAAAGACATGTCGGTGCACCATGTGACACGGAGGAAGATTGTTTTTGACCAACGGAATGATGCGCATGCGTTGCCTAAATGACGCGTGCACGTGAAACACTGCAGACGCCTCCGTACAACGCACCTACAATTTCTTCAAAAAATAATAATAAAATAATGCACAAACCTATACACCCCTGGACCCATCAATAACTACACAAAAACCATCATGAAAAATACAGAAATACCTCCGAATCCATGGCCTATGTTTTGTCATTTTCGGGGGCTAATTTAGTAGTTTCACTGTGCAAAAAAATCAGAAATATCATCTATGTCCCTTGAAAAAGTCTAAACTACCCTCGGTCGGGTTTGCCTTCTTTTGTCGTTTTCGGGGGCTATTTGCGTGGTTTTATTGTGCAACAAATCCAGAAATATCATCCATGACCCATGAAAAATTCAAAAATACTCCTGGTCCCGGGGGTTAAAAAATTTCGATTCTAGGGGCAAAATAGTCATTTCACTGTAGCAATCCACAGTGAACTGTGTCTAGGTGAACGGTAGAAAATGCACAGTAAAACAGGCATGACTTTTATATTTTAGTTAATATTATTCGAATATGTTATAAATTAAATGGAAAATCAAGAAAGTAAGAGAGAGAGAGAGAGAGAGAGAGAGAAATTGTGGATTTACTTGGCAGCTGTTTAGAAAGCAATTGAAAAAAAATGATTTTTTTTGTTTTAAATAAAGAAATATTTGATGTTTTTATATCATTTTAATATACTGATGTAAAAAATAATTTTTAAATAATAAAAATAAAATATTATATTATTATATTTTTAAGTGAAAAATACTTTAAAAAAACCATAACTACACTCTTAAATATCCTCTTGGTAGCCTATGATGGGAAAAAATCCTGGCTCCGCCCATGACTATTATACAATAAAAGGTTTGATTTATTTTTGGTTGCGATTATTAAACTTTGAATTACGGAGTCGTGGGGTTTTTTATACGAATTTCAGATGAGAACAAAAAAAAAGGGACATTCAAACGACAAAGACATCATCGATTGGTGTTTTAGTGATTGTTTGAACATAGTGGGTTGATTTTTTAAAAAAAAATGTTTTTTTGTTTAAAAATATATTTAAATATTTTTTTATTTTTTAAAATTTATATTTGATATCAACAGCACATAAAATAATTTAAAATAATTTAAAAATTAATTTAAAGTACAAAATAAAAATGCTTTTGAATTCGATAATAGAAAGTTGAAAGAGTCCTCCTAAGTTGCCATGTGAAGGCGGTAAAGGTAGTTGAAGAAAGTCACGGGCGGCGAAGGATGTCCCGTTATAAGTTTTTTAACCTTTAGCTAACCTTCATGAGAAAATGGCAATTGGCTAAAGGGACCATACGTTTTAGCTTCTTTTTTTTTAAAAAAAAAAAAGAATCTATCTAATAATCTTAGTTTTATTTAATCAATATGCAAAATAATTCAAAATAAAACTCCATCCTAATAATAATCTTTGTTTATGTATTTATTAAGAGAACAATTATCGATAAAATTACATTGCAATATTGACAAAAAAAATATAAATAAAACAATTAATTCAGGTAGTTTCAATAAATCAAATTATAAGTTCTATATAGGTTTAATAAGTATGAAACTTGAATCACAAGATATCGAAAGAGTGGTTGGTCTCCACTAATCGCATGAGGAACAAATATATTCAATAAAATACAGCCACACACCTTTGTAAATTATTAAATTAGCAGATCCTGCTTGACCAAACATGGACTTAGAAAAGCGAAAGAGTGTAAGAATTAAAAAAAGATCAAAGAATCTTTTTTCGATTGGTTTAAGCTGGGAGCTAATATAATATTTATCATAAAAAAAAAGCATCACGACTTAATATTTGGCCTTTTATTTCTTCTGTCTACATTTACAATTTCAATAAATAAGACAAAATCTAGAATATTAACTAATAAAGTAAGGGTCACATGTATTCAGAATGTTTTTCATTAATACACTGTATTATCATTTTTTTATAATTATATTTATGTGTAGAACCAATCAACCAATCATCTAGTTGATTTGTAATCCTCAATGTTTGATCTATATGGCATTTCAACATTAAGATACATTACCAAAAAATATTGACTAAATATTCTGTTGCTATATAAAATTATTGATGAAAACAAAGACATAATATTATTGTCAAGAAATAACTTATTAGGTCTTTTTTATTCTGCCAACAATTTTATTGGCAACTTTCAATACGAACAGAATTGTTAAAAATCAACTTCTGTAGGTCTTACCAAAAGTCTTCCAATGGATAGAAACATTTTGATGGATTTTTTTTTCATAGAAATGACTATGAAATATTGATTCTATCATCAATGTCAAAACTGATTTCTGGGTTATTCTTGAATAAAAAAATAAAATAAAATAAAATAAAATTAAAAAAATTGATGTTGTGAAAAAAATCAAGTATAGTTATTCAGTGTAAAAAGAAAATACAACCAGCCTATCACAAATCCATTTTCCTTAAATTATTTGGGTCACAATGAATGAATTGACTAATTGAGACACAAATCACAACATACTCTTGATTTTTTTTTAAAAAAAAAAACAGATTTTTAAGAGTGTTATTTATTACTTATCATATTTATTATAGACTTGGATTTTTTTTATTTTGTAAATATTATTTTTCAATATTTGCTTGACTTTGAATTTATTTTTATAAATAGTTTAGATTTTTTTTTATTATTGCAGTCTCAAATAAATATCCAGTGTTCAATTTTATACTTGATTTATATTTATTTTTATGAGCGTCTATTGATTTGTAGAAGTATTTAATAAAATGAACTTCTTTTTTGAATGTTTTTAAATAGATTTTTTATATCGATTTAATGCATTTACGAGAGTTTAACAATTCTTGGGCTTTTTTCATTGAAATCTAATGAATGGAGAAAAAAAATCAATCTTTTTTTAATTATAGTTCTCACCATGAAGATATAATCAATTCCGAAACGAATCGATGAAGATATTTCTTTTAATGAAAAAATATCCAGGTGCCTAATATTAGATCTGAGAGTAGCTCGCCAAATAAAAATAGAGGCTCCGAAACCTGGATATTCCGGTCATTTCCTTCAAGTTTGCATAGAGATTCACCAAACACGCTCCAAAAGCTGTTCACACGATAATAAAATAAAAAATCACCAAACAAACAGACCCACGAACGTGGTGCACGTGCTTCCTTTAATACCCTCGAAACAGAATCTTTAATCACGAGCAATACACGTGTCTCAATCAGAGCAGGGAAGTCAAAGTAAAAGGCGAACGTCTATGATGCGCGCACGACTGCAAATGGGACCCGTCCAGTGAGCTGGCATTTTTACACGGTTCCTCATTTTCCGGTGCATAAATGACGCCCGCGCGAATAAGCACACGACACGCTGTGTCTCTACTCTCTGCCCCTCCCTGGTCCTTGTCTGCCTGCCTGTCGGTCCATCTATCCCATCTTTTCCCGGAAAATATAATAATTTTTGTGGACCAAACCTTCGGCTCCTTGAAAAGTCAAAGTGAGAGAACGAGTCTTTTGATTGAGTTTATGGGCGCCAGCTTGACTACGACTCAGATCCAGTTGGGCTACTCATTCCATCATGTGATTTTGTCCGAACTCAAATCATAAATCGCTCTCCCTTTTCGTTTTCAAGCCTGCATGCCTCCGCTGTAGGAAATTATTTTATTGACCCTTCTCAATTCGATTCACATAGGTCAGTAAAATAGCCGGTCGATCAATTAAACCGAACCGGGTTTATATCATCTAAGTAATGGTTATAAAGACTGCTTTAGTTATATAAAAATGTAACTTCAATAAATAAAAAAATGCCAAAAAGATTTGGCAAACCAGTTCTTACCTTTAAAAGGAAGGGTGAATTAAAGTTCATTTCTCCCTAGTTGGTCAAGGGAGATACCGCTGGTGAGAAGTTAGGAATCTTTCAAATTTATTTTGCCTTCTTAGATGTTGTAGTGAAAGTAGATATGGGAATATGGCTGTATTCTATTGGAAAGAAGCATTGAATTAGCTTCTTCCACAGTTCCACTATTTTCTACCTTTTATTTCCTGATCAAATGAAAGGGTAGCCTTCATGGGATGGTGTCTTACTCGAAAGATTAATTGTTGTTTGAGAGTGTGGTTGATGTTATTTTTAAAATTAATTTTTTTTTTAAAATGTATCAAAATAATATTTAAAAAAAATATATCTTTTTGATATCAGCACATGAAAATGATCTAAAAATGCCAAACTTTTTTAATTTAAGGTAAAAAAATAAATATAAAAAAACTTAATTGTTTTCAAAAATATTTTTAAAACGTAATGTCAAACATGACCAAATATTTATTTGACACTGTATTTTAAAAATATATTTAAAAAAATATTTTTTTTGTTTTGCTTTTTGTTTTAAATTAATGTTAAAAATAATTTTGAAAACAGTTTCGACTACATTTTCAAACAAACCCTTGATGTTTTTTTTTTTTTAAATTCAAAGTTAAACCTCTATCATGTAAATAATATTTTTCATAAATATCTTTGTTTTTTATTCAAATATTTATTTTTTTATTTAAATTTATTGTATCATGTAAATAATATATTTTTTTAACATCTCTATAAATATCATTGATTTTATTTGAATATTTATGTTTTCGTAACATAAATTAACATTAAATACGTTCTTAATTATAATACTTATGTTATCTTAAAAGGCACGCTTTAGCTTTTTTCTCTCTAAAATAAATTGTCTGTATGTGTGTGGGCGTGACACAGAGATGTTTGTTTAGAGGTTGTTTGGGATGGCGGTTGTACCGTCATTTTTCTAAAATTTGATTTTTATTTTATTTTAAATGATTTTTTTTTTGTTTTTAAATCATTTTGATGTGCTAATATCAAAAATGATTTTTAAAAAATAAAATAAAAATTATTTTGATATATTTCTAAATAATTTCAACCGCACTTTCAAAATCATTTAGTAGTGTGATTGAAATCTTTATTGAAAATAATTTTTATTAAAAATATATTAAAATAATATTTTTTTGTTTTTGTTTTAGAAATTATTTTTGATTTTATCATATATAAATGATTTAAAACTACTAAAAAAATGATTTAAAACTACTAAAAAAAATTATTCAAAACTATCTTCTTCTTCTTTTTTATCCTCTCTTTTCTTCCTTTATTTTTGAATTCTGGTTGGAATGATGGGAAAAAGGGAGATTTGATTGCCGAAGGTAGACACTACCATATTTCAAGAAAAAACATAAGGCGAGTTACGGTTCTAGGAAAACCTCACCCAGCCGGTTGCAAGCATTCACCTTTTTTTAGTATGATTTCTTGGCTGGTGTAGTAGGGCTCCGAGAGTTCCTTGTTTTTTTTTTTTTTTTTAATTCTGATTAGGGTGTGTTTGGTAATTCATTTTAGATTTTTTTTTGAAAAAAATCAAGATTTTTTATTTTTGCTTGAAATTATTTTCCTCTGAGTTATATCATATATATTATATTGAGATAATTTTAGAAACTTAATCAATCAAGTCCTTCCTTGACTTTTTAGGTCTAAAATTGTAATCCTAGTATTAATTATATTACATTCCTCGACTTTATAATTTATTCACAATTAAATCACACTTGATCAATCATTTCAGTATAATTCCTAATGAATGGTTATCAATATATGTTACCCTTTAACTTTTCTAATGTGGTTGTTCCAATGTAAATCATAATTCCAAATAAAATGGAATTAAATAAATTAAATAAATTAAATAAATTAAATAATTTAACATATTATCAAGTTAACAAATTGATTGAATTATATTTGAAGATCGAGTGTTTCATTTAGCACTATCAAAAATAAAAGAGATTTATTGAATAAAATAAAAAAGACAAAAACATGCTATTCAATGACGTATATATTCAAAATATCATAATAAAAAATATATTTTTATTTCTAATATAAATTTAATATATAAAAATGAATAATACAAATCTCTTAAAAAATTTAAATAAATCCAATATAGTGAGAAACTAATGATTACTAAATAAGAAAACAAATCATAGATAAGTAAGACAAAAAATTTAAAATTATTTTTAAAAATAGATAAGAAAAGTTAAAAAAAAAAGATAAAAATTAATAATCAAAGAATGTTGTAAGGCCTAGAGCTTGACCCATAATTAAAAGGTCTGCGTGTGGAACTTTTTTGTAAGATAATGACGCGATGACTTGTCAACCGCCCTAATTCAACTTGAAAAGAAGAAAGGCGACGCGTCATCTAGCATATTCAAAATTTATCCACTATGATAGCTAAAAAATCAAGATGTCTAGTTTTTGTGTTATAACCCCCCCCCCCCCCCCCTTAAATATGTTTTTTAAGATAAAAAAAACCATAATTCAAACCCCTTTCATCATATAGAACCATTTGGAACAAGAATTTAAAAGAACCATTTGGAACCATTCAAACCCCTTTCATCTAGCGAGCAAAATCGTTGAAATAACACTTTTTTTATTTTTAGGTTAGATTCCGACGATCGCCTTTCTTATCTCACTCAATAAGAATTGAAAATGATGAAATTGAAGTTTCATATTAAAATGATTTTTTTAAAAAAATACAAAGAACTGACCAACTTATAACAAGAAAAATATGGGGGGACAAAAATATACTTCACCACCATATTCAAATGTGCCACCTGTGTCATCCATGTATTACATTTTAGTCACTTGTCTTACAACTCAACCCTTATCCTAAAAAAACATGAAATTAGACTTTAATTTGAGCTCAATTATGCAAAAACAAAAAAAGAAGATTTCAATGATCAAATTCAAAATATTCAAAAACTATGCTATTTTAATCTACCATAAAATATGAGAGAGTGGACAATGTTTGGTTGTAGTGAAAACAACAAACCATTTATCTTTTTTAATAATTTGATTGTAAAAATTAAATAATAATTTAATTTTAAATTAAAATCCACAAAATATTTGTTTTGAATCTCTTCCATGTCCACTCCACATGGAAACACCTCTTGGGGCAACATGAAAATATAATTCTTCTACTAATTATTGTTATTTTATTTTATTTTCACGAATGAGATATGATTCCAAAACCTTATCCTATATCATTTAAGAGAGCATAATTGTGTTAAACATTTTTTTGCATAATTCTTCAAAATATTTACTTATAGATTATTTCTTATCTAAAAGTTTTGTCATATGGGGTTGTTTATATCTAGATTTATTCTAAGGAAACTTATTATTAGAATATATATATATATATATATATATATATATATATATATATATATATATATATATATATATATATATATATATATATTATTGTTAAGAATATGTGATATCACTCTCATATTTAAATTTGCGAATGATTCACATTTCACAAGATATGGTTATGAAAAGAAGTAAAAATAACAGTTTGTAACGATAATCATCATAAATAAACAAATTATTTAAGATCTTAATTTTATATTTAAATATGATAAATATTGTTAATGAAAATATAATATTATTGGCTTATAATATAATATAATATAATTCTTATTTAAATTGATTATTGTAAAGATATTATACTCTTTTATTGATCGATGAAGTATTGATGATTTAATTGTAAGTTGATAACATCCATCAATTTTACCAATCTAAGCAATGAGTTTATAACTTAAATGATATCCATCAATTTTAAAACTATATTTCCTTAGATAGTTTTATATCCTTTAAAAATATTTAAAAATATTTTAAGATTACATAAAATAACAATCAAGACAACATGTTTATTTCTTTTAAGTGTTCTATATCCCTTAAAAATATTTTAAAAAATCAATATATTTCATTTTAGTCCCTTATATATTATTGTTAGGCCCTCTTGATACTCTTATAATAACCAAATCCCCAAACAATTTACTTCACCCTCCACCATTATTGATAATTTAATAAGTTAAATGTCAACAATCTCATTACAATATTTTAATATATTTTCAAATAAAAACCCTTTAAAAACTAATCGTTATTATAATACCAAATAAATTTCAATACAATATGCTTTTCATAAAACCCTTTTCACACCATGAAATCATCCAAAGAATAGAGAGAAATAGTCAAAAATATCAATTCATACAAAATGTTTTTCATTCAATACATAAAATATCTATTTATTTTTATAGCTTAGTTATACTTATAGCAAAATTTGATATTTTTTAATATTTTTAATATTTTAGAATTTTTTTAATATACTAATATCTAAAACAAATTTTAAAAATATTATTTTTATATATTTTTAAATAAAAAATATTTTAAAAAACAATAAATTAACTTTTTTAACACCACTAAACATTAATCCATCAATTTAAGTATTTCTCATTTTGAACCTTCTAATAAAGCAAATATACATTTTTATAATAATTTTCTTACCTAGTCAGTCAGTCAGTAGACAGCTACCCTTTTTCCATTCCTCTATAAATATGCCATCCCCGCTCCCCATCCCTCTCCTCCTCTCCTTTGTGGCAGGCACCTTCTCTCTCTTTTTCTAATTATCTTCCCCAGGTATCTCTCTCTCTCTACGTATTTCCATACGTATATATATACTTGCCTTCATACTGTTACTAATTAAGCAGATCTAGCCTTGGGTATAATTGAAGTGTAGATCAGATCTGGTTTATGTGGCTTACTTCGCTTCTTTTATATTTGAGCTGTTACTGATTTTATCTTATTTTTTAAAAGAATTCAGGTGTTCACTGTTTTTAGTTTTTCAGTGTTTTCATGGGAGATAAGATGTTTTTGTTTTGTTTTTTAAGACTTGATTCTGATGGAATTTGTTTTAAAAAGGTTTGCGTCTAGATCGGTGACTCCTTCTGCTTGGTTGCTGGGAAAGTTGAGGAAAATTAAAGAATTCGAAACATATTTGAAGATTTCCACGTCCCCCCCTTTTTTGTGCAGTCAAAATTTGATTTCATATTTTTTTTTCTCGTGATTGCATGGGTTATTTCTTGTTTTTTATAGTAGATCAGAGTGATTTATTTTTAGCAAATACTTATTTTCATGATTTGTTTTTGAAAATGGACAGGCGTTCTACTGCTGTTGATATACTGTACAAATTTAAAGATGATGAATCAAGTCGGTCTTCAGCAGAACGCCATTACTTTTTGTGATGAGAGAAAGGGTTTGGTTTCGATTCCTGATTCCAAGGGTCCTGTTGTCTGTCCTAAGCCACGGCGAGTAGGAATTCTGGCCAATAATCCCATTAGGCCTTTGAGATGGCCTGTGAGGTATATAGTGTTTGATTTATGCTTTGTTTTATTAGGTTATTCAGTTGTTTTGTGACTCTGGATGATTTTAATGTGTGGGGGGTTGTTTTTAATGACAGTCATCAAGCCGAAGTGGGTGATTTAAAAGCTGGGGCGGAGCTTCTGGACTTCATTCTCATGAAGGTAAACTGGTGATGTCCTTTTTGTTTGGAAGTTAGGAAGACATTTGTGTAGTAGACGCTGATAATTTTGACGTGTGCTTGTGATGTTGTTGATGCATAATTCTTTTTTCGGGAGGCATCTGAACTCAATCTCTTTTCCTTTTGGTGACGTAGCGTTTCTGTTGTGGTTATTCAATTTTGATTTGCTGGTCATTCAGCATTTTTATACATGGAGAGGAATCTGCAGGTTGTATTTCATGTTTCTGGTTTTTTTGCTTGACTATGACCTTGGTGTTGACAGGGGGGTCTTGAGCCAGATCATTCTGCAACCCAGGTGGCCTCATCGCCACCTCCATTTTTTAGCGGGTCTCCTCCGTCAAGAGTAGGCAACCCATTAATTCAAGATGCCAGATTTGGGGATGAAAAACTCACCCCAATGTCACCATTGTCCATTCCATCTCCCGCAGGTTTATCTTCTCCATCATCATCTGCACGCAAAGGAGGGTGTGCAAGAATGAAGTTTGGGCTTAAGCCAGCCACGGTTAGAGTAGAAGGATTTGATTGTCTCAACAGGGATCGCCAAAATTCCAGCATCCCTGCTGTGGCTTAGATCTCACAAAATTAAGTGTATATAGAAGGGAGCTAAATCGCCACCAATCACAAACACAGCAGCAGATTTAACAAAGAGGAGTTTTGAATCTTTTTGCCGAGAGTCTTCAGAAATGCCCTTATTAGTGTATATATGATAAATGTTTTTTTCGGTGATCATTGCTAATATCCTGTAAGTAGTTTGATTGAACAAAGAAGAGAGGCCTAAACCTTGTGTTCTTAACCAAGGATTTGTGGGCGTAGGTCATTGTAATATAAGGTTTAGGTGGGGCTGGGGCTAGTATTGGGAAGATCGTTTGATTTCTTTTGATGATCACCTCGAAGAAAATCCTGTATAGAGCCAATTGGTGAGTGAATTTTGATCATTCACCCTGTGATTTGTATATTGGTAATTGTCAATGAATTGGTCTGTTCCTGTAACTTAATCTTTTTCCTCTTAATTATTCAGAAGCTTCTTCAACTTATCTTTGCGTGTCAAGTATAATCCAATGGGCTAAAACCGAAGCTGGATGTGTTGCTTCCTTCTTTGTAAACCCTGACTCGTTCTATTTTATAGCCATTGTCACTCTCTTGACCTCTTCAGCTTGAGGTTTTGCAAGGCTTGAATTCTTGTGGAGCCACGTAGCCAAAACTCCTTTCTAATGCAAGTAAATGGTAGGTTTGGTATTTGCTGTGGATTGATTGCGGTTGCTTTGGGGCAAGACATTTAACTTTCATCTCAACCACCACCATAATAGCCACAAATGTGGGTTGGCCAGTCGCTGATTATTACCCCAACAAAATATGAACTCATTAAACCACCAAATCCACCATCTTTAACTCCATCAAATTCACTATGAACTTTTTGTTTTCAATTGTTATATAATAATAGATAATAAATACCCGAAAACCAATAAACAATTTATGAATATTTAAATCTCTTACCCGATAAATAATGAGTAAAATATAAAAAATCAAGAAATCTGACCAATAATTACTTGTTAGCATCCCTACTTACTACGCAGATCATTAGATTAATCCATGTGTCGCCAAGTCAATCTGAACAACAATTTCCTTATGTTAACCCAACCAAGTTTGGATCAAATATGTCCATGTAAATAAAAAGCAAGCCTAACCTGGTAATAATGTTAGTAGGTAATGGATTTTTTAAGTAAACTACAACTATGCTTGGAAAAGAAAACATGAAAGTTGGATTGAGAAAAAGAAGAAGAAAAGATTGTGAATAATTATTTATTTATTTATTTTATTTTAATTGACAGATGAATAATCCCGATAGATTTTTAAATAAAACATTATGTTTAGATATTGAAGGATATAAATTATTCTTTTGAGGCTCTTCTCTGGGCTGATATGAAGCCCATATCCAGGTTCTTTTAGTCCCTCTCTGACCGACCATCTGTCTTCAAAGTTGATCAAAATCATTTTGCAGGGTTTTTCTTTCCTCGGTTTACAGGAGCAGTAGAGTCTGCCTTCAAAGCTCAAATTACTCAATTTGGTTGTAAGTCAACACTATTTTTTTCTTGATACGTTCAATTCACTTTAATCTCATTTTGTTTGTGCTTTTATTTAATAGCCTTTCTTTTCCGTAATTACTGTTCATGCATGATACGTTGGAAATTAAGTTTTTGCAATGCCCTAATTTTTACCTTTCCCAAACCCACCCTTTTTACTGCTCTATGCTGTGTTTATCTTGTGATTTTTTATTTTCAAACACTAAAAATGAAAATCGTATTATTGGAGTGGATTCACAAGGTAAATAATCACTTGTTGTGGTCTTGATTATGTATCTTGAATCAATTTTGGATTCGTGAGCTTTATGACGTGATATTAGTTGTTGATGCTTATGCATTTGGCAACTGATTTGTGAAGAAGCTCACGATGATTTGTGAGCTTCTTTGTTCTGCGATATGATTGGGAATATTGCTGACTTTTAGTGCTAAATTTTGGTAATATACATCCATTTTAGTGAGAGTAGTTGATATATCCTTCTCATCAAAGTGATTATATCGTATCGTTCATGGAGGCGGGTTCTATTGAAGTAATGAGAAGCATAATTGGAAAGTGGTAGTTTGTATCGGATTGGTGATGCCCTCACATTTCAGTTTAACTGTCACTTCTGATCCGATTTCTTGTCGTATATAAATTAAGCGGTGGCTAGATTTAGTAATTAAGTTATTGAAGATTGTTAAAGGTGTAATAATGTCAGGGCCAGATTTTATTGTTTTAATACCTTTTTCCTGCTCTACACCATTTTTATGTCATGTTTTGTTAGTGTCAGGCACTCGAAAAAAATCATATTGTTGTAATCTATCGGGGTGGTCTTGATTATGTATCTTGAATTAATTTGTCATTTGGGAGCGTTATAACATTCCATTAATTGTTTACTTGTGCATTTGGCAACTTATTTGTTAAAAGGGAATTGTGTCTGTAGCGTAACGTTTAAGGAGTTCCAAAAAAGAATGAGTAGGTAAAGTATTGTTTTTTTCTGCGATGTGATATGAAATGTTTCTGACTTCTAATGCAAGTATCAAAAATATAAATATTTTCAGCCATTGTAGCGAGAATGTCTCATATCTCCTTGTCATCAAAATATCGATATTGTATCATTGATGGAGGTGCGTTCCATTGAGTACGGAGAAGCATAAATGGAAAGTGCTAGTTTGTGCTGGATTGGTTTTATGTCCTTACATTTTGGTTTAACTGATTCTTCTAATCCTATTTCTTGTCCTATATGAATCAAACTACTACTTGATTAGTGATGGAGTTATCAACGATTGTTAAAGATGTAATATTGGAGGATCAAAAATACCATTTACAGATTAAATTTTACTTGCATGTCATTTTGTTGCCATATTTTGTTGAACAAATTGTTTTACCATTTGCTTCTTCTCTTGATTACAGAAAAATATCAGCTTCTCATCAGCTTGTTGTTGGTCACTGACAACGATTGCCACTGTGCTCACAAATGACATCTATGTTTTTCTATGCTTTAATAAATGGTTAATCATCATGTTAAACGTCAGTTATAGTAGTTATATTGGATCAGGTCGCAGGTTTTCCATGACAATTGACTCTAGCAATTTTGGTCATAAGTTTATCTTTTAGTTTCTCTATCTGCTGATCTAAATTGTCTGTTTTCAATACCATTCACAACGCCATTGTGTTTGAACTCCTTTTAGATTTAGTTTTCTTAAACATTGCTGCCTAGTTTAAACTAGCAAATTCTGCTTTGAAGCTCAACTAGATTATTCATTTCTGAAAATTCTGCAATTTCTAGTTAATATTGTTTCTTAATCACTATTCTTTATCTTATCCCATTATACATGGCATGTACTAATCAGCTTTTGCAACGGCAATTTGTTTTAAGTACCAATGATTCCTGCTTTATGTGATGTTTATGTTTTCCTCTATTAGTGAAGGAAAAACAATTTTATTGTGCTGGATCCATTCATTTACACTCTCATTCTGGTGACTTTTTGAAGTTAATTGGTTTGGTTTGAGTGTTGAGCTCCACTATCAATATTTTTGGATCTATTAAGCTTTATGGAGAAAGAAATAGGACTCTGGTATTGTAATTCAGATTTTGGGAAATGTTAGTTGCTACATTTGCACCTCTTCTAAATTCAATACACAATTGCATGCATGATGCATGTGGTGTGTAATGTGCTAATTGTGCACGGCACTATGCTGAGTATAGAAGAAGCACTGATGAATTCCATATTGTAACGTATAATTAATTATTTATGGCATTTGGTGACTGATCTAAGCGAAATTGTCGATTAGCATATGCTTTAGAAAATTCCAAATCAGAATGCGTAGTCTAATTAATATTTATAGCATTTGGTGACTGATCTAAGCGAAATTGTCGATTAGCATACGCTATAGAAAGTTCCAAATCAGAATGAGTGGACAGAGATTTACTTCTATCCATTATATGATACGAAATATTGCCGAATTCTCATGCAATTTATCAGAAATTTACAGCCATCATAGTGAGAATAGTTGATATCTCCTTGTCTTTACGTGGTTGTTGTATTGTTAATAGAGGAACTTTCTACTTCCATTTACAACTCACCGGGGAGTTACTTGAAAGCTGGTTGTCGTACTGTTGGTTTTGCATTCTATGAATATTTTAAATCATGGTTAGCTCAGCATTTTATGTGATAATATATTTTCCGAAAATAAATGTATTTGTATCATGTTTTCTTTGTCAGGTTGTTTTTCTGCATGCTGAATGTCTTGATCATAGATATTAGGCTAGTATAAAAAACTTCTTGTAGGCTGAAAGTCTTCATTTATTACCAGTTCATTGTCACAGGGTGTGCAGAAAAAAGAGTTTGTGTGAGGTGGGAGAGGGTTTTTTCGAGTCTGGAAGGCTTGTCTTGCTTCCAATGAGCATGGAGTTGTTTTTATCTAAACTTAAAAGCTTAGTATTTTGATTTTATGTCATGCTTTGTTCTCTATAGAGTGGGCATAATGTCTTACCGGTATGCTTGTAAAGATTATAATAGTTGAGCAATCTGAAATGATTTTGTCAAGCTTGTTATCCTTAAATCTCAAGGTAACATCTGAAAATATACATACATTGCATTATCTTTTTTGGTTGACTGTCCTTTCATGCTGACTTGTCATACTAGGATTTTTTACCTGGCTAAAAAATCATGATGCACATTCACAATCATGTTTGAGGTCATTATTGATGAAGAATTCTATAGTTTCTAGGTTTTAGGTATTGTATTAGATTTTGAGGATTTGCATAAGTCCATACATTGTTTAATTATGAAAACAATCAAAAGACCATGCTCTGATACCAAAACATGTGGGACAAAAGAGATTTGAAACCAAAAGAGAAAGAAAAATCAAAGAAAGAGAAGAAAAAGTCGAAGAAAAGGAGAATAAGGGTTAGAAAGGTTTGCAAATCTGTATTTTTTACCCAAATCATCAAAAACTATCAAACATTTAGAAAAATAACACAAATACTAAAACCTAACTAGAGCAAACAATTAGGCATATAGTCTATTAAATAAAATATTTACCAATAACTAAATCAAGCTCAGCAAATAAACTTAAATAAAATCTAGTAACACGACTATCTGTCAGCATAATTCACACGGGCTTGTGAACGATGTCAGGTCTGATGTCCCCATCACAATTCCTGGAGCTCGAGGAAGGTCCGATATTATTCCAGTGTTTTACCACTAGGAGTTTTGCATGGTTAACTTTGTTAACTAGTACACTATAATAATTTTATTTGGTGATATGTTTTTTTAACATGAAATTAAAGTCTTGATGAACATTTGAATTTCATTACCTTTATATTTAACATGAAATTAAAGTCTTGATGACGGAGTGTTGATGACCGATTGATGAAGAGTTTGAATCTCATTATCTTTCTATTTAGTTAAATAAATAAAAGTATGCACAAGATAATGATGAATCTAGAGCAAAGTAATATAAAACTGTATTTAAAACATCACCCACCAACATCAACAATATCATGCAAAATGGCCAAAAAAAAAAAAACCATGTAATAATTTGGGACTGGGTGCATGGTTGTATTAGCGGTCATCAGCTTCTTGTTGTGGCATAACATGGAGAGGTTTGCTTGGTAAGTTTGACAAGTAACCGAGTGAAAAATTGGTGGATATGGCTTTTTATAGCACCGATTTTAGTTGACTTGTTTTCTTGTGATACAGAAAATGTTTCTTGCACGTTGTTTTCCATGTGAAGAAAAGGCTCGAGATTCCTGGTGATTGATTACGTAGGAGTCGTTCAAAATCCGAAGTCGGTGTTTGGCTATTTTTTATTATCAAAAGCTGGGTTTTTTTCACGATGTCTTTGAAAAAATCTGGTCTTACAATGCCTTCTCCAAACAGTTTCTCTTAAGAAATGGTTTTTATTTTTGTCAAGCAAATATGATATTTCCAAAATATATCGGTTAATGATTGCAATTGTCTTACAATGAGATGGGATGTAAGGAATCAAAAGAAAGAAGAGCTACCTGGGCGAAAATGTAATGGATTTTTGCAAGGAAAACTCTTATAATGGCTTAAATTGGTATGGGAATCAGCTAATTGATCTTAAATTGGTTACATACTGATGGCCATAATTGATTAAGGACAGAGAATCTCATTAGGGTGGGTTATTTTTTTCAATTTACCATTCTCATTGCATTATGAACTAGTGACAAAATCTGTTAATTGCTGCCTTTGCTGTCTTCTATGCCTTGACATAGAGCTAGCTAAGGTTTTTGCATATTTATAGGCATTATTTTATAAATCACACAACTTGGTACAAGAACATTTGTTAAATATACATGATTATTTTTCTTACCAAGTTGTGTGATTTGTATTATAATGCTTATAAAAATACAAAATATTTAACTCGGTCTAATGACGTCGAGGTATGGAAGAGGTCACTTCATAGAGGATAAGTAAGAGCCATTTCGAGAGTTTGTGACATCGAAAGAATTTATTAAGGCCATCGCAATTCGGCCGGTGAATCACTTTCATTTTTCAACCAGGCAAAGTGTTTGGGAAAAAAAATTAAAATAATTTTTATTTTTTTATTTCTCGATATGATGTTTATTTGTTATACTTTTTACAATTTATTTATTTCACAGTAATGACAGTTTAGGCGAGCCCATTCCAATCAAGTTATACGAGGAAACTCATGCAAGGAAGATGAATATAGGGAAAAGGTTGAAAAAATATATAGATAATTGAGTGAGGTATTTATTGCAAGTTTTATTATTTAAGAAAAAGCTCTTGTAATTCTCATAATTCTCTTGATTATAATGGACTTTTTTTTTCTCTGTTTCCTTGTAAAAATATATCAGTACAATGTATGAAAAACATGCAGGAGATGCTTCCACTCATCCTCCTCGGCCAGAGCAACTAATGGACCAAATATGAATTAGGTTTAGTGGATGCCTATGGCATTGGCCAAATAAATGAGGTAAGGTCATACCACTTTAACTCTACTCATATAATAATTTAGCCCAAGTCAGTTGATGCTGGAATTTAAATTGAAGGTCTAGGAGGTTGAGAAGCGATTAGCCAAATTAAAAGAAGAAATAAAAGCCACATTAGAAAAAGAAAATAGGCAGAACTTGGAGAAAATGATGGAATATATGGCTTTTAGCTCAAGATGCCCCCCACTTTCGATGTATTTATTGTTGTAAAATTAATATTATAATGAACATTAAATGACAAATCCCCGATAAAACATTTTCTTGATAACATATTTCTGTCGTAACTCCATTGACAATATAAATTATGGGTAACAAAATAGTGTTTATTCTTATAAATGTTTTTCAATTTTTTTATGGTGACAGAAGGTTTGGAGAGAGAGAGAGAGAGCAAATTGAGTCAGCAATCAAACCAGCTTAATTATATCTGCAAGCCTTTTCCTTTCATTGCCTTTTCTCCCTGAAACCTTCATGATAAAGAAGATCATACATTGAATACATTGAAATCAAATCAAACCGAACATACCATAAAGAGATTGAGATGTAACAACCTTAAGCATCAGCGTCAACGTGGTCATCACATGAAAAACCATGTTTAATAACAAGAAACAAGAATCATCGACCTTTTCCATTTTCCCTTTCTCCTCACGGCAGAAAAAAGAGAGAAGACAAAACCATTCACTAAACCAAGGAAAACACCCAAAAAGGAGTGGAAATTTCACAGCCAACCTCCTTGTCGGCCGGTGGTGAGTCCCTCACTTTGCATGGCAGATCTCCACGTGCCCTATGTGCATGGCCACGTATAGATGAACCAAATGAAACGCTCGTAGTCCCTTTAATTTCTTCTCCCGATTCTTTTCTATTTTTTGCTGCAAGGTCATTAATTTCTCTCTTGATTCCTTTGATATTTTGAAACCTGATATCTCGTAGCTTAAACAGACTATGGAAGGATTACGTAAAATATATAGATATCTTCTCGAGAAAAAAATGAAGCCCTAGAAAATGAAACGGAAAATTTCCACTTGTGTGGACACCTGCATGCAAGTCCAAACGCTAATGGCCTATTTATACTCACGCTCTCTTCACTAGCTAGTCACCATCAAAAGATCTTGCTCTCTCCTTTTGTTTCTCACCCTGTTTAGCTCACAAAAACCCCTCTCCCTCTCTCAAAATGAAGAAAGCCAGAGTGAGCGCAGTTTATGAAGGAAAGATTGGAAAGAAGAGCAAGGAAGAGAGTAAGAACGACTCAAGGATCGCAAGAATGAATGCAAGAGCCAGAAAGAACGGGTCGAGAGCCAAGAAAACTCGTTGCTCTGTGGTCACTGGAAGGCGAAGAAAGGCCAGATCCAACACCAGGAGAAAGGTGGAGACACCACCAAACAAAGAAGCCTGCATGGTGAAAGATCAGGGAAAGAAAGTTGACAATAATGCTGAAGTCAATGAAATCATTGATGATGAACCCGTTCCTGACGTTGCAGTCATCCCTGATCCTGAAGATGCTGACCATGCGGTGGCTGAAAATACGATCGGTGAGGTGATCGTGGAGGAAAAAGAAGAAGGGCCGGCATGGTGGGAGGAGTTCTGGCCAGTGAGGGAAAGAAGCAACGAGGAGCAAGCGATGGAGGTGCTGGTGAATGGTTTTGTTTGTGGAATGAGTGAAGAGGAACTCTGGTGGGATGACATCTGGAACTTTAGAGACATGGATGATAATTTCCCAAAGGCTGATCAGAAAGCATGAGAACGGATCTAGAAAGGGAAGGAGCTCTATATATAGGGTGAGGTTATGCCTCACTTAGTAAGAAAGAAAAATGCTGTATGCATTAAATAAATAAACCTACGCAGCTGCATGTATTGCTGTGTATAATATCCTATGTATTTTCTGTTTATGTGCTCATTTTAATGTTTTTCTGTCTTTTATTTGTAATTTCTGCTGTGTAACAACGTAGAATATATATAACTAATGTTGTTGTCTTTCACCAATCCCTCCTTAATTATGCTTGATGAGATAATATATATATATATAAACTAGAATCCTTCAATGTTTTTCCTTTGTAACATGAAATATATCATGTTTTGATCTCAAATCTTGATCTTTGATTCAAATGAATTATGGTCATCAAAAATTAATAATATTGAATTCATTAATTATCAGGAATATTCAGAGAAATTTATTATTTTTTTAATGCACCAAACTAATATGGTAGGCGTTGCTTTTTTTTTTTATTATTAGATCACACAAGGAAATGAGTCTCGATCGGTTTACACATAAACTCACTTGAGAATATTCCTTAATGTTGAATAAATATAATAATAATAGACATACCTCATAATTAACATCTTATAACTAAATATTATTTTTTCCAGATCAAGATAAAATTTTAAACTACATGATATCAACAAATATAACCCAGCTGCATGCATATATTTCCCAATTCATCGAAATTGTCATGTAAGACACAAGTTCATCATTGTTAACCTAGAAGCAGTTAGAAAATATTTCCCAGTTCAATAAAAAATACGTTGGGGTTTGATTAAATAATTAATTAACATCCATTAAATTCCTCTTAAAATATGTTTCTTGCTTTCTTACTTTCTTCTCCGGTAGCCAAAAGATGAGAACCGTAATGCATTTTGGGCTATATAATACTTTAGATTTATGAAACAAAATCAATTGCTGAAAAATATGAATGATACTTATTAAAAAATATTATAAAATCATATCAAATTAAAATTTGTATTTAACATAATATTGGTTTTTTAATAATTAAATAATTAAGAGTTTAATTAATTCTTATCACCTTTTTTTACGTGAATCTGTGAGTTTTAATTTTCTTAAAAAAAATCTCATTTTGACCATAATTCATACCAATGGACA
This sequence comes from Salix caprea, assembly GCA_964035475.1. Classification (NCBI taxonomy): domain Eukaryota; kingdom Viridiplantae; phylum Streptophyta; class Magnoliopsida; order Malpighiales; family Salicaceae; genus Salix; species Salix caprea. The sequence goes on from OZ037745.1 coordinate 10,060,737, forward strand.
AAAACTGTTTGCAAGAGGTAATTAAGAAACTATTAGATGTTCATAGTTCATGTGAATCAATTCACTTATATTACATGGTGCTTGTGTACCAAATCAATCACATTATCATGACGTTTTTCCTTTTCCGAAAAATAATTTAAAAAGAGTTCAAAGTTGAGAAATTATTAAAATGAAGAACTACTTAATTTTTAATTAGACATAAATAAAAAAAACTGTTATCGTTTGGATTATTAGCCATGGATGGGATCGAGTGACTAGACTTGTTATTTGATAACAAAACGTTACTCCGCAAATATAATGATTTAACAATTTCCCAATGCATCTTATTTTCTCTAGGACTTGGATATCACAATTCCAAAGAGAAATTGTAGATAACACCATTATATTAATCTATGAACGTGTAGATGAAAAGAATTCAGCAATAGTTATTGTATATTCTCCATTGTTTAGGATAAGCTACGTATTAGATATCACAAACACTATCGGAAAATTAACGAATACATATGGAAATACCGAAAATAGTTTTGTGTCGATATATTGCGGTGACATTTACCGACTGAGTTTTTCTGTCGTGCAATCTGTCGATCGTCGGTATATACCAAGGGAGTCGCAGTTGGAATAGAAGGAATAAATAAATTCAAGCAATATGATGATGTATAAGTTCTATAAACGAAGATACTAACGGTAAAATTCATTCATGAATATATGACCTAGTGCTTGATCCTCCTCTCTACCTTCCCCATTTCTAGTTTTTCCTTATCCAATTTCTATTGAGGATTCTCCACCTTAAATAAACAAATCTATCATCTTTTTTTTTTTTTTTTAACTTGAACACAATTTTAAAATGTTATTATTTTATGTATTATTGTAGTATATGTATTTTGTTTGGGTGTTTAATTGTTTCATAGATTGTTTCCCAAACAAACTTGTTGTATGATTTTATGATTTGTACATTTAAGAGTTTGTTTAGATTTTATAAAATTGTATTTGTTTGTAAATTGTTAAAAAAAAAATGTTGGTATCTCAACTTTAGTATTTTATTATGAAATAAACAATAACTTATTTAACAGGTTCATTTTATATTTTGTCAATTTTATTATTGAGTTATAATTTCAGGTAAAAATATGCATTTATGTAGATAATTGATAATGAATTAAGAGACGTAGTAAAATAGATTGAATAAGATTAATTTAAACTAGTATCTTTGCAAATTTATATAGTTAACGTCATTAATTAATACATGTTGTCATCATTATTTTATATAGATTTGATGAAAATGATGGATGATCCTTTATGGATATATCGAGATTCACCCCAAGGATTGCAAAGGATGAATTATTGTAATGGAGTTCAAGATTTTATTAATTACATAATATCTAATTCGAGAAATATTAGTGAAGACGGTATTATATGTTCATGCAAGACGTGTAAAAATAAAAGTTTCTCGATCCAGATGTTGTAATGATGCATCTTTTATAAAAAAGGGTTCATGGAGGAATACTTGTGCTGATATGCATATAGAGAACCATATGTTCCTTACGAGACCACGATATAAACGATGGTTGGGTCAACGTCTAGTTCTATCAACATACATGGAGTTATAAATGACAATAGTAATTCTTATAAGAATATGATTATGTAAGCAATGAAAATAAATTGGGATCATGTTAGTCAATATTTAATCATAGATATGCTGTTACTCATTTTAGACTTCACATTCTGGAAATGGCGTACACCCTTTTGGAATCAAATGTGAGAGTAAGCTCATGGTTATTAGAGGATGGACAAAAGTAGAGTATAAAAATGTTTTTTCAAATCTTGTCTTTATTGCTTTCTACTTTTCTTATCCTCATCCTTTGCTGTTGAAATTGTTAGGATTTTTAGATTAATTAGGAATCTTTATAATGCTAAAGTCATTTTTTCTTTATCTAGTCTGTAAGGTTTGGATGAATCCCTTAGAATTTGCACTGATTTTGTTGTTGTCACAATTATGTTCTAATACCAAAATTGTTCTTCCAACTTAAACTTTGAATCTGTTTTGGTTTTGTGCAATATCTGACCATCCTAGCTATATTTTGTCATCTATGACATATTCAAGAATTGGTCTGAATTTTTATTGGACCCTAGAGCCCACTTTCTTATGTCATATTCTCAATCAGATGGGGTAGATCGGCATTGTCAGTTTCTGAATCAAATCAGGAGATCTTTTTGACCAAGAAAATTGTGGGCATATTCTGTTTTTTAAAACAATTTTTTATCGCTTTGGATCCTTCATGAAATTGTAGTCCTGTATATATAGATGACTTTTATTGGACCCTAGAGCCCACTTTTTTATGTCATATTCTCAATCAAATGGGGTAGATCGGCATTGTCAGTTTTTGAATCAAATTAGGAGATCTTTTTTACCAAGAAAATTGTGGGCATATTCTGTTTTTTAAAACATTTTTTTACTGCTTTGGATCCTTCATGAAATTGTAGTCCTGTATATATAGATGACTTTGTATTTTTGAATCACTAGATTTTGATATCGTAAGCTCGAGATATTCCCATTTGAATGTCCAGTCCTACTTGTTTTTTTACTAAGGAAATTGCAGGCAAATTTTGTTCTTCAAAAAAATTTCTCACGTTGAATCCTTCACAAACGTTGTAATTCTATACATATAGATGACTTTGGATTATTGAATCACTTGATTTTGATATCAAAAGCTCAAGATATTCTTGTTTAAATGTCTAGCATAAAAGAAGAAAATCATGCCTCGAGAATGATTTTGACCCGAGATTTACAGGTCTTATTCAAGAGACCTAATTCAATATATCAAGGATTTATCGAGATAATCAAATACCAATTTTAAATTCAGGAAAATTAATTAGTCTCGTTGAAAAAAAATACAGGGGGTCGGTTCAGAAAACATCACAATAATTTATGTTGTTTGATTGCTGTGTGGGATTATATTTTGTTTCTTTTCACAAAAACCAGCGGCACCATTTTTTTTACCATAGGTTTAGGATTGAATAAATCCCTCTGAATTTGCACTAAAAAATGATTTTGTCATTGCCATGAATTTGGTTCTTCAAAATAGTTTTTGACTAAGCAGATTGCAGGTAGATTGTGTTCATCAAAATGATTTTTTCTCATTACGGGTCCTTCATAAAAGCTGTATTCCTGCATGTATAGATAAATTTGGGTTTTTGAATCACCTGATATTGATATCAGAGTCTCGATATATTCATATTTGAATGTTCAGTGTAAAAACAGAAAATACTGTCGCGATTTAATTGACATGATAATGTTCAATATACTTAAATGAGTTAGCAAAACTAATTTCTTATGAGACAGGGTTATTTTATAATAAACTCAAATTTAAGTTCAAAATAAACTGCAATACAATCTAGATTTTTTTTATGTGAGACTTTGAGTTTCACTAAGATCAATTTTTTTTATATATATATATATCATGTTAAAAAAATTATATAAAAAATAATTTTCAATAAAATATTAACCCTATAAATAAATAAAATTCCTTTTAAATTTCACATCGATTGAAAAAACCCCTTTTTTTCTGTTCTCTTCTTAGGCAAACCCAAAGTAAGAAAGAACCCGATTGGCAGCCATAACATATGGGTCTAACCCATGACAGAAGTAAGAAAGAGCCCAAGTGGCAGCCATTATTCCATAAAAATAAAAGCTTTATTCTTATTGTTATGATGATAAGATAGAGTGAAATAATGTTGGAGCCTCGTGAGGAACATCTTGTGGTAGTGGTTTAGATTATTCTATAAAAATTGTAAGTTATTGTAACATTCATCCGTTGGAATGACAGTGACCTGCTTTAGCACTGCAATGACAAGCATAAATTGAAATCTCGCATTTCGTTTTCAAGTTTTACGCGAAAGAGATTCTCGACAATAATTTAGAAAAAAAAACATACAATGATAGTAATTTCGATAAATCCGCTTTCAGATAAACATCTTATAATACCAGTGTGTGTATATATATATATTATTTTTTAACATATTATACAAGAAAAAATTATTTAACTCAAGTGAGATTACAAGATATAATTTATATTATTTTTAATAAAAGAGTATATCTTTAATGAACTTATTGAAAGAAAAATAAAGGAATGAATTGACCGATACAAGATGGCAAAGTATAAGAAAAAAATAACAATTATTTAGTGATGACACCACTTATTTATTTCCTTTATAATACACAAGACATAAGATTGTTGTTCTAGTAGATATCTTTTAGTTACTACCTAAGTTATGATAAATTATAAATTTATTTCAAAATTATTAAAGATAGAAATTTATTTTTATCACTTTAAATTCTTTATGGTGAAAAACACCTTGACATTGAGATTTTAAACACAAAATGGAAACAACAAAAATAAAAGAAAGGAACACTTCTTATCTATACCTTCATCTTATCTTATTTATGGCATGTCCACAAGTGTAGCTATCAATGTCTGAAACAATGCAAGTTAAAAAACAAAAATGAGCAAAAGGGAGTGCACTAGTCCATAGACTTCGTAATTTGAGGCTGTTATTTTCCCTAGGATCAGTGTTGCACAGGATATTCAATACACAGGATGCTTAAATTCCATGATGGATACGACTTTTTCATGTAAAATTAGCTAATCTAGTCAATCAAATTACCAGATGGAGCTGAGTTTGAATATTTCTCCATTTGCTGCTATGGTTTTATATTTAAGAGAGTTGGAAGTTGTGTGTTCTGTGCTCTTTCAATTTCTTTGATCTTCTGGGTCTAGAATAGAAAGTTAATGGCAGGCTGATGACGAAGATTGAGGAGCTAAAAATGAGAGTCGTTCTTCTGCTTCAATGTGATTGTAAGCTAAAAATGGTTTTTTCTTCGACAAGTTGTCTCAGGCACAGGGAAGGGATAAAAACCTTCGATCGATACTGCTGAAAAGCCCTTAGGCTGCGCACAAATCATGTACGTTGGAGTTCTTCATCAAGAACATTAATTAATCTTTTGTCCAAATCCTAATGACATTATTGCTCATGTGTCTTGGAGGATTAAGGGACAACCCCTCGAAAATCCCCAAGAAAATGAGCTTCTCTAAGGTTAAAAACCAAGATAATTATAGGAAGCAGTTTCATTCAATACCCTTTTGAAGACTAAGGGTACTTGAAATCAAATTAACACTAAATGCATAAACATCAAAGCATAACAAATGATTAATATAAAAAAAAACTACTTTTTATTCAACAATTCTCGTCCGGTTCAGCATCCGAAATATCCAGAAGCTAAAAGCAAAAATAAAGTAGAATATTCATCTCCAAAAACCCAATAAAAAAAGAACAGGTAAAGTTTGCCAAGGTCTAAGTACAATTTAAACAAACCAACCCTAGCAGATTGCTAGGGACACATCAATAAGTTCTGGGACTTAGACACCTTTTGGCTTAGCAGCAATGAAACTGCAGCACTGCACTTGACGAACGTTGTCGAATCCGATGATACGGATGAAGGAGTTAGGGTAAGCTTTCTTTGCCTCCTCGAGCTCCATCAACACCTGAGATGCCTCAGTGCATCCAAACATGGGTAGCTTCCACATGGTCCAGTAGCGTCCATCATAGTACCCTGGTGACCTATGGTGCTCACGGTAGACCCAACCTTTCTGCATAATCAAACATAATTAATTCATTAATTTCACAAAAGAAAATGAAATGAGCCTGTTCTTAATTACAAGGTACAACTGAAAATTTCTGTTTGGTTATTACTGAATCGACCATAGACTAGCTGGTTCCTTTTTATGTACATTCATAATTAATTTTGAGCCTCATGTTAATTGCTTCTTTCAGTAACCATTTCAGATTCAGGTATCTCAATTCGATTAGATTAGATGAGATGAAAATTAATTAGTTTTCATAATTAATTAATCACAAACCTTATATATTGAGGGATAATTAAGAATCTGCTTAATCAAGTAGTTACATTATAAATATTCTTGTAATCCAACAAATTTAAAGTTCTATTATGTATATCGAGAAAAATTGATCAGTTCATGCAAGCACGTATCGCTGTGTTTGAGTAAAAAGCACAAAGCAGGGCTCCAGTTCTACTCTATGTCCTTAATTATACCTTAATGATAACAATAATTAGTGAAAATTGTGTGATTATGAGAATGGATTTAGGATCACCTCCAACTCGAATTCCAAGCAAGGAACCCACTTCGAGCGAAGAAGGTACTCAATTTCCTTGGCCAATTGCTCAGTGGTGAGATCTGGAAGGTAAGATAGAGTCTCGAACTTCTTCAATCCAGTTGGTGGCCACACCTATATATATATATATATGTATATATATTTATGTACGAACATTTTGTTTTGGTTCAAACAACAACAAAAACAAACAGGGAGCACAGAAAACTAGTTATTGCCAAGCTGGTAAGATAAAATCAAGCGTGATAATTGTACTGAATCTACACTGATATTGAAGCATGAAGACGTTAATGTGTTTCTTAGGTTACCTGCATGCATTGAACTCTTCCACCATTGCTTGCAATGGAAGTAATGTCATTGGCCTTTCTGGTACTGACTGGGAAAGCTGCGGTAGACTTGAGACCATTGAATGGCGCAACCATGCTGGCTTGTGCCGGGGTGCGGTTCACGGTGGCAACGGCTGCCGATGAAATCATAGAGGAGGAAGCCATCTCTCACAAGCTTTACTGTGTCGTGCTCCCTATGGATGTGATATTCTGCTAGAATCTCAATACTGAACTAGCTTCACTGTCACTCCCTATATATAGTGCTTCATCCTGTCTTCCTCATATCCTACGGTCACAAATCATTGGAGTTGATATTGAGCAGAATTTGACCGTTGGATATGATAAGTGATAACATGACACTATTCTGTCCACATGACGGTGGAATTTTTTTGAACGTTAGCCTCATCGTTACCACCACAATGAGTTTGCCACGTGGAGGAAGTTCCATAACCTTATCTCATCCTATGGAGGACAGGGATGTGTGATGCTAGTTAATTTATGGCTTTATGGTTCTTGCTGAGGCAGCCTTTGGCTTCCACTCGCTCTTCCGAGTCCCTTTAAGATATTTACGAATTTCTGTGGTTCTTGGCTAGCTATTGACAAAGGGATTTTAGGGTTGGTTAAGTTAATACACACACACATATATATATATATGGTCTCTAGTCATTTAAGTTCACATCATTTTTGGGGTAATAAGAAATGGAGGGTACAAAAGTGAACCTCTTGCTACTAATAAACTGTAGCTTTTTTTTTTCAAAATTAATTTATTATAAGAAATTTAAAATGCACATGTTGATTTGCTTAGAAGAAGAAAACTTTTATTTGGAAAAACAATATTGTAACATTATCCTAAGACTTGCTTTTACATATAAAGCCATAGTAATTGTTGTTACACATTTTTAGGCCCCACATGTTGGGATGGTGTATATGCCTTTTGAATTATATGCAAGAGTAAAATCTCATGGTACAAAATAGAAAATAAAAAATGTTTTTTTTAACCCTTGTCTTTGATGTCTTCTCCTTTTTCTTATTCTCCTCTTTTGCTATCGAAATCATCAGGTTTATTAGATTAATTAGGAGTCTTTATAATGCTAAATTCTTTCTTTCTTTAATCTAGTCTCTAAGATTGGATAAATCACTTAGAATTTGCATTAATTTTGTTATTGTCGCAATTCTATTCTAATACAATTTTTTTCTTCCAACTTAGACTTCGATTCTGACTTGGCTTCGTGCAATATCTGACAATCCCAACTATATTTTGTCATCTACGACATGTTAAGGAATTGATTTGAACCTTTATTGGGTCATAGAGCCCACTTTTCTTATGTCAGACTCTCAGTCGGATGGGGTGCTCAACATTGTCAGCTATATTTTGTCCTGCTCAAGATTTTTTCTCTCATGTTGGGTCCTTCATGAATATCGTAGTCCAATATATATATATATATATATATATATATATATATATATATATATATAATTTGGATTTTTGAATCGTCTAATTTCGATATCATAATAATTTATGTTAACTACCACACAAGATTATATTTTTTCTTTTCACAAAACCAGTGATGCCCTTTTTTATACCATAAGTTTAAGGTTGGATAAATCCCTCAGAATTTGCACAAAAAAAATGATTTTGCCACTATCACGATTTCATTCTTCAAAACGTTTTTGACCAAGTAGATTTCGGGCAAATTTTGTTCTTTAAAATGATTTTTTTGTGCTTTTGGGCCCTTCGTGAAAATTATATTCTTATACGTATAGATGAATATGGGTTTCTTTTTCTTATAAAATATAAAAAAGGAAGAGATTTATGATTTTATGACATATTTAGTTTAAGGTTTGTATTTTTTTTATTGAAGAAAACAATACATGTCAAAATATTGAAGAATAGTTTGAAAGACTAAGGAAAAATTAGTTGAGGCTTAATCCCGCAAAGTATTCATTCAGGATGAAATCTGGGAAGTTGTTAGGATTTGTGGTGAGTGATGAAAGGATAAAAGTAGATCTTGACAAAGTAAAGATTATTCAAGCTATGCCAACTCTCAAGATTGAGAAAGAAGAGGTTTCTTAGGAAAATTAAATCACATTACCTGATTTATATCCCAATTAACCATGACTTGTGACCTAATCTTTTGTTTGTTAAGGAAGAAGAATCCTGGGAATTGGAATGAAGAGTGCGAAGAGGTTTTTGAGAAAATCAAGTGGTACTTGCTAAATCCACCCATGCTTATTTCTTCTGTATCAAAAAGGTCGTTGATATTGTACTAACAATAATTGAACAACAATGGGATGTGTGCTTGTACAACAGGATGAAACTAGAAGGAAGGAAAGGCTAATTTATTACTTAAGCAGGAAGTTCACGAAATGGGAGTCTAGGTATATTGTGATTGAGAAGTTGTGCTGCGCACTAGCATGGGCTGTAGGGTATGTCAATCTATATATATATATATATATATTATGTCATACTACATGATTAATTTTCAAATTATACCCGTTGAGGTATATCTATAAAAGCCCTATTTATTGAGCCGAATTGCAAAAGGATAGTTCTACTAGCTGAGTATGACATAGTGTATATGACAAGGAAAGTTGTGAAAGGGAGTGTTATTGTCGATCACCTAGCTGACTATGCTATGGAAAATTATGAGCCATTAGACTTTGACTTTCATTGTCATAACCTAAAAATGGGTTATTACCCCAATTCTATCCAAAATAAAAGAAAAACAACAAAATAAATGGCGAGGGGCCGATGTCGGCAGAAAAATCATGGTGGGAAATCTAGACAGTTTCGAGAGCCCGATCATACCTCTTTTGCGCCCCCAGAAATGAAGAAAAATGCAGATTTAAGGCAAAAATAATTTATTATTCGATAAATCTGCGTAAAAATTAAGTCGAAAGGCATAATTATATTTTTATGGGTCGATTTGATTTAATCATTGACCAATTTCAAGTGTAATTTTGTTTGAGAATTAATTTAGGGTCCAATGGATTTAATTAAGTGTAAGGACTTAATTATACTTTAAGTTGGTCAAATTAATTTTATTAAGGGCTTAATCGATGAAAAATCAAGTTCATGAGCTTAATTCGGGTTCAATTGAGAATATTGGAATTTTCAGAGATCTATTTGAATTTTTCCAAGCCAATTATGCGAATTAAGTGGCCAAATTGAACAAATTGAGAGTCTAATGGTCAATTGAGGGTCAAATCGCGCAAATCAGAAAACAAGGACCAAAATAAAAAAGGCGTGCAAAGCTAATGTGGTTGTTGAAATTTTGACATAGATACAATTGCATAAAATTAAAAAGTTTAAAACCAATTAGGGGTGCGATTGAACCAATTAAAAATTGAAGGACCAAATCGTATTTGCACCCTCTCCCAAAAATCATCATTGCAGGCATGCCTGCACTTTTCAGTCACCTGAACAATGCAAGCGCGCCACTGCAGATTCAGGTGAAAAGGCAACCCATCGCTGCATGCATTGGGCAGCCAAAAGGTTGCCTCCTACCTATAAATACATGCATGCAAAATACATGCAGGGGGGACCAAACGAGGGGGAGATCGACGAAGAAAAGTGGGCAGAATACTGGGGAAGCAAGAGTAGAAAATTACAGAGGAGGGAAAAAATCGTAACAGATGGGAGAAAAGTTTGCAAATCCAGGAGACCGACGAGGCTTACAGAACAGAGGAGAAACACAAAGAACAGGCGGGAACAAAGGAAAAATTTACACAGAGGGGGAGAAAATGTCTCGGTAACTCCAGCAACGTCTCCCTCGGCTGATCATCCTCATCTCTGGCAGAGTCACCATCTGCAGCTGTCTCTCCTTTCGCAGTGTTCCCTCTCTCTCTCCTCGACAGTGGTTCTCTCTCTAAAAAACAGTTGCAGCTCCAACTCTCTCCTCCACCAGCAGCCGACGACCATCACCTAGTCTCCTATCGTCACCAGTAAAGGTCTTTGTGAACCCCACACCACCAGCTCCCCAACAACCCAGCTCTTCTTCTCTATCGTCGGCGATGCAAGAGCAGAGGCAACAACGAACACAACATAGGTCAACCCCTTTCGACGCTCCCACCGGCCACCATTTTTGACGCCACCACCATAGGGACAACTACCTCGGCCTCTTCTACCCGGCAGCAATAGCAGGTGACCCTCTCGTCGTGGTCGGCCGACCACCTATTACTGTTCACGTGAAGTGAATTGAGTAAATTAATTCACTTCACGTGAATTGGCTGTTTGGGAGGCCTGCTCTCAGCCCAGCCCATTAGAGTTGGGCATTTAGACCATCTTGGACAGGCCGACCCATTTACCCAGGCCAGGGCCGACCCAAATTTTTTTTAATTTTTTTTTGAAAAAAAATGCATTTAAAAAAAAAGTGTTGTTCTCGTGCATACGGCCAGATTCCAAGCTTTTTCCCATCATATTTTTTGTAAAAAAAATATGTTGCATCCTTTTCATATTTTAAAATAAAAATTGGATATCGTAACCGGTTTACGATTATCCATTGGAAATTGGCCAAAATATCAAAAAAAAATATAATTATTTTGTTTTATTTATTAGGGTGTAAGATTACATTGTAAATTACAATCATAGATAAAAAAAAAGTTTTTAGCTACGGTGTGTAAAATTACATTGTAAAGTACATCCGTAGATAAGAAACAAGGTTTTTTAACTGCGATGTAAAATTATAGTGTAAAATACACCCGCAAACAAAAAAATGGTTTTTGAAAATGCAGTGTAAAAAAAATTCAAACTTAGAAAAACAATCAAACAACAATGCATTTTATCTTAGGTAGGGTGAACTGGGTGATGCGTCTTCTCCTTGCACAACAAGTCCCCTTATCCGGACTCTCACAGACTAATAGGTTTCTAGTGACCTTAATACTAGGTGATGACTCCTGATAATTATAGTCATAATTTTTACGGCTATAAAACATACCCATTTTCACCGCGCGCCATTGTCTCCCCAATCATGGGGATAGCGGGGTGTGAAGCGCGGAAAAATATCTTCACAACATTCATGATGAAGATGTGCTCTCATTCGAGGAAGGGAAACCAGAATAGTGGATTATGATCTTTGATGGTGTTGTAAATATATGTGTTAATAGAGTGGGTGTAGTGATAATCTCGCCTCATAAGAAAAAATATTCGGTTTCAATTAAGTTGCAATTCAAGTGCACTAACAACACAGTCGAGTATGAAGACTGTATTCTCGGTTTAGAAGTTGCAATGGAGTTGAATATTAGAAAGATAGATGTGTATGGAGACTCAATGTTGATTATTTACCAAGTAAAAGGAGAATGACAAACTAAGGAAGAAAAGTTAATGACTTACCAAGAATACCTATCTAAACTGGATGAAGAATTTGAGGAAATAGAATCACACATATAGGAACAGAAGGAAATTTGTTAGTGGATGCTTCTATGGCTAGAATAGACTTCGGGAAAAGGTACAACCAATACATATTGATATCATAAATAACCCATCTCATTATTGCTCAATTGAAAAAAAATAGATGCAAATCCTTCATGGAATGATATGAAGAATTTCATCCAACACAAGACATATCCCGTAAGGGCATCCAAAGCGATAAGAAGACCTTATGGAGGTTGGCAATGAATTTTAATCTTGATGGCAAGGTTTTGTATAAGAAATCATTTGACAGAACTTTTTTGAGATGTCTAGACGAAGCTGAGGCCAAAGACACATTATGGGATGTCCATGAAGGGTTTGCTTAACCCATGCTAGTGGACATATGATGGCTAGAAAGATACAAAGAGTTGGTTGCTTTGGGATGATGTTAGAGAAGGATTGCATTAACTATGTTTGAAAATGTCATAAGTGTCAGGTATATAGTGACAAAATCAATGCCCTTTTGGCTCTTTTGTTTAACTTCACATCTCCATGGCCATCATAATGTGGGGGATTGATGTGATTGGGCCTATTAACCCAAAAGTCATCAATGGTTATAGGTTTATTCTCGTGGCTATCGACTACTTTACAAAATGGTTAGAAACTAGGTTATTTGCTCGTGTGACATAAAAGGTGGTGAAGAAATTTATTGAAAGAAATTTGATATGTCGATATAGTCCACCAAAAAATATTATAACTGATAATACCTGGAAAATCAAGCATTCCAGCTCCTCGTTGTATAGGTCAAAGATGAATGGTGTGGTAGAAGTTGCTAAAAGGAATGTTAAGAAAGTATTCACAAGATGATAGTCACCTATAAGGATTGGTATGAGTTGTTTCCATTTATCCTTCATGTGTACCGCACTGCAATCCGAACCTCAATAGGAGCCATCCTGTAGATGTTGGTATATGTAATGCAGGTGGTGATGTCCTTAGAAGTGGAAATCCTATCATTAAGAGTATTGATAGACTCCAAGCTAGAAGAAGCAGAATGAGCAAAAGTTAGATATGAACAACTAAATCTGATCAACGAAAACAGGATAGTTGTAATCAACTCTACCAAAGAAGGATGGACAAATCATATGACAAGAAGGTTCAACCTCAAGAATTCCATGAAGGAGATCTGATACTGAAGAAAATATTATCTTTACCAGAAAAAGATCAAAGTAAATAAGTGTCAAACTATGAAGGCCTTTACGTGGTGAAGAAAGCATTCTCGGGAGAAGCTTTACTATTATCTAGAATTGATGGTGAAGATATAGTTAGACTTGTGAATTCTAACTCCGTAAATAAATATTATGCTTGATGTATTTCATAAATTCTCAATCAAAAAAATAAAGTTCATCCATGAATTCTTTTTGCAAAGAACCTATTTTTGTATAAAGTGCATGATCTCATAGCATTCAAAATCTTTTCCTTAAAAGAACTTTTTTTACGCACGACTAAGGAGGAACCAAACCAAATTTAAACCTAACATGTATTGCACACCACATCGGGAGGGCAAAAACTACACATAAGAGTCTATAGTGAACCAAAGCTCAAAGGGGTATCATCATAAAACTTTTGAAACACCTTTTATGAGAATTGTTTAAAACCAAATATGGTGATTGCATTGAAAGTTTTAGTTTTCATGAACAAAACCATATCTTTTGAGTTTTCCTTTTAAAATATTTTTTTTAAGAAAGGGAAAGGGTAATTAAAACATTGACAAAAGTATAATAAAATGAAAAATTCAATGGAGCAAGAAAAGGCTCCATAAGTAAGCAAATATTTCTTCACCGAGCATAAAAAGGATAGGAAATATAACACGTGGAGCATATTTTGTTTCTAGAGGACAGGTCAGACAAACAAATGGAAACAAGAGTTTGAAGAAGTCTACAATGTAAAGGGGGACCTAGTTTTCAAAAATAGGTAAAAAAACATGCATGATGTTTTGTCTTAACAATAACCTGACAGGAAATGTATGATGAAAGCCAAAATAATTCCAAGTTTTGGGAGTTGTTGAGATATAGAGTCTCAGGTCAACAGAATTACAGAAAAGAATATGAATTATAAACCAACACTGCTTCATTCTTCGAGGTAAGATGATTTCTTTTAAAGTTCAAAAGGGTCAAGGTGTCCGATATTGAGACCACTGTTTAGAAGAAAACATGGAGTTTTTCCTAGAAAATCTTAAGATGGGTAGGTCACCCAATATTGAAACCATTTGCAGAATAAACATGGAGTTTTTCTAAAACAACCGAAGATGGACAGGTCACCCGATATTAAAACCATTTTTTTACAAAAAACGTAGAATTTTTCTAAAAATCTTCAGAAGGACAAGTCACCCATATAAAAAAATATGGAGAGTTTCTAAAACAACTGAAAATGGGTTGGTCACCCGATATTGAGACCATTTTTTTAAGAAAAAGCTTAACAAGATCATCTTTAAGAAAGCACGGGATTTTGATGTAGCCAAGCAATTTATCTTTACTACATGAAACACTTGACAAGTCTTAGCTTCTTAACTTTTGTAAAGAATAGGCATCTGCTATTACATATTTTTAGGCACCACGTAATGGAGTTTGCGTATATCCCTTCTGAACCAAATACACGAGTTTAACTCATGGTTACTAATGTTACACATTTTTAGGCCCTATGTGTTAGAGATGGTGTATATCCCTTTTGAACCAATTACAGGAGTTTAGCTCATGGTTACTAGACGATTGACAAAAGTAGAGAATAAAAATTGTTTTTTCAAACCCTGTCTTTGTTGCCTTCTTCTTTTTCTTATCCTCCTCCTTTGTTGCTGAAATTGCCAAGATTATTAGATTAATTAGGAGTCTTCATAATGATAACTTCATTCTTTCTTTAATATAATCTTTAAGGTTGGTTAAATCTCTCATAATTTGCTTTGATTGCTATTGTAACAATTCTGTTGTCATACAAAAAATTTCTTTCGGCTTAGACTTCGATTCTGACTTGGCTTCGTGCAAAATCTAATCATCCCAACTATATTATGTCATCCATTAATTTTAAAGAATTGATTTGAACCTTTATTGGTATCTAGAGCCAATTGTTCTTATGTTAGACTCTTAGCCGGATGGGGTGCTCAACATTGTCAGTTTCCAAATCAGATTAGGAGATCCTTTTCACCAAGTAGATTGCGAGTAGATTCAATTCTTCACAAAGACTTTTTCTCACTTTGGGTCCTCCATTAAAGTTGTAGTCCTGTATGTATAAATAAATTTGGATTTTTGAATCACTTGATTTCGATATCAGAAGCTCAAGATATTTATATTTTTATGTCTAATGTAAAAGTTGAGAACCTTATCGCGAGAATGATTCTGACTCGAGTTTACAGGTCCATTTGAGATACCTGATTTAAGGATTTGTTGGGATAAACAAAAACCAATTTTAAATTTGGGTAAGTTAATTAGTCTCGTTGGAAAAAACACAAGAGGTTGGTTCAGAAACCGTCACAATAATTTATGTTACTTGATTGTCGCGCAAGATTATATTTTGTCTCTTTTCACAAAATTAGCAACACTGTTTTTCTTATCATAGGCTTAAGGTTGGATAAATCCCTCAGAATTTGCACTAAATATCATTTTGTCGTTGTCACGATTTTGTTCTTCAAAATTGTTTTTGACAAAGCAGCTTACAAAATGATGTTGTTCTTCAAAAAACAATTCTCACTTTGGATCCCTCATGAAGTTGTATTCTTGTATGAATAGATGAATTTGGGTTTTTGAATCATTTGATTTCGATATCAAAAGGTCAAGATATTCTTGTTTGAATGTCTAGTGTAAAAACAGAAAAATTCTACCATGATTTCATAAGCATGGTATTGTTCATCATCATTTTGATAACAACCCCTTGCCTACAAAATTCTTTCCTTTTCTCTGTAATTTCCTATTTGGTTTCCATGATTCTCCCACTTGATTTTTGAGTTGCAAATCATGTTGTTTCTGTCTCAAAATTATTAAAATGTCAATTAAAATATTTGTTTTAGTATTTTATTTTATCTAATTGCAGAAAAAACATGATTTGCATCCTAGATTAGTGCACTAAATCTTCCCTGAATAGAGTTATATATAGGATATATTGCAATAAAAATGTGATTTGCTGTAAACCCCGGGAAATAAATGTAAGTGTAAAAAGGAATAAAGGTAAAGAAAAAGGAGCATTTAAAGGAGATAGGGGGCCTAAGTGCAATAAGAGAAATTGAGGAGTATAAATACCCCTCTTTTCCCTCATTTCCAGAAAAGAATGAGGGGGAGAAAGAAAGGGAGATTTTGATATCTTCTTAAACCAAATTAAAGAAAAAATTCGAGGTGAAAGTCAGTTTAAGGCTACCAAAACATTCAAACATCAAAAACCCAAAGATTTGGAGTATTATTGGAAGGAGAAAGTGGAGGGAAAGGAGTGTTTGGGCTGCCAACAGTAGGAAGTACAAGAAGAGAGGAGGATATTGTGATTTCACAAGCTATTAGGATCTTGAATCTCTCTTGGTAAGGTGTTTCTTATATGCATCTAAAAGATTCTCTACTTTATGGTAAAAGTGCATGATTTTTCTTTAAGAATTTTGGGTTAGGGTTCTTGAAGAAAAAAAATTGGGAGAAATGTGGAATTGTGTGCAATTGATGTATGTGGCCTGAAATAGGATGTGAATGTTGTGTAATTAATGGTTGAGCATGAAAAGAATGAGGAAAGTCTTGTTTTCCCAAGGTCAATTTTCGGTCAAATGCATGTGTTGCAGAAATTAACAATTTCACAGATTCATGTCTTGACTTTGAGAGAGAATTTGAATGGGAAAACAAAGGAATTAGGATCGGGTTCCTTCATAGGAGTTGTAGTTCTGGATGTCTACTATCCAAGGAAACTTGTTTCACTTAATTTGGAATTTTATAACTCTAGTTAAGGGTCACCTAACGTGGCTGTACAGGGCAGACTCTGCAGAACAGCAGGCCTGTCACATTTGAGATGCATTTCGTAAATTTTGGAGGCAAAAATGGGTTTTATACCCTTCATAAGAGTTGTAGATATATATGTCAGCTTTATAACAAGATAAATTGTGTATAAAACAGAGTTCTACAACTCCAGTTATAGTGAAAAATCTGGGTAGAGGTCAAAATCTGGCCTCTGCTGGCAGCTTTGAGAAATAGGGAAAATGAGGTGCGAGGTCATGAAAAGATGAAGTGAAATGAAGCCAATTTTAGAACATCTAACAAAGAAAAATGAAAATATCAAATCACGGTAGAGGGTTGACTTTAATTATGGGGTTGGCCGGCATACATGTGTGTGTTCTACTGTGATTTGTTAAAGGATTTTGTGCTGAAATTGATGGTTTCAAGGTGTGTGTTCTGTTGGGATTTGTTGACAGTGTATAAATGTTGGGGTTATGCTACTGTTTTAGAACCTTTTATTGTTTTAGGACATGTTAGTGTTTGAGGACCAGTTCTCGCTGCCGATTTCTATAATAGCCTCCTCGGCAGAAATGACTTAAATGTTAGTAACAATTTCATGGTATGATGGTATGAAATGTGGACACTTGAATGTGAACATATGAATTCTTGAAATATTCATGGTGACGAATGTGATTCAAAAATATACATATACTGATTTAAGATCATTGATGTAATAGGTGGTGTGATCGGGATTGGACCATCGTCAAAGCCAAGAACATCCCACAAGTGGAGCAGGTAGGTGACTTGCATCTTCCTTTTTCATACGTTGAATAAGGAAATACTTTAACATGAATATTACCCTATTGTGTTAGAACCTATATCAGATTATTGAAAGTGTAAATGTTGACGAACGATTGATTAGCTTCAGCTAATGGCATCCGAATGGATGACCAAGATGAACGATTGATTAGCTTCGGCTAATGGCATCCGAATGAATGACTGGGATGAACGATTGATTAGCTTTGGCTAATGGCATCCAAATGGATGATCGAGATAAATGATTGATTAGCTTTGGCTAATGGCATCCGAAAAGGATGACCGGGGTGAATGAATGTTTAACCTCAGCAAATATTGCCTTAAGAGGATAGATGGATTATTAATTATGGTTATGATGAGGATGATGTTTAAGATTTTGTGGACCCATGATGATTGGGTCGAGATTGATTTTAAGGGTTATGTTATTGTTTGGAACTGTTACTGTTTGGAAATGTTATTGTTTGGACCTGTTATTGTTTGGAACTGTTATTGTTTGGAACTGTTACTGTTTGGAACTGTTACTGTTTGGAAATGTTATTGTTTGGAACTGTTACTGTTTGGAACTGTTACTGTTTGGAACTGTTACCGTTTGGAGCTTTTACTTTTTGGAGCTGTTACTGTTTGGAGTTGTTACTGTTCGGACTTGTTACTGTTAGTGTTTGAGACATGTTACTGTTAAATTGGTGCATTTATATGCATTACAAGCTATTTGTACCAAGTACGTGAAGAAATTATAAATGTAAATGCCTCCTGTAACTGCCAGACCGTTTAGTTACCATTATTATTATTATCATTACGTAATTACAATTTCTTAAATATTTTGTATTACTGTAGGGACGTCACATCCACGAGATGTCTAAGGAACCCGATACACGGGAACTTACTTTTGCAAGGAATCATGTAGATGCATTCTAAATCACAATGTACTTTGTATGAATCAATGTACTGAACACATAACTTTTATTAGACCCTTTTGTGTAAATTCGCAATGGCTATTATTAGTATAGGAATGCAACCATAATACTACATGTTTATGTAAGATCCATTTTTAATGAAATGTTGATTGTATGGATAGTATTCTGATGATGTGAGGTAATCAGGTTCGCTGATTTCCGGTACCATGTGTGTTAGATATTTATAAAAAAAAATCTGGGTTGTTACATTTGCATCCTAGGTTAGTGCACTAATTCTTCCCTAAATAGAGTTATATATAGGATATATTGTAATAAAAACATGATTTGCATCCGAGGTTAGTGCACTAATTCTTCTCTAAATAGAGCTATGTATAGGTTATATATATACCTCCCCTACTGACCTAGAAAAGAGAGAAAATGAGAGAAAAGAAAGAAAGAAAAGAAGGCAACCAACAGAAAAACAAAGAAAGAAAAAACAAAAAAAATGAACCTCTTTTTGACCAGCTCTTCCCCTTTCACTGCAACCTCTCCCGACTAGACTTTCTCCCGTCGGCCACCACCAGCTTTATCAGTGTTTGTCATTGTCCCTAGAAGCAGCGATCATCGGTCGTGCAGGAGCTCCAACATTATCGTCTTCGTCCCATCACTTGCGAGGTAAGTTCTCATGCATACCTCTTCACTTTGCATTTTAATTACATAGTCATTGTGCATGCTTTTGTTTTATTGTTTAAATGAATTATAATCCACTTGAATAGTAACTAAGGAGACATGTGTGAGGAAGCTTCTCCATGCCTCTTGTTTGCTTAGTTAGGTCACTGGTTTGGGCAAGTGACCCAGCTCTCTCTGTTTTCTTTTTCTTTTTCTTTTTCTTCTAAAAATATATAAAAAAGGAAGAGATTTATGATTTTTTGACATTTATTTTAAGGTCTGTATTTTTTTATATTGAAAAAAAATACCAATCTCATATTTAGAATACCTGATTTTCAGCCCAATGCGGCAAATATACATATAAATAAAAAAAAATGTTTTCATGCATACGGCCAATATCTTAACATATCTTTAGCATTCCCTTTTTATTTATATATATATTCTAAAGTTTAAAAAGAAAAAAATTGTTTTGGCATGGATTTCGTAAACACAGATTATTTTCTTGCATTTTTGGATTTTACAACATATTTGTAAATTTCGAAGGGTATTGGCCAATATTCCAAAAGCACAAAAATATTATTTTTGTAGGATTTGTATATTATTCATTGTTATTATTTGGGTAAAAAAATTCTAAAGAGGTTAATATCTAAAATATTATTAGGGATAATTCGCTATTATTCACTATTAAAGAGGTTAATATCTAAAATATTATTAGGGATAATTCGCTATTATTCACTGTTAATATTTGGATGAAAAAACTCTAAGTAGTAAATATCCAAAATACTTTTGTAGGAATAATAAGTCATTATATTTATTTAATCAACGCATCTTTGAAAGAAACCATGATTATAATAATGAGGGACATTTTAATTTTTGACTCCACTATTTACAAGCCATGAAAGTATGAGCATTAAGGCAAATATAGGCTTTTAAAGCGCTCTGAATTTCTTTAGATTTCTAAATTTTTATTTCTTTTTCTTACGATTTACGAGTCACGAACACTTAAAATACTAAAGAAAAAAATGAGCTTTTAAGCACATTGAATCTCCTTATATTTTTATCATAATCGTCTCTTAATTCATAGGTTGTAAATTTATTTTAAATCGAACACGAATTTCAAGAGATCTGCATCGATTCTCCTTGGCACTATATAGACATATCTAAAGATATGGTCCATTTGGTCAAGGGTACTTTCTTTTAGACTTTGAACCCAAATTTATTCATCATAGCAAACCTATCTTAGGAAATATGATTAGATAACACCAACACCATAGCAATCATAAGGCAAATTAAAACACCAAGCAACTTACCTTAGGTAGAGCGTACCATGGGTGCTAAAACTTTTCGTTTACGCAACCAGTCTCTTGCCTTAGAATCTCTAAAAAATAGTGAGGTTTACCAAGCAGCTTCCCTTAGGTAGAGCATATCATGAGTGTTAAAACCTTCTCTTTACGCAATCAGTCTCTTGCCTTAGAATTTCTAAAAAAACAGTTAGGTTTTCTATTGATCATAATACTAGGTGGGGACTCCCTTCTTCACAAAATAAAAATAAAAACGACATGAATCCCCGCTCCTGGAGAGAGTCGTTGCGTTACTGCGCTCTCGTGTGGGAGCGACAGTAATCATACCTAGTTGATAAAATACTAAAAATAGTCTGGTACACTAGGTTAATATACCAGTAATTAAGCTAATTTGTTTCATAATTTTTATAAATAAATTTGTTTTATATTTTAAAAAATCATTGGAATTAACCGGATAAGTTTAGCTAGTTAGCTTGATTCTATTAAGTTAATATTTTTGTCTATTCAATTTAAAATATAATCTGAATAAGTTTTATATAGTGACTTTCTCATATTAACTCATCAATTAAAATTATATTTGATAACTATATTCAAGTTGAAAAGGAGTCATAACAACTCACAAACCTTTGGAATAGCACTTGATATATATCATTGCAAAGCTGTGTCAGAAAGTCTTTTTTTTTTCTTACACTCGGTCTTGAAATGAATAATGGACCAGCTTTTAGGTGAAAAACTTGAAATTTAAAATATGGAAAAGGAGAGGAGCAGTTTCATTATGGGAAGTAAAACCAAAAACTTGCTGAAAGCTCTTCATGCATGAACCAATTAGCCAGTGAACTGGATTGGATCGTTAAGCAAATTAGCCAGTAAAGCTGGGTTTTGACGGTCCAGTCCAGCTCTTTTATGAAGCCCAATGCTAGTGTTTCAGGGAAAACCAGTTCAAATTAGCCCAAAGAAGAATGCCATGGCTATTTCTGCAGAGAAGTTGGGCTAAAGCCATTACACATTACTCGGCCCAGCAACTCCCTTTCTTTTTCTCTCTCTGTTTTGTTTTCTATAGCTCTTATCAAATATGTAATTTGTTTAATGTATTTATTTAAGTTGTTTACTAAATACCTAATATATGAGTTAATATCTTACTATTATATTCACAGAAAATTGAAGTGAAACCTCAGGAGAATAAATTAAGGGCATTCTCTTTCTTTTCCTTCTTCCTCCTCTTCTTTAATCTCTTCTCCATTTTAAGGTCGCGCAAAGTATATAGCAATTCTTGGTCAAAACCTGCATTTTTTACTTTTTTAGCTTAAAAGTAGCACATACTTAGAGAAATAAACTACGAAACTAGAAGAGAGAGAAAGAGTTAGGTAGCTGCATCTCTCTCTCTCTCTCTTCGGGATTTCTTTGTGTGGAAGAAACACCTTCCTTGCTATAGCAAGAACATTTGCAAGTGGGTCAAAAAGAAAGAAGATTTCAAAAGTTTTCGTGGACCAAAACAAAATTTGGGTGTAAAATAAAGATTTTGAGTTAAAAAATAAAATTAGTTGTAGTGTTTCAATTTCATTGACTATATTTTTGGGGATTATATTTTCTAGTAAAAAAATTAATGATTTAAATTTATTTTTGTATGAAAAAAATTCTATAAACACGAGATATAAAAGCCTTAAAATTTAATTAAAGGTGCACAAAAACTAACCCGATATCCGGAAAATATCAATAAATATAGTTGAAATACTCGACAAAGAAATGTCCAATGCCTTAGGAATTCAATTGGGAAAATTTGTAGTTTTGGGATCCCATAGTCCTGTTTGGCATTGTGTTTTAAAAATATTTTTGAAAAAATATAAAATTTATTTATTTTTTATTTTAAATTAAATATTTTAGATGTTTTTATATTATTTTCATGTGTTGATATCAAAAATTATTTTTAAAAATAAAAAATATCATTTTGATATATTTCTGAACAAAAAACACTTTTAAAAATAACCTCAATTAGACTCTCAAACAAACACTTTAATACAACACCCCTGCCAAAAATAAATATAGTATACATAGATGACTTGATATGTGTTTGTTATCGTGGTGGTGTATATTGATTTTCAAAAGTATTTTTAGCTTGAAAATGCAAAAAAAAAAATAGATTTTTTATTTTTTTTTAATATCAACCCATCAAAATTATAAAAAAATATTAGTTTAATATTGTCTCAAGATAGATATATTTCTAAAAAGCATAAACAATCCCTCTAGCTGTAAAATATATATATATATACACCGACCATCGAGGTTCGACTAAAAATCTCTGCAAAGTCCTATGTTACATACATAATTTAATCCATGTTGGGTGTCCTTAGATTACGTGATGAAATTGAGATATAGCTTAGATCAACTAAATTAATTAACGGTGTCCCCTTAATTATATTCATAAGTGTTGATTAAAATATTAATCGTCAATGTCCCTACACAAAAAACCAGAAACCGGTCACCTGTTTCTTAGCTCAATAAACGGGATGGAGCCATCGAAAAAGACTTCCTGAAAACCGGGAGCTATGAGATGGCGTTTTCGAAGGGGTGTATCATGTATGTGGCGATTGGTCTCAAATTCTCTCCGGTTGGCATGTCTGAACGCACTGCCACCTCTTCATGTTTTCCTGGACCTTTTCTTGCATGGATGCCACATCTCTCTAATTAATTTCACCTTTTATTGAATTAAATCCATGGTTGGTTCTTGTAATTTATTTGAAACCCACAAATTGAATATATATATATATATGGAAATTGGAGTTTTATTATTATTATTATTATATGTGGAGGGGGTGTTGAAAAGTTCGATGGAAATAATTGGTTGGAAATCTTATTGTTTGTGGTGGGTGGGGGTGTTGAAAAGTTCCATGGAATAATAATTGGTTGAAAATCTTAATCTTTAGCGTAGCATAAATGGGATCGATGCTGAATTGTTTTAGGTATTACAAGTCATAATGTGCCCCATGGTTATTAAATACGAGAATAATCTGTGGGCCTCTTAATTGGGTCTAAGTAACACCTTTACTGACTCAGCAATTTTCAGGGGGGATGAACCTAACAAAAAGAAACATTAAGAATAATAACAAGAGGGAAAGATTGCTGTGTTGTTTGAGCTTCTAGAAGTTAGTTTTTTTAAAGTGTTTTTAATTTTAAAATAATATATTCTTTATATTAGCATATTAAACCGCATGGAACTATCAAAAAAATTAATTAAGAAATTTTAATTTTTCTGTAAAAACAAACAAATGATTAAATGTGAAATCAAAACTAACAATCGTTAATTAACAAGATGTTGATATCATTGAAAAGCAATTAAAAATTACCGCTGTGGATTGCTTTGGGAGTTGTTTCTAAGAGTATTTTTTGTTTAAAAATATATTAAAATAATATTTTTTATTTTTAGAATTTATTTTCAATATTAGCACATAAAAATAACTTAAAAAACTATATACTAACATTGAAAAGATAGGTGATCTTCCAATTATCTAGCTAGTAGCCGTCCATGCGCTAAACCACGACAAATATAGCTGCATAGGCGGCAGCTATATTTGTGTGTGTCTCAGCATGCAAAATATTTTCATTTAAATGATTCCTCTATTCCATATTTAATGAAATCATCTGGCAGCTGAAAGGTCTAAAATCAATGAAATCATGATGGTTATGCACATAAAAAAAAACAGTAACCTTGCTTTCCCGGGAAGGATAAATAAGCGTTGGAGTAAATCTCATCCCATCATTTTCAAAAGGTTTAAATTTGAAATTCCTAAATAAAAACCCTAAATTATAAGCAAATAGGTAGAAGACGTCCCATGTGCTACCTTCACATTTTGCACGAATTTCATCACCTTAATTGCTGTTTAAACGTGCAATTATTCCTTTGGGTTATGACATTAGGTCCTCCTTTTTCTCGCATCTCAATATTTGTTTTTTTTTTTTTTAGTAATGATCGGGCAATACGCCTTTCTAAATTAAACGAGAAAGAGTAGATCCAATCAGGTCATAGTACAATAAAATATAAAGCCCTGACGGAAGATCAGTTATAATATCCGACCCCTGTCTAACAAATCCCTAATTAATCAAAAATTAGTCAATCAATCGGACACATAATTAGAGTCCCGAAGATATGCTTCAAGTTACGTGATTACAGTAAGTAAAATCATTTTATTGATAGACGAAATCGAGGTACGGGCCGTAGCCAAGTCTAGTAAAAGAAATATTCTTGAGCATGCTCTTTTTGGAAGGCCAGGGACTAATTAGTGAAGCTGTATAATTCTTTCGAGCAATCTTTCCTTTTATTTCTGATAATTTAAACGTTCTTGAGATCTTGATTAGGAAAAGGGCATGAAGTCGGAGCGATGAGTTGAGTGGGGTGGGCGAAAGTGATGCAACTAGTAGGTCAAAAAGGCTCCAAACAATGTAGTGCTTGTCAAGTTTCTGCGTCAGCCATAAGACCTTGACGTGGATCTTTGCGAGTGCATTTGGTTATCTTCTACATGATGAATCATTTATCTAGCAAAAACATTAAAAAATTAGCACATTTTGGGTAATTAAAGATCGATTTGATGGTGATTAATTATTAATTTGTGGCGGCAGAGTACCCTTGGTCCCATAACACATGCCCTTGGTCCCATAACACATGCCCCATATTCTAAAGCCAATGGTTTTCGGAAAGATGGTTTTTGCTTTCCTTGAAACCTGGAGCTGATTGCTAGACACCATCATATACCATCGTGGTGGTTTCCAAATAATTTCGCACTTGCAAAACGACATGATCTTGCTCAAAAAACGGAATTGCCATGCTTGATCTTCACATTTTGCATGCATGTTTTGGACAGTCTTGCATGAAATTCTCACTCCAACTCGTCCTTTGAGAACATTCAGAGCTTCACTCCTTTCCTGCTTATTTCTGTCCTCGTATAATTATGAAAGACGGAAGGAAAAAGGAAAGTATTCAAAATAAGTTTTACCTCGTGTATTTATTAATTTTCTGAAAAGAAAACAAATCTTGTGTGTTTGTTTTCTAGCAACTATCAGATATTCAGACTTCGACGGAATTTAAACGGGATTTTTTTTTTCAATAACTGAGGATTATATAATTGATGAGAACTTTTGTCTGTATACAATTTTCATAGTGGCGTCTTTGATTGATGGAATGACTAGGCTTGATTGTTGGTTTGTGAGGAGATATCTCACAGAGAGAGAGAGAGAAGTTAAATAGAAGAATAGAGTGGGGGGGAAAAAGTTAAATAGAAGAATAGAGTGATAGCAGTGATGCGAATCTTGCGAGAGATTGGTTATATAAACCGCACACAAACGATATAATTTCTGAAAAGCCAAGAAATCGGGGTTGAAAGTATAACAAAAAAAAAAATTAAACGGAATCACTAACACAATTGGAATTTAGCAATTCAAAAACAACATATATAAAATGACACCATATAAAAATGGTTAATCAGTATGTAATCACTAAATTCAGTGATTAAGGACTTCTTTTTTTGTTCGCTACAATAATGGTAATAAAAAATTCAATATATATTTTCATTCAACTCCAAATAAAAATTTCTAGTTTAATAGAACCAAAACCTCCATCTGCAACATCATGGTTCCCCACGTTACAAGAATTTTCTTTTTAAACAAATAGGTCTATCTATTTAAGCCCAAAAACGTTTTGGTTTCTAGGTTGTCAAAAACCTTTATTTCACCCTAGAGTCTCAACTTTAAAACCTATATCCTTAAAATCATCACCGTCTTCCGTAAAATCACTAAAATCAACCTCTACATGTTTTAGCTCTATTGTCTTGGTTCATTTTTCTTTCAGACCCTAATTCATATACATCATGATTATTAGAGTTAGCGTTGTCCCCAAGTTTTTCAACCTTCTGTCTCTTACACCATTTATATATTTTCCAGCATATGGATTATGTTTTTAATCTAATGTTTTAAGGGGTTTGTGTTGTTTTGATTTGACATGCTTATACCAATAAGATTGGTTAGTGGTGGTAAAATAATTTGATTTATTATTAAACAAAATATGAAACTTAATCAATTTTTAATAATTATGTGCTTGAACACGCGTGGTCAACGAAATATAAAGTTTAAAATAATTCAATTTTATGCCTAGCAATATTATAAATTAGTATATGATCAAATTCTCATGGTCAAAATAAACTACCTCCATCTATTATAGAAAAATTAGCTCAAGGATCAAGGATTCAAGAATGATTTCCTAGCTGATGAATAAATACTTATCTTTTTTATATATTTTAGAAAGAAGGGATAGTGACTCGTCGGCTACCAATCCTTGATTGCTAATGGACTCGACTACTTACGGTCTGATTGTAATATGTTGAGCTATATTTGAAATTATATTTTTTTATATTTATGTTTTTTAAAGTGTTTGATTAATTAACATATATCATAGTTTTGCACCATAATTATTGAAAATTATAATTTATAGTTTTTTTTTTAAACTTATTTTTTCGAATCACAACTGTAAAAACTATGAATTAATGTTCCAGTTTCTATTTTCTAGAATAATGACTTGAAATCCCGAATTTTGTTTCTTCATCTTTATAACAGTCCGAAAAAGTAATTTTATATCTACAAATGTAATGGGAAGTGAATCGATGCTACAAAAATAAAAATAACGAAAGGAACCTTTGCAAGCTCTATTTTCTTTCTAGCATTTTATTGGTGTACACTAATATTAAAACAAAATGATCTTGAAATATTAAAAAATATATTAAAATAATTTTTTTATTTAAAAAAAATTGACATCAGCACATCAAAATGATCTAAAACTACTAAAAATTTAATTTAAAGTAAAAAAAAATAAAAATACTTTTAAAACACAATTCCAATACTTTAAAAAAAAAAAAAAAGTTGACTTTTATAATAGCAACTAATTCAGGTTTTTGTTGACATTCCTGTTAATGAAGAAATCATGTGTCACGGCACTAATAAAGAATCGTTCTGCTCTTGCTCCAGGAACGAAAAGAACCAATTATTCTTTTTATTATTATTGTTTTTACCATATAAAAAAAAAGCGTGATTCTTCACTATGTTTGACCTATGTTTTATTTTAATTTATTCTTGCAAGTTATGTAAATGTATACTTTGGGGAGAAATTTGTCAAAAGGAAAACACGTAAGGGCTGACTTGGCAAAAATCCATGACAATACAATGAGAACCACAAACAAAACTCTGGGAAACCAAACTTTTGCTATTTTATGTTAAAATATTTGTATTTTAAAATATATTAAAATAATATATATTTTTTATTTTTAAAATGTATTTTTGATACAAGCATATTAAAACGATTTAGAAATACAAAAAAATATAAATTTGAAGCTAAAAATCAAGTTTCAAAAATATTATTGGAATGCAATGACAAACAAATCATAGAACATAAACCAACATTAAACATCTACGAAGTGTTTTAAAATAAATGATCATATGCACAAGTAATAGTTTTTTATGATTCATAACTGGAACATGAAATTGAATGACCATTTAACAAATTCTTTTCTAATTTTAGTAACGAATCATGTTAACTCAAGTATATGTTGATAATACGATTTCTTTTCTAATCAAGATCCCTTTTATTTTATATAAGTTAAACCCAAGAATTTTCAAGGTTTTTTAGTCTTATAAAAGCAATAGTTCTCTAATCTTAGAAAATTAAAGCTAATGATGTCAAGTCCAAGATTTTTTATTTGATACATATACATTCGTGCGCCAAGAATCAAAGAAACTTTATAAAGATGTGTGTTACGAAAAGAATAATTTAATATCAATATACAAATGTATTGGACTTGATTTTGTAGATCTAATACTTTTAGTTTGAATGAATTGGAACACACTTTTATAACAACACCAACACCTCTTTTAAATTCTTCAAACATCAACTTTGGACAGTTGATTATCGAGAATGAAGTATAGGCTAGTTCATTGATTTCTTTGTAATTGAAAATCTCTACTACTTAGATATCTGTAAAATTAGCTTTAAAACACATTTTTAGAGTAGCAAAGAATTCTTTACTTTCACGAGAAAATCTTTCTAGATCCTAATTTACATAAAAAGAATTAGTACTTTTGCAACCTTTAAACTCGATAATATCTTGAGCTTCAACTAAATATATTATGTTTTACTGTGTCTTTCAACCATGGTTATTTAACACAACAAGCAAAATAATTATGATTCCAGCACACAACAATCAATAGCTTGGGATTGTTAAGATCTGATATCAATTAACACGGATGAAAACAACATATAAAAAAGAAAAAAACAAGACTAGAACGCATAATTATGCTGAAAAAAGATCACACAAATATTAGGTTTCCCAAATACCATGCACAAGTCCAACACTATGAAAAACTTTTATTTGAAAGTCCCTAAGATCTTGATAAATAGATCTATGTTTGTTTAGGAATTTAGCACTTGACGATGATAATGTCACCTACAACCAACCGGTTTGATACAAGATATATTAAAGTAACAACAAAAACCCTAATTTAGAATTTTATTATTGGATT
Organism: Salix caprea; assembly: GCA_964035475.1. Taxonomy (NCBI): domain Eukaryota; kingdom Viridiplantae; phylum Streptophyta; class Magnoliopsida; order Malpighiales; family Salicaceae; genus Salix; species Salix caprea. Next base: position 10,089,777 of record OZ037745.1, read on the forward strand.
TTATTTTGTTCATGTAATCTCTTAAAATATAAGCTAAATAATCATATTTATACTGTGAAAAATATCCTAAAAAGCTAGAAAATAGTAAAGAAGTTTTATATCAAATAGTAAAGGAAACTAAAATCAACTAGAAAAGTATTGTAAATCTCAATCAATAACCTCTAAGCTTTATTTGAAGATCTGTTCTCTTTTAAAATTCCAATATGATCAAATGATCAAATAAAATTTATGTTTAGTGACATGAAAAAAAATCTCCTACATTATGATCGGAGTTATAAGCCATCTAGTCTTTACCCTTAGAAGTAAAAATAAAAATTAGAAATCAGCCACCTATTTTTATATATTTATTTATTTTGATCCTTAGATTTTCTTAAATATATGGAACTTGAATTTAAGATTTTTTTTTAAAAAAAATAGCACCATTAATTAAAAACACTAGTAGAATGACACAAATGAAAATAATTGATAAAACAACACCATATTAGAATAATGACATGTAATTAAAAAAATATTAAATTGACTAAAGTGAGGAGGGAGATAGAAAGAAAGAAAAGAAGAAGATTTAGAAGACACATCAAAGCTACAATTATGACATCATTGATACTATAAAAAAATCTTGATGAGATGAACCACCAACACTTAGAGCCTGTTTGGATGGCGTTTCAAACGCCGGTTTGCAGTTTTTTTTTTTTTTAAATGAATATGGTTGGTGTTTTTAAATTATTTTGATGTGCTGATGTCAAAAATAATTTTTAAAAAATAAAAAAAATAGCATTTTGATGTATTTTGGCATGAAAAACACTTTGAAAAGCTACAGCAACAACTCTCTCAAACACCCTCTTAATGGTGACCCGAGTGGGTCACATTTGGTGCACAAAATGAGGATGATTACTTGTCTTTGGTAACAAATTAACAATACTAGCAAATATGATCCACTTATACCCTTTTATTTTTTTATTTTTTTATGACATTGAGTTTATTTCATCAATATTTTTTTCCATGATATTATCAATGTTGTAACCGAGCTTCATTGTGTCTTTAAGATCTTTTTATTATTGTTTTTATATCTTATATTTCTTCTCTGTCTATTTAATATTCTTTATTAGATATTGTTATTTTAAATACGGACAAGCTATTGAATTTGTGTTCACACTCATGATATATTTATAATATACTATTCTGCTAAAAACAAATTATACTATTTTACCAATATATTAAAAAATATGTTAAAAACAAAAACAAAAGGCATAATATAAATTTTGGAAGGTTGCGTTTAATTAATTACAGGCTATGTGGCAAGTGGATTCGCTGACAGTCTGAAAAGTAATTGCCACGCGCTGGCTTCAAAATTTGCATGGCATTCTTGGACACTATTGCATGAGAATTGAAGCACTTTAGCATCTGGACTTGTACACGTGTCATGTCTATGGCTTCCAAATGTAACGGAAACCATCTCTTTGGTGTCGTTTTATGGCATCGTTCTGGGAATCACAAAAGCCACAGTTTTGGTTGCATCAGTTTCCAAGAAAAGGTTTTGGACTCGCATGATTGATTGATGTCAGCTGAGTTGGAGCTTGCTCATCACCAGCAGCTACAAATAAATCCATCACGAAAATATCAACCACAGCCAAGATATCTTGGACAAATTGGTAACTGCAACATTGTAATGATGATTTTATAATTCATTGTGTGTTTCAAAAAATATTCTTGTGAAGAATTAAAAAAAAAATTAAATAATTTTTTAATATTTTTAGATTATTTTTATATGTTGATATTAAGAATATTTCTTAGAGCAAATTGATTTTTGAATATATATATATATATATATATATATATATATATATATATATATATATATTGTGAGTGATGTTTTTTGGTAGTTAAAAATTATTATATTTTGTTTTTTGGATGAGAGAAATTTATTTTTTAAAAATAGTATAGTTTATAAGATTAAATAAATGAGTAAAACCTTAATTATTTTAAATTTTTACAAAAATTATATTTTCTAATTTAAACTCAAAACTTGCTGTTAATGATAAATTCTCACATCATATGATGTCCCTTGAAACCATATCTTATTATTAAAAGTGTTGCAATATTTTTTTTATTGGAGCAACACTTGTCAATGGAGGTGGAATGATTTGTCAGATAAATTTGTTTCCTTGAAAATGCTGTGATGATCAATAATTTATTTAAATTTCATTAAAATATTTTTGTTCAATAAGTTAAAATCACACGTGTATATGCACAGATTATACAGATACACGTGTGAATTTGTATACATATAGGACAATTGCTAAAAGTGCTAGGCTATAATGTACCTATATACATAGCTACCTAGAGTCGATGGCGTGGTGTCAGCTTACGTTTGTTTAGCATAAAAAGCATTTATCTCTGAAAATAAATAAATTAGGAGTATATGATTTGTTCAACTTCTAAATTCTTAATTTTTTTTCATTGAAACAGTAATTGGATTCTATGTAAAAAAGCACCAGTAGTTATTTTTATAATACAATACCCAAATAAATTAAAAATAATTAATATTCAAAACTATTCCATTTAAAAAAGCGGATGAAGTGTTACACTGCATATACTAGATTGATTTTCTTTGCTACACTCTTGGGCTGCGCTATTTGTTTTTAACATAAAAAAATATGTTGAGATAATATAAATGTTTATGAAAAAATAATAATTTAATATTCAAATTATAAACTTGACTAAGTTTAGTAACTTGGGTTAGTTTAATAATACAAAAACAATACAATGAAAATAATGAAATTGTATAAACAATCAACAACTACAAACCTTTTTGCTACATTAGAGTAATCTTGATGACAACAAATTGAATATAACTATGAAATTACTCAGAGGGTGCTTATGCATAAAAACATAATATAATTATTTAATATTTATTTAAAATAATTTATTTATTTATCAAATTACCATCTAGGTTTTAAATCTATCTATCTATATATATAGCAAGAGATTATAACGCCTAGTCCCCAGGGGGGTAGCGTGGCGGCAACAGCCTTGCTCTTGCATTTGCAAGAGCAAGGTTCGAGTCGGGGCGTGCCCTAGTGAAGCGAGTCACTCCTGCCCTGTAAGAGCCTAGGACAGCCGGGGTTTTCCTCGTTTCCTGGATCTACAAAGTACGTTTTCTAGATAGAGTGGTTTCTCCTTGTATTCAAAAAAAAAAAAAAAAAAAGATTATAACGCCTAGCCATAGAAGCTTATTTTTGCTTGCTTTCTAGGATAAACCAATCATTTTATTATGAAAAAATACAAAAGATCAAAGAGCCCCTGGTTATAAGTTTATTTTTTAAAAAAAAGTATTAGTGTTATTTATTGTGCGAAAAATATTAATATATTTTTTTTAAAATGTAAGTAAACTACATATTTTTCTTGCTTCTAAGCGTAACAATATAATTTTGCTGTGATAGGAAACTGTGTAAAGCCCATTTTGTCCTCCAATAATTTGCTGATGCTTAATGGATCTCTTAAAAAGACTATTTTATCCCTAACAACAAGATTTAGGATTTTTTTAAAGAAAAAAAAATATAATTACATTGTTCTACATTATTTCACCTATGTTTCGTTCTTTTTTAAAAAAGAATCTCCTAAACAAATTATATTTAGATTTATAATTGTTTTTTAAAAGAATCTCCTAAAAAAAATATAATTGCATGGTTTTTCAATTTATTTTTTCATGAAGGTTTTTATTTTATATGTTCAAGATTTTATAATATGTAGGCAAAATTTATTTCCTCCTACTTTTTATTAATCTTTTGAAATAAAATAAATTCTAAGGTTAAAAATAAAAAATAAATACTAAACAAATCCAACATAACTTAATAAAAACTAACAAAAATTAATCTTTTTTACTTTTTATAAATATGTAAAAAGAAAACACAACGTAAATAAGAAAATAATTTATAGCAATAAATAAATAAGAGCTTGGAAAAACATTTATTTATAATATTTTTAATTAATTAATTAATTAATTAATTAAGCAGTAGTACGTGTGAGATGATTAACATGTGAAACCCTGATTCAAATTTGGAAGCGTAGATCACACGATTCTATTAGCGGAGATCCCATCTATTAGTTAAGAAAAAAAAAACGTGTAATGGGACAGGTAGAGGAAACTATAAGGAGAAACATCTAAGCATATAAAATTGCTAGCTAGAAGTTAGCTGTTTCACGTTAGATTCTCTGCAACTGGTAATAAATTAAGATCATCATTTCACGCCAAGGTACCAAGTTGAACCGTAAGACGGGGCCAAACTCACTCACTCTCAGAGCTCGTTTGTAACAGTAATACATGTAAAATAATAATAAACATTTTAATATTTTTAAAATATAATATTAAACAAACAATTGTAAAATAAAAGGGAGAGCTGAGTAATGGTCAAGTTCTCGTTTGTAACAGTAATACATGTAAAATAATAATAAACATTTTAATATTTTAAAAATATAATATTAAACAAACAATTGTAAAATAAAAGGGAGAGCTGAGTAATGGTCAAGTTCAATAACTTATTGTTTCTGAAATTGAACTTATTGTTCCTGAAAGTATTTTTTGTTTAGAAATATATTAGAATAATTTTTTAAAAATATTTTTAGTATTAATATATACAAATAATTTAAAAACATATAAAAAATAATTTAAAATAAAAATATTTTTGAAATTTAATAACAAACATGTCTTAATCTAAAAGAAAATAAAAAAATCACATGCGGTGTTTGATGAAGGTGGGAGTCTTTGTCTTCCAAATTCTTAGCAGCCACCCGTTCATTAAATATTTAATAATTACAGTATGATCTTAATATTTTATAAATTATTCATCTTAATTAAATAATATCTCAATTGATTGATAAAAAACAAGTTCTTATAAATAAAAAAATAATTTATTTAATTTATTACAGAGACAAAATCTAAACTAGAATAATATATGGGTTTATCTGGTGTAAAAATTATAAGTTGTCCAATTAATAAAATATATTTTCTTGAAAATTAGATAAAAATAGAAGCTATTACAATACAAAATAATTTTTAATTACTTATATATTACGGTTTTATATTTATGAGCGGTAATTATTTTAATTGATATATTTGTTAGACTGTTATTGCTACAGAAGCAAATTTGTTTGGGTACAGCTATACAAAAGACTCATCCTATGGTTACTTCTATGAAAATGGATACTTGAGGATTGATTGAAAAAATAAATCATGAACCAAACTGATTTAAAATCAGCAATTCTATACAAAGTTTTAAGTTTCAAAGCTTTTACTTGATAAAATACATTGAAAGTTAATATAAAACCATTATTGAAATATATTTCTTATCACATGTATATATTTATTAATGTGATACATCATGTTTTTTTTTTAAATGCTTTTAAATTAAAAATATATTTATAATCATGTTATTTTATTTTTATATTAAAGCAAAAAATACTTTAAAAAACAACACTAATCACAAAAATAAAATAAAAAAACACCTTAAATCATATAAGCTGGTTCGGTTTCAAATACCTAAAGGGTGTTTGGTTCTGTGATTGAGGTTGTTTTTAAAAGTGTTTTTATTTAAAAATATATTAAAATAATATTTTTTTTTATTTTAAAAAAAAATATTTTTAAAATCAGCATATAAAAATAATATAAGGACATCAATTTTTTTTTTTAATTTAAACAGAAAAATAAAAATAAAAATTTTCAATTTTTTTGAAAAACACCTTTAAAATACAATGACAAACACCGGTTTAATTTTGCAAGATTGGGTTCGATCAATCGACCCAGACCCACAAATTAATAAAAAAGAAAGAAAGAAGAGAAGGTTAACTTTAAGTTTTAACTAATCTATAGTCTAATCAAATAATCTAATTCAATCCAAGTTGTTAGAGGATAAGCACAAGGAAACAACGCAAAAACCCCCCTCCAAAAACCGTTGGCTAAATTGGTCATGTAGTGCGCCCATAGTCCCATAACAAAACAAAACCAGAAACCGGTTACTTGTTTTCCCCACAAGCGGTTTTAGCAGACGACCTCCCGAAAACCGGGAGCTTTTTTTTCATTTTGTTTTTAAATACCGGGAGCTTCCTGTGGTCCCAGTCGCTCTTTTCCGATTATGTGGCGATTCGACCGCACTCTGACATAGATACGTGGAAGACACGCGCTTTAACTTTTGCTCTCAAAACTTGGACCCTCTCGCAATCCTGCTCTAACATTTTCCTTTCCTCTTTGAGGATACTTTTCATATTGTTTCAAGGGACGCTTTTGCCCTCAATTTGTTTTTAACTAAAATTATATAGTATTGTATGATAGTTTTATACATAGTGTAGTGGGTTGATAATTGTTTTTTTAAAATAATTTTATTATTTTTACAGTTATAGTTTATTTTTAAATAGTTGCAAGATAATTTTTATATGCAAGAAAAATAAAAAAAAATATTATTTTAGTTTATATAAACCAATGTTTGAAACGATGATGTGTGGAGTCTAATGCAAATAATAAAAGATGTTAACTAATTAAATAATTTTTTTTCAGTAATTAAATAATTTTTTTTCAGTAATTAAATAAAAAATAAAATTATCAGAATATCAAACAATCTTTAAATTTTAAATTTTTTTTTTTCAAATTTTAAAAGTGAGAAACACAATTATTTTTGCTTTATCTTGTATAAAACTTTTAAAATTTGATTTATAACTTAAACATCTCTTAAAGTTTAAGTATCAAACATAAAAAATAAAAAAGAAGTTCATGTGGTTCAGTCATAATCTATTCCTCAAACATCAAAGTTATAAGAAGCTATATATTATGTTTTGATAGATGATATAATGAAAATATGATGAATAATACAAGGAGAATAGATAAAAGATGTTATTATAAATTAACTAAATAAATCCATTGAATGAATGCCCAACAAATTTTATAAATTTCTCGATTGTTTCTTATAATTTTGAAGAAAAAAAATATTTCTCAACAAAATTAATACAATTAAATATATATTACTAACTGTTTATTTAACCTCAACTTTTTATATAATATTGCTATTTAAACTTATCAATATATCATGTTGCTAATTTAATTATGTGATTTGCAATGTGAATATTTCAATAATTTGTTTTGAAATACCAAAAAGAAAAAAAAAGAAAAAACGAAATGATTATTCAAAAACTTAAACTAAATAAGTTTCCACAGCAAAACGATTCCGTATTTTAGCACGCTTGAGCTCATTTACAGTGACAAGGAGCTAGTTTTCAATGGATATTATTTGTATATTTATTCATCTCAATTAGTAAAAACTGAAAGTGTTTTTTATATTTAGAAAAACATTTAAATAATATATATATTTTTTTAAAAAATATTTTAAACCATAGCACATGCAAATTATCTAAAAATATATAAAAAAATCAAAATTTTTAAAATATATTTTTGTAACGGAACGTTAAACCGGAAAACATTGATAACTGTAACGTGTTTTAGAAGAAAAGAGTGTAATTTTCGTTCAGTTCATCTGGAGGGCAGATTAGTAATCAGAAAGTCCAAATAAGAAAAATTCTAGCCCATGTTGTCACGCAATGCAACAGCACCCGCCCATGGCCAAGCTATCCACCACTGGGAGTTTTCTTCACGCTCTGTAAATGAAAGTAGCCATGAGATTTTAACATTTTAAAATCAATATTAAAAGATGGAGTGGTGATGGTAGTACGAAGTACAAGCTCCAACCTCCTTGAATGTGGAAACCAGTGTCTCGGATGATAAAACAAACGAGTCCCGTCCCTTGTATCTCTAATAAACCCACCGGCTCTTCCTCTTCTCGCTCCGCACATTCACATGCACAATACCTCCTCTTAAATTCTCGCCTCCCTCCCTCTCTCTCACCCTCTTCCTTCCTTCGAAAACAAAGATCAAAAGCTCCTCTCTCCTTTCGTTTCAGCAGTTTTGTAGTCTTTTGTTGCCAAATCGGAAGCCGAAATGCGGATGAGCTGTAATGGATGTAGAGTTTTGCGCAAAGGTTGTAGTGAAAATTGCAGTATTAGACCTTGTTTGCAGTGGATCAAGAGTGCGGAGTCTCAAGCCAACGCTACTGTTTTTCTTGCCAAGTTTTATGGCCGTGCTGGCCTTATGAACCTCATCAACGCCGGCCCTGAACATCTCCGCCCTGGTTAGTTTGCATATTAAGAATATCTGGGCTCTCAAAACTCTACATAACAGTAAATGTTTCTTAAAATTTAGTAATTCTTTTGTAACCCTTTTAATTTTTTAGGCAAAAAACTCAAGTTTAGGTCTTTTGGTGTGTGAAACGGCTCAAAGTTCTTGATTTTTATTTTTTTATCCCAGCAATTCGAATTTTTTTGAATGCTTGTGAGAATTCAAGGGTTCTTGATGACCCTTTAAAGTTTTGATGTATAAGAACTGCCTCAAAGCTAAGATAACTTTATGATGCCTCAAAATTGATGGGTTTCTTTTCTTTCTTTTTTTGTGAGCAGCAATTTTTAGGTCTTTGCTTTACGAGGCATGTGGGAGGATAGTGAACCCGATTTATGGATCAGTTGGGTTGATGTGGTCGGGAAGCTGGCCGCTTTGCCAGGCAGCTGTTGAAGCCGTGCTTAAAGGCGCGCCGATAACTCCAATTAACTCTGAAATCGCCGCTAATGCTCAGGGACCTCCGCTGAAAGCTTATGATATTCGGCACGTTTCGAAAGATGAGAACTCGGCTGCCTCTAATGATGCAAACCGAGTCAGGTCCCGTTCTCGAGTCGGGCGAGTTGTGAAGCCCAAGGCTAGCAAACCGGCTTGTGGCGATAATGGCTTGGGGTCGACTGATGTGGACATGTCGGCGACACGGGATGGCTTGACTCGGTCCACGAGTCACGATTCCTCGGTGAGTCACCAGTCCGGGTTGGCAATGGTGGATGGTGAAAGCAAAGAGACAGATGAGAGCGTGGTGTCCGTGGAAACAGCCGAGGAGTCATTGCTGTTCCGAGCTGAGCCGGAGTCCAAGAGCGATTTGGCGACCCACGATGCTTCTAGCAGCGAAATTGCCGGGCTTGGGCTCAACCTGACTCTGGGCCTTGAGCCCGTGTCACGTGCGCATCACGTTGTTCCGGTGAAGAAGAGAAGAATCGAAGCTTGCGGGTCTAGTGATATTGACACGTGTAAGATGGAGCTGGGACTTGACTATTCAGCTTGAATCGATGAAAGCCCACAGGATATGAGCGGGCCCATTTTTATTTTTATTTTTGAGGGGTGGTTCCTTGGTGTAATTTATGTGGTTTATTTTTGCGGTCCTTTATGGTGAAAATAGAGCTGTACAAATCTGGTGTTTACATGAACGGTAAATGATCAATAGAGGGATCTTTCTAACCGTGCTTAGCTTTTGAGCCATTAGATTTGAGCCGGAGATGGGATTTGACGATGGATGCCGATTGCTCCCGACGGTCACCTCGGACGACATCTGTGGAGGCACGAGCAATTCAAAAGAAATAGTCTCAACTAACTAGAATGTTCAATCTTGCTCTGATGTTTAAGTTTTCAAAAGTCATGGAATATCATATTAAAACTGATTTTTTAAAAATAATTCTTTTTGAATAACAATTAAAGGCTTGGAATCCATGAGTTTTGTTGGTATTTGTTGCGTTAGGGTTATTTTTGGTTATGAGCACATTTAAAACAATTGTGAACTTGTATAGATAAATAAATTTTTGGTGAGGTGTAATTAAAAGAAAAACATTGTATTTGTGTCTTGCTCGCTCTATTAATGATAATAATAAAAAAAATTAAATGATAAAAAGAGAAAAATATTGAGAAACTTGTATTATAACATCTCATATACCACAAGTTGGCACACTTACTACAGAAAAACAATTATATCACCAATCAAATATTAAATAATTAAATTTGTTAAAATATTTTTGATAATGTGTGACCCGTGTGATGTAAAAAAACAATTGAATCACCAATCATCATTGATAATAAATATTTCTAAGTCATCAAATATGACCCCAGTATGTCACACTTGCTATAAAAAAAAACAATCAAAGCCATCATCATTGATAACTTTTATTAATATCATCATAAGTGTTCTCAAATGACATGGTGTGATGACATTTATGATTTGCAAAACAGATTTTGAGTGTGAATCAATGTGTATACTTTTTGTAAGAGCCTAGGATAATTGAGTTTTATCTTTAGGTGCATTTCCTGAGAGATAGTGTTTTGAATTCGAGTCGTTGCGTGCACTTCTTGTAAGAATATAAAATAACTGAAGTTTTACTCGATCATATGATTACATAAAAGTGCGCTTCCCAAGAGAGAGAGTTTTCTCACAAAAACAAAATCATCACACTTGCTATAAAAAAACAATTGAATCACCAATTATCATTGATAATTTTTTTTATATCATTAAATTCATTAAAATATTTTTGATAATACTAGAAGTATGAAAGTCATAAGGTGTGACTGCTGTGTTTTTCGACGGTACCTTTTGCTTAGGTTCTATACTTTCAGTTCTGGGCATGGCTCGTATCCAATCAGGAACCATAGCCGTTTCCTTGCCAGAAGCCCAATAATTCATCACATCACATTATTTTTTTAAAATTAATATTTTTTGAATTTTTAAAAAACATTTTTGGAAACATCCACTATTAATAGAGCACTTATTTATTTAAAAATAATTTTTAAAATGTTTTTAACTCGAAAATATATTATAATAATATTTTTGATATCAATATATTAAAATACTCTAAAACAATTTAATTTTGAAGCAAAAAAAAAAAACTTAAAATAATTTTTTTTAAAACATAAAACAATTAGCATCCTGCTTTACTTACACTACGTATAGTCACTTTTCAAAATACTTTTTTAAATTATTTCTTATCTAAAAATATTATAATCTAAATAATTTTAATATGTTAATATAAAAAATTTAAAAAAACCAGAAAAATATTATTTTAATTAAAAATTATTTGTACAAAAATACTACATTATTAAACACACATAATTGATAAAGCTACATAATGAAAAAACTCCATCCCACGTATGCAGATGTGTGGGATTGTTTTATTAGGTTTTAGTTTTTCTTTCCTGGATAATTGATGTCTGGATCACAAAATTTTGCCTTGTCGAGTTAAACTCCACCCCTCTTGATATGTGGTTAAATTGTGTTTTTTTTTCTTTAAATTATTATTTTTAAGTTGTTTTTTAAATTATTTTAATGTACTAATATTAAAATTATTTTTTAAAATATTTTTAATAAAAAATATTTTAAAAAATAATTACAGCCACAATACCAAACTACCTAAATGCACCATCTAAATAAGAATGAAAAGGAAACAAAACATTCCATTAACAATATTGTTGTTGGGTTGACCATAATATTATTTTAACAACAATTCGAGTGCTGATTAACTTTGAAAAGTTGACCAATTAGTGGACGTTTGGTAATGAGATTGTGTGCGAAGTTGGGGTAACACAAAAAAAACTACTGTTTGGTTACACATGAACCATAATTTTTATTGTTATGGGTCCCTAAAAAATTAAGGTTGGACCACAAGTTGTAAAAAGCAATGAATACATGCTTTTAATCCTTCTTCTCATCACTTCTCCACCAATAGAAAAATAATTAATTATCGTTGAATTTTTTTTGCCTAAAGAACCCTCAACGAATGACAATTGTAGAAAACAAACAATGGACTTTAATCTGTTGCTTTAATAGCACAAATTATACTTGTTATATTTACTTCTCCCATTTCATTTTCTTTATTGTTTTTTTGATTCCTCACATGAATAAACAACATATATGTGATGGAAAAAGTTAAGGAATCAAGATCTTGTAAGATTTTGACAGTGACTCTCATCCTTATCTCCATTTCAAAAATTGTCTTAGTTATACTTGTTCCTTTTGTTATTGAAAGCTCATTCATGTCATGATTTTTCCTTTTGTTATAACAATTTCTTGACTATTGTTTATTGTGTTTTGTTTCTTCAATATATAAACACCAGATCTGTGATGAGGAAAGTTAAGGAATCTAGATCTTGTAACAATATTTTAACCATGAGTTTCATACTTATCTCCACTCCAAAAATTATCTTCGTTATACTTGTTCCTTTTGTTCTTGGAAGCTCATTCATGTAGTGATTTTTCATTTTCTTATTTAAATTTTATGACAATTGTTTACTGTGTTTTGTTTCTTCGTATGAATAAGTAGCAAATATGTGTTGGGACAAGTTAAGGAACCAAGATTTTGTAATAACATTTTGATGTGAGTTTCATCCTTATTTTAATTCTAGAAATTTCCTTAACTAACTTCAAATTTTACTTTATATGCTACCTCATTAAGTAAAATTTACTTTGGTTGTGATTAATTTCCAGTGTTGTTAATTACCTATGAACTACTGCACTTGTGTACAACTTAAATATATAATTTACCAGCGTGTTTAACAATTCACATTGAAACTTGTTCTCAAAGGTTATTGATTTTTAATTGTGTTAATTTCTTGTTTTTTTGCAAATTCATGCATGATGGAGAGTTTTGCAAGTTTCATTTGTTTATTTACATGAGTTATGTATTATGAAAATACTCCTTTTCAAGTTTATTGATTGGATTAAGTGTTGCTTTCTAATTTAGTTTTTTTTTATATATTTGGAAAATAGTGTAATATGTTGTTCTGTAATGATTTAATTAGTTCATTGTATAATTGATGAATTTTTGGTTGGTTTTAAATATAGAGCAGTCATTAATCATGTGACTTGCCTAAATTTTATTGTAACTTACTCCAAACATTTTGTATGAATTGTTGGGGTCTTGTTATATATGGTATTAATTCTTTGATATTTTTAACAACTTATGCTTAATAATAATCTTGAAACTTATTTGTATGAATGTCATTGAAATTGATGTTTCCAGTTTGCTACATATGGTAAATACTAAAATATTTTTTAAAGTGCTTCATCCATTTTCTATAAAAATACTAGCAACAATAAATTATAATATCAAAGGTTATGTATTGATATTGTTGTCAATAATTGATTTATATGTCTCTTTAGTTGGTTGTTGATGACATTTGTATATGTTTTGATGGTCGAGTGTTATATGTAATGAAAAAGGTTGCTTTTGTGTAACATGTTAACTGTGTTAAATTGAAATTCATATTGTTTAGTGATATTTTATTAAGACATTGCATAACCAAGTTAGTTACTTTATAGTATTTGATGTTTGGTTTAATATTGATTTGTTCTTGTTTTAAAAGTTTTAAAATATATAATGGAAGGTTTTAAGTCTATGGATAAAACTATTTGAACAAAAGAAATGTTGCATATTAAGGTCATTAACATGAGAGTGAGACCTAATACTCATTTTGATAAGACAAGTTGGAAGTTTCTTACAATATCTAATAATGAATAAATTTGCCATGTTTTCACCAAAACTCATATGAAAAACAAATGGGATGAATGTAAAAAGGATATGGAAAAAAATGATTGCTAAAACTGGTATGGGTTAGAGTAATGAATTAAGAACAATATCGGCTAGCGATGAGTGGTGGAAATCAAGAATATAAGTTAATCTTTGTCAAACTAACTATTCCATTACACCTCAATAGAAATTGCGATGAATCTGAGATATATGCCATATTTCAAGGTAAAATCTTTTTTTTAAAATAAAATAAGTTGTTTTAATATTTTTTATACTTACACTGTACTTTTTCCATGTAGAATTATGTCGATGCAATTGATGACACACATGTTCGTGCCATAATATCATCTGAAAGTCAAATTCCATTTATTGGAAGAAATGTGTACCAACACAAAACATCATGATTATATGTAGTTCTTAAATACAATTCATGTTTGTATGGGCAAGACAAGGAGGTAATACACACGATGTTATTGATAGTAGGATTATAAATTTTCCAAAACCATATGAAGGTTTGATTTATTATATCTTGAAGAGGTGATAATTTAAGTTAATTACTATTATTATCTTGTTATTGATTTAATGAGAAAGTAGCATGTTGTTCATATATTCTGGAAAATACTAGTTGATTGTTGTCAATTTCCTAATGAATATGGGTATTCAGGTCCATATAAAGGTGTGAGATATCACTTACAAGATTTTCAGTGTTGTGGACAACCAAATGGTTGAGAAGAAGTGCTTAATCGTGCATACTCATCATTATATAACGTGATATAATGTTCTTTTAGAGTATGAAAACAAAGGTGAAGAATTTTACAAAACATGTTAGCTTATCCATACAAAACGCAAGTTGAAATTGTAGTTGCATCTATGTACAAGTATTCATAAAGCTTGTAATAGTTTTCAAAGGTTGAAACCTTACATGCATAAAAAATAGTAGCAAATCATTATCATCATCATACAATTCTTTTATGTGTTCATATCCTAGCAATTTAGTATCTAAAGTAGATAAAAGAGCATACCTACGCGAAAGTGCATCAACAACAATGTTTCTTTCCCTTGCTTATACTTGATCACCTATGGAAATGTTCCAATAAATTCAACCAAAATTGGTATGTCTCGTACTCAACTTACTCTGTCATTTTAAATGGTTCAAGGGTTCATGACCTGAATGTATCACAAACTCTTTGGGCCACATGTAATGTTGCCATGTCTCTAAAATTCTTACCAAGGCATATAACTCCTTGTCAAAAGCAGGATAATTCAAGGCTGCCCTATTAAGTTTCTCACTAAAATACACAATGAGTCTCCCATCTTGTATTAACACAGCTCATATACCTATACCTGAGATATCATATTGAACTTCAAAAGCTTTTGTAAAGTCTAGCAAAACTAAAACAGGTGTCGAACAAAGTTGATCTTTCAGCAAATTAAAAGTTTTATCTTATTCACCATCCCATTTAAATATAATAAATTCTTTTATAATTTCAGTTAAAGTTGCTGCAATAGTATAAAAGTCTTTCACAAACCTCTTATAAAAGCTAGCAAGTTCATGAAAACTCATTGCCCCAGTTACAAATTTGAGTGTGGACCAATCCCGGATGACCTTGACATTTTCTTCTTCTATCTCAATACCTTGTGCAGTTACTACATAATTATATTAGAAGGAGATCATAATATAATGTTGTTTTTGCTAAATATGATCTCAATCCTAATTTCATCACATATGATTTTTTTACAAGATATTGTAGCTTGCGAAGATAGCTAAGGATTACAAAGGCCTTAATGTATGAATTTTAAACGTGATGAAATTGTAATAAATTTGATGGGATAATAACAAACACATCTTTCATGTATAAGGATTATTAATGTTCGTATATAATAATAATTATATATCTACAATATTTTTAATGTGATTCGTAACACACACACATGTATATGTATTTTGTATTTGTGGCATTCTAAGTAATTTTACAACCAATCCTCAATGTGACAAACATATTAACCAAACATATGATATTGTTTTTTTATTCAACCACAATTTCAATCACAATTTTAACCAAATACTTAACTTTAATAAACAAAACTTAATAAAAGTGATTTTTTAACACTGTTTTTTTTCAAAACATAAGTATAAAAGCAACCACAATACCAAACACACCCTTAGTTTATTTCCAACCTTATTGTGTGGCTCTAAAATCTGAGCAAAGATCGCACCGATTTTTTTTTTGAGTGTGAATATACTAAATATTCAACATGATAATTTGTTTAATTTTTTTATTGAGGAATGTAAGTATTCTAAGAATAATCATCCCTTCATATTTTGTCTATTGAAATTAATAATTATATATAAATTAATATATTTTATATGATTTATGGAAATATTTTATTTCATAGGATGTGATTATACACGACTCAGTTTAAATAAAATAAAATATGAAGTTGTGAATATCTCTAAAGCGTAGAAGTTTATTTTAGAAGATGATTGAAACACCACTATTCTAAAAAATAACATCTTAATTAAATAAATTAGATATATAATTAAATAAATTAGAAATGTATTTTTTAATATATATATATATATATATATATATATTAATTTTTAATTTATGTATATCAAAAAAATAAAAAAAACAAGTTAAAACATAAAAATCAAACACTTCTTACAAATTATTACGAACACATTAGAATAAAAAAAGAATAAAGGCAATTTGAGGAGCCAAAGACCTCTAGAATACTCTCGGTAATGTTTTGGGCTCAAAAGTGAGTTCTTTATTCATATCTCTGCAACTTAAATATACACCTCTCGTAACTAACAACAATAAATACCCAATGGGAACCTAATACGTGACCTAATGACCTCAGGGTGGGTTTTCCCTCGATCTAAGTGCAATTACAAAATAATATAATGTAATAACTTCTAAGGAAACAGACTGTAATAACTTCTAACAAATTAAAATCTGAACACACATGACCCAACATGCTTCTTCTAGCTCATAACATAACCCCTCACTTTTAGAAAACCTTGTCCTCAAGGTCGAGAAACTTCTTTCTAAGCTCATCAAGGTCTACCCACGTGGCGTCCTCAGCAGATGTGCCTTTCCATTGAATCAATAACTCAAAGCTAACACGATTGCCTTTTTTCATAAGTCGTTTTGCCAGTGCTTGTTCTGGTTCAAGAACGGGAGTACCATCTCTCATGATGGGTGGAGGGCTAGGAATGGGATTAATGTGAGCTCCGAGTTTTTTTTGATGGCATGAGACATGAAAAACTAGGTAAATTCGAGAGTCACTTGGAATATTAAGCTTGTATGCCACTTGTCCAATAGGTTTAACCACTTGGAAAGAACCAAAATATTTGGGGGATAACCTCAAGTTTCATCTAATGGCCATTGTCATCTGGCGATATGGTCGCAATCTTAAGTACACCTAGTCTCCAAGTTCAAATTCGCGCTCTGTTCTTTTCTTGTCTGCATAATATTTCATCTTTACCTGTGCATCACATAGATTTTCTCGAACTAAAGTTAATATGTAGTCACGACTTTTCATTTTTGCTTGTATGACATAGACTGCACTTGATCCTGGCTTAAACGGAAGGAGGGGTGGCGGTGGATGATCGAAAATCACCTCAAAGGGACTGAGTTTGGTTGAAGTGTGGGTGGAAGTATTGTAAGACCATTATGCCAATGGAAGCCACTGCGCCCAATCTTTTGATCGATCTCCTAAAAAACATCAAAGAAAACATCCCAAACCTTTGTTCATAACCCAGTTGGGCCATCCATCTGTGGATGGTATGTTGAGCTTAAAAGCAAATCAGTTCTACTAATCTGAAACATCTTCCTCCTAAAGGTACTAGTGAAAATAGGATCGCGATAACTGACAATATTTTTTTGGCATTCTGTGCAATTTGAAGATGTTATCTACAAATAAACGAGCAATACCATTAGCAGTATACATATGCAATAGCGATAAAAAATGAGCATATTTACTAAATCTATCAATAATCACCATGATGACATTGTGTCCCCTAAAAAAAGGTAGTCCTTTAATGAAATCTATACTAATGTCTTCCCATGTTTGAATGGGGATGGGTAGTGGTTGAAGAAAGCCCGCAGGTTGCAGATTCTCAGTTTTGTTGATTTGACACACAGAGCTTTCGTGGATGAATTTTTTGACATCTCGCAGCATTTCATGCCAAAAGAATTTTTGCTTGAGCCTTGCGTGAGTTTTGTGTGTTCCCATATGACCACAAAGTGGACTTCTGTGAAATTGAAGTAAAACTTGCTACTGGAATGGTACTCGAGTACCGAAATGCATCCTACACTTGTAAAATAACAATCCACCACGTAAATGGTACTTGTTTGGATTAGGGACCCTTTTATGGTAGTTGTTGATTAGTTCTTGCAGTGTGGATCTTGGGAGTATGCTTGTCAAAGCTTATTCATCTAAGTAGAGTGGACTGTACTGATAGCCTTCACTTCCAATCCCTTGGTTTTAATGTGAACTGGAGTTCCCGTAGTATCATCATTTTGAGATTGTAACCTTAACAATGCATCTGCGACTTTGTTCCCCTTCCCACTTTGGTACTCCACTGTGAAATCTAACCCAAGTAACTTAGAGATCCAATTTTGGTATACAAGAGTGCCAACTCTTTGTTCTAGGAGATACTTGAGGGCTTGATGATCCGTCTGAACTTTATATTTTTACCCTAGCAGTTATTGGCTCCATTTCTTTATAGCAGTACTAGAGCTAACAATTCTTTCTCGTATGTTGATAAGAATAAATTATGTCCCTTGAGTCCTTGACTAAGATAAGCCAATGGTCTTCCATACTACATAAGAACTACCCTCAACCCATCACCTAAAGTATCATATTCAATGACAAACATTTTAGAAAAATCTGGCAATCCCAACATGGGAGGGTTCACCATCACTGCCTTGAGAGCTTTGAATGCTTTGGTGGCATCCTCTATCCAGTAGAAAGGATTTTTCTTAAGAAGTGATGTTAATTGAGTTGCAATCCCTCCATACCCTCTTAAGAACTTCCTATCGTTAGACTTTAGGGTCTTTGGAATTGGCCACTCAATCATTGTTAATTTTTTCTAGAGGCGGCTTGGACCTCTTCTTTTGAGATTATGTAGCCAAGATATTCAACCTCTTGGGTGCCAAAAATACATTTAGATAACTTGGAATAAAGTTGGTGCTTTTGTAAGGTTTCTAAGACTTCTTTAAATATTGCAAATGGTCTTCCCTTGTTTGGTTGTAAACAAGTATATTATCATAGAAAACAAACGCAAACTTTCAAAGGTAAGGTCTAACGATTTCATTCATCAACCCTTTTGTCGCGACGATGATTTTTCAACGCGCTTCGCGCCCCGCCATCTCCCTTTGGTTTGGGGGAGATAACGGCGCGCGGTGAAAAGAGGTGTGTTTTATAGTCGTAAAGTTACGACTATAATTATTAGGAGTCGCCACCTAGTATTACGGTCACTAGGAAACCTATTGGTCTGCGAGAGTCTTGGGTAAGGGGACTTGTTGTGCAAGGGGAAGACGCATCACCCTTAGTGCACCCTACCTAAGGTAAGCTGCATTGTTGTTTGATTGTTTTTCTAAGTTAAAATTTTTACACTGCATTTTCAAAAAAAACATTTTTTTTGTCTGCGGGTGTACTTTACAATGTAATTTTACACCGCAGTTATAAGTTTTTTTTTAATCTACGGATGTACTTTACAATGTAATTTTACATCGTAGTAAAAATCTTTTTTTATCTACGGGTGTATTTTACAATGTAAATTTACATCGTAGTAAAATTTCTTTTTATCCGCGGGTGTACTTTACAATGTAAATTTACACCCTAATAGATGAAACAAAAGTATTTAAAATTATTTTTGATATTTTGGCCAAATTCCAACGGATAATCATAAACCGGTTACGATATCTAATTTTCGTTTCAAAATATGAGAAAGATGCAACATAATTTTTATGAAAAATATGTATGGAAAAATCATGGAATTTGGCCGTATGCACAAAAACAAATACATTTTTTATATTTTTGAATTTTTTTGTCGATTTGTATTTTTTAATTTTTAATTTTTTTCTGGGCTGGGCTGTCAGCCACAGTGGGCTGACAGCCCAGCCTATAACTTCTAACAATGAACACACGTGGCCGAACATGCTTCTTCCAGCTCACAACACAAATCTTATAACAGAAATCCTCATTATTTGATATGTGACCAGCCCAAACCCCGCTAAAAAACTACGAAGAACAAATAAACTCAAATGAAAATAAACCCCCCCCCCTCCCTCTCTTACCTATCTCCAATTCTCCATTGAAGAGTTCCACCGGTGCCGTCTCTAGCTAGCGGCGGTTTGATTCAACTCTCTCACCATCACACGCTCTCTCTCTCTCTCTCTCTCTCTCAGGTATGAGCCTCTCTCATCATCCTTATAACATTGTACAAAACCCCAAGTTTTTGATTCCTTACTTTGTGTTTCTACAAAAAGATTAATCACGAGTTTATAGCTCTAAATCTTGAGTCTAATTAATATATATTTTTTAATATAAATTTGTGGAAGAATGGATGGGAATAGGTGGAGATTTTTCAAGAAACCGGTAAATACTCAATTTAAAAGGAAAGGGGCGAGTGTCAGTTGCCGGAAAGGAAAATACGAAGAATTATCAGAAAATTATCTTGATAATGATACTGTTTATAGGACACTGTGTCCATCCAAAAAGATTGGGGGTGTTATTGGAAAGGGTGGGAAAGTAGTGAAAGCTTTAAGGGAAGAGACGCAGCCAAAATCACTGTTGATGATTCTGTTCTGGGTTGGACGAGAGAGTTGTTGTTATTATTATTATTATTATTATTATTAACTATTCGGTTGAACCTCCGATAAAAAATGACGATGAGGAGGAATTGTAGCCACATTGTGCCGCGCAGGATGCGCTTTTGAAAGTTCATGACTGGATTGTGGAGAATGATGATAATGAGATTAATGCTGTCACGGCAAGGCTTCTAGTTCAACAGGGGAAGGTGTGCTAATTCTTTTATTGCTTCTTTTTGATAAGCGCTGTTGTTCTTTGGGCTCTTGGTCCTTACGAGTTCCTGTAGTTGTGAGCCAGGATAACTAGTTGTTAAGTAGGAGGATACAGGAATCTCATTTGCACACGAGATGAAGAGGCTTAAAACGGTTGCCCTTCTTCTGAGAACGTTCCTATTCTGTACAGTCTGCTCTATCATCTGATTATCAATACGTCAGAAAAATAATTGCAAAGTTGAAGAGCCATTATGTAGCGCCTATTTTTTTTTTTGTCTTGCTAAGGTTTTTGGATGTGCCCTCTGGAGACCTCTTGCCAGTTGTTTGGTTCTGGATAATGAGAACACGTAATTAGTTTTGGGCTGCAATGTACTGAGCCCACCCAAATCAAGTTGCAGTTTTAGCATCACTAGGGACGAATGTATAGCCTACTCTTTTTAGGTGAGAATGCAGTGTGCAACTTTAACTGTTTTTTACAGCATTACACCTCAAGTTTGTAATTTGCTGATACAAAATTAGTGTAGCTCTTTCAATTGCAGTGTGGTCTCTGTAATAATTTTTTGAGTATGAAATGACATCTGAGAAGAAATACCTTGGTTTGCTAATTGTCCTTTTGCCTCTACCTTTGATGGTAACTGCAGCATAATGGGTTTAAGAAGTGGCATCTAACACTTTTTTGAAGTTTATAGTCAATTATGTGAGATGGGATATGGAAATAGTCTTTCACTGTATTTAGAGAGGCTGATCTATAGTGCTTTTTTCTACATGAGCAAAGCTAATTGAGATGCCCAACAGCTCAGGGACTTGGAAAAATCTTCACTGGAAGATTTTATTATTGCATGCCAATAGTTGAATAAACTAGTATCACTAGATCAAGTAGATCAGTGTCTTATGTGGAAGATTGCTGGGTTGATTGAAGTCACATAAATGATCTGAAAGTTAACGATTGAATTTTGACATGACCATATCGTCCAACAGTTTGTAGTTTAGTTGACTCAATATCTAAGTAGATATGTTAACGTTGTTTGGCTAAAGACTTTAGGCATTGATGTCTTTATGCTTTCCACTGGTTTTACTGCTAGATTTTGCAGTGAGTTCCGCCTTCTGATAGTGGAATGCAGGTCTTCTCAATAAGATGGGTTCTTCTTTGGCTATTTGTATGCTTCTCATGAGCATTTGACAAAGGCGCTTGCCATGAGCTGTCCTCAAAGATGTGACAATGATTTCCCCAATAGAGTTCAAGTGATCTGCTTGACTTGGACGTTCTTCATATTGGAAGGAAGGTTGGAGTTTCAAGTTTGAGTTTGAGAGATACAAGCAGAAATGAGTATACCCCTGCAAGATCTTAGCGTACTCTAGTTAAGTCATGATAGTTGCGAAGGATGAGGCCAAGCACGCAGAAGAGTTGGGTGGATCGACCTTTCTCACCTTATTGCTATATCTAGTGCTGGAAGACTGGCATAACTACGGAATGAATAGCATTTATGAATGACATTTATTTTTCTATTTTGACCTCTTTCCTCATTTTCTTTGTTATATTATTTTATGTCTAGTCTTAGTTGTTTCAATTTCTTTACCGTGTCTTCAATAGAAGATAGATGGAAGTGTTCCTGGCATTAGTAGATACGCTATTCATAATTTGAATCCACTTTCTCTATTTAGCAACCTCCATCCAGATTATCAGTGTTCCCTCTTCCCCCTTGAAAAGGAGGAGTTACATATGGGAGGTTTTAGCAATGGAGTTGAACAGAGCTATGCCATGATCCTGTCATGTAGCCTTCTATTATCACATGACTTGACTATTTACTTAATAACTACATATTTTCTTATGAGTTTTCCCTGTGATTGTGTTACACCCTTACCCCCATTGCATTGTGCAGGTTGGGGTGATTCTTTTATCCCTGTTTGATAATTTTGAAGCTATTTATCTAATCCTGGCAGAATTTTTGTGGATAGCCTTGCTTATTTATGGGAGCACAAGTGAACTAGCTCTTTTTTATTTTTAACTGGTTTAATCTACAAAATTGTCCTTTGTGTAGGAAGAAACAGCTTAATAGGATTGGCCATAGTGATAATGACCACCTAGTTCTTAGATTCAAAAAAGTGTTAGTTTGATTGCATCCTTCTATTGGTGGTTTCGTTTCATTCTGGTTGAATTTGATGAAAAAGATTTGTTCTCTCAGGAGTTTAAGATGGTGGATTGGTTTACTAGGATTGGTGATCGTTGCTTTTTGAAAGGCTTTATAACCTGACCAATTTCCATTACTGCTGTATAATTCTATATTGGTTTTGCCCTAGAGACATTGTAATATTTCTCAATGCTTAATGAGTTTCTGGTTGGGGTAGTACACGTGGTACGTTATGCTGACCTTTAAGTTGGCAAGACTATCTAACAGGTTGTTATTACAAGGGTCTTAGAAGTTAACATCTATTCTGAGTTGGATTGGTGTATCACATACAAAAGTGCCCCAGTACTTCCTGGACCTTCAAACTGCTGCTATGTTGAAAGAATGTGGGTGGTATGACATGTGTCTATTGCATGCAAGAAACTGCCAGAAACAGAAGTCTTGGAGGGTTTGTTCAGCGTACACATTACAAGAAGCAAACTTTTTCTACCTGTAAGGTGACTCTGGAACAGAGATCTAGGAGGGTTTGTTCAGCATATACATTGCAAGAAACAAACTTTTAATAACCACAAGGTGACTCTGATCATGCCTCTTGCATGTTGTCAAGTATTTGATGATTGTGCGAGCTCAGTACTTTTGAGCATTTGGATGCAGAAACTTCATCATTTGGACTGGTGTGCATGGGGACAGGAGTACGAATTTGATTGCTGCATATTATGTTCTGATGTTTTATTATGGGATCATAGCAACGTGTGCATGCGACCTTGCATTTTACTTTCTTTTTGTAACATTCGAAGTTCATGTTTTTGAAATGTTGCATGTAAATTTCCCCCTCTTCATTAATCTATGGAAAAGGCGGATTTTTTTTTTTTGCAATTTCCCATGACTTGTAACTTTGAAAGGTAAATTTCAGATCTCTGGAAAACCAGCTGTGGCAAAGAGGGCTCTTTATGAAATATCCACTCTATTGCACCAGAATCTGTGCAAGGAACCTCCAAGGTGACCTTTTCATTCTCATGGTGATGGCATGGCAAATGTGCTTTCACCAGGAAATCCAAGGTGGCCTCATCATAACTCTACTTTCCACAGTATGCCACCCATGCCATGGATTGGGGAATTTGGGGATCACCCTCCAGAGTTTGGCCCAGGTGGCTTTAATGGTTCTCCTCCTGGACATGGCAGGGAGCTTTCAGCTGAGTTTTCAATGAAAATTTTGTGCTCTACTGAGAAAATTGGGAAAGGAAGCTCTAATTTTAAGGTTATAGAGCAGGAGGCAGGTGCTAGTATTCATGTTGAGGATGCATCATCAAAGTCAGAAGAACATGCAATTCGTGTGTTTACTTTTGACGTCTAGCCGCTTTAAACATCATTACATGTTTGTATGCCCAGGTTTGGCGATGCCTACAGATATGTACATTACTGATGCATTAACATTAGTCATTGTACTAATATTGTTTCAGGGTCTATGGAATCCAAGATCACACACCACTGAAACAATTCTTCAGCTTCAGAATAAAATAACTAGTGAATTTTCTGATAAAAGGTAGGATTACTAGAATTCTGGTTCTGTCAAGTAAGGTTGGCAGGCATTCTTGGACAAGGAGGTCAGGATATCAATGAAATGAGGAGATTGGAGGCAGACATTCGTGTATACCCCAAGAATGAAAAGTCTAAATGTGCATCTGAAGATGATGAGCTTGTACACCAATGTGGTTGAATGCAGCACTTCACAATCAATATCTTCTGCTAATTTTAATGTTTTAACTGATGACATTCGTGTACAAGGAGGTCAGGATATCAATGAAATGAGGAGATTGCAGCCAGACATTCGTGTATACCACAAGAATGAAAAGCCTAAATGTGCATCTGAAGATGGCGAGCTTGTACAGGTAATGTGGTTGAATGCAGCACTTCACAATCTATATCTTCTGCTAATTTTAATGTTTTATCTGATGATGTTCTGATTTCCCCCCCTTTTCCTTGGAGCTTGGCTATTATTTGAGGTAAGCTTCATACTGGATTTCTCAGATATCTGGAAATTATGGTGTTGCTACAGATGTTTTGGATATTGCATCAAGACTTGGAGCAAGAACTTTGCATGATGAAAATGCTCGAGTGGAACTTGAGTGTGCTGGACCTGTCCTGGGCTTTTCGCTGGCACACAACCTACCAGGAATAGGTCCCCTGCCATCTCTTATGATGGGAGCTAGCAGTTCTGGTGGATAATGAACCTCTCAAGGTATTTTTTTTTTCTTTTTTCATGTTTATGTACTTTATATGTTGACCATGTGAAGTTTTTTGTGATAAATTCAGTGACGAGGGTTATAGATTGTTCTTGTTGGGAATTATTGTAATTTTACCACACTGGGCAGTAACTTGTACTTTAAATCTTTTTTCTGTAGTGATTTAATTGAATTGAGACGATATCTTGGTTGAACATAGGCCACAGCTCCATAATGTATTTAGGAAACCATGTTTTGGAGGCCAATATTACTCACATAATGGAGGCTGTGATGTTTCAAGTAATGACGAGGTATGTTCTTAACATGGCCTTGTGGTTTAACAGAAGCATACAAAATTTGTGAGGCTTTGGGCTTATTTCTGATACAAGTCTTTTTTCTTTTTTCTTTTCCAATGGGAGCGGTCTACATCATGGTTGTCAAAATCACGAGTTGACTCATAAAATCATCCGATTTTACGAGCCAACTCATCAAACCTTGTTAACTCGGGAAGAAAAATCGATTTTGGTCAAACTCGGTCAAACTTGGTCAAACTTGATCAAACTTGACCAAAATCATAAAATCGAACTGGATCGGTCCGATTTTACCATCCGACTGATTCATCATTTTAAAGCCAAATCATTCACTGATTCACCTCTTATATTTATACACAAAAAAAATTACCTTCTCATTACTTATCTGATGTGGGATAATTGAAGGAAACATTTAAACTTTGCTGCCTCGACTGAAGAGTGGAGACTGGAGAGTGGAGATTGGAGAGTATTTAACTGGAGAAGAATTGAGGAACAATGGTATTTGTTCGATGTGGGACAAATTGCATTGTCCCACATCGGACAAATATATATAATTTTTTTAATATATATATTAAAATTTTTTATAAGAAATATATATTATAAAAAAATAAAATTGTTGTGTTGATTTTATAAAAAATAAAAATTATATATATATATATATATATATATATATCATGGAATCACTTTTGAAAATCAGTAATATTAACTTTAAAATTATATTTAATTTTTTTTGTTTTTTACTTTAAATTAATTTTTTTTGATGTTTTTAAATCATTTTCATATCCTGATGTTGAAATAATTTGTTGGAGTTGGAGCTAGTACTAGTAATATCGATGTTGACTGTTGATACCAGTATTAATACTGATAATCCTTTTAATAATAATACTTTTGATAAATGTATTAAAAATAACGAGGAAAATGACGGACGTGAGACTGATTTTAATTTATATAGCATATCATCAAAATATTTATTTTAAATTTGTTAGTTTTTACCTAATGAAATTCTATGGACATAATTGTTTTGTAATGTATTTTTAAATTATTTTGAATTATATATGAACCTTAACTAATGAAGTTTTATAGCCATAATTATGTTGTATTGTATTCAGAAATATTTTACTTATGATTTTACGATTTTTCTACCTACACGATTTTATCTGTGATTTTACGATTTTTATACGGAAAAATTCAGGTATGATTTTACGATTTTAGGATTTGATCTTACGATCCGAGTTTCCGAATCTTTTTCCGTGTCGTGTCAAAATCGTGATTTTGACAATCATGGTCTACATACTGACACACAAACATGATCGTGTGTTCATATCATGAGAATGGGACAATGACAAAAATATCTTCCATGATTTTAATTTGTGCCATTTTAGGTTTGGAACTGTCTTTTCCCCAATAAGAGTTTACATGTTTTTTTAAAGTTCATCGATGATCGTCTGCTAGATGTTTTTTTTTTTTTTGGTATAAACCACGCGGTGTCCTAGATACTAGTCCAGACTAATCCACGTTCGCACCGGGTGGGCCCCGAAGGGGTGAAAGTGCTCCCCAAATGGCCAGCTCCATACAAGAGTAGGGATTGAACCCCTGACCTCTCTTAAAGGACGAGAGCGCCCTCACCACTCACGCCAGGATCCCTTGGGTGTCTGCCAGATGTTTGATGTGGTGGTTTCATGGCATATCATATCAACATAAATATATATCGTTTGACATATCAACAATTGACATTGGCAAGTAGTCCATGCCTCATGTTTCGAGAATTTAGAAATCAGTACTCAATTTGCTGAGTTATAATTCCTGATTAATGGACCCGTACCGATGCATGAATGCTCAGCAGAGCACCTAATAAAACGTCCAAGCTCAGCCGGACACGAATGCCCGGCAAGGCAAGGTTTCTTGACTACAACGGGCGGATCAACTTATCCGCAGGGCAGGATGCACAGCGATTGTCTTAGCTGTGACATTATCCTGGGGATATATATGTGAGTGGAGGTGCAATTTTGTTAACTTCTGATTAGAGAATAATACATGATTTTTATTCTCTTAAACCGACAATCAAATAAAATCTAAATCATTAAAATCTTGTCAGGAAGAGAGATCTGTTGGAAATCCATGTCATTGCTGCTTCGGTCCCATCCTTCCATTTAGAGAATTGTCAATTTAGATTCGGATTGTTTGGTGACCAGGAGTGATTTGATCATCGGTTGTCTCTTCAGTGCTTGGAGCTCTGTTGAGGATGTATACCAAAAAACTAGCTTTCTTCTAAATGATTCAAGTAGATTTGTAATGGATTGATATGATCTCTTCAGAAAACGAGTCAACAAGCTTTACAGCTCAATATTTATCCTCAAATCAATGCAGACGACCTGTGCGAATGCCACCAAGTCTAGTGTACCCCTGCACCTTCTAGGCACCATTACAGACAACTGGCTGCACGTCCATGGTTGACTTGGTATGAAGTGGGTTTGTATTTGTACTGAACAGTACCAGTTTCATCATGTATGGGCCTGGGTCATTTTGCACATGCAGTACAAAAAAATGGATAAGAGTCTGGTATCCACTACTCATCGGCAACCAGAAGAAATTCGAAATAGGGGCATTGTGGTGATCCTTCAACTTGGCCACTTAATTAGAGGTATTGTGGTGATCCATGTTGAAAATTTGATCTTGTTTGCATTATAATTATAATCCTATCTAGTGCTATGAAAAATACTTTTTGATCGCCCACAAAAGGAGTCGGTAATATCTTGTCATTTCAGAGCAGAAACACAGAAACTTGCATCACAACAGGAAGCATCACAAGCTTATTTGATAGACTGCCATGAATTGAGTGCACCCATAAAATCATGCAATCAGACTTGTCCACATAGAATTGGTCCTAAGCTATCGTAGATCAAATTTCTGTCAGCATTTCACTTTGGATTCATCATTGTTTTTCTGTCATGTAGATGTCTACACAAGTCATCGAATCTTTAATCCTCACCTGAGATCTCAGAAGAGCATTATTGCATCATGCTGTAGTTGAACAAGAGAGCATGACCATGTTTTAATTGTCAAATGTTACTGTGCAATAAATTCCATGATTCATCCCTTGATAAATAATGTGTGATTCATGTCAACTTTGTATTAAGGAATTCGCAATGAATAATGTGTTTATGAAGGATTCGATAAACAGAACATGAATTAAGGTAAACTATTATGAGCCCATATTCTGAAGTAGCTAATATAGTCATAACTCTTACATTGTTTTCAAATTAGCTTTTAACATGAGATGAGTTAAGATATCATTTTATCACACCTTTATCATGAGATCTAGGATTTGAAACTTGAATAATAAGATGGAAATCAAACCTGATGGTCTTCCAAGATTCGATATGCTCGCAAGAATAGGGTTTGAGTGTTTGAATGGTGGATAACCACGTGTTCATGTTAGTATTCAATTACTAGGAACTGGAAAAACATAAGATTCATGGTACAAATATTAGTTCCTGCAAAACACTATTTTTTTGTAAGGTTTTGGAGCTCTCTGAAAAATAAGTCAGTGTCTTTGTAGTAAATGATTATAATAGATGAGAAGATTAACATTAAATTTTAAGAAGAAGAGTGTTTGATCTTAGTTTTTATGTGATAAATGCTTCGAGAATGTATGATAAGAGAATAAAAATCATGATCATTTACCGAGATGGTTTGGAGGGTATTTATAACTCTTGTAACTTGAACCTTGTTTTTTTTTTTTCAAGGGGATGAAAGTCTTTTCCTTTTGAATATATTAGTACAGAAAAATCCCTTACCTCTACATTAATGATGATGGATTATATAATATTAATATTGATGGGAAATACTCTTATACACCATTAGTGCTGATAGACAAACAATATAAATTTAGAAGTTTTTTATACTTTAAAATTCATAAACAACATTAATGTTGATAAGAATTGTCACACGTGTGTGGTATCACGAAGATAGTCCTTCCGGGTTAGGATCTTTATTGTGAGGGGTGGATAGAACAAGAAATTCTTGTTTTTCTTTAAAAAATCGTCACTTTGTATTTTGGTCACTAGAAACCCTAACTAGTCTTAGAGCCTGGATAAAAGGACTGATTTTGTATTTTTTTTTTTTTTATCATTGGTCTATTGCTAAATAAAACTAGTCTATCACATTAAATTGGACCTCACTTTATTGGTCAAACTTAGCCATTCTAAAATCTAAAATAAGAAAAAAATGTCTTTTTATTTAACATTGGGTATACATTTTACATATAGTTTCATAATATCAGCTATATAAAATAATTATGTTTGTTTTTTGAAATATAAAATCTAGAACACATAAAATAAAAAAATAACTCTTTCATTTAATATTAGAAATATATTTTACATATAAGTTCATAATCTTGGATGTTAAAAGAAGAAAAAAATAATTTTTTGGTGTTTTTGAAATATTGACCAAGATATCCTGGATTTATTAAACTGATTATTAAATTCAAAAATTCAAGTATGGATAATATTTGATTTTTTGATGTATAAAGAACTCTAAATCATACCATGTATTTGTTTTATAGCTTTTAAAGTGAGAGTTCTATTATTGATGAGTTGCATGTGGCTAGAAAAGCATGGTGTTGGTATGTTGAAGAAGACAATAATGTTTATGAAAGATAGATGTTATTGGTGGTAAAAATAATTAAATAAGAGGTTGATTGGTGTGATGGATGGCCATGCTGGAGGAGCTGAAACTTGGTGTCTATTTCAGTTGCTCATGGTGGCTGAGAATAAAGTCATATGTTTTATAATATTTTTAAGAAAATGTTTTTTTGTGTGTGAAGTGGTGATGTGTGCTGGGAGAGGATAAGAGATAAGAGAATGTTTCAGTGTGTGTGTGGTACAACAATAGATTTTTTTGAATTTTGTTTTGCTATATTTTTGGATTAAAAAGAAGAAGAAATATGGGATAAAAATCAGGTTGTGATAATGACCTTTCTTTACAATACTTATTGTATAAAGTTCTGTAAGCGATTTTAGAAAGAGAGTTTATAAAGAGATGAATGTTTTCCCAATTGGGAGAAAAAACAAGAGATGGTTATCCATATAGCTATTTCAAAACTCAATTTGTTTTCTTGAAAATCAAAGGATTTCTTTTCATTAAGAAAATTCTTTGAAAAAGAGATCATCTCGAAGAAGAAATTGTAATTTTGGCCTTTAATAGAGTGGTCATGTTTAATATTTGATCATTTTAAAGAGCGATGAACTTGAGGAAATCTTTAGAATTTTGATGTTTTAGAGAGTGGTCAACTCGAAGGTTTACTCATTATAAAGAGTGAGTAGCTCAAAGATCTAGTCATTATAGAGAATGATAAGCTCAAAGGAAATTTTGTAGTCTTGAACTTTTTTAGAGTGGTCCTTTAGGATATTTAGTCATTTTAGAGTGTGTGTAGGTGACTTGCTTGTGTTGTGGAGAATATTTAGGATTTTTCATAAATTCCTTTGGTCTTTGATCAGGTGATATGCCTATGACTTGAATTTAGGTAGCCTACCTATAGTTTGAAAAATATTTAGGATTTTCACAAGTGTGCTCTGTTTGGTAAATCAACCCACGGGTCATGATAAGGTAACTTGTTTATGGTGTTTCTCGGGTGACTAGCCCGTGGCTTATGTTCACGTAGCTTGCCTGTGACATGAAAAATATCTTGATTTTTTCATGAATAGTCTCTGTTTGGGTGATCAACCCATGTCTCATGATTGGGTAACTTGCCCATGGTTTTGTTTAGGTGACCTATTCATGACTTATTTTTAAGAACTTGCATGTCGTCTCTGATAAGGTGAACAACATGTTGTTCATGATATACCCATGGAATCTAATCAAGTGACTTGCCCATGTTTTGTGTTCTAGTAGCCTGCCTATGGTGTGAAAAATATCTAGGATTCTTTACGAGTAGTCTCTATTTGAGTGACCAACCTATGATTTATGATTGGATAACTTGCCCATGGTCTCTGATCGAGTGACTTGCCTATGACTTGTTTTTAAGTAGCTTGTTTATGGTGTGAGAAATATATAGTATTTTTATGAATGGTTTTTGTTAATGCGACTAACCCATAACTCATGATTAAGTAACTTGTTTGTGGTCTCTGATCGGGTGACCAATCCATTACTTGTGTTCGGGTAGTTTGTTAGTGGTGTGAAAATATCTAGGATTTTTCACATATGATGAATGGTGATATCTTGGATTTTTTTTAATTATATGACGTACCTTCCTTTCTAAGGTAGATCATCTTTTGGTTTTATTTGGATTGTCAATGATGGATTTCTTGTCATCTATTATAGCCTTTTTGGTCTTACCACCTTGTTTTTTTTAATATGATGAAGTTTTATTGAACCTTTCTTTGTCAAAACCTTGTTAGTTTCTTAATCAATTGGAGCCTTGCCATATTGAGATCCTTATAGGATTTGTAATCAACAAGAACCTTGTTAGGTCCTAATTTATAGGAGTCTTGTTAGACTTTTCTTTGTCAAAACCTTTGTGGGATTTTAATCATCTAGAGCCTTACTGGATCTTAATTTAACAGTCTTGTTGGACTTTTCTTAAGGATGTTTCTTGGAAAATTTCTGCAAAAATATTATGCACTGATTTGGAATCAAATGACATGTATTCATCCTTACTTGATTGGAAATATAGGCCCCTATTTTCTTTTCCATACATGATGGATGAAGTTTGTAATATCTATGATGAATTTTCTTGGTCATTTGATTCTTCATTCTAATCGAGTTTATCGATAAGAGTTTTTTTTCCAAGAGAATGAAGATGAGAGTTTTGTTAGCGAGGAGTTGCTGGGGGGCAGAAGAGAATGGTGTTAGTGTGTTAAAGAAGGTAAAAGAGAATGAAAATATGAGGGGATGATTGGTGTGGTGGCTGGTTTATGATGGAAGAATTGAAGCTTGGTTTCTATTTTTGTTGCTCCCGGTTGTTAAGGAGAAGGTTATTTTTTTGTCTTTTTAAGAGAGCAATTCCTTTTGTGAGGTGTTCATGTGTGTGTTTGTATGGGAGAGGATGAGAGAATATAAAGGTTCTTTGTTCATTTTTTAGGATGTGTTTGGTTGGCAGTTGAACTTCCTTTTTGTCAAAATTTGTTTTTGTTTTTGTTTTGCTTAATTTTTTTATGTTTGTAGATCATTTTGATATGCATTTTTTCAAAATAAAATAAATAACTTAGTTTGATATATTTATGAGTAAAAAACACTTCGAAAAACAATAACTACAACTCTCCAAAACACTCCCTTATTGCAACTTCTGTTTTTGTAGTTTAATTATATTCTCAAATTCCTCTCGCCTTTTATATGGCTGGTACAACCATTTTCCCAAAACAAACTTGTTCTTTTCCTTCCAGTTGTTTGGTCCCTGAGCAATTAGAAAAATACTTTCATCTCTCATATTTTTTGCACTTTTGGTCTCATTGTCCAAATATTTTTTGTTTTCATATTTTTCATATTTCGATATTTTGGATAAAAGGCAATGTCAATGTAAACTCATAAAAATTGATCAATTATTTTGAAATGAGCACATTAGACACTATCTGAGTTGAAAGTAAATCTCTAAACTTTTAATTCTTTTATAATTTTTTTAAAAAAATTCCAAAAGTAATGCACATATGTCAAAATTATGTTTTTTGGATTTTTAGTTGTTTGTTTGCTATTTTTTTTTGGATTAAAAAAAAAGTCAGAAAAAGGTGTAAAAATCAGGTTATGACAAGAATGATCTTTTCATAACATTAATATTGATTGAAATATAATTGGGTTATAGAGGAAATTTGTACTTAAAGTGGTGTAGGGAGATGACTTCTCTAAGTTTATAGGAATAGCCTTGCGACCCGACATGAGACCAGTAAAGCTGAAATATTATATGTTTGGACATGAAATGATTCTAAACCTAAAAATGATGGGTTCAACATCTTTCTAGGTAAAATACATAGCCAAGCCTAAAGGATGCTAGATCCACATGTATTTGGGTTCGTCATGTAGACGACTTAAAGGATTTTGGTCTAACATCTTTCCATGGATATATGCATTTTGGTTTGGCATGTAGCTGAGCCTAGTGAAGATGAATTTGAAACCTTACCACACTTGTAACATTTGGACTTAGCACGTAGCTGAAACTAAGGTAGTTGGATCTGACACTTTGGTTGACCCATAAATGCTAGAGCTCATTGTATAATCAAGCCCATGGAAGTTGGGTTTGATATCTTGTTAGGTTCATATGTATTTGAGCTCAATATGTAGCTGAATCTGAAAAAAGTTAGGACTAACATCTTGCTAGGCCTATATGAGTTTGGAATTAGCGTGAAGTCGAGCCCTCTTGCCAGACCTACATGTTCCTGGACTCATCATATGGATAAGCCCAACACATAATGGAGTTCATGGGTGTTAGCTTCAATACGTAGCTAAGCCTAAAAATATTAAGCCTAAAAATAAAACTAGACCTACATTGTCTTGGTACCATATCAAACTTATATATATTGGTCATCACCTTGCTTTTGGACA
Organism: Salix caprea; assembly: GCA_964035475.1. NCBI lineage: Eukaryota > Viridiplantae > Streptophyta > Magnoliopsida > Malpighiales > Salicaceae > Salix > Salix caprea. The sequence goes on from OZ037745.1 coordinate 10,123,424, forward strand.
TTCTATTTATGGGCCTTTTTCAACAAATGAGTTATGTATAAAATATGTTGATCCATCAAAACCCATTTTCAGCTAATTAACAAAAAAAACATTAAAAAAGTAATGCTTTCACTAGGAAATACCTCATAAAACATTATTCGTGTCAATAATATTTTTTTTAAATAATGTTTTTCTCTTTCAATTATAATTGCAATATTTAACATTAAGTTTGTATGCTTGGGAGTAAATTTTATAATTTATCCCAACTTACTTTAAATGGTGTTATCTCAATCTCATGATTTGGGTAGGGTGTTTAGCAGATTAACCTGTTTTATTTTTATTTTTATTTCACCATTCAATATTTGATTTGTTAGGGGGTTGACCTTCATGATATGTTTTATTTTTTTCAATGGAGTTATTTGTGCCTCGTGATTTGAATCACGAGTTTGAAAATTAACTTGATTGACTTAAGTTTTTTTTTTGTCTTTTTTAATTGATTTTTTTTTCAATTTTGTTCTTCAACATTTTATTTATTGAAAATTATTTTTTCCAATTGGTTTTGATTTGTTTTCTATAAGGTTATCTCAATATCATGAACTAAGGCGTGAGTCTAACAAGTTAACCCAAGTTGAGGTAGATTGTTTTATATATTTTTTTATTTTTTTTATTTTCAATATTGAATTGATTGAAAATTCAGTTATATAATTTGTTTTAATTTTCTTTTGACGGGGTTATCATGATCTCAATACCAGGGTTAAATATTTGACAGGTTAATCTCGAGTCCAATATATTATAGTTCAATATTTAAAAAAATATTATCTTGAGTTCTTTTTCAATCAAACTATATTCTTACTAGTCGTCTGAGTTTTTTTTCCAATCAAACTATATTTTTACTAGTTGTGTGAGTTTTTTTTTAATCAACCACGTCAACCCCCACATGAATTATTTTGTTTTGGCTAAAAAAACATTAGCAAAGCATCCAGCCTACCTATGGTGTAGTACAAGCCAATAATCTAGTATAAACTAAGTCTTAAGGTTGTATTTGTTAATATCCTAGGACAATAGGCTTAAATATAAAAGGGACATATACATATTTGATTGGAAGGACGGTAATGGAGACATAAAAATAGATTTGTCATTAAAATATTTTTAAATGAATTTTTATATGTTTAAAACTAAGATATAAAAACATGCCAACCAAGTTTTTTTTTTTTCTATATTGAAATAATTACTAGACATTACCTTAAAAAATAAAAATAAATGCAACAACAATCATATCAGTAAAGAAGCAAACAAATGACATGTGCACTAGGAGTTTCTAACATAAAATGCAGTAGTAATCATATCTTCAATGAATCAAAGAAAACAAGACACTCATGAATTTCGACATTTTCTAATGCAGTGCGGAGATGAATCCCTTTCAACTGTGGTTTCCAAAGTCTCCTATAATGTAACACTGTTCCTTTGACTTTCTTGGCAAAATAAAGTCAACTGTTTCTTCTCACCCAGCATGGTTCACTTGCTAATTAGTCAACATATTGTCCACATCAAATATTCGAATTATCAGAATCTAACTCAAAAGGAAGGAAATATTCATTGACCGGATCCCAGTTAGTCCGAACCTCAGTTTTTGGTTTATTGAAAGATTTTATATAGGATTTTTAGGAATAATCTCCTTCCTTTTTCAGTCTATTTATTCCATATCTGCGTGCTGGAATTATCGCTATTATTTTTATTTATTAGATTATATACAAAATAATAGATAGAAATAACTACAAAATTGGTGATTAATTAAGTATCGGATGAGTTTTTATATCCTTATAATACAATGATAGATAATAATATAAATCATATTCTGGAGCCTCATCTAATAATTTAAACTTTTAGGTGAGATGATTTCTTAATATGATATCAGAGCCTTGTTGATCCAGCGGTCACGAGGTCGAATTTCACCACCCTCATTCTATTTGATAAAAATCAAGCACAAGGTGGAGTGAGTCTGCGTACAAGTTTCAAGCCCAAAATGCTTTCACTTGAGAGGAAGTGTTAGAGAATAATATAAATCATATTCTGAAACCTTACCTAACAGCTTAAGTTTTTAGGTGAGTTGGTTCCTTAACATACAAGAATCAACAACCACTTTTGTTGGCTCTTCCTACTCATATAATTAAAATCTTGAACAAGAATTAAAAAGAAAAGAATTAAAATCTCATGGTAGAATGAGGATAGGACAAGTTTAACATGATCTAAAGTTAAATTAATTTTTATTTATCTTAATTTTTCTGACTTCCTCTTAAATTCAAACTTGGGATTATAATGTAGAGAATATAATCATACTTTACCTAAGCCATGCCTATTATCGAAGCTAATAATATAATACTAGTAAAGTGGGATAAAAGGCAGAAGTCATGGCAAGTTGCATGGAAAGTGGTCAAGAAATTTGAACGTTGGCATGAAATAGGAATATATTGATGAACTTAAAGCAAAAATTTAACATGGCTACAGAAGCTCATCTATGTGAACCTTTATCAAATCGAAACTAAAGCAATTCGCTATAAGAATTCACCGTGCGCACTTGGCCACAACACTAGACATGCATGGGCTTCCATCTTTCATAATGACTTAGGAGATTATTGTTTTTTTTTTTTGTTTCCCTTTTCTTTTCTCGAAAGAAATTGATGACATGCACCTTTTTTCTTCGTTTTCTTCTCTCCTTTACAAATATGTAAACATATGCACATCTTATAGGATTTTCACTACCAAAATTTTGCATTTAATCATTATTTAAACACTGATGCCATTAGCATGATTTTTACTAATAGGATCACAACAAATTACTACTCATTGAAAAACTTATCGTCTTTAATTTCTATTTTTTCAGTCATTTTATCAAAAATATAATGAATTTAAAGACGAAAAAACATACCAAATAAAAAAACTGTCAGCATCATTCTGTTGGTGTTTCCATTGATGAAGATGACATATAACCGATAAAAAAACTATTTGTAATTTCATCAGTGATTTATTTTCATATTACCAATATAATTATTTCATCAGTGATTAAATAGTGTCATTGTTGTTTCTAATAATTTTTTCAGAACTCTCTAAAATATACAAACAAACATATTCTGTTGGTAAGCTTGTCAATATGTTATTTATTTATTTATTTATTTTTAAAAATCAAATAAACAAAGTAGAAAACAATTAAATAAATAAAATAAAAAATAAAATAAAATATTTATTACATATTCAAAACTTTATTAGTTTAAATACAATTCATCTAGTATAATGGGTTGAGACAAGTCTTTGATGGGACTGAGGGGGGATAAGGAGGAGTACCACTCATGTGTGACTTCGACTCCATGTATAATCACTAGAGTTTGATTGTCTCAACACTAAGTTATTTTGTCTCAGTAGCAAAGTGAGTTGTCTAAGCTTCAACTTATTGATTTAGAATTGTATGGAACTTCAGATATTGAATTAAACAACACTTTGTGTTGTTTGCAACTCCTCGACCATAATGTTTGAGATACCATAACTTGATTTCTATCAGGTCCACCATATAATCCTGCCTTTAAACAAAAATCTAGTTTGAGTTTTAAATGGATCAAAGGATCATTCTCGTATCAAATTAAAACAACTGTAAATTTCCCCCTCTTGACTTTTTGTATCAAATTGTGACAACCACATAAAAAACTTGGATATCACATGATAAATATATCCTACCCATATAACCTCTAAGATGTATGGAGACCTAGAATCCTTCCAAACCAACATGTCTTTCCAAATTGGAAGCTCATTTTTTTAGCAAGTTTTTTGTTTTTTTTTTTTGTCTAATTCAAAAAATCACGCAACCTATATGGTAGAAATGAGTTATCAATTAATAAAATGAAAAATAGGATTTTGATCTTTTAATAAAAAATATAATATTTTGAATTCAATCTTATCTAGATGCATTATGATTCTCCCAAACCCTTATGGCAACAATGTTATCAGCCCTATTCTAGTAATTTTTATTCTTGTTTGTTAAATTTATAAAAGAGTTAATTCATTATAATTAATAAACTAACTAAACTAACATAATAAAAAAAAACAATTTATCTATGTACTAACCTTGAATTTCTCAAACCATGTGTTGATGCCTAATTTTTGACTTTTTTTTGAATTATTCTAGAACAAAATAAAAATATAGAAAAAAACAGAATAAATATGGTTTTTTATGTATTAACATTGTTTTCAATTTTTAAATGTCGTCTCAAAAGGAATCAAATTTTGAATGTCTTCTTGATGCGTTCAACTTTTAATATGTTATTTTCAAAATAATTGATTTTTCTCTTTGAACTTGACGTTGATGTAACTTTTTTTTGAAAAGATCAAAAAAAAAAAAAAAAAAAAATATCTGTACAAAGGGACTAAAGTTAAAGAGGAAAAAAAAATAGACTAAAACAAATATTTTTACCTATAAATAGGGCCACCCACATACATAAAACAGGGGGGAGAAAAATTAAGAGAAAAAACTTTGGGGGATCAAAATTAATTTTGCACTTTCTCTCGTCTCACATAACAAAAAAAACACCCTAAACCTAGCCTTCGACTGCCTCTTATCTCTCCGTCATGAAGCCAGTTGTTGGCCACTACCCACAAATAGAAGACACTAGCCCACTCCCACGCCATCCTCCAAGAGATTAACACCACAGATTCCACTTTCATCCTTGTTGTGATGATGATTTTTACGCGCTTCGCGCACTGCCATCCTCTTGATTGGAGAGACAATGATGTGCAGTGAAAATGAGGTTTGTTTTATAGTTGTAAAAATTACGACTATAATTATTAGGAGTCACCACCTAATATTAAGGTCACTAGGAACCTATTGGTCTATAAGAGTCTAGATAAAGGGACTTGTTGTGCAAGGGAAGACGCATCACCCCCAGTGCACCCTACCTAAGGTAAACTGCAATTTTGTTTGATTGTTTTCTTACACTGCATTTTCAAAAGCTATTTTTTTTGCCTACGGGTATACTTTACATTGTAATTTTACACCGCAGCTAAAAACATTTTTTTTCTTATCTACGGATGTACTTTACAATGCAATTTTACACCGTTGTTAAAAACCCTTTTTTTCTACGAATGTATTGTACAATGTAATTTTACACTGCAGTAAAAATATTTTTATATGCGGATGTACTTTACAATGTAGTTTTACATCCCGATAGTTAAAACAAAATAATTATTAATTTTTTTGATATTTTGGCCAAATTCCAACAGATAATCATAAACTGGTTACGATATCCAATTTTTATTTTAAAATATGAGAAAGATGCAATATGTTTCTTATGAAAAATATGATGGGAAAAACTTTGGAATCCGGCCGTATGCATGAAAACAAAACATTTTTTTGTTTTTTTTAAGTGCATTTTTTTTGTTTTTTTTTAAATTAAAAAAATTTCAGGTCGGGCCTGGCCCAACCAAGGTGGGCAAAAGGCCCAACTTTGTTGGCCTTGGGTTGGGCCGAGAGCAGTATGGCCAAAAAACAAAAACAAAGTAGAATGTGTGTATATATACATGAATTAATTCAGCACGTGAACAGTAACTTGATGATCGGTCGACCAAGACGAGAGGTTCACCTCCACTTCCGCCAGGTAAAGAAGGCCGAGGTGGTTGTCCATATGGTGGTGGCGTCGAAAATGGTGGCCGGAGGAGGCGTTGGAAGCCGTTGGGTTTATGCTGTTGTGGTTGTCGTTGTTGGTATGGCGTTGCCGACGATGGAGAAGAAGAGATGGGCTGCTGTTGGGGAGCTGCTGGCGTGGTGTTCATAATGAGCTTGTTGGAGGAGAGCATGAGACGATAGTGATATGGTTTTAGAGAGAGAAAGGGTTGTCAACGCTGGCTGATGAAGGGAGAGAGAAGAAGCTGCAAACGGCGATGGAAGAGAGAGAGAGAGATGATGGTCGATGCTGGTTCAGCCGGAGATGAGGAAGATGGCCTAGAGAAATGGGTATTACGGGTCTGTGTCTTTTCAGTGTTTCTGCATGCATTATTTCATCTCCTCTTCCTCTTTTTTTGTGTTTTCTTCTCAGTTAATTCTGTTTTTTCTCTTCCTCCCTCCTTCTCCCCTGTTCTCCCCTTTGTAAAATTTCACCCATGCTACCTACGTAAATTTATCCTCTGTAAACCCCCCTCTCTCTTTGCGTAAAACTCTTTGTTCCCTACCCTTGTCGTGCATGGTTACTATTTATACACAAGCGGTGTGTTGCTTTCAGTGGTAGCATGCCTACAGTGTGGCTGTCAGTGGTCGCATGCATGCAATGTGGCTGTCAGCAAGCAGTGCAGGCATGCGGCAGGAGTGTGCTATGATAGTTTTGGGGGAAGGCAGAATTGCAATTTGGTCCCTCAATTTATAATTGTTCTAATTGCATCCCTAATTGGATTTAAACTTGTAATTTTGTGCAATTGTATCCCCGCTAGAATTTTAACAGCAACCTTGGCTTTGCATGCCTTTTTTATTTTGGTCATTGACTTCCGATTTAAACAATTCGACCCTTAATTGACCATTAAATTCTCGATGTCTTCAATTTGGCCCCTGACTTCGCGTAATTGGCTTGGAAAAATTCAATCTGGTCTCTAAAAATTTCAATCTTCTCAATTGAACCCGAATTAAGTTCAAGAATTTGATTTTTCATCGATTAAACCCTTAATTAATTTGATGTGACCAATTTAAAGTATAATTAAGTCCTTGCACTTAATTAAATTCTTCAATTGGACCCTAAATTAATACTTAATCTTAATTACATTTTAAATTGGTCGATAATAAAATCAAATCAACCCTTAAAAATATAATTATGCCACACGACTTAATTTCTACACGGATTTAGCCAATGATAAATTATTTTTGCCTCAAATTTGTACTTTCCCCTATTTTTAGGGACAAAAGAGATACGATCGGACTCTAAAAAACAACCAAAATTTCCACTATTAATTTTCTACCAACGCCGACCCCTTTTATTTTATTTTTGTTATTTTTGGGTAGATTTTGGGGAGTAACAAAAAAATTGGGTTATGACAATCCTTATTTTCTCTCCCCTTCCAACCTCATTTCTCCAACATAACAACCGCTTATCCTAGTAGAATACCAAAATAGCTCCCCCCACTAATAATCCACGTCAAAGTTGCCATTTTTTTTTGTCTCAAGACATTATAAATTAAAGTTTTAGATGACCACAACTGTTTTAAATGATCAATAAATAATCAAAGATGAAAATCTATATTCTGACCTACACTATTAAGACTAGGTATAGTCACAAATAAAAATATAAACTCGAACCTTATACGTATCATCAGTGGCAATTTGTAAACCATGAGTATCACTAGCCAACAAAAATAAGGAGCAACAAATGACCAAAATGGATTTAATCTGTTTGTATATAACCCAAGATAAATGTTTCTTAATTAGATTGAAATTTGAGGATGTACCTAATTAAAATGTTTCTGGGCTTTACCATCAGAAGGGTGGACCATGACTATACTCATTGCATCATATGAATGATATCATTTCATATGCTTAACAATCTTTGGAGACATGAATAACCTTTATAGTTTAAGAGTGATTGAGAAATATCTAAGTTTTCTATGTGAAATAACAGTTTTTTTACTATTAATTCTAGGTTTATAACGAACATGTGTGCATGTTTTGTACTTGATCAATTATGCATTTTCAAGCTAGTATAACATGACAACATTTGGAAACATGTAGATTTTCTGGTATCCTAGGCTGAGGGGTTTTATAGTCCATTTAACATTATATAAGTTCACTTTCAATCTATTCTTTTAAAGTAAAATGCTTGTCACTTGTTTAACAATTCTATCATAATTAGCTTACCTACCCTATGATTTGACTTAATGGTGAACACCTGAGCAATACCAATAATTTATTATGACTTGTACACTCATTCTATAATGGTTCTTCAAAATCTTTCAAAAGATCCAAAAACCTAATTGTGTCTGCATTTGGTTCTTCATCAATAGTTGAACATTCACTTGCACAACCATGATTTATTCCCATCACATTAGTGACTATATTTCTATAACGATTACTATTGTCATCTATAACTCCATGCATGTTGCTAGCACTAGATTGTGACCCAACTATCTTTTCTACTATGATCTTGTAAGACACATTTGAGTATTTCTCGAAGAATCTTTTTTTTATATATTTGTATCGAACTTTTATTTTTACTGTTCTTACATGGACTTCTAACACCACCACCACTAATATTGTTTAGATTGGATAATACGCAATTAATAAAGCCCTCGACCCCATTACAATAATATATCCAACACAACCTTTCATATGAAACTCAAAACATATATGAATGATCATCTATTACTTGTATCAAACATATATAGAATATTGATGGGAGCATGTATTAATTAATTATGTGAATTCAAGTGTACAAATCATACATTCATAAAACAATTTTTTATTGTAAAAACTATAAAACAACTAAACACATAAACAAACTACATATAGTACAAAATTATACAATAAAAAATAGCATCTTAAAATTAAGCTCAAATAAAAAATGGATATTTTTTTCTTACTTGATGTAGAATCCTTTTAAAAGAACCAAATTAGAACAAAGATGTTGATAGACTGAGTGTTGAGGTGGCCGAATTTAAGGTGATAATAGTTTGATTTGTGATAAAAGAAAGGGGGGTTTACTCAAAAAGAAAAATGGAGAGAGAAGAAGAAATAGAGGGAGGGAAAAAGGAGGGGGTTTCTTGGCATGTCATAACTTAAATATCATTATTGATTTACAGACGAGTTTATTTTATTGACAATTTCTTAGTAAAAATAACTAGTCATTGTATTTTTTTTCTTTGTTTTCTACTATAATTATAATTCCATCGATGAACACCGATCAAAACTTTCTATCGATATTTACCTAGAGATATAATAAGGAACCACTACGTAGCTAAATTTCATCGCGAACTATTAATGAGAATTTATTTGTCGGTATTTCTATTTCTATTTGTCAATTTTCTATTAGTGTTTGAAAACTTTATATACTTCAATTACCTTGTATTAAGCTAGACTCTCTTAATTAGCTGGGATTCTATGGTGTGTTTTCAAATTGGGCACATCCCAAATATATTGCAAAGAAGGAAGAAAAAAAACCGACTTAGAAAAATTTAACCACGAGAAATAACAAAGAAAAAGTAAAATTTAATGAACAATTATAGTACAACACTAAAATAATATTTTTTTTATATTATTTAAATTTATTCTAATGTGATGATGTCAAAAATTAAATTTATAAAATAATAAAAATATTATTTTATTATAAAAATACAATTTTAAAAAACAAACACCACCAAAATACCAAAAGTAGGAAGCAAAAACTTGCCCACCATCTCAATAACGTGTCTTTGTCATTGCTGTGTGGTGACCACCAAAAACCAATAAGCTGCAGCCATTTTCTACAATTCACACTAGTTTCTAGGTGTGAGAAAGTGGAAACCTGAATATTGGACCTTACCCATTGACTATGTTAAGGTCAACGCTTGTTTTTTCCTTGTCATGTTTTAAGTGCTCATAATAAAATGTCTAGTCTTTTACACTTTGATCCTAAAAAAGTCTTTTATATTTTGGACATTAATTTTTCTGAAGAATTTTTTTCATCCTTCAATATTAGATTTACTATTTATTAAACTTTATGATATTTTTTATTAATTTTATTTTATAAAGTTATCATGTTTCGACTCAGGCCACGAGTTTTGCTAGTTAGCCATATTATTCCAGGTTATTTGTTTTTGTTCTTTTTTTAATTAATTTTTTTATCAACTCCACCCCCCAAAATTGGATTGATTGATAATTTAGCCTCATAATTTTTCTTGTTTTTCTTTGCATGTGATTATCATAATCCCATGACTCAAGTCGTGAGTTTTGCAAGTTAGTCATGTTAACTTGATTTTTTTTTGTTCTTTTTCTGAATGAATATTTTTTTCAATTCTATTTTTAAGCATTGGGTAATCGAGATTTGAACTCTATAATTTTTTTATTGCTTTCTATGGAGCTATCCTAGTCTCCTAACTCAAGTTCGACAAGTTGACCTAAGTCTACTACGTTTTGTTTTTCAATTTAACTCTTCAACATTGAGTTGGTCGTGAATTGCATTTTGTTTTGTTGAGTCTCCTATCTAGACTTATTTTTTTAGTTGAGTTTTGTTTTCAATTTCATCCTTTGATATGTTGATTGACAATTGAGTTTAATATTTTGTTTTGTTTAAGGTTATTAGGGTCTTATGACCTAAATAATGAGTTTGAAAAGTTAATTGAGTCAATCTAATATGCTGTTAATTCATTATTTTAAAAAAGATGTCTTAAAGTCAAACTATACTTTTATCGGTCATCTGAATTGCTTTTAAATTAGTCGGGATGTCGAGTTTCCATAATAACAATAGTTTGATTTTTTTCCCACTAAAAACCATATTAAGAGCATCTAGATATTTTGTATGTAAAAATAAAATTGATATAACTTACTAAATGAACTAATTGAGTTCATGGTCACATTTACAATTATTCTTTAGAGTATATCATAAGTTGATAAATATCATGCCACCGTTTTATTCTTTTTGTGTCTTTTTGGTACTGGATTAATATGCCATCATAAATCGCAGTGTTTAAAAATAAAAATAAAAATAATAATCAGCACCCTCATGAAAATCTAAGAAACTTCGGAAACAAAATCTTATAGATTTGGTAGATTGGTTTGGGGAGATAGTGGTGAGGATCTTCTCCTACATCAGTCAAACACGATTTTAAGCATTTTGGTTTGTATGTTTGAGTTGTCATAGATAGTTGAACAATCCATGCCTCATACTTAAGATTCACTAAAAGATCTCCAAAAAATTGAATGGCTTGGATTTTGTTTTACACAACACTTATGAAGGCAGAAATTGATTGTTAAGAAATATTGGACCTTTAGAGAAGTGAAAAGGTGGCTATTGACATTTTATACTTGTCCTATATATGCTTGATAATTATGGCTAACATATATATATATATATATATATGCTATTTTTAGTGATGGCTGCTAGGGCACATTAGGCCAATCAAATATTGTCGGTGCCCTTGATGGGATTCGTTTTTCATCTTTTCTTTTTCTTTTTTTTGGAAATATCTTATTTTTGATTACCATCATGATAAATTAATTCCATCGTGGTTGAATATGCAGAAGTTGTCCTCTTATTTCACGATAAAACAATATATATTAGAGATGTAGTTTTTCCAACCAAATAAAACTAAATTGAGTTGCCATACGGTATCATCTCTCTCTCTCTATATATATATATATAATTTCAATTTCTTTAATTCTATTTTTTTAATAAAGAAACATTATGTTACTAATATTCCCACTACCATAATAAACACCACACTATTAATATGATCTTTATTATCATTATCACTATTATTATTATAAAACCCACTATCACTATATAATAACTACTTCCTCTTCTTTTAAGCATTATCATTATTATCCAATGATATTATTATTATTATTATCTCCATAACATTATTATAAAAATATATTTACTGCTGTCATATTATTAGATCAAGCTTTATCATATTGATTAAACTACCACTATTATCTTCCATGATACCACCATTTAATTATATTGATTAAACTACATACTATTATCACTTTTTTATATTTTTTTATATTAATAATATATTATTATGTTTTTTATAAATCAATTAGCTTCTATAAGGATTTCTGATTCATGCAATGTTTTCTAATAAAAATATATTATTATTTTTAAGTAATAAACAATAAACATAAAACAATTCTTGGTTTTCTAAAAACAGAAAACCATAAACGATAAAAGGTACCAAATGATGTTATCTTTCTTCTTCTTCTTCTTGCCTTCAAAAACTTGTTGAATAGTCATTCAGTTATTTAGATATTCCTTTCTCTCATTTAGGTCCCTGAAATTTAAAAAAAAATTCAATAAAACCCCCTCTGTACAAAATCATAATAATTTATTTATTTTAAAAAAACAGTAGAATTTCATTTTTATTGCATATATATAATATTTACTTTAGAACAATGTCATAAAAGATTAGGATGAAGGGGTATAACTAATAGCAAGTGAAGAATCCCTTGAGGATTCAAAGTTAAGAGCATTTTTCTGTGGGAACTTACAGAATTATGGGTTATAATTTGGGAACTAATTTAAAGCATGCCCATTTTCTTTTTAATTAGGAATTATCCATCAATAAGATATCCCCAGCATGATGATCAGCCTAATGAATATCTTAGTTGGCGGCGAAATATTCACGAGTCACTAATGTCACTAGCAGCCTAACCCCCCATCTTTAACTCTGACCTAATGATGAAAATAACACGACACGACACGACGTAGCTTAGTGCAAGAAAGGGTGAATCGATGGATGTACACTTATCCCTAGAGATTAACTCATAAATTAATCAAAGTTATCGACTAGTTGAAGATAGCGTGAGATGGGGAATTTAGTAATTCTATAATGACCGCACGAGCTATTCAAGTATATGGGCAATTAATAATGACCCACTTGAACCTCAATTTAATAATGGAACATGTAGATTTAAATGATAGCTTTGGAGTAGACACGTACGTCCTCTTTTATCATAATTTTAAATTGGTGAAGCACTTAGTAGTTTCATTATGTTTTTGGTGGGGAAGGACATGGTGGCGCATCATTTGATATCTAGTGCATCTCTTTTTATCTCATATTTTAATACAAATAAATATATGTGAAGATCAAGGAGAGAGGCCTTATTTTTATACACACACCTTGATTCCCTCGTGCTCGTTCAGCAAGAGAGACCCTACTCGGACATGCCACCACTTTTTGGGTGTTGGATCGAGAGAGCAAAGGCTACGGGGTGTGTGGGAGTATGATTGGAAAGTGTTTTTGAAAAAAAAAAATGATTTTTTTTAATCTTTTACTCTTTTTTGGTGTTTTTTAGATCATTTGGATGTGCTGATGTTAAAAATAATTTTTAAAAAATATAAAAAACATTATTTTGATGCATTTCTAAACAAAAACCATGTTTAAAATAAACTTTAACCTCACTCACAGACAATCATAGCCAACTTTTAAAAGTACAAACCACTACTTTTCAGCCATTTAATATAATCCACTCGTGCTAAGGGAAGAGAATAAAAGGCTTGCATTGCTATATATATCATATCTTAAATATTTCAACGAATGTGTCGGAAGCTCAAATTATAATACGTATAGCATACATCTCTGAAAACTACATACACCCCAATCAAGTAAATTATCCAAGTACTTTGGTTCACTCTACAGAACTATTTGCATTTTTAAAGAAACAAATTCGACGAGGAATATTTCATTTTTTTAAGTTTAGACAATATTACATATGGTTTCCAATAGATTTTCAAATTATTTTATATTTATTTTCAATCTTACTGGTATACATACACGAGTCTTACTCGTATACATACATGATACATGAGAACATTTATCACCCTTTATTTAACCAACTAACGATAGTTTTTGACTTAGCAGAAGTTTGTAGTGGAAGATTTCAAATCGCCTTTTAGTTCATGGTGAAGGGTTCGGTTTTGGGACAAAATGTTGTGAAGGGCGTGTCTGATCAAATGTTAAAAGAAGAAGGACCAAAGGTGAATCTTCAAGAAGTTAGAAGATAAACATTTTCACACTAATAACCCTCATTAGTAAATAATAAATCGTAGCACTAAACTATCCATCTTCATTTAAGATCCTCACAATAGAATCAATTGGGGGCAACCAGAACAAGCAAGGGCGACTCCATTTTATCAGCCATGCATGAGGCAACGTACTTAGGAGAAGAAAAAACAAGAGAGACGAGAGAAGATCTTTATTCTTTGGGTTAGTCGGATCATGTGTTCTTGATTGCCTTTCTTCCATTTTCATCACGATTTTTCACATCTTCAAACTAACGACCACCTTTCTTTGAAAATGATTAACATTTGCTTGTCTTCCTTTTGATTTCACATGACCTCTTACATGTAATCCGTAAACTTAGACACTCCCATATGGCAATGTTCTTAAAACATGGAATGGGCTGTAACTTAGTTAACTAGTTAATTACTGTCAAGAATTGTCAGATTTTAATATGATTTCATGATTTACATCATGCATGCATGTAGATCAATCAACTTGGTGATATTTAGAAATAAAAATCAAATTTGAATAGATGAAAATTAACTCGACCTGACTCGAGTCAAACCCGATTCGACATGTATATATATATATTAATCTGCTGTAATGCTTTTCTGATCATACCATCAATTACATAATTGCCGGGGCGTGTATAATCTACTCGATACCAATAATTAATTTACTAGAGTCAAGTTTATAAGTACTCCGTAATGTATAATTAATGTATTCGCAGCAGCGGCACAAGAATTTTTCGTGTAAAGCGATCAAGGACAGCGACAAAAATAAAAGAATAAATAAATAGTAAGTTGAGACAAAAAATAATAGTAGAAAATAGGTAGTGGAAGGAGCAGAATAACAGACTGGTACAAGCATATGGCTGATCAGAAAGCCAAGCAAGCATCCTTTTGAAGGGCCAAAATGCCCTCCGCAAGCTGGTCTTGCTATTTGTTTTATCAATGTCGAAAGCTAGAGCACTTAGTTAAATCAAAATCTAAATGGGGAGAAAGGGATGGAAGAATCATAGTTATCTTTACAAGTGTTATGAGCATCAATTGCTAAAGAAGAAACCCTTTTCCACCCTAAACATATTTTTGTTTTCGGATTCTTTGTTTAGTCCTTTCCATGAGCATCTCAGGCTTTATCTACACAGCACTTGCACTGCTTTGACCTCTTGAAAGTTTCCCTTTTCCGCTTCTCTTTCATGCGCGAGGAAAAGTAATTTGATCTCAGCTAGAATATTTTACTAATTTAGAAGTTAATTATCACAGATAATTACTTCTGAAAAATGAACAAATTAAGAGCATTATTGCTTGTGAAAGATGGACAAACAAAGACATGTTCGAACAAAATCTCTCACTGTGCTTTTTTTATTTTATAAGAACTGTATCACCTTGTTTACAAAACTGAAAGCACAAACCTCACCTCTAATCTCTCGACTATAATATAATTTAAAAAAAAAATCCTGTCTCACGAATTCAAGGGCTTCAAGTAAACCTGAACCCCGTATTTCGGTTTTATTGTAAGGACAACAACCGGAGCATGGCGGTAGCTGTCTGAAATGTTGAAGCTAAACTGGGAAATGAGCATGGCCAATATGATTTTAGCTTCCATCATAGCAAAAGATTGGCCTATACAGTTCCGGGGGCCGGCGGCAAAAGGGATGAAATGCCGTCCGGGAGCAAATGACTTGGACGCAAACCTGTCAGGATTGAACTCATTTGCATCTTTCCCCCATAATTCTTCGCTGTGGTGAATCGCCAGAACCGGGATCCATATCTGTAGCCCCTTCGGAATTTCAAGATCACCCAGCTTAATGTCCTCGAAGGCCATTCGAGGGAGCAAAGTACCTGATGGGTACAGCCTCAGAGACTCGCTAATAACCATGTTTAGCTGCAGTAAAGCCAAGAGGTTCGTGTAAACAGGTTAGTTGACCATGAAGAAAAACCCTGAAAAGATAATCGGGGATTTAAAAAGCAAAGAATGGAGGTGATTTTTGGCTAAATGGAAGGTACAAAACTTTACATGGCCACTATATGACCTTCGTTGACTACCCCAACTAAGAATCTAGACAATACGAAATTCTTTTGACTCGTTTTGGACGAGGTTGGCAGCTAGGCTGTTAAATGGATTAATCAATATTAATGGGATTTTTTAGCTTCTTCCATTAAATTATACCTTGAAGCAATCCAGCTTAGAAAAACGTTCTCTGAAGTGGTGAAGCATGGAATATGAGGCCTAATTTGTTGGATTAGATGGTGGTTCTATATTTTCCTTGGAAATGATCCTAGAACTTGTTAAGGAACTATCTCATCTAAGAACTTAAATTGTTAGGTGAGACCCCGGAATATGATTTATATTACTCTCTAACACACACCCTCAAGTGAAAGCTCTTTGGGCTTGAAATTTGCACAGGTCCACACCACCCTGTGCTTGATTTTTATTAAATATAATAGGGGTGATGAGATTCGAACTCGTGACCGCTAGATCAATAAGATTTTGATACCATGTTATGGAACCATCTCACTTAAAAACTTAAACTGTTAGGTGAGGTCCCAGAATATGATTTATATTACTCTGTAACAGAACTGTCATTGTCATACATAACTGAGTGGCACCGGCTAGCTAAAAGCACAATAGTAAAAGAGCATTTTGTTTAAATTCTCTTTAATGCAAAAAGATTTGCTACCTTAAAAAGAAAAAGAAATGAAAATATTTAAAATTAAATATTCTTTAGCTTATCTGAGGAAGCTAGTCATTGCTGATTATATTGCTGTAAGTAGGATTTGGTAGGTCAACTTTTAGTTAATAGTTTTTGAAAGGTTAGGCAATGACAACTATCTTATCAGTAGACAGGAAAATCTTCATATCCATACGAGTCTAGACTCTAAACAGCTCATGAGTCAACTCACCAATGAATTCAGTAATTACATTTTGAATCATATTAAGGGATTTCATTAATATTATTATACCATGGATTTTACTGCCAGTAATATTATAGCCCTCTGTTTTGCATGGTTTAGAGTAAAGGGGACGGATTTTGAAAGACTTGGTAAATTTTTACTTACCAAATTGAATTTGGGAAGATGATCAATTGAAGGAGTTTCCCCATTGCAGACTTCACTGACCTCGGCTCTCACCTTCTCTTGCCAACAAGGGTTGCTAGCTAGAAGCATGACTGTCCATGTGAGTAAAAGAGAAGTTGTTTCATGTCCAGCGAAGAAGAAGGTCTTGCATTCATCCATAACCAGTTGCAGGTTTATATTAAAGCCATCACTCCTCTTTCTCTGCATCTCATTTAGAAGCATCCCCAGTAAATCATCTCCGTAAGAACTACTTCTGCCGATCTCTACGCAATCTTTCCGGCTTTGTATTATCTCCAACAGTAATCTATCCACCTCCATCTTCTTAGATTTTATCTGTCTGTTGTAGTTGCTTGGAAAGAACCTGTCAGGGGAAGACATTAAAACTTAATAAATATCACATCATCCTGTGAATGCAAGTTGTTGCAGGCAAGGAATCACTGGTACGTTTCGGGAGAGCCAGAACTAACTTGGAAGGGAAAGAAGAATCTATCCGGAAAAAAAACGACCATGTAAAAGGAATTCATTCATACACTACTTTTTATCAGATATAGAATCAAGATTGTAAAAAAAGGAAAAAAAGAAATTCTATTTCTCTGAATAAGACCTACCGGCTTCCGGGAAGGCACAAGTGCCTAGTTGCTTGATGACAAAGACTTTGCAATTCTGTTAAGAGATGGAATATTTGCTTCCCCTTTTCATAGCTACTACCGAATTGGGTTCTCGAGATTATATCAGCAGTTACTCTGGACATGTATTCGCCAATTTCTACCTCAGTTTGGCCTGATTCGGCTGCGTTTCGCAGTGATTGGAGCATATTCTTTGTGCATTCCACCATCAGCCCTGCGTTGCTCTTCATAACCAGGAAGAGGAAAGAAAATCTAAATTAACCCACCATTTTTTTTATCAGCACTTCAATCATTAAAAATGAATTAGACACCAACAACATGAGTCATGTATATCATAAGAAGCTATATATATATATATATTAACCTTGAGTCTTTCTCCCATGAATGACGGAGCCGCAATATGGCGTTGATGAGACCAATCACTGCCGTTAGCCATTAACAAACCACGACCGATAAAATGTTTTGTCCCTTCTCTCTGCAGCCATGATTTTCCAGATTTGGTGCTATACTTTGTCAAAAGTTCTTTGATCATTTCGGTCTCTGATATGCACAGCCGTGGCTCTACCCCGTTCCAAAATATGAACCTCTTCCCTGCAAAAAGAAGAAGAAAGAGAGCAAATCTAAGGTTTTTTCTTTCAGTAAAACAATGGATTCCCGTCGTCTCGACAGTGAGATAAACGTGCATACCGTACTGTTTAGACCAAGCAACATAATGTGGAAGGAGACGACTGACAGTGTCGTGAGTGATCTGGTCCATGTCCTTGGAGGTTGATTTAGAAAGAAAAGAGGCGACGTCCAGGATGTTTCCGGTGAGAGGGCGGGGTTTCGGGCCACGCACCCCTTGCTTCTCCATGATTTTCTTGATGCGTCTTGGTGTAAGAAAATAACATGATATGGTATCATAGGCAACCTTGAGAAATGAAAAGATGAATATAACTAACAGACTTGTCAGCACCAACAAGATCACACCCATGGTTGGTGGTGGTCAATCAAAGGGGAAAAAAATATATCAAGAGCTGCAGACTGAAGGATTGTCTGGTGAATCAACAGATGGACATTAATTTATAGGCAATAAAAGCACGAATTTTTAAAAAGTTATGGGGGGGTGTTTGGGAGTATTTTAGAAAGTTTATTTGAAAAAAATTGAAAATTTTTTATTTTTATTTTTTATTTTAAATTAAGCTTTTTGGGTGTTTTTAGATTATTTTGATGTGCTGATATCAAAAATGATTTTTTAAAAAAAATATATTATTTTGATGTATTTCTAAATAAAAAATACTTTCAAAAGCAACTGCAACCATACTCCTAAACAGATTCTAAAAGCAGTATCTATTTTTAACAAAACAAAATCCTTATAGTTTCAATTCAGGCTATTTTTTTTAACAAAAATACAATTTATTTATTCCAAAAATTACTTTTTACTTTTTTTTTAAAATAGAAAAAATGATTATTGATTTGTGTAACGTGGATTATTTTTGAATTTGTTGTTATTTTTACTTATTTAAGTAACTCTTTACATATTTACCAAGATAAAAAGATTTGTTTATATAATTTTTAACCTTTTTTTCACAAATAAAGTTATATATTTATAGATGAATCTTTCTTGATTCGATTTTTATATTTTTTTTCAAAGGCATGGTTTTCTAATTTCATTTTTCATGAAAGTTGTGATTTATTTCTTTTAGATGTTATAATTCTTTCATACAATTTATTTATTTACTAATATTTATTTTGAGTTTTTAAAATAAAACAAAAAATAATCTTGAGATATAAAGAAATATGAAAACCAACATAAAAAATTTAATCAATTTATTTTCTTTTTTAAATATAAATTAAAAATATTTTTATAATATAAAAAATATATAAGTGTAAAAAATAATTTAAAAACAAAACTTGATTTATTATTATTTTTGTTTTTCTTAATCACTTTAAAAAAAAAATCTTATTTTTTTCTGTAATAGCAACCGATAAACAAGTTGATTGGTAAATATAGGGATTTTTTTTCTATTTATTAAATTTGCCAATGAAATTGTTGGATTCATAATAGTAGCTAAAGATATTGATATATTCTCATACGTTTTTAAGAAATTCGTTAAATATAAATCCTTGAATTCAACTTGGATTGTAACGCCTGTTATTTGTTTACGTTATAAATTTCTTAGATCCTTGTAGATTTTATAACCCATTTAACGTACCTATATAATTTATAGCCTTTTTTGCACATAGAATTTCCTTATGGAATCATTATCTCTTTTTTAAGTGATATGAATGCAATAATTATTTTCCTTTTTTTTTATCGTAGTGTATTTGCCGATTGATTTGATTAATCATTATAATACTTGATTTTATTTAGAAATTCTCCTTTTTATCATGGTCCATTCACCAATTGATTAATATAATCATTATAATAATTGATTTTATTTAGGACTTCACCTCACATTTAGCTCTTTCATTTCTTGGTTGAGTCACATGAATTAAGCATCCTATGATATACAATGATTATATTAACTTTTACCTCTCAAACCAACAGGAAATTTATTTACATAACTTTAAAGCAATATCAATTAATGATCAAAGTCCTTAAGGGACGTGACGTGATGATAAAGAGCTTGAGATCTGCACAGCAGGTGTCGAGTCCGAGTCATTACGTGTACCTCTTGTAAGAGATTGGGACAACCAGAATTTTACTCGTTTATCTGAGCCTACAAAATGCGCTTTCCGGAGAGTGGGGTTTCCTCGAATCCAAAAAAAAATTAATGATCAAAACCTTAACTCATGCATGAATTGAATTGACCTATATGCATACTATCTCAATTTTTTAATCCGAGTTTATAATTTTTTTTTTCTTTAAACCCTTGATTCTTTGATCACTCACACACCACATTTCCACCATTTTGTATTTCATTTTTTTATACAAGGTTCTCAGAGGCAACAACATAATCTATAGGAATATACCATATAGATTCACTCCTTTAAAGAAATAGGAACTATTTTGTGTACCTTCTTATATATTAACATCAAGACTCGTTGCTTCAAACCTCAAACTTCATACCTTGATCACATAACAATCAACTTATTTTAAGATAAAATTACACAGATGCATTGATCCTTTTCATTTTAGTCATATTTTATAACTACATGTGTACTTGAACGTTCATATATTTGTATACCACTAGGTATATTATACATAAGTGTACATAAATTTCATAACTCCATTTTGGGCTTCCCACAAAATCAAATTTTTTATAAATAAAAAAAAGGTAATAAAATGAAAGATGAAAATTTAAATAATTGGAAATGATAGGTTAAAGAGGGATTGGAGGATCAATTTTACCATTGAATAAACTAAATATAAAGAACAATACCAATTCAATGTTAACTTGAGTGAACATCAAACTAATTTGCATAAAAGTAAAGTCTGATGACTTAATTAGACTATTAATATATCAATTTGGTTTAATCATGGCCCCAAATAAGGATCTAATTGAGTTTCATAATTAATTTAGGTCACAATTAAAAGAAATAATTAAGTGTAGGCATTTAATTAGACTTTTAATGGGTTAAATTAATTTTATTAGGGACTTAATTGGTGAAACAATAGATTTAGAAGTCTAATTCAAGTTTTAATTAAGAAGATTCAAATTTCAGATAACAAATTTAATTCTTACAAGCCCAATTAGATGACATTAGAGAAAAAAATTCTAAGAAATTAGAATTTACAAGTCAAGGCCAAATGAAGAAATTCAAGACTATGGCCTCTTTAAAAGAGGCATGAGAATTAGAGGATCCAATTTAATTGAAAATAAGGGTAAAATTAAAAAAGTCAGGAGTTTGAAGGTTAATTGAGGAGGAATTGAAAATATCAAAGATCAAGGATTAGGTTGAAAAATGTGTTAAACTTAGATAGTCATTTTAAGACTTTGTAATGGTAAAATTGAATTGATTTTTAAAATCAAAATTCAATTAAGAAACTAATTGAACAAATTGAATGATTGATAGCTAAAATTAAAAGAGATATTTATACATAATTTAGTCGAAAACACCAAAACGACATCATTTTATTTAAATGAAACAATTTGTTTTGGCCACTTTTTGAATAAAATGATGTGTTTTGGTTGAAGACGATGTTTTTTTTCTTAATGCTTAGTCATAAGAAAATGTCAAATGGCATGTCATCCAACATTATTCAATTTCTTCTCTTTGCTCTTAAAAAATCTAAATGGTAAACCTTTTCTAAAAGTCATTTAATGCATTTCCCACAACCCAAATGAGATAACAAATACACCATTTGACCATGTTTTCACTAAAACGATGTCTTTTGGTCAATGACTAGTTAAATAAACAATGTCAAATGACATGTAATCCAACATTGTTCAAATTCTTCTTTCTTTGTTCTTGAAAAAGCTAACTCATAAACATTTTTTAAAGCCATTTAATGTATTTTCCATAACCCAAATGAGATGACAAATACACCATCTAGTAGCCCTGAACCTATGTTACACCCTCATCCATATTCCCGTCGATTTGCCACTTAAAGAACTATTGAAAGGTTAGCCCAAAAAGACTAACTCCCAACTTTGACAATCTAGTATTGATAATACCATGTTGTTTCTAGCCAATGATTGAGATTCTTTCTATACAAATCAAGGACCAAGATTCATGTTTGGAAAGGATCTCATGTCCCTCCTCCATCCCCTTATAAAGAGAGGTGAAATTCGTGAAGAATAAAAAACATAGAGGAAACTGAAGAAAAAAATTAAGAGAGAAATAGAAGTAAACCAGAAAAAGAATAAGAAAATCCTTTAAATAAGACATTAAAAACAACCCAAAACCATCATATTCTAGCCATAAACCACCCTCATATTATTCTATACTAACTTATGGTTTATTCAAGAAAATAACCTAAAAAACTCATGCCAACAATCATCCCCACCACCCTTTTCCTTCTCTACAAGCTCCACCATTAAAATTTTATCTTCTCCAGTAACCACTGTAAATCACTAACAACTCTAGCAACGCCACTAATAGCAAGACAACATCCTTCTCTATGCAAAGTAAGCATTTTTTTTCTTCTTAATTTAAGCCTTACATGTATGATACGTTACATGATATTAACTTGAATATATAATTCATGCTACTAACAACTTGCCAGAAATTTTTCACCATTCGGTTAGGCCAATGGTAGATAAAGAAGGGATTGAGTCCCTATTCTATCCCATTCTGCATGACTGGGTTGGGTTCATATATATATATATATATATACAAAATCAGGTTGGGTTAGGTCTAAGCTCATATTATACCTAAAGGCTTGTTTACATTGCTCTAATTTTATTTTTCAAAAAGTATCATGTTTTGGTCTTTAAGGCATGTTTTCCAAAACACTACCTTAAGAAATTTTTCATCCTTATGGTTTTAGGTTACATGTTTGTTTGATAAACATGTCCTACTGTCATCCTCTTTAGGGTTATTTTGTTCTTATTTTAGTGTTTGGCAAAACAAGCTCTAAACAGTTTTAATAAAAATCTCAAAAATCTTAGGGATAGTTTTAAATTTTTTATGGATTACAAACTTACATTGTAAGAGCAAGTCCAATGGTAAGAGCCATTTTGGAGAGCCAAATATATAAAATGGCTCTTTGAATAGTGTATATTTGGCTTTTGAATTGATGTGCTCTCCAATGGTAAGAGCCATTTTGGAGAGCCATTTTTTTATCTTATTTTAAATAAAGTTCAATTATTTTGTATATAGTTTAATTATACAATTAATATAAGTAAGTTATATAATTAAATAATTGCTTTTGAAAACCTCTCAAACAATAAAATTATTTTTTTAAATTATATTTAAATTAAAAAATGAATTTAAATATAATTAAAAAAACCCACAATATTTCTATGTTTTTTTATGGTTGTTGTATTTGAAATTAATTAATGTTACTTATTATCTTTGAGTGTTAGAAAAACTTAAAAAAAAAACAAAATGGACACATTAATAAATAACCAATAAGTTCAAAAATCATTAATTAAAATACATTCCATTACAAATAATTGAATCAAATTAATTGCAAATTAATACCCATATTTTTTTATGCTAAATATTATTATAGTAATAATTAATAATAATAATTAGTATAAAAACTCACCCCCCGTTTGTTCCCCTTCATTTCAATCACAGATTAAACAAACCCTACCCATCTTTCTCTTCTCCCTCCAGCCGTCGTCGACCCCCACCCACCCACCTCCAGTCGTCGCCCCCCCCCCCCCCCCCCCCCACCCACCGTCCACTCCTCTCCAGTCGTCGCCCACCCACCCACCAACCGTCCACTCCTCTCCAGCCGCCCCCACCCACCGTCCACTACTCTCCAATCGTCCCACCCACCCACCGTCCACTCCCCTCCAGTCGTCCCACCCACCATCCAGTCGTCCCCCACCCACCTACCGTCCACTCCTCTCCAATCGTCCCACCCACCTACCGTCCACTCCCCTCCAGTCGTCCTCCCCACGCAGTCATCCACCTGACCCAACCCAAACCATTGTTTCATGTTTTTGGGTTCTATATCAAAGCTATTGCTCTCATATTGCTCGAGGATGTGTTTTTTTGAATTTTTTAAATTGTTCACTTCATCTTTGTTTCCTATGTTGCTTTGTTTTGGTGTTGCTGTGTTTTGTTATATTTTGTTGTTGATGCTTGCAACGGTACAATTTCAACGGTAATATTTTAGTTTTGGCTCTCCTGTGCAAATCTTTAGGAATGCCTCTGGAAAATGAAAAAACCATTTTGGCTCTCCATTTGGCTCTCCTATTGGAGACACAAATTTAACAAAAATAGCCAATTTTTTTAAATTATGCCTTTGCCTGCTCTGATGGCTACTCCCGTTGGACTTGCCCTAAGTTTCTGACCTAATATTAAAATTATTTTTTTTCTTTCAAATTTCAAAAAGATATTAAAAAAATTCAAAAACAAATCCTTAGTTATAAATTATAAAATATGTGTTTGTTTGTATGTATATTGCATAATTCTATAAGCTTTTCATGCACATTTTCTGTATAAAAAAACTAAAAACAAATTACATCTTTATTATCTATTAAGAAATAGATATCTTAAACATTTTATAAATATCCATTAGAATTTGGCAAAACTTTAAAATATCATAAAAATCAATGTATTTAATTAATATTTAGGGTATGAATTACATAACGTAATGCATACTTATGATATTAGATTAAATGAATTAATAGCAATAAATGTTAGAAAATAGTTGTAGACTTTATTATTAGGCTGTATAAAATTATACTATAAAGTGTATCCTTAGATATTTAAGACACAAAGAAGAGAATAACATGAAAACAAAATTTGGGAACTAGAACAATTCGGATTTAGCCCGATAAGGTAAAAAAAATTATGAAGAAAGATTTATCTTGAATCTTGGATAAACTAATGAATAAAAATATGATTTATAAAAACAATCAATCAACAATACAGTTTATCATAGATAAGGCGCATCAGAGGTGATCATTCTTCCTCATTGACAACTAATTCCCTTACTGAGACTCTATTAGAGCAACTGGTTTTTTAGTAGTCATTATATTAGATGGTGACTTCTTTAAAACTATAATTATATGATTATTCCCAAAGCCCCTCAATCTAGGAGGCGGGTTTGTCATTTGATGTCTTTCACACTATGAAAATAAGGAATTATAAAATTTTATTTTCTTGTAAATTTTCAATTATAATGGATTTTCATCAACCATTTATATTGGAGAAAACAATTGGCAGATATGTGCCAAGATATATATGTCACCACTATTATTAGTATATAGTTTCAATGTTAATGTAACAAGTCACACATCATATTGAGGGTTTTACTTCTTATTATTATTACATTACAAATATGTTATTTAGAATAGGTTCTATATAATTTTACATATACACTTTATCAAAGTAATTCAATACATATTTTACACACACTTTAAAAATTACCAAATATATAATACCTTGTTGTTAAATAATTTCTATTCATCTACAATTTAATTGTTTAAACAGGTTTCCAATACTTCATCAACTCAACTTGACAAGACAATAAAGAAGACCATCCCCAATTTAGACCTTCCATATATTATAATTAAGTAACCATAACTACTACAGTAATTCTCCCAAAACATCCTTACATTGTACCACTTTTGGCTATCCAAAAATAGCTTTACACTTATTTCTTTTTTACCTTTAATTTGACCTTTATGTTATAACATCACCTTCATCATCATGGAGATCATCTTTCTTATCACCATTTGGATTTTCTTGGTCATCTACCCTTTCAAGCATGCTTCTTAGATGATACAATCTTTATCTTCATCTTCATCCTTTGCAAGGAGTATACATTTATCAATTCATTTTCTTCAATCCAACAACCATTACCAAGAACTTAATTACAAAATATTTATTTTCATTGACAATTTCATTTCACCTAAACATTTTCAACAATAATCTATAAGTCAATCATACAAAAATCATTATCTCCACATAGGACAATTAATCAAATAACATTCTCCATCATCAATGTAACTAGCATCATTAGTTTCACTTCAACAATCAGTCAAATCATATATCCCGATCGTTAGTAAAAATAAAGTTTTTAGCTTCACTCCAAATAACTAGTCAAATCATATCTTTTATAACATATTTATTTTTGCGATACATATAAATCACATGTACATTTAGAAATTATTTATTTGATCAAAATCAACACTTTGTCATAATGCACAATCTTATTTCCTAAAAGCAACGCTCACATTTCACCTCAAATATATCATCATCAGCCCAACATTTAATTACATTGATGTCATTAGATCCATTCAAGGCAACTAGTTAACTATCAAGAGGTCGTTAACATCAAGAGAGATCATACCGTCCATTTCAACCAATTAGATTTTTGTGTCTTCATCAAACACCATATCTGCCAGGTCTTGTATTCCCTGTTCAATTGTCAGATAAATATCAAATGGGAATTTTTATTTATTTATTATTCATAAAAATGTACATTTCTTGCTACATACACGTACCTCGATTCATTATTCAAGAAAACAACAATTGGTTCCTTTTCTTTTGTGCTCAGAAATTACGTGCCTCCGCATAACAAAACAAGATAAAATCGAAATGAAGTAGCACAAGTTGTTTTTTTCTTGTCTGATCTTGATCTAGATACGTACAGTGTCCTTGGGTTTTAAAAAAAAATCGATTTTGATCGATTACCGAGTATTGAAAATGGTGTTGATCATGTTTCTTTATGTGGCTTCTGCGTTCCTGCCATATTTGCATGTGGCTTTATTTCATCCAAGGCGTTTTCATGCTTGCAATATGTAAGCTTGCATCCATGACTGTCTCTTTGTTTTATCTTCTTCGTTTTTTCCACAACTTGAGCATTTGACTTCGATTGCTAGCTAAGCTGTCTTTGATTAGAAGAGAGCAGTAAATTCTACCTCGGTTGTGTTTGGATAGTATTTCATTTCACAATAAAAATCACAGATAAGTGTATAAATAAATTGATATTTTTAAGAGTTTTGATGCGTATTTCTAGTCTTTTAAAATAATAAGAGTAAAAAAACTTGTTTTGATTGCTTTAATTACTCCATATTTTTAGTTCCGAGATAGTTTCAAAGCGTTGCCTCAAGGAGTAAGAATTATTTTTCTATACACCATTGTTGAGTCCATGAAACTTATATTTGATTCAGCATAATCCCTGTTGAATTCTATAGTATTTTCATTGAGTAGATGTAATTATTCGTGTTCAAGAATTAGTAAACACAACTCTTTGTACATGAATTTCTACATAAATAAATAAAAATTCAGCACATCGCACGGGCAAATCACTCGTACATACTATATCGATTATCGTGTTCAAGAATTAGTAAACACAACTCTTTGTACATGAATTTCTAATATATATTGTAAGTATAAGCTTAAACCCATTACTGTAAGTAGCTTAGCAATACAAAATCGTATAGGGTTTATCTCCAAAGCCATGCATGTAGCTTAGATTAAAATCGGTAGCTTTGAATTTTGAACTGAGAGAAACGATGCACTGTATAACTTTGTTGCTTTATTCGATCGAGTGTTGAAATTTAATGTGGTCAATTAGGTCAAAAGGCAGGGGGGATGCTTTGACTCTGTGTGTGTATGGTGTTTGACCACTTTATCAGTCAACGACGATAGAACAACCTTGATTACAACGAATCATTATTACAAACTTATGCCTTAATTTTCTGTCTTTTTAACCCTTTTGGTGAAGGTCGAAGAAGCAAGCATGAAAGGTGATTTCAGGTTCTTATAAGGATATACATTTTAATTTAAAATCGAGTTTTGTTATGTAAATTATAAATTCTTTATTATTATATTTATCATATAATAGAAATAGAAATTAAATTCCACCAAATCTGTATAAAATCTTGCATTTTCCTTGCAATGCATGGCACTTGCAAAACACCTATAAATGATAATAAATATGAACATGAAATGAATGCCACCAATGACAAATTTCATTGACATTCATGTTCAAAACACGTAAAGAGATTGGCTCAAGAACCAAGTGGATCAAGAATCAACGCGTGCATAGAATCCAACCGAAAGCTAGCAATACAATCTCCCAAATTTAGAAAAATTAATCGGGACTTGCTGAAAATCATGATCAAAAGGGAACTCAGAGTACCTTTCAAGAATCAAAAATCTATCGTATCATCTTTGGATATGTTCCATGAACAGAAAATGCACTCTCACTAATCTAATGGCAGGGATTGGTGAGTCGGTGCGTAAAACATATCCATGATTATAGTAAAATAGGGTCTAAAGTAACTTTTCTGGAAGGCATACAAAAATAAATATTATATTGCAATTAAAACAAAGATTAATTAAAAAAAATGTCATCAATAACGGAAAGGCTTTCAAGGAATCGTGATCCGCTAATGATTAATTCCACGTAATTAGCTTTACGTTTCAAATATAATTTAATAGGAATTAAAAAGAAATGGAAATGAATTGTTATTGAATGAGTTGAGAATGGGAGGGCATGAAAAAAACTTAAATTTGTTTTTTTTCTTGTTATTTTTTATGTTTTTTTGTCATTTTAGAAGTCTTTAGATGGAATAAAAGTTTTACGTCAAGTGTTAATAAATTAATATTCAGATATTTTATCCACTGTAAAAAAAGTTTCAGATAGAAAATTAAAGTATCAGAATTACTCACGAGTTGTTAAAAAAAGATATGTCTTCTATTTATCCAATTGTATAATAATTTTTATTTTTCAAATCTAAATTCTAGATCTTTAAATTCATATTATTGGATGTCTTTGTATTGGCATATAGTGCTATTGAAAGAAACTATAAGGTATAACCTTTCTATTTTTTTTATTGTTGCTTTAGATTCATACTTACTATAAATTGGAATAATAAAAGTAACCCAACTTGGCCTGACCCAATATTATTTTTTGATGTTGTTGCTTATTTTATTTTATCAAATTAATCAAGATTTAACATGGCTCTCGGGTTTCTCTTACATCCTTAAAAACGCTATCATCATCTAAATATTATTTTTCCATGCTAGAATAAAATTGGGTCTGGCCTGAGGTGCGACACAGGCTACAAAAGTAGCTTTATTATCTATAAAAAAACCATTTTGTTTTTTTTTTATTAACTTCATATCTAGAATACATATATAGAAGTTTTTCTTAATTTTAACTCAAATAAATATTTATTTGATATGAAAACAAAGTGTTAACTAAGAGTGTTTTTTTTCCAAATGAATTGATTGACACATGTTTTTTCTAGGAAAATTATAAAAAAGAGATGATTTCAAAGTATAGAACTGATCCGGAAATTCATCACTCATTTGGTGGAGCATCTTGGTGTGTGGCTTCAGGGGGGTTACAAAAAGTAGAATATATGGTGCACCTTGTATGCCAGAATCTATAATTAGTATGAGTTCTTTCTCACATTCCTACTCAATGGAGTCGTCATATCCCAACTCATCTTATCACGAGTTGAAAAGGGTGTTAAGGAAAAAAAAAACTTATTTTAGAAATGAAACAGGATATAGATTCTATAAAATAAAATTTTATGAACAATCATGGATGCTATGGTAGGACATCAAATATGGGTCAAGATATGCCACCACCTGTGGCCCCATCGATGCCACCACATACAATGGCATCTATGGGTCTAATGTCTTCACCAATATATCAACCTCGGCCTCGATGGCCATATATTGGTTCATCTTCCTCTCATCCACGATATCCTAGTTCATTTCTACCTTAAGCACATCTTTTTATTATATGTTGATTTATTTGCACATGTAAGTTTAACTAATCTTTTTATTGTATTATGAATTTTAATTTACTGAATTTTAATTTGAACAATGTTTAGTTTTAAATATTAATGATATTTCAATATGTTCTACTACTTTCAAAATATTCATACATAATTAATAAACCATGAAAAATTCGTTGCAAACTATTACTCATCAATGAAAATTAGCAATAGAATTTTCGTTGAATTACAAAGCTTAGCAGCGGGAATTCCATCACTGACTATTACTCATCAGCGGAAATTACCAGCGGAAATTTTATTGTTGAATATTACTCAGCAACAGTTTTATTAAACAGTCACTGCCATAATAAAAACTAAATCATATATATTATTTTGATATATTTATAAATAAAAAAAATATTATATAAAACAATCACTACCATACTAACAAATAAACTTTGAATGAGTCAAAAAGAATAGGAATAGGATGACATGAACATTTGCATCTGTTCTAAAGAATTACCTTTAAACGACGAAAGCATAGAAAATGCTGTCATGGATCATAGGGTGCCCTTGCAGGGGGCAGTGTGCACCTCAAAGGCACAAAAATGGAGGACAAATTCGATCCAAGTCGTACACGGTGTCAAAAGAGTTGATGCTTTGTACGGTTGAGATTAGGTTTAACAAATTTTGAATCAAAGGACCCCACATGTTAAGGCATCAATTTTCTTGTTTTAGCAAATTGAGGGTTTCTGAATCCCTCTGCTCCGAGAAATGAAAATGGATTGATCGAGGCAAGGCAAAGCCATGCATGTCTCACATTTGCTCCTTCTACCTGCGCTGCCTTGGTTTCTTGGATTTCACATGCTAATTAATGCTCTAATACATAAAGCAAGAAGAAGCATTCTGATTCTGTAGGAGGAGAAAAGAAAACCTTTAGATCATTTTTTTTCTTGAAAAAAACCTCCTTTGGAATCGAAAAATAGAATTTTGAACACAAATGATTGAGAAATCTTGATGTTTGCATAATTATTCTCACTTTCATTAATGGATTCTCCAGAAAGTCCTGTGTGAATGTTAAAAATTAAAGAGAAAAAATAAAAAAAGGAATAGTGGTATTGAATAATTTATCAGATGTTAGATTCGTCTGTTCTTGTGGCTGGCATTTACAAGAAAAATGTCATGGTTTTAGATGAAACATGCAGTGCTTATTTGATAGTGTGACTGATGTTATTTTTCATAGTGTTTTTTGTTCAGAAAAATATCAGAAGTTGTGTTTTTTATTTTTTTTTAATTATTTTTTATATCAGCACGTTAAAATTATCTAAAAACACAAAAAATTAAAAATTTAAAGTAAAAAAAAAAATACTTTTCAAAAAAAAAAACTTTGGAATATCATGTCAAACAGTACTCAGTATATTAATAAGACCCACGTGGCAAGCTTTAATCTCACATCCGATGCTGGTAATAACAGCATAATTATTATTTTTATTCAACTTGCCACTGCAAAGAATTAGCATAAAAACCTCATATTGTTTTTTTTTTTTTTTGTGGCAAAACCCTACTTTCGAATCATTACCCGACCTAGAAACTGGATTGAGAGCATTTGTCATAGTCAAGGGCATATTCCTTTCTATCCAAAAATGGTTGGGAAAAAAAAAAAAGGAAAATTCCTTCGGTTTAATGGTGAACCTGTGATTTGATTGATGAAAAAACTGTAGAAGAAACAGAACAGCTCCAGTACAATTCCCTACTTATGGGGTACGGAAAGGATCCATGTTGTTTTCCATCTAGCTAGCCTAGCCCAATTCTGTACAATGAAAATGCTGCAGTGACTGCATGCCATTTTCAAGTCTTGTCCGTAACGAGCTTCAAAAAATCCATCAGAAGATGAGAGAGGGGTCTCTTTCTTCAATCATGAGCACGAGAAATTTTGATTGTGTTACAGGATAGAAGGGATTTGGACAGAAAAAACAGAAATATATATTTATTTCTAAGATATTTTAGAGCTAAATTTTATATATTTTCAAAACACAGAGCATATCCTCTCTTACTGTATTTATCCCCAAACAGTAACAAGTAACAACGTCTGTTTACCTAGAACAAATTAGCTCGTGAATTATATTCTCTTTTTTTCACATTATTCGCTGATTTACGTGTCTAAATTTTATGGTACCGTACGTTAACATTCCTTCTCTTCTTATTCCATCTTTTCTGATACATTGTTGTTATTTTGATACTGACAGGCCTCCACAGTTCACCAAAAATCTCACTTTCAAACTTTTTATGCCTGAGCAATCATCAACGCGCAAGATCAGCATTTTGAGCTTCAGCCCCCCGAGAAAAAGTTATGCTTTTCACATAAGAGATTCTTCTTATTATAAGGTAGTTCATCAATCAAGAGATATGGCCCCGTGTTAATTTAAACCGGTTTATTAGTGAAAGTAGGGATGAAATCCAAATCTTAAAGCACCTTGAAGTCAAGGGCTTGACAGAAACTAGGCCTCATGTGAAAATGTGATCATCCTCAACATCTCAAAAATATTCCATTTCTTAAAATCTCTTCTAAGTTCCAAGGAATCCCCTAATTACTTTGCCCTACAAGTTCCATACTGGGGTACCAGGCAGGTGCCAAGTTCAAAACTACAACCTGCGTACCTTAACTGGGTTCATCTAATCAAATATAGTACAGACATCAGCAGATGTAATTTACACCCATGATAAGAGATGCGTAGTCAGTCGCCTTGCCACTATAAGACAAGTGCAGAAATCAAAATGGACAAATGCAAATCAAAATGGACAAAATGATAAATGGGAGACCAGAGCTACATGATTCAACTGCGATAAGTTTGACTATAATGATTCTTGAGCCTGCAAATGCTTATTACATAAATGTCCCTGCCATCTCTAGATCTGTGCTCCCACCAGCACAGCAACAAAATCCTAAATGCTAATATGAGGAACATAGACCAAACAACACAAAAATCAATCAAGTTTCTTTTCTTTGTCCCCAGATGCAAATTGTCTTGACAGCATCCATTGCTTTGCATTGGTGTAAACAGTGAAGCCCAATAAATGAGAGAAGCAGAAATTCATGATCATTGCTTCAAAAAGGTAAGGATACTTCTCGGGAGGGCGAATGGTTAGGTATATAATATGAAAAGTAAGAGAGCACACAAAATGAATCGTCACAATTGAGAATGTGATCATAGGCCTAGGAAGATGCTTCTTAATATGCCTTCTTCCACTAGGTGCAAGGTAAAGAAGGATGGAAGAAGCGTTAAGAGCCATGTAGGGCACAACCAGTTTGTCACGACACAGAAGAGGAAACATAGAGAGCAATGCACAAAGCATTAGTAACATAGAGTGCACACCAGGCAATTCCATTGCCAACAAGGTTGCAGGCAGAAGCGGCAGCAGAATAGACTTCTCGTGAACTGCAATAATAGTGACTCAAATACTGGTTACACATGAGATTATATAAAAATAGATAATATTGGAGAAAGTCTTACATACCTTGGAATGAAAACAAGTAGAATGCGAAAGAACTATTCAGCAACCCATAAAGGAAACCTTTACTGCTCGGAGCCAATATTTGTTGAATCATTGAAGGTAGAAAAGCCAATGTAGTAGCAACCAAGCTGACAAGTCTCAGAGAATGTGTTGTGAATAATCTCTTCCATTTAATTAAAATTGAGGTACTGCACCAAAAGTTAGCCACATAATCTTCATAAATCCCTCTCTCAAAAGGAGCAAGCCGTGAAAGAACCTGTACCAAGCACCAACTTGAAGTAAACAGTTATGCTTGAGTGTAACAGTCAACTTCAGAGAAGAATGATGACAATCAACGTTTTGGTTCATTGTAATAGTCTTATCTGTGGTTTCATTTATACAAAGACGTCACGCATGCAGTCAACAGCACCGGGAGTTTTATCTTGCAGCCTGATCAATTTTCTTTACCAGTGAAATCATGAATCAGGTTGCCTATAAGAATGTATTAGGTTGCAAGAGATTCTAAAGCAATGACAAAGGCATCATTCTTTATATTTGATGTCCATTTTTACACAATACACGAAAGGAAAAAAAGAATGGACAGTCAACTTATAAGAACAAAGATAGAAAGAAGAAGTGTCAATAAGGAGCATAGTTTCAGCGACCATAACCATGTGCTAAACATTAAACTACAAATTGCAAAACGAGGTGGCCACTTGATCAACATATTCAGATAACATGTTAAGTGTGAACTGCTAAGGTAAAAGTATGGAATGAGTTACATGTGCAAGCCAATACAAATAAAAACAAGGACCAACAAACTTTTTCTAACAATATTAATACCGTGTCATACCCCAAAAAAGGCATCTCTTGAATGAAGATATGGCCACCAAACAATAGCAAATGTTCCCAAGACAGCCAAGCCCAATTTTAAAACCTCAAGCGGAGGATTCTTACGCCTTAGGCAGCTACCAAACAGATGGCCGAAAAATGCAGGAGCATAATATGCACTCATCTGATGAAAACACAGGAAAAAAAACGCCTTTAGAATTTATAATTAACATCAACCTAATAACAAGTCTGGACAAGTAAAAAGAAGAATAGTAAGAAATTCTGATTTAAATTAGTGGGGAAGGATAGAAACGGCATTCATTATTTTTACTTCTTTGTTTTTCTTTATGCAGAAATCATATGTCATCTCTCAGAAATCTGTACTTAGTAAATATGGATGCATATGGAAAATTAGGATATTCAAGATCCCATCAAGTCTCTAAATCAAAACAGAGAAAAGCATATGACATTTTTTTTCTGCTCAGCATTTGTCACTTTTTTGCAGTCAGTGGTACAAACTAATAGTAAATATTACTGGTGTTCAAATATATTATCAACTAATTTATGAAAGCAATGTCATGCGCTTATTTCTCCATAAGAAATGGGCAATCAACATCCTAGAATGAAAAGCATGAAAACTAAAAATCTTTATGAACTTGCAAAGAAATTAGAAAGGAAAAGAAAACATATATGAAATGATAAAGATTCAAAATGACAATGGGTTCTATGAAAAGTTTGGTATGTGTAATTGGAAAAATTGTCAGGTGGATTAGTGTACCAACTGATCGATAGACTAGGCCAATAGTGGAGTGACAGTGTCTACAAGAAAATGGACCCTGCACGTTGATGTTGTTTCACCCATGTGTTATGTATTTATTGGTTTAATCTATGAGTAAATTCCTTAAGAACATTTCACATAATTAAGAAATGACTGATAATAATAGGGTTGGCACCCGAAATATTGCAATTGTTGTAATAAAATTTCCA
This sequence comes from Salix caprea, assembly GCA_964035475.1. Classification (NCBI taxonomy): domain Eukaryota; kingdom Viridiplantae; phylum Streptophyta; class Magnoliopsida; order Malpighiales; family Salicaceae; genus Salix; species Salix caprea. Next base: position 10,158,425 of record OZ037745.1, read on the forward strand.
TGTATTCATGCAAGTTGCACATCATAAACAACCTGAGTTGCTTGCAATCTACCTTCAAGATACAATATGCAGTCAAAAGAAAGAAGCCAGCCAACATCAAGAGTCACGGGGATTCAAATATGAGATGTTCAAATGTGCATCAGGATGATTTATCGATCTATTATGATTAATGATATTATGTAATTATTTACTGTATATTCCTGACCTGGGCAGTTCAAGCATTTACATATTCCAAAGTTGAATACAAATTAAGAAAAAGCAGATATACAACTGAAGTCAAAAAATATCTATTTATTGTCTTATGTCATTGGGCTTCTTGGAAATCCAGCAGTAAGGATATTCAAGCCAGGTCTTTCATATATAATGATGGGAATCAATAAACAGACACTGGCTAAAACCCCTCCAAGCAACGTTACAGAGCCCAATGCATTATGAGTAGAAAACCAGATCTCTTCATTATTTTTGTTCACTTCAGACAAATAGTCTCAGTTATGCCTTCTATAATTCTCCAACAGATATTAACAATTAGTACGCCCCTTAATCATGGAATCACATTGTTCAGTCAGCAGGAACTACTATTCTCACAATTAGAATATAAACTGCATTCAAACTCTGAACCAGGAAACAAACAGCATTGAGCATCCACTCAATAGTCACTACACATTCGTAATCAGATTCCCCATCAAACCTGGCCATAGTTGAGCAATTGTGGTAAAGTAGTAAACATTGCTAGTTCATTATTCTTCCAGCATTTTATCATTGTGGTTAGACACTGGCAATGCAAAATATTCACTCTGTTTATGATAAGGGAATTACTTATCCAAAAAGTTTAAGGTCCTTATAGAGTTATGGATGGAAAACATTACAAGACTAAGTGCTGAGTCCAGACATGGAAATTATATTGGACAGCAAGTAACTTGTACATTGCAGAGAGTTTATGAAATGAAGACAAACATAAGCTTTCTAACAAACCCTCAAAGAGCTCACTGGGCAAATTTCCTCCTAAACACATTATTGCAGCTCTCGTCAAACCTAATTTAACTTGATAGGCTAGCTGCCCATAAATTTTTGAAGGAAAAAACATTTATTTAAAATTGGCTAAGCTAACTAGTAAAAGGTCGCCATTTCCGGTTAAATTATGTGTTGAGCACATACAAATACAGACGTTGGGTATGTGAGCATATGGGATCAAAGAAAATAAATCACTTGTCTTCAAACTAGTTAAACACTAACAGAAGGCCCTTCTAAATCAATAAATAAAGAGAGAGAGGGAAAAGAAGAGAAGCACCTGTTTATGGTTAAGAGAAAGACAGAACAGAACACAAGCTAAAAGATTTCTCCGAGAGAGAACAGCAGCAACAGCACCTAAAGTAAGGCCCAAGCTGATGCAATTATACTGAAACAAAACCATATAGAATATAAGAATAATCACATGCTCACAATTCAATTAATTCATAACAAAAGACAAGCACAAACAGTATTCAAAACCTGAAAATGGCCATGATCAATTAAGATCAAGCATGGATTGATTAAAATAACAGCAATGTGCCATGCTACATCACTCTTATCTCCACTGGACCGGTTAACCCCGTGATAAACAAAAACAAAATAAAGCACGGCAGGGAAAAATATAAATAAATCAGATGATAAAACCGTCCACCTCATTAGCAACTTCCTGCAAACAAAACAAAAACATTCAATACCCAATACAACTAAAAACTCAACAAAACTTTTAAAAAAAAAATGACAAATGGATTATGATCCCTACCCTAAATGTGTCTCGTGACCTCGAGAAGTAAACAGTGAAACTGAATTTGGATCAAAATACTTGAGAATAAGACCATGAAAGTAACTCTGATAAGCAGTTAATGGAGGGTAATCGAGACCCCAATAACTCAAATCATTGTAAGTAGTGTTAGAGTACCAATCTTTAATTGGTAAATTGGTTGTAATCTCCATCCAGTGACGTTGAGCTTCAAAGTCACCAAATTTTGGTAGACTGCCTGCACCTGAATATGAGTGGAGAGAAACTGAAACTCTGAGGAGGAGACCGAAGATGCTGATTAAAAGAAATGAACCCATTATTCCTTTTTGAAAAAACAAGCAGGAGACGTCATAAAGATTGTTGCTTTCAGTTTCTCGCTTGGGTTTCTGTACCTTCTTTCTCTCCTTCTCCATTTTTGTTTCTTTTCTTTTTGCAATGGAAATTGCCTGATGTTGTCAATGGGTTCTACTGGGTGAAATTCTGGAGTCTTTGACAATGGATTTGGGTGGATCAGCAGTCATGACTCATGATGGGTAGGACGGAGCAGATTGGAGGCCGGAGGATGGCTGATCCTCAGGGTACAAGAAAGTCTAAACGGCAAGCTTTTTTTCTTTGGTGAAGGGCTGGGCAGGCCCAGGCGTAACGGATTGGGCTGTGAGTTTTGGGGGTATTTTTTTTCTAATAAAAAGCCTTAGGTATTAAACAAATTGTGTTATTTTGCATCCATAAATTGTGTGAATTTCACTTCATATTAAACAATTTATTTTCTAATAAAATTTAAGCAAATTAATTAAGCTCTTAATAACCAATCATGTCCAAATTAAATTGAAACTAGTCATCACTATGAACATTAAAAAATACATATTATTTTAATAACAATAATTAATATGGGTTGACTTGGTAAATCAAATCTTTTTTTGATAAGTTACTAAATCAGGTTTGATATGTTTCACACTTTTTTTCATATTATGATTTTCCAGCCTTTCTTTCTTTTTTAATTAATATATCTAACTATGTCTTAATTTTATTTATAGAAATAAATTGTATCCTGATTTTAAACTATTGGATTTTATCCTAATTATCTTTTAATTATTAAAAATCAAACTGTCTAAATTAATAGATATGGTTACAATATTACATGAAATGTGATTTTTCAAATGTATGATTATAAGTTTTAAGAAATAAAATAGATGTCTTGGGGAAAAAATAATTTAAAATTTTATATTAAAAAAATAAAGTAAAATAAGAAGGTATGTCACTCAATAATAATTTCATTGTATATTATTGCAATGAATCAATAATATAAAAGTAAAATTATATTTTTATCCTTTGAATTTTTGTTTTTGCATTATATATTTTTTTATTTCAAATATTTATATTTCAACTCTAAAATTAATTTTTGTTATATGTTTAATACTTAGTTGTTAAGAAAGTCAGAAAAAAAAAAGTGTGGGAGAGAGTTTTTTCTTACATCAATCTTAATGTCTAAGATGTCTAGAAGAAAGGTATTCAATGAATGTGATTGAGATATCTAATCATGATGGAAAAGTACATTGCAGCTAGGAAATATTTATTTATTCAGATTGCTTTTAGTTTTTAAATTGATTAAATGATGTTTTTAAGTTGCAATTGGAGTTATTGAAGTTCATATTGTATTTTTATATGAGAATAAATAAAATTAAGTTTTCAGAACCAAATATCCGGACCCTAATTTTATAGCACCTCTTGTGGCTATAACTTATTGTAGTGGACGATTTAGTAATTTTTATTTAAAAACAAAACTAGGATCTCGAACCTAACTTTTAAGACTCGAGTACACATGGTTTTTTTTATGTCAAACGAGCATTACTTTGTGCTCCGTTGTATGGAGAGAAAAAAATTTATATCGTTTTAACATATATAATTTGTTGTTTTGTATTTTGATTTTGATTTTTTATTTTTTGTTTAATTTGATTTTTTTTTCGATCCTTCTAGGATAGTTTTTAATTTTTTATCTGTAGTTATATATATATAAACTCTTAGTTTTGACTTTTAATTTTTATTGTTATTTATCTTTGTATTAAATGTAGGTTGTGTTAAAAAAACAAAGTAAGTTTAGTTTTGATGACGTGAAATGAGAATGAAACTATCTCTTATGCATGTATAGTGAATCTTATATTGATAGTGATTTGTTATCTTTGTATTTTTTTTGTTGTCTATATATGGCTTGGTATATTTTTAGTTTAAAGTGATTTTTATTTTTTTTAAATAAATTTTTTTTTTATTTTTTAAGATTTATTCCTGATATTATTATATTAAAAGCATTTCAGAGCACTGAGATTTAATTAATTTGAGATTTAAAAAAAATATTTCATTTTTTATACATATATTTTAAGGCGTTAATATTAAACAAATATCAAAATATATAATTAGCCTCATATATTTTTAAGAAAAAATACTTTAAAATAATCATTATCATTATTTTAAATGTCTTATCCATTAAAAAATGAATATATGTAAAAAAAATTAAATAATTAAAAGTTTTGTAGGTTGATTATTTCACTCAGATATATAGCATCATAAAAAATTTAGAACCATTATCATTTTTTTACATATTAAAAAAATTGGTTCTGACTGCGGTGAAGCGCAGGGCAAGTGACTCCTATATTTTTTCATTATAGATCATTTGGCCCAATTTTTCCACCTATTTTTTCTATGTGTAGCTTCGTATATTTTTTATTTATATGATACTAGATCTGAAATATCATACATAAAAAAGCGACAAAAATCAATTTTAACAAAAACAACATCGACTAATGAATTATTTTGATTATTATTTTCATTGTTATTACCATGATTGTTAAATTGTCACGATTATTATAGTTGTCATTATAATCATTCTTGTAAATAATCAATATTCTAATTATTATTGGCAATATTATCACTGTCACCATCATTATTGTTATAATAGCTGACATTATTACGACAATAATCATTACGATAACCAATATCATTATTTTTATTAATATCATTTAAATTATAATTAGTATTATTATCATTATTATAATTTTTTGTCATTATTGATATTCTTCATATTATTTTATGAGTTATTGTTATTATTACCATCAAATCCATAATTATTAACACCATGAGCACTATAACCATTATAATAAATTATAATTTCTATTATTATTATGATCAATAATGTCACTATCATTATCATAATTACAACACCTAAAATTATTATTATTATTATTATTACTATTACTATTACTGCCAAAAAAAATAAAAACACAATTGAAATTCTCCAATCCCTAATTATAACCTTAAAAGATGTGTCATTTAACCTTAATAAAGAGAAGGTAAGTGACACGTTGTTCATCATTTAAGCATCCTTATATTTGACAGTTTTGGTTGATCGAGTTGGCGACTTCAAATGAATGAATATGGAACTATAGACCTCTAAATTAATTGCTTGTTTGACATTGCGTTTCAAAAGTGTTTTTGAAAAAAATGATATTTTTTTTTATTTTTTTACTTTAAATTATTTATTCTTAGTGTTTTTAGATCATTTTAATATACTAATATCAAAAATAATTTTTTTAAAAAATAAAAAATATACTATTCTAATATTTTTCTGAACAAGAAACACTTTAAAAAGCAATTTCAATCACACTTCTAAACAAACTCTAAGCAATATTGGATTCAAATAAAAGGCAACGAGGCCTAAAAATCAAATAACTCAGTCAACCTGATAGTGAAACCACTATGAGAAAATTGACTTTTATTTTTTAGTGTTCAGACTAAAAGACTTCTAAAACGAGCTCTTATCAATGGTCTATAATCATTTCTTTAAGCCCGAGAATTTAGAAAATGAACTTAGGATCTCTCAAAATCCTAGTAAAACCCTATAAATACCCTATTTTGGATCATAGCTAAAAATGAACTTAGGATCTCTCAAAATCCTAGTAAAACCCAATAAATACTCTATTTAGGATCATAGCTAGAAGTGAAGGGAAAAAGGAAAAAAAAAGAGAAAAGGAGTGCAAGATATTGATAAGAAATGTACATGCAAATGTCGAGATACTAACATAAAATGTTTCTAGGCTTTGAAGGATGGTAAGTTAGTGTGAGAGATAACTTTCCAAAGAAAAGCAATAGAGAGAGAAGTTGTTATAGGTATATTTTCTTATCCAAAACATGTCATTGTGGATTGTTCGAGGTGTTTTTTTATATGTTTTTATTTTATATTTATGTTTTCAAGCATAGAAAAAAGGTTAGGAATGCTCAACAAATAATATCATATTCACCTTTTTAATGTTGTGTGTTTTTATTTACTGAATTATTTTTAAAAGTCTTGTGATGTTTTTTATATAATAACTAGCTATATTGCCCGCGCGGTGCCGCGGGCATTCTTGTGTATATAATTTAACATAAATAAATCCACAACGATAAATTTATATGATATAACTACATAAAAGTTATAAATTAGGAGATAAAATGTATAAATTTTTAAGTATAGTTTGTTGCGCAAGCATAGAATATATCTTTTAGAATGTAGGTATTGTGCCATAAAAGATCAAAAAAGAGCGCGAACCAATATTAAGAAAACGAGCAAAATATTTTTATAAGAAAAAAATAAAAAAGTAATAACTAAAATCATCGTCATTATTGTGTAGATAGTAAAATTATAAAAATCATTTAATACAAAGAGCAAATAAAAATAATAATAATGAAAAAAATAATGGGAAAAGGAAGCAATATTAATTTAAAATATTATAACAATAGCAACATCAGAGTCTTAACATCTAAAATTATTATTGTTGTTACTATCAAAACAATAAAAATTATCAAATTATACTAAGGGAAAAAAATAAAAAGCATGAACAAAATAGAAAGTAAGAAAAACAATTAAATTATTATTATTATTATTATTATTATTATTATCATGAAAGAATAAATGAATGAATGAAAGATTAAAAAAATTGTAAAAGCTACAAAAAAATATCAAACAAAAAAACTACAATGAAAACTAAAAATTATCATTGTTATCATTGTGAACACAATAAAAATTATTAAATTATTCTGAGGGGAAAAAACCCTCAAAAACATTAACAAAAGAGTAAGCAAGAAAAACAATTAAATTATTATAATTATTATTATTATTATTATTTTCATTTATTTTTTTGTGTTAATAATGAAAGGGAAAAAATGGAAGAGAAAAAAATCCAAAAAACTTGAACAAAAGATCAAACAAAAGAATAAAACAAAAACAAAAACTATCGTTGTTATCACTGCCAAAACAATAAAAATTATAAAATTATCCCGAGAAAGAAGAAACTAAAAAACATTAACAAAAGAGTAAGCAAGAAAAACAATTAAATTATTATTATTATTATTATTATTGTGTTAATAATGAAAAAAATAAAATAAATGAAAGACTAAAAAAACCATGAAAACTAAAAATTATCAATGTTATCATTGTCAACACAATAAAAATTATCAAATTATTCTGAGGAAAAAGAACCCTAAAAAACATTAACAAAAGAGTAAGCAAGAAAAACAATTAAATTATTATTATTATTATCATTATTATTATTAAAGAACAAATAAATAAATGAAGGACCACAAAAATCCTAAAAACTTTAATAGAAGGAAAAAAAAACAAATAAAAATTAAAATTATCATTGTTATTACTGTCAAGGCAATAAAAATTATCAAATTATCCAAAGGAAAAAAACAAAAAAAACATTAACAAAAAAGTAAGCAAGAAAAACAATTTTATTATTATTATTATTCTTGTTGTTGTTGTTGTTGTTGTTGTTGTGCTAATAATGAAAGAAAAAAAATGAAAGATTTAAAAAACCCTAAAAACTTTAAAAAAAGATCAAATTAAAAAATAAAATATAGAGATTAAAATCTAAAATTAAAAGTATAAGGGCCAAAATGAAAATCAATTATATAATCAATTTTAATCAAAGGACAAAATTGAAAAAATCACAACTTCCGTACCAAATATATTAAGGTTTTTTAACTCAATCCAGAAATTCAAAGAAGGAGGACCGAAGTGAAACATTAACATTTCATTAATTTCAATCGAAGGATTCAATTAAAAAGTCAAGGACCAAAATGAAAGTCCAAACTGGTGGCCTCTTCTGTACCAAACATAAAATTAAAAGTCTAGGGACCGAAGTGAAAAGTCAACAAACCTGGGGGCCTCAACTGTACATTTGTATGCAGGAGAGAGAGAAACAAAACGAACGACTTTAACCGGCTACCGACGCGTACACGGACATCGGATGATGCAACGCGCCGCACCGGGAGGAAGACCACGCAGAGGCGCATCGAATGAGACGCCGGTAGCCCATTTCCGGTGACTCTATCAGCCCGCACGCGCCACTTTAACAGGGCGTGAGTCGGAATACTGTCGGTCACGTGGACCACACGCGCCGACAGTATTCCGAGAAAAATAATAAAAAAATGAGTCAATTATTGTTCCACCCTTGCGTCCAAGTCAGTGTTTTTGTCTTATTGGGGGCTATTTCCGTATTTAGCCGTTTAAAAAAAAAAAGAGTTGCGGCGGACCGGGCGAACCGGACCGCTCCGTACGCGTGCAATTACACCCTTAACCCTGAGCGCATAACCCTATTTTGTCCGGCTTGAGGGTCAAAAATGTTAATACACTGTTCATGACTGATTAAAGTAAAAAAAAGGACAAAACAGGAAAAACCGAAAATGCCCCCATTTTACCCGCACAATGAGCCGAGAATGCAAAGGCTAAAAACGAGCGCATACTGTCGCAATCCACAGTGATTTATGAGAGAATCCACAGTGTTTTGTACAGTGAAAACACCACGGCTTTTAGTTGTTAGGTAATGTTAATGTTTAAGTTTATATATATATGGTGTTGTTTTAGTTTCTGTTTAGCTTAAGCAATGTATATTGAAGCAAGCAACAATGATATTCTTAGTAATGTTAGGTCTCTTCATGACCAAAATAAGCTTAAAGAGCCAATCCTGAATTTATAATTTATTTTAAGTTGATAGTTTGTTAACCTCATACATGATTTTAATATTTTGATGTTATTTGTTATTGTTTTTAGATTCAAACATGTTTGTGTATGGTAATGTGACTTATTGAGATAAAGAATGAATGTTTTAGAGGAAAAAATATCAATTCCTAGGGTTCATAGTAGTTGGGTTATTGGGTTCTTTTTCTGGGTAGTGGTTGGGTTTAAGATAGTGTTATTAGAGAAAAAACATTGTCTTATCTCCATGATTTGAGCCATTCTTATCCTTTTTTTGTATATAACCTTTTTTTATTCTTGATCAATAAATAATCTAGAATTTATTTGCATTAATAACAAGTTTTTGATGAGTTATAATCCTAAGATTTTGATTTTGATATGAAACCTATTTAGACAAAATTATTATGCTTAAGTAATAATCGAAGTAAATGGATGCTAAATTATTGATCTTTTTCTTTTAACCGTATCTAGTATGATTTGGAACTCATGTTGTTAGGTTGGGTTTCAATGTTCTTCATGTTTTTTTGTTTTATTTGTGTATTGGATTCGTTTTGTTTAAAACCTTCTGAGTTTTTTGGTGTTTAATATATTTTTTTATCTTTGATTTTGTTTTTATGTTGTTTTCTAGTCAAACTAGGATTTGTGATTCAGTTTGTGGTCGAACAAAATTCTTTAGGTCAACTCGATCGGGTCATCTTGATTGGGTTGACTTGGTTGGGACAAAATTAGGCATCTTGTTTGGTTTCATGTTTTTGTTAAAGTTTTTTTTTATTATTTCAGAGTATGGTTGACAAACAATCCTTATCTATTTTAATTTACCTTACAAACTTTAATCTACAATGATAGCTTGTTTCTCTCTATCTTTAACTATTTTTCTCTTTATTTTGAAGCAAGCAGTCCCAGCTCTCTCACTACTCATCAGTCTCATCTCTATCACTACTCATCCTTTTCTTTTTTTAATCCACCTTCAGTACTCATTTTAATGGACCTTAATTTGCCATGATCATTCATTTCTCTCTTTTCTTTTGACCATTGTTCTTTTCAATTTGAAACGATCATTCTTATTTCGCTCGCTATTATAATCCATAATATTTATTTTTTACCATATTTGTTTTGTATTGGATTGTAATGCAATTGTTCTTTTCAATTTGGAACGATTAATCTCATTTTGCTCACAATATCTTCATCCATCATTTTTTTTTCAATCCATATTTTATTTGTTAATTGAAAATATGCTATGACATATGAAAAAAAGGGAAATAATGGTGGATATAAAGCCATGTTTACTAAAAAACAATTGCTAGAAGAAGGCTAAAAACGAAAGGGTGGAAAAACACTATTAGAATCCAGCATTTTTACAACACCTTTTAGATTGTTTTATAATAATTGTAAAAAAAAATGAACATTGCATGCAATTTTGTTAGGATATTGAAAAAAAAGAAAAAGAAATTGATTATTCTGAATTATTTTTTTGTAACACAACCAAATAAATTATTTTACGTAAAATAAAACAAAGTAACGCTGACAATCCTTGAAAAGAAAAGGAAAGAAAGCATACCACCCACCTAATCAACGAGAAAGGTAATTTTTCAAGAGGTCACAAAAATCCTAATCCACCTTCTTGCCTTTGACTTTTTAAAGTCACAGCAGAGGGGATAGAAGAAAGTTCCTCCATTCTCACAGACACAGAATCATGCAAATCTACCAACTCTCTCTCTCTCCCCTTACGTAGACAAACTTTTTATTATTTATTTTCTTCTTCTAAAACTCCTAACTACCCAATAAAAACACACCACGTTTCACAGATTCCTCCTTTCCTACACGTCTCATCAAATAACTGGGCGTCACACCACTCCATGAAACATGACCGTTACTCAATTCCTACCCTTCTTCCTCCAGCTAATAACAAACAAAACTAAGCCCATGTTTTTAATTTCTCACTGACTACTTGTACTTTGTCTCTTCCTCCACTCGTTTTCTCGCTCGTTCTCTCTCTCCGGCGGTCACCGGATATCAGTGTTACCAGCCGGAGAGGAATCGACTATTATTCGGATTCAAGAGAATGAAGGTTTTTGTAAAGACTCTGAAGGGCACTAACTTCGAGATCGAAGTTAAACCTGAAGACACGGTAGTTTAACTCTCTTATTTCGCTTAAATCCCTCGATTTTCACGCTAATTACACACCTTAAAACTATATTTCGCTTTTTTAGTGTTTAATTTTTGTAATTAACTGCAATTTAGTGTATTTTTTGAGTTGGTTTTTCTTTTAGGGTATTTAGGCTTTTACGTGTTTTTTTTTTTATTATTATTATCCTTTTAATTTATTATAATTGAGATGCTGCTGGTGATTTATTTATTTTTTTTTTTTTTTCGGTTTTTGTATTTTATTTAATTTAGGTGGTTGATGTTAAGAAAAACATAGAGAGTGTACAGGGAGCGGATGTTTATCCAGCGGCACAACAGATGCTAGTTTATCAAGGGAAAGTACTTAAGGATGATACAACATTGGATGAAAATAAAGTTGCTGAAAGTAGTTTTTTTGTTGTTATGTTAAGCAAGGTGAGTATTTTTGGTTCTGTTGCTCATTTTAGTGATGGAAGGAAAATCTTTTAAGTGGGCAGGAAATGCTGCGAATTTTGAATAAACACAACAGCATCAATCCAATATCCAGTGCTTGTTTTGGAAGCTCCTATTGCTTGTTTAATCAATTCTCTGTATTTTCCATGTGAAGATGGGGAAAATTTTCCGAACCGATGCTAGATGTGGTTAGGTTTGTTGGGGAGTGGAATTTCATTATTTTTCATTTTCCATGGAAATAAAAGTAGGAAGAGAGGGGCTGGCAGGGGTTGCTTTGTGATATATATATATATATATATATCCACTTATGAAGAAATACACGAAGCTTAATATTGCTTGTTGCTCACGTGTTAAGGATATATTATTGTACCTCAAGGGTTGGGTTCCTCGGTCCTTTCATTGAAAATACCAACGTAGTAATGCTGATATTCATTTACCCAGCTTGGCCTGTCATATAAAATATGACATGGCTTTGCCGCTTCCTGTTGCAGATATATTTTCTGAACTTATTTAATGGTGTATAAGAATGCCGTAGTGATTTTTGAAATTTTAATAGCTTATAAGCATGGTTGTTAAATTGAGAGAAACTTGTGAGTTGGTTTTTGAGATTCTGAATCTTATAGAATTGTGAATTGTAAGATTCAGTAACAAATGTAAAATGGCATTATGGAAGAAAAATAAAATACTAAATATTTAGGAAAACTGACCATTTACTGAACAAAATGTGCATTGATTCATTTAATTTATTAGTTCTGAGTCATCAAATGATCCCAAAGTCTAAAGTTCAACATATTGTTCATTGGTACTTGATCATTCTAAAAAAGACTTGTGATATATTTAAAAAGCTATCTTCTAACTAGTTAAACTACTAGACCCCCTGTTTTAATAAAAAGTAATAATAACCCTTCTCTCTCTTTGCAAAAACTTAATTTATAATTCATTTTGGTTTCAAGTAGAAATATTTATCAAAGAAAATTGCTCATAAGTTGTTGCTATTTATGACCTCTAGACTTAACATTCCTATTCTTAACATCTCTTTACAATTATGAATTTTACTTTCATTTTCTATTTGAGTTGCTTGTAAAATTCACTAAATCGAATTGAATTGTGATTGGATCACAATATTCGTATGCATCTGCAGTCTACCCAGTGATTCACATCGTTTTGTATGTGAATTGAGATGAATTGTAAGATTTGAATAGGGAATCGTAAGATTCTAGCAACCATGATCATAAGAATGGAACTCTATATATGAATATTTATACATGGTTAATTTTGTTTCAAATAATGATGAAAAATGATGGTAGATTTTCCATTATTTTAACCATTCTGTCTGACTGGTAAATTGAATAACATTAGTTTACTTTTGTCTAGTGTGATGCAAGAAATTTTATGAATTATGACCACTGATTTATGCATATGCGCAAACATGTGTAGAGTAAGGTTTCATCTGGCGGACCTTCAACTGCACCAGCTGCACCACCAAGCCAAGTAAGTATAGAATGGTCTCTACATTTATTCCTTTGGTTGAGAATGCAATGATCCATTCCTTCATTAAATTATAGGATGGGATACTTTGGCGTTCATGATTAATTATGCTTTATGCAAGCACTCATGATGTTCTGATTCTTACTTTATTAGCATACTTTTTAAGGGATATCTTGGATATATATAGAAGTAAATAGGCTTTTATGTCTTTCTAGAGGTAAGGATGGCTTTGATCAATTGCCATGACATATGGATACTCTAGGAAATATTTTTCAGCCTAGTTGTAAAATCTGAGTTCTAGTACAAGATCAAAATTTGAGCAAACATATATTAAAGATTATAGGATGATAATATTTTAATGACATGGCTACACTTTACCCAAGCTTAAATAATGGATCTTGGGTTTTGCTGTATTAGCTTCCCTTTGCTCAATCTTGTAGCTATTTTTGGATTTGTGAGGATCTTCATAGTTTTGCTATCAAGATTTTTTAAAAGGCTTTGCCTTCTATTAAAAAGAACTAAGATGGTGCCACACTTTTACTGGGAACAGAACGTACATGTAGAATAAGAATCTACATGCTATATAGTATTGCATCACCTACAGTTTGAAAAGTATTTTCCTTGTGCCAAAAGTTTATGTTAAGGAACCATCTCACCTAAAAGTTTAAGCTGTTAGGTGAGACCCCAAAATATGATTTATATTATTCTCTAACAATTTATTGTCCCAATCTAATTCTCGCCTATCAAAATGCTCATTAATTGTGTTTGCTTTGGCTGATGGAATACAAACCCTAGAGGTCCTTCTTGCCTCTGCATAATTCTTTAGTTTTCCTGGTTTTAACATTCAACTCCTGTTCCAATATGCTTGACATGATCCAAGTGACGGACCACAATCTCATATGCTAATTCCTCAAAGCTCCACCCCGTCTCCACCCCACAAATGATGTCAACAAGTAAATGATTCAGCTGCTTTCTTGCAAAGATAGAACCGAGTTATCCACATCATTCCCTTTTATTGAATTTATCCTTGGAGTCATACCCCCAGAATCCTGTTAAGCAAATGACACTCTAAATGTGACTTTGATTTTCCATATGGCTCTTCAAGAAACAAAACTTTGCCAAGATGCTCTCATCAGCATGCATTTTAATTTTATTGGCTTAACAAATACCCATTAATTATATATCTATTGATCTAGGAGGAGAATAACTATAGTAGTTAATTTTACAAATCTAAAACTTTTTTGCATCCTTCTTTAATCTCTTGTTTATTTTCGTAGCAAGCAGCAATTAAAGATGCCCTGTTAGTAATATGATTCAAAGTGTGTTGTTAAGCTGTGTCTGAGGTCAAATAATGCAGCTGCTTTCTGCACAGGCCCCACCTGTGAGTTTAACAAATTCCCATATATTAGATATCTTCTGATCTAGGAAGAGGATAACTGTAGCAGTTAATTTTACAGATCTTAAACATTTTTGTGTTCTTCTTTCATCCTCTGTTTATTTTCATAACAAGCAGCAATTAAAGATGCTCTGTTAGCAATATAATTCAAAGTGTGTTGTTAAGCTCCATCAAAGGTCAATTAATCCAACTGCTTGCTGCACAGGCCCCACCTGCGAGTTCCTTGACATCTAATGTGACACAACCTGCAATAACATCTCAAGCTCCTGTCCCAGCTGCTGCCTTGTGAGTTTTTAATTAAAGCTTTTTTCTTTTTGTTTCTCTGTTTTTTTTTTTTCAAATATCAGAATATCTTTTCATCTGCCATTACTTGGGTTTGTACTTGTCTGGTCTTTTTTTTTCTTCTTAAGTTGTGAATCTTGCAGGCCACAATCTGCTGCTGAATCCAGTCCTGCTGTAGTTACTTCAGCTCCGTGAGTATTTTCTTGTACTGTTTTTTAACCAAACTTCTTTGCTATCACTGTTAAGTGTAAAATCTATTACCAATTTAAAATATTCAATTTTAATGGTCAATGGACATAATACAATGCAATTGACACTCCTATGAATAAGAAAATTATTCGTATCCCTAATGTTGATCGCGGAAAATACATAGCCTATCAACTTTTGATATTATTTGGTAATAAATCTTCATTTGATCAAGAAATCTGTCAAATAAATCTTTCACTACTGTAAGTAATTTCTAAAGTAGGCAATGAATTGAAATCTATCATAAGTTCCTGTGAGTTGCTGAGTTCGTTTATGCACAATTTCAAGTTATTAAAATCTTGAAGATAACCTATCCTATTTCAATTATAATCGCAAGGGAAACAACTATTTGTTTATTTCATTTTTAAACTCGAGTTGTATTGCAATCAAAACTACGACTCTCAAATTGAGAAAACTTATTCTGAATGAATAGATATTTGTGAGGATTCTTAATAACCAATCAACAAAATATATAGGCTCTATAATAAGAACTACAAATCTAAATTATTATTGGGACCATGCTAGCCAATTACAATAAATCATCTATAACATTTAATGAATATGATTAAGTTGGATTAAAAAGTTGACATGTGTCTTAAGGAGATTTGAGATTGGTGGGTGTGAATGCTTGATATTTGGCCAAGTTTATATTAGGGCTTTGGTAATAGAGTTTTTAAAGTATTTATGGAAAAGGAGGGAGCAATATGCGTTGACAATTTTTTTAGTTCTATGAATCAAACTATTTTTTCTACTCCTTATTATGTGATAAAATATACGCATTTGAATTAAGCTTTCATTATATGATAAAATGTACATATATAATATCAAGTGTGAACTCGGTCATGAGATTTCTTGCAAAAAAATCATTTTATTTCCTGTTCATGGAGAAGATGCATTCATATCATGATCTATAATTTGAATTTCAAGATTTACTCTTTTTTTTTTAACTCGTCTTTTACTTCTTTCCACATGTTATCGAGACAACAATTATGTTTTTATTATTTTATTTATTTATTTTCTCATAATCATGATTAACCATTGCTTGTATTATATTCAATAATAACCTGAACTCAAATTGAATATAATTAGTTATATAACTTGCACTACGCCGTGAATAATATGTGCCTTTTTTTCTCTCCTGAAAACAAATTGTATATGCGAACTATTTCGACATGTATTTGTACATAGAAAAATTATAAATATAAATTGAAAAGTTTATATATAAATGTAATCAAATAAATCAAGAACTATGTATGTTAAAATAAGAGTCATCAACGATAACAAAGATGAAAATGAAAAAATCAATAGACATATATAAATCAAGATATTTGACCTTGCAACACGGGTCTTTGACCTGAATGAATTGAATAGCTTTGTTTACTAAAATCAAACTTTTATAAATGATAGTAGAAATAGATACACGTGAAATTCATAAAATAAAAAAAATATTATGTAAAGTTACACATGTTAGAAATATTATTTAAATAATTTTTTTATTTAGATTGTCAATCTTCAATGATTAAATATGATATATTTATTTAATTAAACTTGTTTTATTACATTCACTTGCTAAATCAATTTAAATAATATTTTATATGCTTATGTATTTTTATAATTGATTAAAATAATATGCATGCTTTCTAGAAAAGTTTGGAGAAAAGGCAGCAAGTAGAAAAAAAATGCTAATGATCTAAAGGATTTGAGATTATATCTTGATCTATGAAATTATGCTATGATTTATGTGAAAAATTAAAATAAAACTGATGCTCTAAAAACTAAAAATAGACAATAAAAGAAATAAAACTATAATAAACCAAAGCAATGGGAGGTTTTGTATATAGTTAAATAATAAAGTGTTTGGTTAACATGTGCAATTGGTTGTGTTGTTATCAATTGAATGAGAAAAAGGACATGTTTTATAACAATAGTAAAATGCGTTTTTAAAATGAAATTAACAAGGTATCAAATAGCAGTTAAAATTTAACTAATACATATATATATATATATATTTCTTGTCATTGAAGCAGTTTAGATACAAACATGTATGGGCAAGCAGCATCAAATCTCGTTGCAGGGAGTACTTTTGAAGCAACCATTCAAGAGATTCTTAATATGGGTGGAGGAGACTGGGACCGAGAAACAGTTGTCCGTGCTCTACGAGCTGCATTCAACAACCCTGAACGAGCCGTTGATTATTTATACTCTGTAAGTCATTGAAAAACCGTGGGTGTATAGTCTTGTAACTTGGTGACCGGATCTAGATTACTCAGTTCCATTCATCCTTTTCTTCTCAAAACTTGTTAACTGATGAGTGTTGGTATATATTTTCCGACCTTTAATATTATTGGATCATCTTGAGCTGTTCTATTCCCCTATCCATCTTGTCATTGTCATTCTTGTATAATAATGTTGAACCTTAATAGCAGTATCGTCCAACCTAAGACCCATACTTTTGGCAACTATCCCCTCTTTGCAAAAAAATAAAATTCATTAGAAGCCTCTGTTATGGACGTGTTGAAATAAGAGCATCAACATTTTGTATGTGAATTAATGATAGTGAGTGAGATCAACACCTTTGTATTTTGATTGAGATTTTTTTTTCCTCCTTTGGTGAGATTTTAGTTGGCTGCAAGAGTATTTTACTGTTATGTGTTTTGTTTGTTTATTTATTAATATAATAGTATTAGTAATTTTAGCATTTGGTTTGTAATACCAGGGCATTCCAGAGCAAGGTGAAGTTCCACCAGTTGCCCAAGGTCCAGCAAGTGGTGAAGCTGCAAATCCTCCAGCTCTGGCTCCACAACCAGTTGTGGCTCCTAGTGGCGGTCCAAATGCAAATCCACTAGATCTCTTTCCACAGGTGTGTATTTCTTTTATATGTACTTTCAAAGCCTCCTTAGGGTGGGTCAATTGATGAACATGATTCTTATGGAACTAGGGCGATCACAGTACGGGTTCTAATGCTAGTACAGGCAACTTGGATTTCTTACGCAATAGCCAACAGGTATCAAAGATTTTAATTGTGGATCTATGTAACATTCATTAATTGGCTTGATTTTTCTTATGCAACCCCTCAATTTTAGTTCCAAGCCTTGCGAGCTATGGTGCAAGCAAACCCTCAAATCCTGCAGGTACCTAGTAAGATTTTAATTCATGTGGTTGTTTCTCCTTGTTGCCATACTTTTAGTTGCTAACCTAAGGATTATCAATGACGTTTCATGTATTGCAGCCGATGCTTCAGGAGCTAGGGAAGCAAAATCCATACCTGATGCGTCTCATTCAAGAGCATCAGGCCGATTTCTTGCGCTTGATAAACGAACCTGTTGAAGGAGAGGGGTGAGATGAATCTGTATTTAGAATGATATATACACAGAATTGCCTGCATGTGATTCTAAATTGCTTTTACTTAATCAGGAATGTGCTGGGGCAATTGGCCTCTGCAATGCCACAAGCAGTGACTGTCACCCCCGAGGAGCGCGAGGCAATTGAACGTGTAAGTTCATCGCTGTACACAAAATATATTTCTTTATTATTGGTGATGTGTTTTATTTTCACTTAAAATTTGCAGCCGAGTCACAGTTTTGAAGTTCTCTGTCACTTAGATTTTCATGTGTTGCAGGAATTGCATCTGTGGATTTAATTGATATTTGCGCCTTAGGTGCGATTTGTTCAATGCCACATGCATTGAAATCCTAGAATTTTATCAAATTGCATGCATTTCTGCAAATTCACTTCCATGGTTAATTGATGTCTTCATGCATTTAGAATTGTGCATCTAATCAGATCATAATCTCCTTTCTCCTGCTTTTGATGCTTAAGAGCACACACGTGCGCCGAGAAACTGAAGAGCTTGATAAGTCTCTGATTTCCTAATTTCAAAACAACCCTTTCGCTGGTCTACGTTAACAATGTCGATGTGGCAGCTTGAAGCAATGGGCTTCGATCGAGCCATAGTATTGGAGGTGTACTTTGCATGCAACAAGAATGAAGAACTGGCGGCCAACTATCTGTTAGATCACATGCATGAATTCGACGAATGAAACAAGTGTTCCTCGTGTCTAGCTGTGTCGAATCTCGAACTCTTTTACCTAGTGGAACCCCGAGAGCAGAGACAGTCAAAATGTTCATGTCCCCATTTTATCCATGGACAAGCAAACACCTGCTTTCATTGTTGTGAATATTGAGTCATCACAATATCGCAAAATTCATAATTGTATAATTGTGTTTATGGGAATTGTGGTTTTAGCATGGATCTCTTATTCAAAGACTTCAGAAGAAGCATCCAGCAACTCGTCAACAGGGCTCGTAGGGCAGCATTGCCTTTTTATAATACTCGTCTTTTGTAGCCTTTGAAGTACTTTTAAATTTGTTGCTTGCTGCAAGTTATGGCTCTAACATTCACTACTTTCTCCCGCGTGGAGCTAACACCGACGGTGATTGAGGTAGGTGCCTCCATCTTCTACGCTGAATGTTCACATGATATTTTCTTCATGGTAAGTTCTATTTATTCAAGTACATAAATATCTTACGTTTATAAATAAAGATGATCAACATAAAATTAGAAAAAATTATGATATATGATTTTATATATATTTGAAGCTTGGAGGTATCTGATATTTGTCACGTTGCATTCCAAGAAATCAAATATTTTTTGATGATTTCAGTATTTCTCTACCGTTTATTTTCTGTCCTTTATTTTATTTTATTTTATTTGTATCAATTTCATTCTTGTACATTATGTTGAATGTGATTAGACTTGATGATTTATTTTCTATTGAGTTATCTTGGTGTTCAAAAAACATTATGATATTAGGTTGATGCTTGATTTTGCAAGAAAAAAATTGGTTAAGTTTTTTGTGAAAAATTGAAAACAAGAGATCGAAATTGCTTGTGATTTCTAGCTATAACACGTCCTAGCTTATTATTTTTCACAACCATTTCTCCTTTTTTTCAAACACACCCTGGTTTAATTTTAATTATATTTTTAGATTTTTGAAGGGCTATTTCGCAATTAATTTTGTCTCTAACTTATTTTTATCCTTTTATATTTAATTTAAAAGTTGATGTAATTTCCAAGAAGCTGGAATTGAGTTTCCTTGAACCTTCAGCAATGAGAATAAAAT
The DNA here is from genome assembly GCA_964035475.1 of Salix caprea. Lineage (NCBI taxonomy): Eukaryota > Viridiplantae > Streptophyta > Magnoliopsida > Malpighiales > Salicaceae > Salix > Salix caprea. The sequence goes on from OZ037745.1 coordinate 10,178,308, forward strand.
GTATTGCAGTATTGGGCAATCGTTATATGAAAACTTTGGCATTCCATACCCCTAAATAACTGTTTCGGAAAGACTAGAAAGGCCACAATAAGTTTAAGCCAACATTGTTAAAAAATCACTCGGTTCTGAGATCGTTTCAACGTTAAAATAACATTTAGTTAATATTCTGAATTTTTTTTTATTAACGCTGGTGTTTTAGTCAATTTGCTTACATCTCGATTAATTTCACGAGCTCTGAAGTTAATAATCATATAAGTCTCTAGTGACCATTATATTAGTAATCATAAGGCTCAAACATGAGATTATAAGAGGAAAAAATATTTTAATTTGAAGCTTTTAACACTGGATCACATATTAAATAATTAGTTAATATTCTAAAACTTGAAAAATAGAAAGATAATTACTATTAGATGGTCAGTTAATATTCTGAAACTTGAAAAGTAGAAAGATATGTTTTTCTACACCTTTTATTTTGAAATTATTTTGAAATTATAAACATCTTCATTTTGTCTTTATTAGTTTCATATTTTCTCTTGATTTCTCTCCAGGGCTCGATGAAGTTTTCCATATATGTGTGTAATGTGAAGCAGTCGACATGCCACTATAGAGGTGGCGTCTTCAAGTTGGTAGGACCAACTTGTCGGTGGGCATGAATTTTTGAACAAATATTTTCGTCAAATTCTTCCCTCCCTTCTCATCTTCTCTTTCCAGAGTTAAAAATCTTTCTTCGCATGGCATTGACCTCATACATCCAGATAGCATACTGATGTACTGTTCAACAAATTCGTGCAGCTATATTGCCCTACTTTCTGAAATAATGCATTTAATTTACTCTCCTTATCTTTTAAGAGCACAAATCCGAATCTTAACTTACAGTAGAACCCGCCATTGATGAATTTGGTTCGTGCAGAAGTTTCTTGCTAAGACAACCAGGCTATGTTTGGAGGTTTGTTCCAGACATTAAAGCTGGTCAAGATCTAGTTTCTTGGAGGGATGCTCCACCAGTATTTCCTTATGATCTTCAACTCAAACCCCATAAAATGTTGCAGCTTTCATTGCTGGGACCTCCAGGAACGAATAAAAGAAGAGAAAAGGAAAGAAAAAGATGGCAAACTAACAAATACAAGTTGGCATTTAATATGATAAATTGATGAAGAAGCTAAACTCAGTTGGTGAATCCCAGTTGGGCTCTTAGATTATATTCATCTGTTTCATTTGGAAGGTTGTTGATCGTTCAATTAAATGCTGATTTGACAAGTTATTGAAGTTTCTGATGTTCATACTCAAACTTGATAATTCGGTTGCAGAAGAATCAATCAAATTTAACGAGATATGGACACGTCCATGAATTTTCGACCTTCTTGATGGGCTAGGCTAGTCTCTAACATCGGACACAGGAAACTCCATGTTCGCAGCAAAAAAAGTCCTGGCATGCCTCGCATTTTCAATGCTTGAGTTCTAACACGGTAACAGTTGATATGTAAGATTACATTTTCATTCCTCGAGTGTGTTGAAGAAATTGTAATTAATTAGTTGATCAGTTATTATTATTGTTAGGCAGTTAGTCATATTGTACAGCTCACACACACAAGTCCAGCTCACACACACAAGCCTTGCATGGCTACTTTATGGTTACAATATCATGTATAAATGTTCAGCTATTCTATGAATGAAATACAAGATTCAGAATTCAATCTCTTTATTTTCTACTTTCTACATGGTATCAGAGCAAAATCAGTAGAAATTTTTCTTCAAAAATCGTGTTTCTCAAACATCCAAATTACCCAGATTACATTCAGAAATTCAATTCAGAAATTCAGTCATTCAATCACACAAGATTACCCAGTTCAATCACATTACATTTCTTGTTTCTCAACATCCAGTACATTCAGAAATTCACAATTACAATCACCCATTCAATCACACAAAATTACCCAGAAAACCCAGAATTCCAACTCATCATTAAACCCAGAAATCCAGTTCATTCATCAACCTAGAAAACCCACAAACACATTTCACTCATCAACCCAGAAATCCAGCCACAATGACTCAACAAACCCAATCTATCCATGGCAAAGAAATTGCCAATTCCAACCCAGAATCATCAAATGTTTCAAACCCCTATTTTTCTCACCATTCAGACCACCCCGGTCTGATTCTCATCTCAAAACCCTTAAATGGGAACAATTATTCTACCTGGAGAAGGGCCATGTCTTTGGCCTTGAATTCTAAGAACAAATTAGGGTTCGTAGATGGCTCAATCACCCCACCATCACCTTCAACAGACCCTGAGAACTATGCCTCTTGGTCTCGGTGCAATGATATGGTTCACTCATGGATTATTAACACCATTAATCCCGAAATTTCAGACAGTGTCATCTACTACAACACTGCCTTTGAAGTTTGAGAAGACCTCCGAGAAAGATTTTCTCAGAGTAATGCTCCTAGGATTTTTGAAATTCAAAGAGAAATTTCATACCTACGTCAAGAACACCTCTCGGTCTCACTCTACTACACAAGATTGAAGGGACTATGGGACGAATTGAGCTCCTACAGTGACTCTATACCCACGGGACAACAAGAACAACAAAAACTCATGCAATTTTTGATGGGTTTAAACGAGACTTACAGTAGTGTTCGGGGCCAAATCCTTTTGATGAATCCTCTTTCTTCAGTCCGGCAGGCGTACTCCTCGGTTTCTCAGGAGGAGAAACAGCGTCTTCTCGGGTCAACCCATGTTGGGGACACCCATGGTGGAGCTGCTGCCATGGCCGTTCGAAGTGGAAATGGCAGCAGACCCACGGCTCCAGCTTATGGGAGAAAGAACGAACGACCATATGGGTCGAACGCCTTCAAGTTTTCTTCTCCAGACGCCTTCCATGGCCGCCCACAAAGAGGAGACGACGATAGAAGGCACGCTGGAGAAGATGATAGACGACGGGATGAAATGAAGTGGGCTGGGGACTTTGAAAAACGCCCGTCTGGGCCTGGGATGAAGGGCCGCCCGCAATGTACACATTGCGGGCAAATGGGCCATTGGGCCCAGACTTGTTATGCCTTGCGGGGCTTTCCACCAGGCCACCCACGGGCCAAATTTTCGGGCCCAAGCCCGTTTTCTGCTGGTAGGCCAGCCAACTTCTACAACAGGCCAGCTTCCTATAATGTGTCCATGGGCCCAAGCCCATTTTATAATAGGCCAGCCGAATGTAGCCAGTCCAAGGAAGAAAATAACAGTTCAATTATGGGGATTTCAGAGGAGCAGATAAAACAACTACTGTCATTGCTTGACATCAAAAATGAGGCATCCAGTTCTCAAGCACATACAGCCGCAAAACCAGGTCTGTCAAAAAATATCTCCCGCAGTTGGATTATTGACAGCGGGGCAACGGATCACATTACTTCATCTTTGAAGTCACTGTTCAAAACGGACACTGCTTGCTCATTACCTCCTGTAGTGTTGCCCAGCGGAGAAAAAGCGGATATCATTGCAAAAGGATCTTTGCCTCTTAATTCTGTTTATTATTTAAAAAATGTGTTATGTGTGCCTACTTTCAAAGTGGATTTGATGTCAGTTAGCCGGTTGACGAAAGGATTGAACTGTTCAATAACCTTTTTCCCTTATTTTTGTATTTTGCAGGATCTGGCTACGAGGAGGATGATTGGTTTGGGTAAACAACGCAATGGGCTCTATTATCTGATGGCACTGGCACCCGGGCCGAATATCTCACCAACACATCAAGCGACTTGCAACCTCACCATTTCGTCCGCCGATCTTTGGCATAACCGATTAGGTCATGTCTCACTATCTCGTTTAAATTTCATCGCAAAAAACTTTTTAAATTTTCCAGTTCAGTCAATTAAGTCTTGTCCTATCTGTCCTTTAGCTAAGCAGAGTCGTTTACCTTTTTGTCATAGTATTATTTCTTCTGTAAAACCTTTTGAATTAATACATTGTGATATTTGGAGTCGTTATCGACACTCTTCAATTTCTGGTGCTTTTTATTTTCTCACTATTGTTGACGATTACTCGCGTTTTACATGGATTTTTTTAATGAGTCACAAAAATGAGGCACAATCACTTCTGAAAAATTTCTTTAATTATGTTCGTACTCAATTTGAGACACACATTAAAATATTTCGTAGTGACAATGGTGGAGAATTTATTTCTCTTCGCACTTTTTTTAATGATCATTGTGTTATTTTTCAACATTCTTGTTTTTATACACCCCAACAAAACGGGGTTGTGGAACGTAAACACCGTCACATTTTACAAGTAGCTCGAGCATTAAAAATTCAGGCTAGTCTCCCTAATAATTTTTGGAGAGAGTGTGCTCTTACTGCTGTACACATTATAAATCGACTACCCTCACCGGTTCTTTCTTTTAAAACACCATTCGAACTTCTTTATTCAAAACCACCTTCATTTTCTCATTTACGTGTTTTTGGCTATTTAACTTACGCTACTAATGTCCATCCTTCCCATAAATTTGATAATCGTTCCATACCGTCAATTTTTATTGGTTATCCTGTTGGTCAGAAAGCCTATAAATTATATGATTTATCAAATAAATTTTTTTTTACAAGTCGCGATGTTATTTTTCATGAGATGGTCTTCCTTTTTGCTTCCCCTCCACACTCACAACCCGACCCATCATCAAATTTCGGCCCAATACCCATACCGGCCCATGAACACTTTGATTCTTTCACATACCCACCACCACCACCAAACACATTACCTGACTCCCCTCCTTCACCAGACAATACTCCGCTCCCACCTTCCGCTTTCGAGCATTCACCTCCACCTTCCCCACCTCCACCATCATCCCATAACTTAGCTCCCATTCGGCGTTCCACCCGACCCACGGCTCCACCAGCCAGGCTTCGTGACTACCTCTGCTCCACCGTTTACTCATCCCAATCATCATCCTTGTTACCAGGTCCAGTTAAAGGTATGAAATATCCACTGGCTAATTTTGTCTCTTATCACCGGTATACACCTGCTCTTCATTATTTTGCTGCTCAGATTAGCTCCGCCACTGAACCACGATCCTATTCAGAGGCTGCTTCTAATCCTAAATGGCAAGCAGCGATGGCATCTGAATTAAAAGCTCTCCAGGAAAATGGTACTTGGACTCTCGTCCCTCTTCCGGCTGGAAAGTTCCCCATTGGTTGCCTTTGGGTGTTTAAAATCAAACACCAATCAGATGGTTCTATTGAGCGGTACAAAGCTAGGTTAGTCGCCAAGGGCTTCACTCAGTTGGAGGGTGTTGATTTTCAGGACACCTTTTCTCCCACTGCCAAAATTATTTACGTCCGCTGCTTACTTGCTTTGGCTGCTTCTCACAAATGGCCAATACATCAGTTGGATGTAAATAATGCATTTCTCCATGGCGACTTAACGGAAGAAATTTACATGTCCCCACCACCTGGTCTTCGGCGACAGGGGGAGACTGATCTGGTATGTCGCCTACACAAGTCCTTATACGGTTTGAAACAGGCCTCTCGCCAATGGTTTGCCAAGTTTTCAGAGGCTATTTGCTCCGCGGGTTTTGAACAGTCACGAGCTGACTACTCTTTGTTCACCAGAAAACAAGGCAAGTCATTTACTGCCCTGTTAATATATGTGGATGATATTTTGATTACTGGAAATGATATTGCTAGCATTGACGCAACTAAGAAGTTTCTGCATAGTAATTTTCGCATCAAAGAGCTCGGTAATTTGAAATACTTTCTTGGCATTGAGGTGTCCGCTTCTAAGAGTGGAATTTTTATTTCACAACGCAAGTATGCGTTAGAAATAATTGCGGATGCAGGACTGCTGGGATCGGCCCCGATTGATACCCCTATGGAGAGAGGATTGAAATTGTCAGATGAAAGTGATTTACTTAAGAATTCCAGTCAGTATAGAAGGCTAGTCGGCAGATTGATTTACTTGACTATTTCTAGGCCTGATATAACATATGCTGTACATGTCTTGAGTAGATTCATGCATCAGCCTCGGAAATTGCATATGGAAGCAGCACTTCGAGTTATCAGATATTTGAAAGGAGCTCCTGGTAAAGGTCTATTTTTTTCTTCAAATAATGATGCTAGATTGAGAGCTTATTGTGACTCAGATTGGGCAGGTTGCCCACTTACTCGGAGATCCACTACCGGTTACTGTATCTTTCTTGGGCCCTCACTGATATCTTGGAGATCAAAACGACAGAAAACGGTTTCTCTTTCTTCAGCCGAGGCAGAATATCGAGCAATGACGGGAGCATGCTGTGAATTAACTTGGCTTCGTTCTCTGTTGACAGATTTGGGTCTCTCCCACGAAGAGCCTGCTGTGTTGTACTGTGATAATCGGGCTGCCCTACACATTGCAGCCAATCCAGTTTTTCATGAGCGAACAAGACACATAGAAATGGATTGTCACTACATTAGAGATAAAATTCAAGATGGATCGATAGTTACGAAACATGTGAACTCTGCACACCAACTGGCAGACATCTTGACAAAGCCTTTGGGAAAAGATTTATTTGTTCCTATGATTCGCAAGTTGGGAGTGCAAGATATCCACTCTCCAACTTGAGGGGGAGTGTTGAAGAAATTGTAATTAATTAGCTGATCAGTTATTATTATTGTTAGGCAGTTAGTCATATTGTACAACTCACACACACAAGTCCAGCTCACACACACAAGCCTTGCATGGCTACTTTATGGTTACAATATCATGTATAAATGTTCAGCTATTCTATGAATGAAATACAAGATTCAGAATTCAATCTCTTTATTTTCTACTTTCTACAGAGTGATTTGCACGTTTTCAAAATCAAATTTTTCGATACCAATCAACCAAAACTCAAAACTTTTGATGATGAAGAAATAAAGGTCTCAAGTTTAAATTAAAATATATATTTTTTATGATAACCTGGAATAGTTAAATTTTTACTCACTTGTCTAAATTTATAAAATACATTTTAGATTTTCTCGCATAAAAAAATTACAAGTTAAGGTGATAAAAAAACATGGGGAAAAAATAGTTGTGGTTGGCTTTTTACGACGGAGTCCACACCATATGATTATGCATGACGCCCGCTCTGCATGACAATTGAAAGGGGTTGGCAGGAGTTTATTTACTATTATTTATTTATTTAATCTAGAAAAACCTGGGAACATTCTATCACAAGTCTTTAGTATTTAATCAACGCATTTTTTTTTAATCAAATATATGATTAGCAACAAGGCACCCGTTCTTTACTGGAACCCTGAGATCATCCCACAGCTGTCACAGTCAAATTTTTAAATACTAAAATTCAACAAAAATCCAAAAAGTATATCAAATGGGAGTTTCGTGTACTTTTCTTTGCCCTTCTACGATTTCACAGGGTATGGCAAAAGAAGACGCGACAGTTTACCTCTTGAAAATAAAATAAAATAAAATAAAATTTCTTTGTTCAAATTACGACGTCAACTTTTGTGGTTTATGTCTTCTTCTTCTAGACAAAAAGAAGCCGCGGCCACCAAGCCAAACATTGTTTGCCCAGTTCAACGCTGCTGCACCGAACTCTAATTAGGGAAAAGCTACAATCACCCTGCAACTATTGGTCTAAGTAAATCACTTCCAATCATAAAGGAGACACGTCGTATATTATTATAGAATACATGGTAAACTTGGAAGTTGACTGTGATGAAAGAATCATCACAGACAGACAGGACGAAGTCGAATCACTCACAATCTATATTAAGTAGTAGTCTTCATGGTTATGGTGGCTTGCTTGAGGCTCTTGAACTTCCCTGAATAGCTAGGGTTCTGCAGCTTCATGCCTTCTGTGGTGTTTGAGACCAGCAGCAAATAAATATTGCAGACTGAAAAACATGGCGAGGAAACTGGATGCTCTGTTCGGAAGGAAACTGGATTCTATTTTTGGAAGGAAACCCAAGAGATCTAAATTTGGTTCTCTAGCAAAACTAGCAGTATCTAGGATTGCTATCCTAAAGAACAAAACACAGGTCAGGTTTGACCAAGCAAAGTCTGATGTGATTCAACTCCTTAACCTTGGACACCAAGAACGAGCTCTCCTTAGAGTAATTCATGATATTCCCTTTTCCTTTTTTGCTTCTTTGATCTTTATATCTTTTATATATTCGATGTTTGATGGGGTTTGCTCGACAGGTTGAGCATGTCATCAAGAATCAGAATATGGTGGATGTTTATGTTATGATGGAGGATTACTTGCATTTCTTGAACGATAGAATCGTTCAACTTGAAACAAACAAGTTAGTTTCTTGAGCTTTGATTAACTGAGTTGATCGTTTACTTTTAATTGTGTCCGTGGTGGTGATACAGGGTTCGGAAAAGCTGTTTCCTCTGCTCTGTTATTAAATCATATTTACTTTTGTGGATTGCTTTTGTTTACACAGAGAGTGTCCCGATGAACTCAAGGAGGCAGTATCGAGCTTGATCTTTGCATCTTCAAGGTGCGGTGAATTTCCAGAGTTGCAGGAGATTCGTGGGGATTTCGTATCAAGATTTGGAAAACAAATCGCTGCTTGTGCTGTCGAATTGCGCAGCAACTGTGGAGTGAATCCCAAGGTAAAGAGCTGAATATATGCAGATTAAAATTGTTGCAAATCTCTTCTCACTTTTTTTTTTCTTTCAGATTATACAAAAGTTTTCCACAACACAAGCAAGCTTGGAAAGCAGAAAGAAACTGCTGAAAGACATCGCATCTGAAAATGGTATCGTTCTGCATTTGGAGGAAGATGCTCCACTGGTTGCACAGGTACGAAACCTCTACATTACAAAAATGAGTACAATTCCGTATGCAATGTAGAAATTGAGGCTTAAAATCACTTATGGTTTCAGGAAAAAATGGATTTCAGCAAGCCGAAGCAGCATGCAGAAGATTCTAAATCAGCCAAGTTCGATGTTACTGAGTCCCAAGCAAGAACACACGTTTTTCCTGAGGAGGAGCTGTCTGAGTCACTGAAGGGCAGGAAGAAGTACAAAGATGTAGCTGCTGCGGCTCAAGAGGCTTTTGAATCAGCAGCTTATGCAGCGCACGCTGCAAGAGCTGCTGTCGAGCTCTCAAGATATGATTCTCGGGACGATGAACCGGATGATCGTGGTGATTCCAGTCATGGACAAGGGTCTCTGTATGATTCTGATGGGTCGTTGACACCTGAACTTCGAGGCAGATATGAAGCTTCGAAGGAGAACAAGCGATCAAATGATAGGATGGTATTTAACGGAATGTATACAAATGACAATATCAGTTCTGAATCAGAAGATGAAAACATGGGAGGAAACGGAAGAGTGCATCTTGAGTTTGAAGAGAGCAGAACAAATCCTGGATTTGACAGGACACTATCTAATTCAAGTTCAGATTCCGACAGGAATATGTGTAATGAGAGGAATCCATCGCCAAAGCACCATGACTTGGACTTGTACAGAAATACTAATTTACTCGAAGATGAAAACCAACACATCAGAGAGTATAACGCAGTTCAT